>JAEOAD010000418.1:2480000-3707500 GCA_036365145.1 Orientallactaga sibirica
ATCATATAAATAGAATCAGAGAATTCTGTATCTATGTGTTGCTTACACTTATGATGCTTTTTGAAGTTCATCTATTTAGTTGCATTGTTTATCAACTTTGTGTTCCCTTTCTGACTGCATAGTATTGCAAGGTGTGGAGTATCAACATTTATCTAGTCACAAAATTGTGGGAAATTTACATTTGACATTTGGAATCATTATAAGTAAACACTAACAAATAACTTCAAGTGTGAAAATATCTTTCATTTATATTGAGTAAGAACTAGGAGACAAATTTCTGGTTTCTGGGTGACTTAATATTTAACTGATATACTAAATGTACTGACTGTTTTTCATAGTGGATGTACCATTTTGCTTTCCCACAAGTCAAATTTGAGTTCAGATTGTTTGAATTAATTCTCATGGCTTGGATATTATTTTAATAAGTAAAAACTTTGTATGGACATATTATGTGTTATTACCATCTTTCCCCACACCCCTGCCCCCATTCTGCTGGGGGATCTCCTCAGTGGGATCACTGGTATTCCCCCTAGATCTGTGAGTTATAAGATGTGAGTGTATCAGTTACTCAATTTAAAGGGGTGCAATTCCAGTGGATAGTCCCTTCCACTATGTGGCTCTTATAATCTTTTGCCTACTCTTCAGCAAAATTCCTTGAGTTGTGGTGGGTGTGTTTTAATTATATTTTAATGTTGTGCTCTCAGCAGTTTCTGGATTTCTGGTTGGTGCATTTTGAGTATCCTCAGTGTATGTCTCCATGACCCTGGTGCTGGTTGACAGGCTTGTCACTGAAGCAGTACTCTTGCTCATCATGTAAGTTCCTTTTGGTTTCACCAGGACCCTGCATGATGTGCCAGGAGTGATTTATCTTCTTGGTTCTTGCCGCCTTCTGAAAAAGAAAAACAGATTCTCCAATGGAGAATGAGGACAGCATAGATTCAACAGGATAATATTGCTAATTAAGAGTTATTTTGAAGGGTATAGCCTCTCTTTATGCTAAAGACTAGTGGGAGCTTTTTGTTGGAGTTCATGATCTTGGTCAACATAGGATTTGGACTTGGTTCCCAGTTCCAGCTATGGGTTCTCTTAGCCAATCAGAGAGCCATTGGTTACTGACTTAGGTTGGGTACCACTATTGCACAGGTGTGCCCATCTTGTCAGTATGGCTGTTTTTGTACAGCAGTGTCCCCTGCTAGCGCACAAGGTTTGTTGGCCATTTCCCCCTAGCAGTTCATGCAGCACTTTCAAGCACTATAGGGGTTAATCATCTGGGAACTTCTGGGAACTAGCATCCTTCCATATTTCTCAATGTTCTGTGTCAAAGCAGCATGTGGGTTCTTTCAGCAATAGGGTTTTACCTTTTACTTCAGTACATGAAGTAAGTACTTACTTAAGTACATGACAGAAATCTGTCTTGTTGGGAACCTCATAGGTCTCTCTGATCAACAGCTCAATGTGGATTGCAACCATAAGCCAGAGCCAAATTTTTAGAGTTAGGCTTCATCCCACCCTCTCCAGGGCCCTTCTTACCAGACCATCCTTTCTTATAGATGGTTGTATTATTTCATCTGCAATCCAGGAGAAAGGTTTCTATGGAACAAATTCATTTTGGATTTAGCTTTGTGTGTATCTTCCTCCTCCCTCCAATTCCCCTTCTCCCCTCAAATTCCATCATTATTCTATGACCATCAAGTTTCCTATCAGGTATACCTGCAACTCAAGATGTTCCAAGTTAAGAACCACAGATGAGGGAGAACATGCAGTGTTTGTCTTTCTGTGCTTATGTAAGTTCATTTACTATGATCTCTCCAAATATGTCCATTTTCCTATAAACTTCTTTGTATCATTTTTAATTATTGCTGAATAGAATTCCATTGTATATATGTAGTACATTTTCATTAACTAATCATCAAATAGTGGTCATATGGGTTGATTCAAGTTATTATCTATTGTGAATTGAGCAGTTTAGCATACAGCTTCAGGTTTGCTTAGATGAACTTCTATACCAGGCACAGTTATGGAAGGAAGGAATATATTGAAGCTTTTACAGGTACAAATAGAGAGGAAAAAAAAAAAACACAAACCCAAAAGCCACACAGCACACTCCAGGAACTCCAGGTGGGACTAGGCAGTTTGCATATCATTAGATTGGAATTTCAAACCCATTACCACACCTTAATCCATCCAGTAACACCTCTTTCATCCAGGAGGCTTCAGACTCAAACTACAAACTAATAAAACACTGAATATATTGGAGGTCATCTATTCAAACTATCGCAAACAGTTATAAACATGGTTGAGCAAATAGCTCTGCAGTGAAGATTAGAGACTTTAGGATAGATGCCCAATAGAGGATGGTAGCTCTATTGTGATCTTTTTCAGGAGTCTCCATATTGATTTCCATAGTGCTTGTACAAGTTTGCACTACCACTAGCAGTGAATGAAGGTCCCTCATTCCACACATCCTTGTCAACATCTATGGTCCTTGGATTTATTTTTAATGATTGCCATCCTGACTGGAGTAAAATAGAATCTCATAGTTGTTTTAATCTGCATTTTCCTAATGGTTAAGAATATTGAACATTTTATTAAGTGATAGTGATTTGTATTTCTTTCATTGAGAATTCCCTTTTCAGTTTTGTCCCTTTAAAAAAAAAATTATTGACAACGTCTATACTTACATACAAAAAACACATGATACTTCCCTCCCCTTCCCCTATTCCCCTTTAGAACTCCAATCTCCATCATATTCCCTCCCTCTCTCCATTAGTCTCTCTTTAATTTGATGTCATCATCTTTTTCTTCCATTTTGAGGGTCTTGCGGAGGTATTGCTAGGCACTGCAAGGTCATGGATATCAAGGCCAATTTCTGTCTGGACAGTTGCATTATAAGGAGTCGAACCCTTCCTTTGGCTCTTCCATTCTATCCACCCCCTCTTCTGCAATGGGCCCTGAGCCTTGGAGGGTGTGATAGAGATGTTTCAGTGCTGGGCACTCCTCCATCCCTTCTTCTCAGCACTATGTTGCCTTTTGAGTCATTGGTGGTCCTCACCATCTGAAAAGAGAAGCTTCTCTAACCAGAAGTGAGAGTAGCATTAATATGTGAATATGAACATTAAGTGTAGTGCTTTCAGGGCCACTTGGTGGGAATAATATATACAGTTAGCCAGACAAGAGCAGGCTTTATACCCCTAAGGCTCATGACCTCCCCTGCCATAGACTTTTGCTTAGCTTTTTCATTACCAGGTATGTATTCCCTCCCATAGAAAGGGCCTTCAGTCCAATTATAGAGCAGTTGGTTACCCCAAGAGCAGACATGCCACTATTGCACCCATTCAGTCATTGGGCCTGTATGGCCAAACTTGAATTTTCAGTGTCCACTGTTTTCACTGCTGATGACTTCTGTCTCCCATACGGCTGCATGCAATGCAGCTTTTTCCAGCTTTCAGTTGGCTGGTCTACAGGTAAAAGGTTTTCTGCTCAGCACCAGCTTGCTTTCTCAGTGACCTTGCCTTTCAGGCAAGAGATGTCTTCAGGAATAGTGTCTAAGCATCTGTTTCTCAAGGGAAACCAAGGGCTTTGGCAATAGCCTTTAATGTTTTGGCGGCTACGGGACCTCCTTGGCCAACAACTCACAGGAAGGTATCCCATCCCAGGCACTGAAGATTTTCTAGTAACTGTCTAGAGCTTCTGGATGTGCCATTATTCAAAATGTAGGTTTACATAGGTCTTACACTATCTTGAATTTTGATTGACCCCCCCCCCGCCCTTTTTTTATGCATTTTCTTCCCATGGCCTCTCTTAGGCCATTCTCCTCCCTGTAATCTGTTCTTCTACTTACATATGTGCAATACCATACACTTAAGTCCTTCCTTCTCCTCCCTCCCTTACAAACTTTTACCAGATTACTGGTTTCTGGTACTGATTTTTGGTTCCAGTTCACACACAAGTCTATACATTTGTAGCTAGGATCCACATATGAGAGAGAACATGTGATGTTTGGCTTTCTGAGCCTGGGTTACCTCACTTAGTATAATCCTTTCCAGATCCATCCATTTCCCTGCAAATTTCATAATTTCATTTTACTTTACTGCTGAATAGAACTCCATTGTGTAAATATACCACATCTTTATTATCCATTCATCTGTGGAGGGTCATCTAGGCTGGTTCCATTTCCTAGCTATTGTGAATAGGGCAGGCAATAAACATGGTTGTGCAAGTATCTCTAAGGTAGTGAGAAGAGTCCTTCAGATATATGCCTAGGAGTGCTATAGCTGGATCATATGGTAAATCTATTTCTAGTTGTCTCAAGAACCTCCACACTGATTTCCACAATGGCTGGATGAGATTACATTCCCACCAGCAGTATAGAAGTGTTCCTCTTTTTCTGCATCCACGCCAACAGTGATTGTCATTTGTTTTCTTGATGGTAGCTATTCTGACAGGAGTGAAACGGAATCTCAAAGTGGTTTTAATTTGCATTTCCCTCATGGCTAAGGATGGAACACCTTTTTAGATGTTTATATGCCATCTGTATTTGTTCTTCTGAGAACTCTCTATTTAGTTCCATAGCCCCTGTTTTTTTTTTTTTTTTTTTTTTTTTTTTTTTTTTTTGAGAAAGAGTCAGAGATAGAGGGAGAGGAAGACAGATAGAGATGGGTGCACTCTCAGCTGATGTGAACGAAATCGATATGTGTGAGCCCCCTTGTGGTCAAGTGCAGTATTGCGCCCTTGTGTCACTGAATCTTGCTAAACTGAGGGCCTGGAGATTGGAACCAGTTTTCTTAGGCTTAGGAGGCAAGCGCCTTAACAGCTAAGCCATCTCTCCAGCCCGCATAGCCCATTTTTTAACTGGGTTGAGTTCTTATTATTCTGTTTCTTTAAGTTCTTTGTATATTCTGGATATTAATCCTCTGACAGATGTACACCTGGCAAAGATTTTCTCCCATTCTGTAGGTTGTTTCTTTGCTCTATTCACAGTGTCCTTTCCTGTACAAAAGCTCTGTAATCTCATGATGGCCCAGTGGTTGATTAGTGGTTTTATTTCCTGAGCAATTGGGGATATATTCAGAATGTCCTTGCCTATGCCAATATGTTGAAGGGTTTCTCCTATTTTTTCCTCTAGCACATTCAGAGTTTCAGGTCTGATATTAAGGTCCCTGATCCATTTGGACTTGACTCTTGTGCATGGAGAGAGACAAGGATTATTTTTATCCTTTTACATACAGATATCCAGTTTGCCAGCACCACTTGTTGAAGAGGCTATCTTTTCTCCAATGAATATTTTTGGCATTTTTGTCAAAAATCAGGTGGCTGTAGCTGCCTGGATTAATATTTGGGTCTTCTATTCTGTTCCATTGATCTACCTGTCTGTCCTTGTGCCAGTATCATGCAGTTTTTGTTACTATGGCTTTGTAATATAACTTTAAATCGGGTATGGTATATACTACCAGCCTGATTTTTGTTGCACAAAATTGTTTTGGCTATTCAAGGTTTTTTGTGTTTCCAGATGAATTTTAGGATTTTTTTCTTTTTCTATTTCTGTGAAGAATGCAATTGGGATTTTAATAGGGATTGCACTAAATGTGTAGATTACTTTTGATAAGACTGACATTTTCATAATATTGATTCTTCCAGTCCAGGAAGCATGGGATGTCTTTCCATTTCTTTGTGTCTTGTGCAATTTCTCACTCGAGTTTTTTAAAGTTCTCATTGTAGAGATCCTTCACTTCCTTGGTTATATTTATTCCAGTGTATTTTATCTTTTTTGAGGCAATTGTGAATGGGAGAGATTCCCTGATTTCATCCTCTGCATGTTTGCTGTTAGTGTATAGACAAACTACTGATTTCTGTGTGTTTATTTTATATCCTGCTACATTGCTAAAAGTGTTTATCAGCTCTAACAGTGTGCTGGTAGAGTCTTTAGGGTCTGTTATGTATAGAATTATATCATCTGCAAATAATGATAATTTGATCTCTTCCCTTCCAATTTGTATCCCTTTTATGTGTGTCTCTTGCCTTGTTGCTATAGTTAAGACTTGCAGTACTATATTAAATAGAAGTGGGGAAAGTGGACACCCTTGTCTTATTCCTGAATTTAGTGGAAAAGCTTCAAGTTTTTCCCCATTTAGTATTATGTTGGCTATAGGTTTGTCATAAATAGCTTTTATTATGTTGAGATATGTTCCTTCTATTCCCAGTTTCTGTAATACTTTTACCATGAACAGTTGTTGGATTTTGTCAAGTGCCTTTTCTGCATCTATTGAGATGTGATTTTTGTCCTTCAGACCATTTATATGGTGTGTTACATTTATGGATTTGCACATGTTGAACCTTCCTTGCATCTCTGGGATAAAGCCTACTTGGTTGGGGTGAACAATCTTTATGATGTATTCTTGTATTCTGTTTGCCAGTATTTTGTTGAGAATTTTTGCATCTATGTTCATGAGGGCGATTGGTCTGTAATTTTTTTTTTTGATCTGTCTTTGACAGGTTTGTGTATTAGGGTGATGCTGGCTTCATAGAAGGATTTTGGTAGAACTCCTTTTTCTATTTTATGGAAAAGTTTGAGAAGTATTGGTGTTAGTTCTTCCAGGAATGTCTGGTAAAATTCAGCAGTGAATCCATCTGGGCCTGGGCATTTTTAGTTGGGAGACTTTTTATTACTGCTTGGGTTTCTGTAGTTGTTATGGGTCTATTTAAATGGTTTATCTCATCTTGATTTAAATTTGTTAGGTCGTATGAATCCATTTCTTTCAGATTTTCAAACTTAGAGGCATAAATATTCTTAAAGTATGTCTGTATGATTTTCTGAATTTCTTTGGTATCTGTTGTCATATTGCTTTTTTCATCTCTAATTTTATCAATTTTTGTCTCTTCTCTCTTTCTTTTGGTCAGATTTGCTAAGGGTTTGTCAATCTTGTTTATCCTTTCAAAGAACCAACTATTTGTTTCATTGATTTTTTTGTTTTGTTTTTGTAGTTTCCATTTTGTTAATTTCTGGCCTAACCTTTATTATTTCTTCCCCTCTACTGATTTTTGGCTTGCCTTGTTTTTCTCTTTCCAAGGCGTTAAGGTGAAGCATTAAATTGTTTAGTTGTGTACTCTCTAATTTCTTAATATAGGAACTTAGAGCTATAAATTTCCTTCATAAGACTGCCTTCATTGTGTCCCAAAGGTTTTGGTATGTTGTATTCTCATCATCATTTGATTCTATGAATTTCTTGATTTCCTTTTTAATTTCTTCAATGACACATACATTGTTCAATAATGTACTGTTTAGTCTCCAAGAATTTATGTATGTTCTGTAGTTTTTCTTGTTGCTGATTTGCAGTTTAATCCCATTGTAGTCAGATGGAATACAAGGGATTATTTCAATTTTCCTGCATTTGTTAAGATTTGATTTATGTCCTATTATATGGTGTATTTTAGAGAATGTTCCATGTGCTGCTGATGTATATTCTGCAGCATTTGGATGGATTTTTCTGTATATATCTGTTAGGTCCATTTGTTCCATGACATCATTTAATGCATTTAAATATTTAATGCATTAAACATCATTTAATGTTTATTTTTTCTGGGTAGACCTGTCAAGTTATGAGAGTGGGGTATTGAAGTCACCTACTACTATTGTGTTAGGACTTATCTCTGACCTTAAGTCTAATAGTGTTTGAAGAAATTGGGATCTCCCATGTTAGGAGCATATATGTTTAGGATTGTGATGTCCTCCTGTTGGAGTATTCCTTTAATCAGTATAAAGTGACCTTCTTTATCTTTCCTCACTAATGTCACTTTGACATCTATAAATGTCAGGAATTAGGATAGCAATGCCTTCTTGTTTTCTAGGCCCATTTGCTTGAAATACCTTTTTCCAACCTTTCACCCTAAGAAGGTTTTTATCTTTTATTGACAGGTGAGTTTCCTGGAGGCAACACATGGTAGTATCCTGCTTTTTAATCCAGTCTGCAAGTCTGTGTCTTTTGGTTGGGGCATTGAGACCATTGATATTAAGAGTTATTATTGAAAGATATGCATTTATTCTCACCATTCTTCTTGTTTTGTAGTTCTTCCTGTTTTCACTTTACTCACTTGTTTTAACTGTTATTTGAGTATGGTTTATTTTCTCCTATTTCCTGCTGTGTTTTGCTTTCTATTCAGTGTGAATGATTCCTGCAAGTATTTTCTGTAGAGATGGTTTAGGTGCCATAAATTCCTTTAGCCTGTTTTTGTTGTATAATGTCCTTATTTCTCATCAATTTGGATAGATAGCTTTGCAGGATAAAGTAATCACTCTAAGCCCTTTTTAAAGTTTGTGTTGAGTAATCTGCTGTGATCCTGATGGGTTTCCCTTTGAAGGTCACTTGCTTTTTCTCTTTAACTGCTTTCAATATATTTTCTTTGGCTTGCATGTTTAGTAGTTTAATTATAACATGGAGAGAAGAGGATTTTTCTAGGTTTTGTCTGTTCGGTGTTCTAAAAGCTTCTTGTATCTGCATTGGCATTTCTTTCCCAATTTGGGGAAAATTTTCTTCTATGATTTTGTGGAAAACACCTACTAAGCCTCTGGATTGAAATTCTTCCCCTTCTGCTATACCCTGAATCCTTATGTTTGATCTTTCATTAGTGTCCTGGATGTCTTAGAATTCCCATTCATACCTTTCTAATAGATTGTCTTTCTCTTTGTTGGACTGTGTTAGGTCTGCCATCTGGTCTTCTAGTTTATATATTCTGTCCTCTCCTTCATCCATTCTTCTGGTGAGACTTTCCACAGAGTTTTTTTATTTCACTGACTGTGTTCTTCAGAGCTAGTATTTCTGCCTGGTTTTTCTTCAGTATTTCTATTTCCTTATTCATGTCCTGTAATGACCTTTGTATTTCATTAAGCTGTTTTTCTGTATTCTCTCTCAAGAGTTTGTTTTCTTCTTTATTTCCTTTGTTTTCTTCTCTGATTCCTTTCATTTCATCTTTTATTTCTTCTTTCATTTCTTTGAATATAGATAACATCATTCTTTTGAAATCTTTGTCAGGAATTTCATCTAAAACTGCCTCATTGGTGAACAATTCTGATGGATTTGTAATTTTTGGTGGGATTTCATTGTCTTGATTCTTTGTGTTTCTTGTATTATAATGTAGTGACTTTTGCATCCTGGATTGATTTGATGCTTAGGTTTTCTATTTATCTGCAGTGTTCTTAGATGTGGTGATCCACCTTTAAATATTTTCAGGATATGAGTTCAAGGTGTGTAGCACTTGTACCCAAATCCAACCTCAGAAGTAATCCTAGCTATTGAATTTGCTTGTTAAGCAAGTATGGTAGTGGACTGGTGGAACAATTTACTGGCAAGTTCTACATGTCAAATGAGCAAAATACACATTCAATTAAAATGAATACAGAGTATACAAGTGTGGGAATTAAAACAAACAGTCTTATAAGGTCAAAATCCCTAAGGCTGTGTGTTGTTCTACACCCTTAATCCTATCAGCTAGGAGGTAGAGGATTTTGTTCTGACTTGGTTTCCTGATCAGCCTGGATCAGGATTAGACCCTGCCCTCAATAATGACAAAAGCAAAAGATAAAGGCCCTCTAAATCTAAAAATAATACAGGCAGCAATATTCAATACCCTGTGTTCAGCTTATTTGAAAATGGTAAAGCCAACCACAAATATGTAACCCATAACCTGCCCTGACCTGGAAAGAGAGATTAGAACATGCAGTGCAGACATACATACTTTTTTTTGTTTGTCAGCCAGCCTTATTACCTTTTGGTGTAGCTTCCAAACTCACCAATGCTGAGTGCCCACCTCGTCCCCTGAGCTGTGGAGCTTGAGCTTGGCTCAGCTGTGCTGGATGCTCTGCTGGTGTTGTGCTGTGGAGCTTGAGCTCGGCTCAGATGTGCTGGATAAGCTTCTGCTGCTGCTGGGAGCTGAATGCTCACTGTCTCAGTTCTGATGGTTGGGGGATGGGCGAGTTTAGGAAGCCTGTAGTTGCTCACACTGTTCCCCTGTATCTCTTTCAGTAGCTCGGCTGAACTTTTTTAGATTTCTGGGCTCTGCAAGGAGACTGATGAGGTTGGAAAGTCCCCTTGTTTGGTCTCTATTGCTGCTGCTAGGCATGCCTGGTGGATTGGGGCCATGTGGTGGCTCAGCACAGTGGCAGTTCGGGGTGGCGGAGGCACTGTGGATCAGGCCACAAGCTCCACTGTGGGATTCTGGCCAATTCCTGCTTTTCTGCTGTTACCCAGAAAAAATATTCTGCTCTTTTCTGAAGAAGAGTGTAGTTTTGCTTAAATCCCTCCCTGATCTGTTTTGGCATGGCTCCTATGCCACCATCTTACCAGACATTTTCTTTAGTCTTTTTTTTTTTTTTTTTTATTGCAGTGGATTGTTTGACTATTATCATTTAGTTTTTTGAGTTATTTATAAATTTTAGATAATAGGCCTCTGTCAGTGGTATAGCTGGTGAAGATTTTCTCCCATTGTAAAGGGTAGACTGTTGACTCCATAATTGGTATATTTGTCTGTAAAAAAATGTTATTTAGCTTCATGAGATCCCATTGGTTTAGTGGGATTTCGTGGACTACTGGGGTATTATTCAAGAAGTCTTTCTCCACTCTGATAACATGGAGAATTCCACCTATTTTTTCTTCAGGCAACTACAATTTTAAGATCTTATGTTGAGGTCTTTAATCCATTTGGCATTGATTTTTGTGCATGGTGAGTGGAATGGGTCTAGTTTTAGTTTTCTACACATGAAAATCCAATTTGACAAGCACCATTTGTTGAAGATGCTGTTTTTATTACTATGGCTTTGTAGTATAGGTTTAGATTGGGTATGGTGCACCAGGGCCTCTAGCCATTGCAAATGATCTCCAGATGCATGCACCACCATGTGCATATGGCTTATGTGGGTCCTGGAGAATCAAGCCTCGATCTGTGGTCCTTAGGCTTCACAGGGAAGTGCTTAACCACTAAGCAATCTCTCAAGCCCCCAGAAATGTTTCTTTTGATGAGGACAGTTTTGGATATCTGAGCCTTCTGCCATTCCATATAAATTTTGGAGTATTGAAGTCCCCTACTATGATGGTGTTGGTGGTTATTTCTGTTTTGTTGTCAAGTAAGTTTTGTTTTATGAATTGTGGTGGACCTATGTTTGGTGCATAAAGATTGATGATTATGATATCCTCTTGTTGGGTCATTCCCTTGATAAGTAAGAAGTGCCCTTCTTTGTCTTTTTGATTACTTTTGGTTTGAAGTCTATTTTATCCAGTATTAATATAGCAATGCTTGCTTGTTTCTTATTACCATTTGCTTGGAATATCATTTTCCACCCTTTAACCCTGAGGAGGTGTCTGTCTTTAGTGGTTAGGTGGGTTTCTTGAAAAAAGCAGATTGAGGGGTCTAATTTTCTGATCCACCCTGTTAGCTTATGTCTCTTGTTGGATGAATTAAGATCATTAATGTTTAGGATAATAATGGTGAGGTTTGATTTAATCCTTGCCATATTGTGGTGGTTTATGTGGTTTGTTGTTTGTTTGACTTTGTATTTTTTGAGACTTCTCTGAGTTTGGTTACTGTGATCTGCTTCTTGTAGGCACTTGAGGTTGGTTATATGACTCTTCTGTGTGGAGAATTCCCTGGAGTACTCTCTGTAGGTTTGGCTTTGTGCTCACATAGTTGTAAAACTGAGTTTTATCTTGGAAAGTTTTTCTTTCATCATCTATTATGAGGAATGCTTTTGCTGGGTAGAGTAGTTTAGGTTGGAAGCCATTAGTTCTTAGACTTTGCAGTGTTCCTTTCCAGGCCTTTCTTGCTTTCAGTGTTTCCATTGAGTAGTCTGAAGTAATTCTGATGGGGTTAATTTTATATGTAATTTTTTGTTTCTCCTTAGTTGCTTTTAAGACTTTCTTTTGTTATTGATGTTTAGAGTCTTACTGATAATATGTCTTGGAGAATTTCTCCTTTGGTCCAGTCTGTTTGGAGTTCTGATAGCTTCTTGTAGCTTGATGGGACTTTCTTTTGAGAGGGTAGGAAAGTTTACTTCAATAATTTTATTGAATAAGTTCTCCATGCCTTTGGTCTGAATTTCTTCCCATTCTGGTTTTCATATGATTGAAATGTTGGGATGTTTAAAGGTATCCTACAGTCACTTCATGTTTTGTTCACAAAAAGTTTTGAACTTATTCAAACTTTTGGACTCATGAGCTGTTTCTTCTGTGTTGTCTTCCTGTTGTGAATTTCTATCCACCACATGGCTGACTCCACTCACCATTATATCCCATCTGAGCAGGTTCTGGGCTTGCCAGGTGCTCCTGTGTTCCCTGTCTGGGGCAGAAGTAGGTGCCAAGGAGTCAGTGGGGGTGCCTATCAAGGGATGTGGGCAGCTGAGGGGGGAAGGGTCCCAGGTATCTAATTTGGGGGTGTCAGTCTGCAGAGGAGACGGGCAGAAATGCTGGAATGTGGAGGTGGCCTGAGGTGGAGCTTGATGCCAGTCAGAGGAGGTGGCTGAGACCAGACTTGGATTCACCAGTGGTTTTTTAAATTCATGAAAATGGCATAGCTTTTCTTTTGCTTTTTTTTTTTTTTTTTTTTTTTTTTTTTTGGTTTTGCAAGGTAGGGTCTCATTCTGGTCCAGGATGACATGGAATTAACTATGTAGTTTCAGGGTGGCCTCGAACTCTTGGTGATCCTCCTACCTCTGCCTCCCAAGTGCTTGGATTAACGGGGTGCACCACCACGCTCGGCTTAAAGATTTTTATTTTCTATATAATTTAGTAGAGAGACATGCCAGAACCTTTTATCTAATTATCTCTAAATATCTTATATAACTGAGCTATGTAAAGGATATTGGCAAGTATACTTTCTGACTATGTATTTCTAGTATATAGAAATATAATAGATTTTTGAACTTTAATTATCTATCCTTCTAACTTACTATTTTACTAAATTAACTTAATATTTCTGGTAAACTCTGATAGATTATTCAGAATTTGCTACAATGAAAATCATGTCAACAGTGAATAAAGACAGTGTTGTCTCCCTTTCCACTTGTTATACCTATCACTGCTTTATCTTACTGTGCTGTCTGTGAAACCCAATTTAAGCTCCACTTTATTATATATGATCTATGCTTTTTAAAAAATTTTAAATATATATGCTTTTTTAAAACAACTTGAGATTTTCTTCAGTCCCTACTTTTCTGTGGTGGGTTGAGTGATTTTTCTGCATCGACTCTCTTTTGCACTTGCAGTAATTACAGTTTTTTGTTTTGTGTGTATGTACATACTTAGATAATTGATGATAGACAGATACATAGACAGATAGATAAAGGGGGGACAAGTACCTTACTGTGTAACTCAGGCTATTCTTGAACTCATTATCCTCGTACCTTTTACTCCTGTGTTCTGGAATTGCAGCTATGTATCAGCATACTCCACTATATTAGTCATTGGTCATGCTGCTCAGGTCTTTTGGATGTGGTTTGTCCTCCAAGGTTCATATGTTGGGATCTTGATCCTCAATAGAAGGTGTTAGCTGATGAAAACTTCAAGAGATGTAGCAGAGTAGGAGGTCCTGAGTTTTGCCTTCACAAAGAATTGTAGGACTGTAAACTCTCTGGGTATACCTGCTGATTAAATCTGTCCATTATAATTGCTACAGACTTGTTTATGAGTTTTTGGGAAATTCTGCTCTTTTCTACTCCCATCTTGCAGTAGGCCTCCTGGGACTACAGAAGCCTGCCACAGCTTCTGGCTTTATTTATTTATTTTTTTTAATGCAGAGTCTGGGGATCTGAACTCAGGCAGTCACACTTGCATAGCAAACCCTTTATCCTCAGAACCACCTCTTTATCTGTGTTCTTAATTTTTTTTCTTCGAATCTTGGTTTGCTCCTTGGCTTAAGAAAAATCATTTTCTCTGGAATTCTACATTTTAAACAAAACATCCCATAATGAGATTTAATATAATTTCCAATAATTTGTATTTTAATTGGACAAATGCAGCTGTAAATTATTTTGAGAGACATCTTATTTTTTTTCAATGAAGAGATTTATGTTTGTAATGATTGAACAATTTTGATATGTGTTTAAACCTTACCTATAATTATTTTCTGTATTAAGTAATTTTAATGAGTAAAAAGTGGGCCATCCAATTATCTATCTAAGAGGAATGTTTATTAAGAAGTTTATAATTATTTTTAAAACATATTACTGAGAATTCAAATATACAAATATACTATAATTGATGCTATTGCTTTCTATTACCCTCTTTTGTTCTCCCTCCTGTAATCCCATTCCACTAAGCACCCTCCTCCATCCAAACAGTCCTTCTTTTGTTTTGATGTCTCATTCTTTTTATAGAAAAACAATGTTTTATTTATTTATTTGAGAAAGAGAGAGAGAGAGAGAGAGAGAGAATGAGAGAATGGACATTCCATGGCCTCTAGCCACTACAAGCAAACTCCAGATGAATGTGCCACTTTGTCCATCTAGCTATACGTGGGTACTGGGGAATCGAACCTGTGTCCTTAGGCTTTGCAGGCAAATGCTAAGCCATCTCTCCACCCCCTTGATGTCTCATTCTTTTTGTCCTTCTTTGTCCTTTTGGTCAAAATGTTGATGGGATTACTGCTGGGCAGGTCTTATGTTCCAGTACTTTTTAATCTATGTCATGGTAAGAGTAAAGATTCATATTCAATTTTTAATTATGTCATCTACATATTGATAGGTTTCATCAAGACAGCTTCACTTAAGTACATCCTATGTATTGATCACATTGAAATCTATATTCATACCTTTCTCCTGCTAGTCCTTTCTTTAAGAAAAATAAATAAATTCATAGAAAATAATACATTTTCCTTTTTTATCATATGCCACTTGAGGCTTTGAGGTATACAAGTATGGAAAGGTTATATTTAGATAGACAACAAATCAACAAATGCATATATATGCATGTGTGTGTGTGTGTGTGTGTGTGTGTGTAATCTTTACAGTATCTGACATGTATACTACATGTCTGATACCTTATCTTTTTAAATCTTTATATACCAACAGAAGTTCTATCAAAGTAGCTAAGTTGTATAATATATGTATTAATAAATGTCTTTTTTTCTTTTAATCCATTTGCCAACATATTTGAAGCCTTACCCTTGTTATAAAATTACATTGTAGGCATAAGATCATATTATGAGAAATAAAACATGTGATAAACATTAGTAATCATGTATACAGTAATCACTCCAGACATACTGGTTGAATTTGTAGTGTTTCTTGCAAACAGAAAATGTCCACAAAACATTGAAAACTTCAAGAAGGGAAAGTGAGCTCTGATTTTGTGGCTGAGCTTCTGCTCTGGTTACTTCTAAAATGTTTTGAAAATTTACTCAGTAAATGAGGAACTGTTAGAGACAAAAAGTGTTATTTAGAATGCAATCCACTATTAATGTACTTAATACTTAAAGAATATTCATACTCTGCAGGGATCTGTCCATTTTCTGTTGGCAAATATTTGGAGGACTCAGAAAAATTTTCATTGGATATGAAATGTCTAAGGCAAAGTATAGGGAAGATGGTGTTTGTTTCTGTATTTCTGCTCAGGCTTTGCTATCACAACTCTAATTCTTCCCTTCATAAACACAATAGGAAATCACAGTCAAAACTGACAAGGAAGTCATATTTTTCAATTTATCTGTGATCAAGATAGTGTCTTTTGTCAATATCATACTAATGCAGAAACAGAAATTGAATATGGATTCTACTACTCATCCCTATTACATTACTGCTGAGATGACAAGAGATTCTCTGTATGTGTACACATATACATAAATGATTATAGATTATTCATGTACATCTATATAGGTATGATGTATTTAGTATCATTTCTCATTTAAATAATTCCATTTATTTGATCATTTCATTAAAATGTTAAAAGATTTAAGGTACATTTACTTTTTGTGACAAAAATAATTTTTACTGTTAAGAAATTCATCACATATTCTTTTTTTACTCAGGGTTTCTGGGGGAAGACATAATTCTATATATATGGACACAGAGCTTGGCTTAGGACAGAATAATGACCCTAGGCTACATGACCCACTACAATGAATTCAAACTTGTTCTTCCAAATACCAACTAACTTGAGTGTATTCAAGACTGGCATTCCTTAACATATTTCTGGAAAAATTATAAAGGGACATTTTTTTAAAAAGTGGTAAGGTGTCAGGCGTAAAATACATAAACACTAGAAAAACTTGATTTCTTAACCATGGGTAAATTTCTCTTTATTTTTATCTGTACCCAGCTGGCAGTGGGTGGTATTTTATTCCTTGAAATTCATATCTTGAAAATCAAATACTTCAGAGAATATTCCTGTAGCTACAAAGCAGAGATGTTTCCAGCTCTGAAATATCATTTGTTGAAGTCCCTGGGTGTAAGCAAGATGAAAGTGGTGAGGTTTGGTTGAGTCTGTGGAGCTCAAATCCCTGTTGGTGGGCCTTGCTGACCAAGCAGCATGATTTAACTATACTTGTGTCATGCCTGCAATAATACAATTATCACTAGTATCTTAATTTATTATTATTATTATTATTATTATTATTATTTTGGTTTTCTGAGGTAGAATTTTACTCTATCTTAGGCTGACCTGGTATTCACTATGTAGTCTCAGGGTGGCCTCGAACTCTCCACGATCCTCCTACCTCTGCCTCCCAAGTGCTGGGCATGCGCCACCACACCCAGCATTTCTGTGTTGATCTATGCCTCTGTTTGGAGTTTATGGAGTGACAGACTCCATAATGAGAACCCTACCTATTGTCTATTTTGAAACAAAAGCAACTTACTAAAAACTAAGGTTGGGAACAAATTTGACAAGACATACATATGGATGTGACATAATTTGGAATAAAATTTATTTGGTTATTATTATCATATGTGTGATTTTTGGTTTGTGATATTCTCATTTATTAAAATGTCTTGTGCTTCAGGATTTAATATAACTGTTTATAATGACATGCTTAGGATTTACATGTATAATATCAATGTAGCTTAATAAACAAAAATCTTTCTTTTATTGATTATTTTAAATAATTTTTATATAATTACAAAAACATTGCCATATCCAGTTTGGAAAGCACTAGAGCAAGAAAAGCCAAACAAAAAAACATAAAATTTTCTGTTTGTGTTTCTGTGTTTAGAGAACACTACAGAAACATGCTAGGTCTCCAAGTTATGAGAAAAGGCACTCATGCTGTCCCTGACTGCATTGTAAATCCCTCTCTCTGAGTATAGGTAATGCTAGATTATGTAGTCCTGTGTGAGCACATGAGCACACTATTCGAGGATAGTGCCCTTGTTTGGGCTTACTGCCAACCTTGCTGCAAACTGACATACTACTTCATTCATCTGATCATTTTCTACTGTTCCATTTCCATCTTTAACCAAGTATTAAGACTGAGTTATTATCCATTTCCCCAAATTTACAGCATCATCTCTAATTTTCCTGACTTTTTTTTTTTAGTCTTTTCTTAGTATAGCCCATAGTTTTATATTATTTGGCTTTAGGCTTCTACTCCAGATTCCTTCCTTTTATGTTATTCTCTGATGAGCTCAATCAGCCAACCATTTCTTTTTCTTTTTCTTTTTCTTTTTTTTTGTCCCCTGGCTCTCTTTGAACATATAACACTGATTCTAGGTTCAGGGATCATAACTGTATCAATACAACAATATGGAATGCTTGATCAGTCCCCTGCTCTGAAGTTACCTTCTTACACAGATTTTTCTGGCCTTCTCTATAAGTAATTCCACAATTAACATGTAACTCTTTCTTTGACACCATTTAACAATATCCTTTTCCATATTATGTACTTTTTTATTAGTTGTCTTAATTCCCTACCACTCTTCCTCCTTCATGGTGACAATATAATTGAAGCTCTACTTTTGTTTACTTGTATGTCTTCATCATTTGCCTGAATTTAGCACAGAGACAGCGCTGGTTAAGGAACACATTTAATTCAGGAGATTGACAGTGATTACTAGAAATGTTACAGATGTGCATTCTTGAGGCCTTTTGTACTAGTTGACACAAAAATGACTATCCTCTATAAATAAAAAGGCTATTCACCTTTCCCGAGGAACATGCAGAATTATTATTTCTTCCTAATATAAACACACAATATTGTAATAACTGTATCATGTTATATTATATAAACATATTTTATCAACAACTCTTTATAGCTAATTATTTAGTTTAATCCATTTTATTTTTTATTTTGAATGTCACTTCTGTGCACATATGAGACAACTATCTTGAGACAATTCTGATTATTTTCTTAGGCTATATTATTTGAAATTACCATATTAAAATATGTCTTTTATAATATTTTAATACTATATATTTTTTCAGACAGGGTTTCACTGTGTTGATCAGGTTGGCCTTAAACTTCCATCAGTTCTTTAGGCTCCTGAATGATGGGATTATGGGCATGAGAAAACATGCCTATCATACTATTATTTGAAAGTCAGGTTACCAAAATCGTTATAGTTAGACACTATTACCCAAAAACGAATGTTTAAATTGGTTTTATAATTCATGGACTGGGCATATGGCTCAGCAACCAAGTGTTTGCTTCCCAATTCTCCATTACCTATGGAAAGCCAGATGCACAATGCAGCAGGACACACTGGCTGGTGCTGTCTCCCCTGCCTTTTTTCTCTGTCTCTTTATGTAAATAATAAATTTTTTCATAGAAACGTATCCGTTTTTATTATCTTTATAAAAGTATTTCACCCTCTGTAGTAGTTTCAAGAAAGCATGTGAGCTTGGTAATTAACATGAAAATCATTACCTAACTAGAAAACTGTTGGTCTCTTCCTTTATCACCAAACCCCAAAGGAACTTTCCTGAGGACTCCCTCACTGTCAGCAGCTCTTATCTTAGTAACAGCACTTATGTTTATTGATTGCTTTCTTTGTTACCAGCACTGAGTAAATGGATTACATTTATTTTCATATAATTCTCAAATCTAATATGAGGAAATAAGCTGAAAGAGGTTTAAATATTTGCAGTGATCCTGGCACCAGTATGCATAGCTCGGGATACCCACAAGCTTTGGAATCCACTTGCTGGCCCAGGTGCCATAGGGTCCACAGCTAGGGAGAGGAAGCTTTAGAAGGCTGTGAGTAGGTCCTTCCAGGGCCCCAATGGGTGAGAACTACCCAGCACTCACTCAATAACTAGACTTCTAGCATGCATTCATAGCACCACTTTCAGCTTTTATAGGTCATAGATCAGTGTCTCTTTAACAATCGGGGCTGATATTTATAGCTGTAGTTTCATCTACTCTGTAATTCATGAAAGATATCTTTTTCATTAGTTATGGACATTCTCAGTATGTAAATTTAATTTTAGTTTCACTGTGTTATTGAAGTGAATGAAGACTGGTTTTATTTTCAAGAAACTGTCACATAAAAATGATCTTTCGTTTTCACACTCTAGTCATTTCAGCCAAAACAGGAACACATTTTTTTACAATAGTTGCTGGTTCTTTCTATTGTTTATTGAGACTCTTAAAATTGAGATTCAGCAAAACCTAGGTTTGAAATGCATCAGTAAGGAATCATGTTCATATTGCTCATAATTTAATGAATGGACCCCTCTGAGCTTACTTACAGCATAAGCATATCTTTTCCTAAATTGAAATTTTGTTTTCTCTCAAAAGGATGACAAGGACCATGCTACAGATTAACATGTTCTAAACAGAAGATTCTTTTTGTCTACCACTTGGCATAAATAAAGATGTTTCATGTGCTTGTTGTCCTTTGAAAATAGCAGTTACATTGTACTCCAGAAATGCCTAAATTAATACAGTGAAGGAAGGCTTGTGAAGCCATCTGTTGAGACATCTCTAGCTTTGTCTCTCCCAAGCAAAGCATTCCTTTCACTGATCAAATCTGAAGTTCATTCAATGAGCAAGATGAAAGAGTTTAGATTCCTTTAAAAATATTTTCATGTAGAGAGATGAAAGAGATAGTTGAAAGAGGTAAGAGAGAACGAAATAGATGAGACAAAATGAGTCATGAGAGAGAAAGAGAGAGATGAGAGAGAAAAAGATAGATAGATGAGAGATAATGGGTATAACAGGACTCTTGCCATGGCAAATAAAATCCAGACTCATTCACCCCTTTGTGCATTGGGCTTTACATGTATATTGGAAAGTTAACCCTTGGCCTGTAGGCTTTGAAAGCAAGAGCCTTTTACTGGTGACCCTTCTCCCCAGCCCCAAGTTTAGATTCTTAACAGTGAATAATTCACTTATTTTCATTCCTTCTCAGTTTTTAATGTATATAATGGAAATATTTGAGGAAAAAATTAATTATTTTATCAAGATACCTAATATTAAAATTATATTATTTTAATATAATTTATTAAATAGTATGAGAACAGCTTGAGGGAAATTATTTCAAATATATTTAAAATGAAGATTTTCTTATTTAAAAATGGTGGGGTCTCACTCTGGTCCAGGCTGACCTTTCTAGTCTTTAAACCTCTGCCTCCCGAGTTTTGTGAGCTTTTATTTAAACTTTTGTGAGATAAGTACTGATTCAAATTCTTTGAATTTTATAGACATTTGTTTAGGAGTCTGTGTCTGCTGTGTTGCTCAATATAGTTTCCCTGAGATCGCTTATGATCCTTAGCTGTCAACATAAAATTGTATTCATATCCAAACTATGGCAGTTATATAAAATACTAGTTGTCTTTACTATAAGAGAGTAGCTAAAGATTTCCTCAAGAAAAAGTATTATATCATCTACATACAAATTTTAATTCTTATAATGAACTAACTACTCATATATAGATGCTCTTAAATTCATATTGAGAGTCACAGCTACCTGAAGAAGACTGTTATTACATTAGGAAGTATATATGCATCTCGTCCATATTCACAACCTTCTGGGAGTCCAAATTCCACAGATGAAGTTTTATACACTAGGTTTTGATACCTGTAATTATTCTAACTATACTTAATTCTATCAGAAAATGTCCAACTGTAGATATTAATCTCTCAGCAATTATAATTAACTTCAAACACAGTCAGTATTAAAATTAAGAACAGAATATTAAAAATTAATAAGAGAAATAATATTTTATGGTAATCTGGTTCCACATTCTAATGTATTTTATTATCATATTTTGAGGTACTTGTATATGTCTTTTTGATGCATGGAGATTTTTACTACTCAGATGGAGCAAGTTATCCGTATTGTCTCATCCATGTTCCATCTACTAGAGCATTTTCTTTCCTAGTAGAGGAAAAAAGCTAGGGATTCTGACAATCATCGCTCTTGCTGATGGAAATTTCCTTTGATATACTGTGACTTGAAAATCAATGAGAAATCCAATAATTGCTTTTTGAACAGTTCCTTCCTTTTGTCTAGTGTGACTCATCACTGTTGTTTCCTTTTTATGGGAAGAAGACAGTTGGAGTAGAATGATTCTGGCTCATTTCATTCCTTAAGTTTCCTTTCTTTTTAGTAAGATTAGCATTTGTTCAGAACATATTATGTGGTATAATAGGACTAAACACAAGCTTCTGTGTATGAAATTGTCCTTAAGCTTGCTTGTTTTCCAATTTCATACTTAATGAACCTTGGGCTAACAACTGCTGTATTCTGACTTACTATGAGAACAATTCTTTTAGTATTGATATGTGCTTACTTCTAGATAAAACATAAAGACTAACATAAATTCACATAAATTGCTCAAAGCATTGATACATTATTATTATCTAAATATTATCTGTAGAATGTATGCATATATGTGTGTTTATGTATATGATTTTCATTAAGACATTATAAAACACATGACTAGAATAAATAGGGAAGTATACAAAGTCTACAATGACTATTAGATAAAGAGTACTTATAACAGGGAATTATGACTAAAGTTTTCAAAAAGTGTAGACTGTTCTTGCTATTGCTATTAAAAGAATTTTGCCTTTAGGCAGATGAGATTTTGAGGAAAATCTATTATCTTGAAGTATGCATTTTTTGAACATAATATAGGTGACAAAATTCAACACTAAACTATGATTTTTGAGTTATATAATTGCTCTTCTTTCTTAAAGCCCCTATTTATTTTAAATTGAGATGAATTTGGGAAAAAATCTTTAAAACAGAAACATATAAGAAAGGAAATTAGCTGTGTGTGGGGGCACACGTCTTTAATCCCAGCACTCAGGAGGCAGAGGTAGGAGGATTGCTGTGAGTTCAAGGCCACCCTTAGACTGCATAGTTAATTCCAGGTCAGCCTGGGCCAGAGTGAGACCCTACCTCAAAAAACCAAGCCCCCCAAAAGAGGAAATTAAAATTTTCAGGTTTCTGAGAAGCAAAAGTAAGCCTCCAACTGAAAAGCAGAGAACAAAATATTACCATGGAAGACACCAACCAAACAAATGGAGCCTATTTGAATATAGAACTTTCCTTAGAAAATCAACTGATAATGATAACATATACTTTTATATGAATGTGAAACGTTGACTTTATAAACTCAGTGAGTCCAAACCCAGGAAATTATAATGAAAAATTTCCATCCTGGAAATTTTTCATAAAGATGGCATCCTTTCATATATGTAAAAAATCACACACAATTCAATGATAATCCAACTCTCCACATTTTAACTTTTATTCAAACCCAAATGTTTTCATATGTCTTTGGTATATTTATACAACTAGTGTTTGACTTCTTGTAGAACATAATAGTTAGGTGTGAGATACACTGAGCTATAGGCAGAGGTCACCAGGACACATTGCTGGTTTTTGTAGCATGTGCTCTACATTTTCTCTCTAATCATTGTAAAATATGTACAGCACTGAAAATGGCTGGCCACCTTGTATATTACCATATGTCTAAGTAGAATATTTTTGAATTTTAATTGAGGTTAGTGTTGCAGTATATCCTTCAATTCACCTCTGGAAACTTTCAATTTTAATGTTACATCCAAAAGTAACACTTTGCATTTCAGATGCTGATTCTCATGATATAAGAGTTTTACATTATTCATCTCACACTTGCCCATAGCAAATAGAGACTAATGATAAGGTTGGGAAGAATACTGCTGAACCCTTTCAATCTGTATCAATGAAAAAATTTAGAAATGTGTGTATACACTTTTTCCTATTGTCTTCCCACAGAGGAAATAGAATTCAAACTGAATTCCTGAAAGTGGAATCTTAGTTTCTAGATAGACATGTTAATGTCATCTCTACATTCAATTCATCTCCTTTTATGAAAGGAGGAGTTCAGTTTCCTGGTGCATTTCAGCTTTGCTGACTGTTTTGTGAGGTTGTCTGACTCCTGGCTTACCATTTGCCTGCTATGACCATCATGCAGTGACTTGATCATTGTTTATGGTAAGAATACTCTTGAGAAAATACCTACTCATTTATTACATTACTTTATCACTACATAACTACTATCACCTCACCTACTAATTTCATAAATATGTGGCTTCAATTGTTTAGAGAATATTTTTCTAAACATTTTGTGGCCTCCAATATGACTTAAATTGTCTGGGACTGGAAGCTTTTATTTATTTGTAAGAAATATGTCTAAAATCCTCATGGCTGCAAATCTTTCAGCTCTCTGAAAACATTTTTGTTTAATATTCAAAGACAATGTCTAGAATCTTTCTCCTGTTTACATAAGGATATCCTAAAAAAGTACTTTCAATAGTTGTCGGAGAGCGGTTTATCTTCCTCAAGTCTTTGCTTTATGCTAGTTTCCAAGTCCCCACACAGTCTCTTTGTCAAATACTTCCCTGAGATTTATCCTGCATTGGCCCACTTGTGAACTCCTTTCCCATATATCACTTCAGTGACAAATTCATAAGAATATGTAGTCAGTTTTATTTTTCAAATATTTAGGTCAATGAAGAGAGTAGTCAATGTAGAGTAGTCAAGAGCATAGAATGCAGCTCAGCTTTTAATATTGTCACTGGAGATTTCACAGTATTTGTCCTGAGAAGCCACTGACACGTTATTCTCTCTCTCTCTTGCCCTACTGTGTCGCCATCTTCCAAGCTTCTGCAAACATTTTATTCTTCTGTAGTTCTGACTAGTTCTCACACAAAAATTCTTGTCAGCTCTTTGTACACAGAAACTAGCTTGCTCACTCCTATCCAACAGAAAATTTGACCTTGTTCGCTATAAATAAACCAAGAAATTGTTGAAGTGTTCTCTTAAAGGACCATCTGTTTTCTATATAAACTGTGATTTTAGGCATAAATACATAATGTCTTTTCAACTATGTTTTTGTTACACATTATTTTATAGGTATTTATTTATTTCAATTATTTAAAAAAATATTTAATTTATTTATTTATTTGAGAAAGAGAGACACAGAGAGAGAATGGATACACCAGGGCCTCCAGGCACTTCAAATGAACTCCAGAGTGCATTTGCCACCTTGCGCATCTGGCTTACATGGGACCTGGGGAATTGAACTTGGGTCCTTTAGCTTTGCCAGCAAGCACTTTAACTTCTAAGCCATCTCTCCAGCCCTCAGTTATTTTAAAACATATATTTTTGGGTGACATTAAAGATTATAAGTTATGACCTTAGCTGGGTTCTGAGAAATAGTGGAAGTGATAAACTCAATTTTGTTTACAAAATGCTTACAGCTACTGGTTTACACAGGCAAAAGGAACAAAAAAAAGGGCTGGAGAGATGACTTAGAAGTTAAGGTGCTTTCCTGCAGAGCTGAAGGACTCAGGTTCCATTTCCCAGTACCTACATGAAGCCAGATGCATAAGGTAGCACATGCATCTGGAGTTCGTTTGCAGTGGCTAGAGGCCCTGGCATGCCCATTCTCCCTCTCTCTGCCTCTTTTTTTTTTCTCTTTCTCTCTCTCAAATAAATAAATAAAAGTAAAAGTATTAAAACAGGAGCAAAAATAGTGCTGTGTGACTTGTGCTATATCAAACATAATATGGGAACTCCAATGGCATTGCTCAGAAAAGAAATAGGAAAGCCTCTTAGAGCAGGAATTATCTGAGATATTAGGCATAATAAAAAAGGTAATTAGGGGCTGAAGAGATGGCTTAGAGGTTAAGGAGTATGCCTGCAAAGCCAAAGGACCTCTGTTTGATTCCCCAGGACCCATGTAAGCCAGATGCACAAGGTGGCACATGCATCTGAAGTTCATTTGCAGTGGCTGGAGGCCCTGGGGTGCGCATTCTCTCCTTCTCTATCTGTCTATCTCTGCCTCTTTCTCTCATAAATAAATAAATATTTTTTTTTTTTTTTAAATTTTAAAATTATTTTATTTATTTTTGGAGAGAGACCCACAGAGAGACAGACAGAGAGGGAGAGGGAGACAGATAGAGATGGGCGCACCAGCAGTCTCTCAGCTGCTGTGAACGAAATCCAGATGCGTGTGCCCACTTGTGGTCAAATGCGGCATTGCGCCCTTGCATCACTTTGCATCTGGCTAAACGTGGGACCTGGAGATTGGAACTGGGTTCTTAGGCTTAGGAGGCAGGTGCCTTAACCACTAAGCCATCTCTCCAGCCCAATAAATAAATATTTGTTTTAAAAAAGAAAGGAAATTAGAAGAAAGCTACAAGGAAAACTATATCATAAGTGTATGATATAAAATAGGAAAAATACTATCTTAGACTCCTAGATAAGGGATAGCTTTATAAAATGTATTACAAAGTACATTTTAGCCTTCAAGGAAACATTTTTATTTAATATCTTAAAATACTATCTTAGTGGTTTTTAAAATTAAGTTTTTTTTCCCAGGTTTATTCCCAAGGAATAAAAATACCTTTTTTTAATTGAGATATGGTACTAAATCCTGTGAATCTTATGGAAATATCATCAGTTGAAAAATCACCTACACAATATAATTTGTATATCTCAGTAAAATTCCATCTGTTTTAGAAAAGAGACAGTTTATTTTTAACAATAAATCTCCATCAAGAAAAAGAAGACATTCAACTTGTAGCTTTTTGTTTAGAGAACAGCAAACAAAATCTGATACTATTTTCTTTCTTACTCTACCATTAATCTTGTTATTACAAATATTGTTGGATAATTAAAATTGAATCAGGGTACTTAAAATTGAATCATGATAATACATATAAAGAGATAAGATTTTCAGTGAGCTCTTTTTTATTTGGACATTATACCACTGAATGTGAATCAAAATCCCATTTGAACTAAGGTGTATTCAGATAATGAATAAAAGCTAAATACTATTCCAGAAAGCTTTGGTCATAAAAGTTGACATGCTTATTGTGGTTTAAACAAAATATTTATAATTAATTATCATGTTTAAATATTTTAGCCATTATTTGTAGATCAAACTTAGAATACTTAGTGTTTTATAATTTTAAAATGATATGATATATGTTTTTTTGTGCTTGTGGGACCAAATTCCCTGAATTTTATTGTGATAATTTGTTGTTCTATTGGGTCTTACAGGCCATCTGGGCTGTGGTCTAACTGGAACATTCTCCTCATCTAAATATTTTTATGCTTATTTATTGCTGTCCTGAACTTTAAGATGCTCTTAAAGGAAATCTTGTTCAGGAATTTTTGAGCAACATGACTTTTCTGTTGTTGAAGTTTTCAACAATTTGTAGTCCTGGTTTTAGCAGTCACCACTTTATAGCTTTTAAATTGAAAAAAAAAAAATATGAAGCCCTAGTTTGTAAAGTACATAGTTGAAATGAAATTCTTATAGAAAAGATCATGTGTTCAGTTTATCCCTTATCTCCTCACAGAATTTGCCCCTGTGGGCATGGGGAAAAGAAGTAGATCTCAGTGGTTCATAATTAATGTCAAGGAACTGTGATCCCAGCATGACACAAACTGTATCACCAACAGCAAAAGTAAAGCAAAATGATGATTGCTCAGCAATTCACACCAGAGGATGAAAGGAAAAGGCATTTTAAATTAATGGTCCCCAAGCCCTGATGCTGCCCTGCCACATTTCATCAATCTTTTCAGAGCTGTATCTCCTGGAAGAGGGAACTGCACAGTCCCTTAGGGAATACCAAACTGTAAATTGCTAAGGAGTCACCTTTTACATTCTACTTTAGAAATTTCCCTGTAGTGCATAAGCTTTTAGTGTGGAATTTGATTAAAACATACTTTACCACATAAACAGATTTTCATGTAAAAGCTGCCCAATTTTCTTGTCAAATGGTATCCAACTGTAATATCTTTAATAGCAGAGATGAAAATTGTAGTTACAGTTCATTGTCCTGAGATTTTTATAGACCTGGAGTGGATTATTTCTACATTCACCACCTTTTTTAAGGAACAGAAACTTGATTTACAAAAGTTGTAGAGAATATTGTTTGTGCTTGTAAACTGTCCTCTGCCCTCAGCAGCTACTGTAGGACTCTTCTCTCCACTGAGTATGGAGCAAGCAGACAGCTAGATGAGGCTATGCTGTTATATTAAACTACTAGTCATATGTTGCTTTCTGATTTCTATAAAGGAGTGACAATCTGGGCTGTGGTCTGACTGGAACATTCTCCTAATTTAACTTAATATAGCTCCAATTAGATCATCTCTTAAAAGGCATAGAAAGGAGAATGTCTAACAAGGTTTGTAATCAATTGAGGCTCAAAAGGAAGCCTTCTGCAGGAATGCTGCAAATTAGAAAATAAATTCATCTAAGAGTCTGGTTCTGATCAAGCATATATAGATAACATTTTTCTTTCATTTATGAATGTATACAGTTAACAAAGTATCTCTTTTTTTTGAGAGAGACAGAGAGGAAGACAGAGAGAGAGGGAGAGGAGGACAGATAGAGATGGGTGTGCCAGCAGCCTCTCAGCTGCTGTGAAGGAAATCCAGATGCGTTCGCCCCCTTATGGTCAAGTGCGGCATTACGCCCTTGCATCACTTCACATCTGGCTAAACGTGGAACCTGGAGATTGGAACCGCTGGAGATTGGAACCAGCATTCTTAGGCTTAAGAGGCAGGCGCCTTAACCGCTAAGCCATCTCTCCAGCCCTTACCTGCTTTTGAAACAGAAAAGTTTGAATGCTCTTGAATTATAAATGTAATTTATAAATATATAATTTTATAAATAAATACACATAGAAATATGCACACATAGAGACTGTTGAGATTATGTTATTACATAACAAACATATTTGTGGACTATAGTGCCATTTATTGGCTCTGTTAGAATTGTGTGTCTATTAATATCTCACTAAATTAAGAAGAGAGAAAACTTGGTATGAAGATATGTTTAATAATTATCTGAGTCAAGTTGTCTGGGGTGATTTCAGAAATCAAGCAGTGGGGTTGGGAAGATGGCTCAGAAGTTAAAAATGTTTGCTTGCAAAGCCTGTTGGTTCAGTCCCCAAATCACCCATGTAAGCTGCCAAAAAAAGTGACCCAAGCAAATGGTGTTCATGCAGTGGCAAGAAGTCTTGGTGAGAGCATGTGCACACACACATACACACACACACACACACACACACACACACACACACGTGTGTGTGAAAGTAAATTTTTATTTATTTATTTGAGATAAAGAGGTGTGTGTGTGTGGGGGGGGAGACAATGGGTGCACCATGCTCTCCAGCCACTGCAAACGAACTTTAGATGCATGTGCCTATTCTGCATCTGGTTTATGTGGGTTCTGGGGAATTGAACTGAAGCCCTTTGGCTTTGCAGACAAGTGCCTTAACTGCTAAGCCAACTCTCTAGCCCTAAATAAATATTTTTAATCAAAGAGGAAAGTGAGACATACCATGTTTATGGATTAGAACACTTCATACTGGGAAAATATCAATATTGTTCCTAATGATCTGTAGTTTCAATACAATCCACATCAACTCTCAATAATGTATTTTCATGAATAAAAATATCTAAAATTTGAATGCAATCTAAACAGACTGTGATATGTATAGAAACATTAAAAAAGAACAAAATTGGAGGTCTCTCACTTTCTTATTTATTTATTTATTTATTTTGGTTTTTTGAGGTAGGGTGTCACTCTGTCTCAGGCTGACCTGGAATTCACTATGTATTCTCAAGGTGGCCTCGAACTCATGGTGATCCTCCTACCTCTGCCTCCCGAGTGCTGGGATTAAAGGCGTGCGCCACCACACCCGGCTCACTTTCTTATTTTTAAAAATGTATTTATTTATTTATTTATTTATTTATTTATTTATTTATTTATTTATAGAGATTTTGAGTGCACTAGGGCCTCTTGCAACTGAAAACAAACTGTAGCTGTATGTGCCACTTTGTGTTTCTGGCTTTACATGACTACTGGGGAACTGAACTCAGACAAGCAGACTTTGCATGCAAGCACTTTTAACCTCTTAACCATACCACCAGACCCTCACTTTCTTATTTTAAAATTTATCACAAAGGTGCAATAATTAATTTTTGTACTGACACAAGGATAGGCATACACACTAATGGAATGGAAAACCCCCAGTAAACATCCATGTAAAAGGTAAAGTGGTTTTCAATCAGAGTATATGTTAAATTAGGAGGAAAAATCAGTGATTGCAACAAACTATATTACGAAATGGCTTTCTACATAAAAAAGAATGGTGGTAAGCTATTATTTTACCATACCCATACTCTAACTCAAATATGGATGAAAGACTCAATCATGAGTGAAAAATATGAAATTCTTAAAAGGAAATAGAAGATAAAAGCTTCATAACATTGATTTTGCCATTATCATTTTTGTATGATACCATAAATAAACAACAAATTTTACAAATAAATTTTAAAATGTTACTTATACAAATGGGAAATGATGCTTACAATTTATATATATATAATGTATGGTGAATAAAAACACATGAAAAAGATGATCTGTATCATTATTCATTAATAAAATGTGACTCAAAGCCACAATGAGATACCTCACACTCATTAAAATGACTATTATGTAAAACTAACATAAAATGACATATAGTGCCAAAATTGTGGAGAAGTTAGAATACATGCATACACTGTTTGTGAGAAAGAAACTAGCAACTCTTTTAGAAAACAATGTGACATTCCTCAAAACAATAAATCACAAATTAACATATTATACAGAAACCCTTCTTTCCACAATGTGCCCAAATTGATGGAAATCAGGAACTTGAACTGAGTTGTGTATATTTGTCCACAGGTGAACATTACTCAAATGCCCACTTTTAACACATGAATTAGTAAGCAAAAGACAACATATCAAAACAATGACATATGATTCAGCCACTTAGTAAAATTCTAATGTATGCTGCACCATAGATAAATTTTGAAAACACCACGATGTGTAAAATATTTCAGGCAGAAAATAAGACATGCTACATCTCATTAAATTAGGTTTCTAGACTTGTCAAATTCAAGATGACAGTGGTTACCTAGAACAGGAAGAGGAAAGATGGAGAGCTATTATTTCTTTGGAAATGAGCTTCCCTTTGGGACACTGACAATATTCTGGTGATGCTGGTGGTGTCTGTGTGGCATTACAAATGCACCACTGTCCATAAGTTGTACGCTGAAAATGGTAAATCTAAGGTTATGTGGAAACAAACAAAATCTTGTAAGAGAACACACCTGGCATTTCTTCTACGGGATTTGACATGGCTTTTTATTTTTATTTTTATTATTTTTTTTTTTTTTTTTTTAGGCAAGGGAGAAAGAGAGAGAGAGAGAATTGGCATGCTAGGTCCTCCAACCACTGCGATCAAACTCCAGATGCTTGCATCACCTGTGCATATGTGTGATCTTGCACTCTTGGGTCACCTTGTGTGTCTGGCTTATGTAAGACCTAGAATATCAAACATGGGTTCTTAGGTTTCACAGGCAAGGGCCTTAATCACTAAGCAATCTCTCCAGCCCTCACCTATGTTTTTAATACCATGGTGTGAACAGTTAATGCTATTAGAAACTTATTTGAACTTTGAAGTAAGCAGAACTCATAGGTTCAAGGAAATTCTGCATAAAAAGAGACGACTAGAGCTGAAGAGATGGTTTAGTGGTTAAGGCATCTGCCTATGAAGCCTAAGGACCCATTTTCAGTTCTCCAGGTCCCACATAAGCCAGATACACATGGTGGGTGTATGCATCTAGAGTTCATTTGCAGTGGCTACAGGCCCTGGCAAGCTCATTCTCTCTCTCTTGCTCTCCCTCCCTCTCTCTGTCTCTAATAAACAAATAAAAATAGAAAGAAATTTAAAAAAATAAAGAGACCACTGTATAAAGCTTTCTCAAGAATTTATTTCAAATCTTTTGACTAAGTAATCACTTTAAATTAGGCAGAGTTCTGGAAGGAGAATTTACTGTATGAGAAATTAATGGTATGGGATTTGAGATGGATTTATAACATGAAAGTTGTCAATACTTGAATGATTTTTTTCAACCAAGAAGGAATTAAAAAATTTCAATGCTTAGTTCTAAAGATGTAGAGATGACTGAATGATAGAGATAATTTTCCCATACTCTAGAAAGCCATAACAATTTCATTTGTTCTTATTTACTTGCAGAAATAACTTAAATATATTGTAATGGTCTTGAAGACATTATGGGCAGATAAAATTGACGTTATTGTCTTGGAAACTGGATTTAGTAGAATTTATCAATCTTATTATGTAAATATCAACTTGAACACATCTTTGTAAGCCCACACATGGAGTAGATGTGTGGACAAAAGCTATTTTCTACTTTAAGAATGTTGAATCTTCACTAAGAAGAAAATTTAACCTTGGGAAGGAGGCAATGTGTGAAGGCAATAAGGGATAGCAGGGTTTGCTGTTTTCCCCTTTACTTTTGGCTATCACATGTATGTCGGATCTATAAAGAGACAAGAAGCTTGAGAACAGATGGTCTGTCTGTTTCTGTCCAGATGAATTGTGGAACACTGTCAATCATGTAAATTGAAATCTATGAGCACTCTACAATTCCATATGTTTGCTCCTTAAAAGCCAATGGTGAATCATTCCCACTTTTTTTTCCCCTTTGCAGTCAAGTGAGAGTATTTGCTACTCATAAGACTTATTTTATTTTCCAAAAGCATGTCCTCTATCTTTAATACTAAGCAAAGAGAAATTGAGGTGACAACCTGCCAGAAACATTTCACCTTTCTCAAATGCACTTATAATTCATAATAATGAGAGAGGAAAACCTATGAAGTAAAACTAGGTGGTTATGATCACAAACTTTGTAGGTGAGAAGTTCTGCATTTAAACCACCTTAGTTAATTCTAATTTAATAGCATTATTTTCTATGTGTGAATTGTGAGATTCTATTATTAATTCATAATTCTTTGACAAAAATAATATTTGTGAAATTCAACTTAAAAGTGGAAAGTTTTATTTTGGCTCATAGTTTCAATTTATAGTCAGTTGGCTCCCTTCTTTTTGTGCCTATGATAAGATAGGATGCCACAGCAGGGAATGGGAAGTGAAGCAAAGCCCCTCTCATGGTGACCAGGAAGTAACAGAAAAGAGCAGGCTTTAAAAAAGAATCCCTCTCTCCAAACTCATCAATCTATGAATTTTTAAGTAAATGGATTTACTAATGAGGATATAGTCTAGTCACCTTCCAAAGACACATTTCTGAGAGTTGCTTAATTGAGGAACCAAGCCTTTAAGCTTTTTTTTTTTTGGAGGACATTTGAGATCCAAATATTAAGGGAACAAATAATGAGGTTCATTACATACTGATTGTAATTATGAAGTAACCCCTATTTCTCTATTGTTACTACACTTATTATGAAATACTAGTTAGGATGACTTACATTTGAATACTAGTACTTGATAATTTTCAGTATTAATCTATGTGCAATAAATTTCTCGAGTTTTGTTTGATGTAGAGAAGATCAACATAATAAATGACTAAAATAATTCTAAAAGCTTCAGTAACTATAGTACCAAATAGGAAAACTAAATAAATACTATAAAAGTAGCCCAAGTACCACCGGGCTGCATAATTTTGGGTGAATCTCAGAAGTTCTGTATTTTCATTTCATTACTGATCACATAATTTTTTGTATAGTATATTGAAGCCAGTATCCAGTTCCAAGTGTCAAAAAACACTTTGCTCTTATCACTGTTTATTGACTTAACTCAAGCCAAGAAAAACACTTAAAAATAATAATGTGACTATATTATTCTAAAAATGTTTTATGTGAGTCTTCACTGGGGATGTGAAATTTAATAGTTAAAGCTAAGTCAACATAAACAATAATAATTACTAGGGATATTGATAAAAGTGTATCATACAAAAATATAAGGTAATAATTAAATTGGTGGGGACTTTATGTTCTGTTGAAATATATTAATATTGTTATACATTTTATGTGCCATAACTGTAAAACTGTTACAATGCATTTTTTTTTTTTTTTTTTGGTTTTTTGAGGTAGGGTCTCACTCTGGCTCAGGCTGACCTGGAATTAACTATGTAGTCTCAGGGTGGCCTCGAACTCACAGCGATCCTCCTACCTCTGCCTCCCTCCGGAGTGCTGGGATTAAAGGCGTGCGCCACTGCGCCCGGCTTACAATGCAGGTTTATATAAGCAAAAATTGTATGCAACTTGTCCTCTCTCTTTTTTGTGTGTGTTTGTTTTTTTTATTCAAGGTAGGGTCTTGCTCTAGCCCAGGCTGACCTGGAATTTACTATGTAATCTCAGGGTGGCCTTGAATCACAGTGATCCTCCTACATCTGCCTCAGGAGTGCTGGGACTAAAGGCATGCACCACCATGCCCAGCTTATCCTCTCTTTTTGTTTTCAGCTAAGATCTTTCATAATAAAAAAAAAATCCCTGATTCACTTTATCTTTTCTGGATTATGTTGTTTTTCTTCCTGACACTGATTTATATCCTTCTTTCCTTTCTACAATTGTGAATACTTTCCAAGCTTCATTCTCAATGCTACTAGTTTATTTTATTCATTATTCCAGATTCATCCATCCTTACAACTTCAAACATTTTGATTTCTTGTTTTGTTTTCTTTTACCTGCAAGTTTGTGTTTACACTGATAAGCTAAGTTCCTTAAACACAATGTCTGCAGCAGTGCACTAGAATGAATAGGTAGACTAGGTGAGGAATGAATAATGAATGAAAGCATAAATTGATAAAAGACTAAGATGGCCAGATTGCTTTAAAATTATAAGGAGATATTTTTAAAATATGAATCTAAGAAACATTAATGTGTGTTGTATAAGTTAGATTTTATTTGGTTAATTTTTATTTATTAATGTGGAGAGAGAGAGAGAGAGAGAGAGAGAGAGGGCAATGAATGGACACACCAGGGCCTCCCATCACTGCAAACAAATTCCAGAAGCATGTGCTATCTTGTGCATCTGGCTTTATGTGGGTACTGGGGAATTAAACCTGAGTCCTTTGGCTTTGCTGGCAAGTGTCTTAACTGTTAAGCCATCTCTCCATCCATAGACATTTATCTTTTAACACATACTGGCTGTTCAATAGACATTTTATACTTTTATAGTTGTATTATCTTATTTCCATTAGGTTTGCATTAACTCTTTATTTTGTTAAGTATTTATTTTCTTATTCTTAACTAAGAATTGACTTTTTCTTAAAGCAGCTAATCACTTTAATTTCCTTTAGCTAAGTTAAGAAGTTTCTTTCTCTTTGCTTTATAGACTAAAAAACTTATGAAAAAAAGCCCATTGGCTAGTAATTAAATTTGATATATGGTGACATGTAATTCACCTTCTATGAGGACACTATTACTGAGACTCTTAGGTTACTAGTAAAGAAGATGCTGGCAGACTTGGTTACTCTCCTGTTATTTTCCTAAGGTGCATTTACTTTACCCTGTATAAAAAGTGATGAGTATGCAAGATGAGGCTGATATAATGGCTAAAAGAAATCAATTCCAAGTTTTAACTAATAGCCTTAATAGTTTATCAAACCACATAAAAGTTTGCTTTTAAATGGACATTTAGCCTAATTTGACAGCATGCTTGCCAGTAGGAAACAATTACTCTCATTAGAATGACATTTTTTTTCTCTTTCCAGTCAAATATAAAAAAAAAATAATAAGTGGGATGAAGACAGGACAAAGAGGACAAACTATTTACTTCAGGCATTAAATTGTGTTGCCTATTAGTCAAACTGCAATTTTGTACACAGCAAAAACAATTTTAACTAATAAATGCAAAATTTTCAGATGCAAAGTACTGGCTGTGAAAATTGATTGGTTGCTTTGGCTACAAAGGTGTTTTAGCAAAATCAAAGCAAATTTTGTTGATATAAAATTCAGCACTTAAATTTTATTTGTTATTCATATCCTTAAGAAAACTATATGAGATGAGTAATGGTATGCAATAAAGGATTGGGAACTTATAGGCCACAAGTAAAATTCTGTCCACTCCATGTTTTTGCAAAAAAATATGGAAATATAGGCATACTTATTTTAAAATTGATTGATTATGGCTCTTTTTGTATTACAAAGACAGAGGTGATTAGTTGTGATACTATCCTCTAGCCTAAAAGTTTAAAATGTTTACTACATCATTCTTTATATCATGTTCTCCAACTTTTGCACCATCACATAAATTTAGATTTTTGTTTGGTCTTTTCAGTGACTGGGGTTTTGCCTGTCATTGGTCAGCAGTTGACTGCCTGACAACATGTATGTTTTAGATGTTGATTTTTTTCATTTAAACTTATTGAATGTTTCCCTTGTGCTAAGGAACCTTGTCAGGTGATGAGGACAGAATCTGCATGGAAAAGCAATTGCATAGACAAAAAATAATGCCTTGAACTCTGATTAACAGAGACATACTCCTGTTACTTTTGCACAATCCACAAGGTATAGTATGGAAGTCATACAAGTCCCATTTATCACCCACTTCTAGAAAAATGATAATTTTCTGAATGAGATTTTAGTTTCTTAAGTTATTTCTCTGTAAAAATTTTAAAAGTATGAAGAGAAATTTCATAGCCAATGGGCCACAAAGCTATAACCTATGATAAAATGATATTATTTCTCATATTGGCAGAGTTATAATTTCTGCTTGCCTACATCACTTATATTCCATTCATTCCTATCTTTAGATATAAATTCACTTTACCTCTTTATTATCCTTTCTTCAGAAGTTGTGTTGTGCTAGATTATTGTGAGCACTGTGTGCTTTGTGAGGTTATACACAGTGTTTATTATGGCAAAGGGATATCCTGGAGACCTGGGTGGGATTCTTTTTACTTTCTTTCTTGGTTTATCTTTTCTTTCAAAACATTGAACTATTTATTTGAGAGATATGTGAAGAGAAGATTTAAAGAGAGAATATGGGCATGCCAGTGCCTCCTGCCACTGCATATGAACTCCAGACATGTGCACCATATTGTTCATTGGCTTTGCATGTGTACTGGGGAATTGAACCCCGGCCATCAAGCTTTGTAAGTAAGTGCCTTTAACAGTGGGCCATCTCTTCAGCCCCTCACTCCCTTTGATTTATCTTTTACCTCTGCCTGAGGTAAAAAAGAGGTGTAGATTCAGAGATGTAGCTTTTTCAAAAGAAAGGCAGATTTTATTCATAGATATATTGAAGTGTAAGCACAGCATGAATCTCAGTCTTTCCTAATCCTACTTCCAATGCAATAACTCAACCATCAAGCATTTACAGAAAAACATTAAGCTTCAGTAAAAACGGAATTTGAATCCTGTCCTTCATCTCCATCTTTCAACGACCTCTATGTCACAAATGTTTTACAATCTACCTGTACTGCCCCACTTTTCATTAGCATAGAATCTATTCCTTTTTAAACTTGATCCAGTTTCTTAGACATTGTCACTTGTCTTAATCTCTCTCTTAACAATTATTCATTCTTCTTAGCAATGCCTAACTTACTGTGTCATAAATTATGTACTTACATGTCAGAGTCTCTCTCTAACTTGCCAGATTTCCCAAGCCTGGTAACTTGGATTTGGTTGTTTTACATAAACTTCCACCCAAGGGTCTGTTTGTCATAGTTATTTAACAAAGATTGGTGTAAAAATGTAGTTGAACAAAACCTATAGTTCTCATTGTCTGTATCTTATGTGTCCAGATTCAATGAGAAATATGAAATTAATTTCTGAACTGGTAGAAGGAGTTGAGCAAAAAGTACACTTTTAGATACAAAAGGAATCATCTTTTCAAAATTTACTGTCAGTTAAAAATATTCAGATAGAAGGCCAGAGAGATTGTTCAGTGGTTAAAGCACTTGTCTGCAAAGCCTAGACTGGAGTTCAATACCCAGTATCCACATAACACCTGATGTATAAGGTGGCACATGAGTCTGGAGTTCATTCTCTCTCTCTCTTTTTCTCCCTTTCCCTCCCTTTCCCTCTCTCTTTCTCTTGTTCAAATAAATATAAAATATTTTAAAAGTATTTGGATAGAATTGATAATCTCAATTTATTTGAAGTTAGATGAGTCAGACGAGAGATAAGAATTATTATCTTGTATAATTTTCCTTACTGTACTACATATAACATGATATCTAAAAAAGATATGCTGGTTAAAGGAGGAGAGGAGAGATATTTTGATTGCTAGACTGTTAGAATGATAATTGCTATTTGATTTATATAAGCCTCCATGTTAGCCAAGGTTTAATATAGGGTTTGATTTTTTTTTTTTTTTTTTGTTTTTTGAGGTAGGGTCTTGCTCTAGTCCAGGCTAACCTGGAATTCACTTTGTAGTCTCAGGGTGGCCTCAAATTCATGGCGATCCTCCTACCTCTGTCTCCCAAGTGCTGGATTAAAGGTGTGTGCCACCATGCCCAGCTTACTTTAAAAAATATATCTTTCATCATAATCTTTAAAAATTAATTCATACCTTCTATAAGACAATAATGGACACATAGATACCTCACAATGAGATACTAGTAATACAAATTATTGATTAAAATTTGAAATGACTACTATACTATTTAAGAAAATTTTGACAGTTTTTACTCCCATAGTCTTGTCTTATGGTGTCAGTTTTAAGTATTTAATAAAGTAGAACAGAGATATTCTATATAAATTGTTAATTCATCACTTATCATTTATGTGCTATACACTAACTTCTAGCAGTTGAAGATACTTTGTATTCTTGTGACTAAAGTTTAGTTCTTGATAGAAAACATCAAGTAAATCATCTTACTCCACATCTTGCAGACACAAGAAGTGTACAGGGAGCTAGGACAATCTTGGCACATGAATTTGGAGGAGGATGTCTTTTGATCAAAGTGCATCAGTAACACCCAGAAATCTCCTTACTGGGCTTGGTAGTTTCCTGGTAGACAATGGTGTTTTCTTCTTGAGTATTTTCCAATGAAATACTTTTTTAGTGAAAAGTGTTACTGATTCAAAGCTACATAGCATTGTTTACAGGACACTTGAAAGAAAATTATTTGCATAGACTTTCATGCTTTTTCGACCCACTCTTTTGGTCTTGGGAGAAAACAGATATTTAATTGACAGTATATTATGAAGTTTAGTGTTATTTCCAGGATGGGCCTTTTACTGTGATTAACTTATAGGTCAGTAATTTCTTTATGCATCTTGAATTTTGCTTATTCAAGGACAGGAAATGGGTATACCGTCACACAGCATTTTACAAAATGCATATTTTTTGCATTGAATAAACATGAGTCACAAGATGTCATAGTTGCGGTGAGATAATCACCATCTCCTGCTTCTGTTAGAATATAGGAGAAAATGAATGGCTTAGGCTTCTCTGTATGAGTGACTGCCAACAAGTATTCCTACTGGCCAGATAACACAGGCAAGAATATGATGTCATCCCCAATACCATGTCCTCCATCCAGACTCCAATGAAAACATCCTAAGCCCTTCAACCAGTCCCCATAAAGTCTCTCTTTCTAAGCTTCATGTGAAAAACAAAGGTAGCCCCCTATCCTGCCTTGGGGAGGCGCTGGCGCTCACTCCATTGTTTACAAATTCCTTTCATGAAAATATCTCAACCTGTTTTAGGTCTTATCCAAGTAGAGGTTATCATATGACAGGATAGCGATCAAGTTGTGTTGAAGTTCTTACACACTGGTATGATCCAGATCTACAGATAGAGAGAACAAGTAAAGAAGAAAGCTTTGTATGAATAATGTACAGTTGAGAAGGAAAAGACTGTGAGTTTAAACATACAGGCAAGTTAAAATAAAACTGTGATTATTAAAGACATTAGGATCTTTAAAGAGAAACTCAGTACCCTGCAATAAGCAAAGGTGCACTGAAGATAAGATACAATCCACTGAAGCCTCTGTCTTGTGAAAATGAAAATTCACTTGAAATAGAGAGCCTAAACTGAGAATACCATTGATGGGGACCTCTGTTTGGAAGTTAATGCCTACAGAATATTGTTCCCTAACATCAGCCTGGAAGACACATAGCAGCTAACGCAAATGCATACAGTTAGTTCTAGAGGGCCAGGCTACATCCTTAGCTGGCGGCAGAACTGGGCAGCCTTGTACACATAGATACGAAAGATGCAAGACTGAGGGTGTCATGAAGTGTTGTGTGAAGATTCCAGAGACCTTCTAAGGCCAAGGAGTTTGGCAAGGGCACCCTAAAGGTCACTACGTGGAACTGTGAAGGTGAAGACTCGTTGCAGTGGAACGAGTTGGAGTTTCCCACAAACCAGGGACATCTGTTGAGGAAGACTGTAGACACTGAGTGGAACTGGCACAAGAGGGAGGCCATGTGTGCTTCTGTGAACAGAGCTGGAGGGCCGAGGCTACCCAAAGCCTCTGTAACCCAGGCAATGCCATCATGATCTGCAGGATTTGGTGTTAGCTAGCTGGGTTTCGTTTTGCTTTGATATGATCTTTTTTTGCTATTATGTCATTTCCTCTGTTTGGAATGGAAATGTTTATGTTGTACCATTATATACTAGAAACATGTAAATTGTTTTTGAACTGTATAGGGGCTCTCAAGTAAGCAATCTTTTTTGACTCTTTGAAGAAACGTTGGGTTTTTGAAGGGTTTAAGCTGAGGATTTTTAAAGTTGGACCAAATACATTTGGAAATGGTCATGAGTCTATCAGGACAAGAGGTGGAAGGCTATGGCTTAAAAGTCATATGTTTGGAAATCAAGTTGATAAAAGATGGACTTCTGATGGTAAATATTGACTGTCATCTTGACAAGATCTAGAATCACCCAGGAGATGAGCCTCTGGAGAAATCGATGAGGGATTATCTTGATTAGATTAGTTGGGGTGAGTAGATGCATTCTGCCTATGGACAGCACAATCCCATCCTGGGCTGTATAAAAAGAGGGAGTTGTATGAGAACTGGTGTTCTCTGCTTTTGGCTCTTGACTGTAGAAAACAATGTTGACTAGTTGCTCTGCATTCCTGCTGCCATGCTTTCACCACCATGAAGGCCAGTAATATTTCAAACTGTAAGTCAACATAAATCCATCCTTATTAGGTACTTTATCACAGAATCAACAATAGCTCCCCACTCTGGGGTGGTTTCCATTGATCAACAGCATTGATATTCCCCTTAAATCCAAATATGGTCTAGACCAGCAGCATTATATTACCGGAAACTTGTTAGACTGAGCTCTCCCTGGTTTGTGGGCAACTCCAACATCCTGGGGTTTCCAGCGAGGCTTTACCTTCACAGTTCCACGTAGTGGCCTTTGGGGGGCCCCCGTTGCCAAACTCCTTGGCCTCAAAAGATCTCTGGAATCGTCACACAACACTTCATGACACCATCAATCTTGCATCTTTCATATCTGCAATACCAGTACTATGTGTACCAAGCTGCCAAGTTCTGCTGCCCACATGAAATTTTGAATCAGATTCTATGGCTGTCAAGATTCTCATGTGAGTCATATGTATCCCTTTCCCACTTGTAGCCATTAGTCACGTGTTATTTTTCACTTGATATTTTTCTCTGTATAATATGTGCTATGAATGCAAAATATATATTTGATTGTAAAGTCAATATAAAAAAAGCAAAATACTATATGTATAATTTTATATTGATTACATGTTCAAAGACTAATATCTTTATACTATTGAGCTAAATAGTTTTTTTTAACACAAAGCTTTTTGAGTTTTACTTTTTCCTCAGGTTGGAGATTCATCTTAACATGCATGCATTTTAAAACAGAAAAGGGTCTCAAACTGTTTAGATGAGACATTAGACAAGCACAGGGGGTGGAAAATTCCTATTGAAAAAGTGGAATTTGTGGTGGAAAATTGAGAAGTCAGACATGTGGTGGGGGTGGTAGTTTATCCTGCTTCACCAAAAGGTGACTGAAACCTTTGTTAACATTTTGCATGATCTGACCTGCTGCTGTGATGTGCTGAGCTGAGGGCCTCCCCCTTATGTGTGTTGGCTCCCACCTCACCAAATGTTTGTGAGCAAGGCAACAGCTCTTCTGAAAGTTTTTAACCAGCCTCATTTAACCTTGGAGTCACTCTTCCTAAGTGGCACATTTCAGGAGCAGGCTAGGGCCATGGCTGGCAGATTCGTGGGTAGCTGTCTAAATGTGTTTCCTTGAGAGCCCCAGTCCCTATATTAACTGCCGCAAAGTGGTAAGGTCTCTGAATTCGTTAGGAGCCACAGGTGTAAGGCCAGAGCTGTGAGGACTGATGACATACACTGTTCCTTCAGGCCCCAGAACTTTACTAGTTCCTGCTGGAGCTAAGGTTTTCTTCCATCCAAACTGAAGTGTAAAAAGACAACTGTGGGGTGGGATTAGCTACTGAGAAAGTCCGGGGTCTTGGGTCTGACTCCCCAGGGAAGGCCCGCACACTGTGAAGAGGGGAAGTCTTTAGGGCCGAGTCCATCTCTGAGCCTGAGCACTTCCAGGGTATCTGTTCAGGCGTAATGAACAAAGATGAACAAATTACGAAGACGGAGGGAGAGAAAGAGATGCCTGCGCCACTGAGAACAGCTGTGGGGGGGGGGAGGGGGCTCATGGCCCTGGACAGATCACAAACCCCTGAGCTAGGTAAGGAGAGAATGAGCGCTGCAGTGGAAGTGCTGACTCCCAGCCCCCAATCACAGGAACCAGGGAAGGAGCGTGTGCTGGGGACACAGACCTAGAAGTCAACCACAGGAACACAACCCCAGGCCATTTGTTAGAGGGCTTCTCAGCGTGCCCCTCACTTCTGATAGCTGTGAGACAGTTCCTCATCAGCAGACTTTCCACAGGATGCGTTGGGACCAGGGAAGTTATCAGATGCTGCCCAGTCAGTGGCAGGATAAGGATTGGAATTCTGTCCCCTTCCCCATTCAGGCCATCTAATCAGCCCGATTTTATTCTTACAACTTTGTTTCTGGGAGACCCAAAATCGTTCTGAGATGCCATTAAGACAGGTTAGCTTTTCTTCATGGGCTTGGGGAGTGAGGTTAAGGATCTTCCCTCTCCCTCCATACACCTGTCATCCAGAAAGTGAATGGTAGGACTCAGAAAAGAGAGAGCAGATATATGTGTGAGTGTGTATGTGTGTGGGGGGTCAGTTCCCATGTAGAGTACAAGCCAAAATAGCACATCTTTGTTGTTACAAAAAGAGAAAACTTGTGTGAACCAAGATAAATAGCTTTTAAACATATGAATGCCAAAGGAATTCAGAGGGTCAAGCCCAAGTTTCTGAGTATAGCACAGAATGACCTTTAAAACAAACATTTAAAATCCACCAAACCACAGCTCTAATATTTTTATCTAATCAACAATATTGTCAGAGAAACAAAAAGAGCATTTGAAACAGAATGCTACCTCTCCAAATGTAAACAATATTAAAAAAAATGCTGGATGGATGGCTTAGCAGTTAAGGCATTTGCCTGCAAAGCCAAAGGACCCTGGTTCGATTCCCCAGGACCCACGTAAGCCAAATGAGTAAGGTGATGCATGCATCTGGAGTTCCTTTGCAGTAGCTGGAGGCCCTGGCATGCCCATTCTCTCTCCCTCTCTCTCTCTCTCTGACTCTGTCAAATAAATAAATCTTAAAAAATGAAAATTAAAAAAAAACACCACACACAAAATTTCAGTGTTAATCAAATTAGATACCTGGTAGTAGCTTTAAGAAGATTGTGTTACACTTTTCATACACATTATGACCATTGTGCCAGGAGGATCAGCCAACCAGAGGCCCAAGAGCCTCAAGGCTGTGTAGCTGCAGGACAGCTTTCCAAGCTTGGGCCTGACTGGGAGAAGATCCAGATCTTCTCTTGATTATGAGGTGGGGAAATCCAGTCCTACACATTATTATTATATTATTACATATTATTATTATTATTATTATATTACATTATTCCTACACAATCCCTCTCCTAAATTAAAACTGTTTCTCCATGAACGACATGGTTCTGAGTGCTTCTGGAGACCCTTAGTAGCTCTACTGCCATTGTTCAGAACAAACTATACCCTTCTTGGGGCCAAGGCAAGGGCCTGACTCTCACCCAATCCGGTAGCCCTATCTTGATTCCTTGCTAACCTAGTGTTGGGGGTGGGGAGAACAGTGACTCCTGTTCCCCAAGTCTTAGCTTGACCAGTTTTGGAAGGAGCCACAGGAAACCATTTACTCATCCTAGATGGTTCCACAAACTGCTTCTCATCTTTGGGATAGCTCCAAATTTTACCATCACTCACTCCAAATACATTGGGGGAATGTATCTTCCCCAATGCAGAACGGCAGGCCCATTTTCCCTCCTGGTAACCAGCTGCTCTGATGACCTCAGAAAGACTCATGTGGCTCTCTTCTGAGAGCCTGGTGAAAATCCTGAAGGAAGCTGCAAGATGTTATTCCTTCTAAGGAGCCTTTCAGGCCATAGATCTGCCCCAAGATCAGAGGCGGCAATAAGGAGAATCAGCATTTAGGCTGAGGATAGTTCAAGCCCCACATTAGGTCTCCAAATAAGATTTCCTGGGTCACATCCTGAAGTGACTCAAAAACAACCTTGGGCATGAATGCCATACTTCAAGGTGAGGCACCTTGCTGGCTGTAGCTGTCCAGATGAGAAACCATGGGCACAGGGAGCTAGTCACCTCCATGGTAGGCTGGAGCTTGGAGTGGTGTCTCTGAAAAGAGCACCCAGGTGCTTGGGACTCTTTCCCTGGCTTGTACCAGCACCAGGTAACTGCACCCAGAGGTAGGGAGGAAAGAAATGCACACAAGAGCTTGTTTGACATGCATCCATTTCTGGGATTTTTCCAAATGAAAATCACTGAAAAGCAAGGGTCCTGATATATCAGAAGGTGCTCTCTAGTTCCCCTTGAGCCAGTGGAAGGCAGGCTTGTCAGAACTTCAGGAATCTAGGGACTGGAACAGAGTCCATAGAACTTCTGCCTCTCCTCCATGTCCATCTGCTCAGCCTGGTCTATGTCATGGATGCCCACCAGCAGTTGATCTTCAACTGGGCCAGGAATTCAACGTCTTGCTTCAGCCTCTCCAAGAAGTTCTTTATACCCTCTTCTCCCATGTGAAGCTTCTGCCCCTCATTGAAGAAGTCTTTGTCTTTAAATGTTAACAAGTCCTTGGCCTTCTCCTTGTCACTTGTTTCTCTGGCAACAGTAGTTATTTTGATAAAATAAATTTTCATTTTTATTTTTACTGCCTTAATGTGCCTTCTAGAAAACATCAAATTGCACATATGTTTCAACTATATTTATGGTTTACATTTTTTTTTTTTTAAATTATATTTATTTGAGAGGTGGGCAGGACCTCCTGCCACTGCAAATGAACTTCAGATACTTGCACAACTTTTTTTTTGTTGGTTTTACATAGGGACTGGGGAATCACACGCAGGCCAAGTGGCTTCACAGAAAAGGGCCTTTAACCACTAAGGATTTTCCCTCTCCCCTGATTTATATGATGATTTGCCTTTGAATTAGGGGTTTCCACACTAATTTTTGGTTAGCTAACGTACCAATTTATTATCTGCTCTTGGCACTTCATTAAAAATTACAATGGTTTTCATATATTATGGATCATTTAATGCTCATAAAATCCTATGAAGATATTATTAGTGGTATTATCCAAGGAACAAACCTAGAAACAGGTAGCACACTAAAAAATCTTTAAGAAATGTGATGCTAGCACGGATTGGGTGACTTCAAAGTGAGTGCATGTCCCTCTTCTCCACTTGGCATTAACATGCTATTAAGAACAACAGAGCTGGGACAAACTGAATAATTGTCTAAATTCCTTTTAATTTCCTCAAGTTCATTTCCAGTGTAATTTGCTTCTTCTTATACCTTCAACCTGTTCAGATGAAACTACTGATTGTTTATGATTTGTGATTCACGTTATGTGAGGTTGTTGTGAACTCGCCCCACATTAAAAAAATTATTAATCTTTGCTTTTGATAGATTTATCACTTGATCTAGAAAAGCAAAACTGAATGCCCCTCCCCTAATATAGCTTATGCTCACTACTGACAAAAATACTAAGCATTGCAGCTTTCCTAATCCACTTTGAAACCCAATACCTTAAAAGGAAACTGCAAAGATCCCAGAACATAGACATAGTCTGGCACTCTTACTTTGCCTTCTCCTATAGCTGGATTCTTTAATGACCACATAATATTGTATCATCTTTTGTTTATCTTCTTAACTAGTTACTTTTAGTAGTTCACAATCTAATGTTAAATAGTTCACATAATATAATCTGCTTTTTCATGTTTTCCCTAAGTTTGATGGGTCAGAGACATACTTGTCCCTCAAGTTCTTGACATATTGGCATAGTATGACATTGTCTTCCTCATTCAGCCATCTTCAAGCTTCCTTCACAAACAAGAAGCATATGCTAACCAGGGCAGCCTCATGGCTTTACCTACATCAGAGTACACATAGGGAAGCTTGAATGGGACAGATGTATTATATTATTCTAGGAAGTCCTTTAAAAACAAAGATGCTTCTTTTGGTCTGGGCTGCAACCACCAGAGAGCAGTGAACTGTGGCCATTACTCTTTCTGTGACTTAAAACACAATAGGCTTCTGTATTGCTCCAACAGAAACATAATGAACACTGTCAGGCTGCTTTTGTAAAGAATCATTATTTTCCCTTTTCCTTCTTAAATTTTATTGTTAAAACGATTTGATTAGTCTTTTAAACAATACTTGCACAGCCTAACAAAACCATACAAAAAACAACCAAATTACCACAAAATAACAGAAAAGGAAAAGACTCTATATGAGAGCATAAACATGGACACAAACAAATGAGATGTCACAGATCTGTAGTAACTTGGTGGTTTAGTGTTATTATCTAAAGCTGACAATTCAACAAAGTAGAACTTTGCTGCTCTCTTTTGTAGTGATACTGAATATGGGAGCACAGGGTTTTACATCATTGTTTATAGACAAAAAGCTTTGTGGATTACTGGTGAGTATATGGTATCAGTAAAATAGTTATGGCAAAGTTTCATAAGTAACAAAATAAGCACAGGCGAAACAGGGAAACTAGATAGTTCATAAGAAATCTTTTAAGAGGAATTATGTCTAAACCAAGGAATTATTGTATGAGAGCTTCTAATATTTCTCAATAATAAGAACAAAAGGTTGTGGAGACTTAGAGAATGCTTGCTTGACTGATTAAATCTCCTTGAAAATGAAATGTGATTTTTGAAACTGCAGATAATATAAATGCATTAAATGTTTGTCTTATTAGAAGGGAAGGTGATTTAAGAATAAGATTAAAGTAAACTAGGGGAAGAAAGAGATAAAGTACATGAAAGAAGGATGTACAGTGCTTGCTTTCTGTGTATACAACTGGACCTTCCATTAAAACTAAATTCTAGTGCACCTTATAAAAGTACCTTCAAGAAAGTTTACAAAAAACTGTTGTAAATCTTTTCCATATGTTAATGTGTCTCCACAGTTGGCAGTCATTGTAATAGTAATATCAAGAGAAACTGTTCATATAAAAAGTGAATAAGCCAAATTCATCCTTTAGTCCTTGAATATCTGTGTATTCTCTTAGCCTTTGCATATTATAGTGCATAGAGACATAGAGAACTGTAAAAATTTCCCCAAACTAGTCTCATGTTTCTCTCTAGGAATAGTTTGAGGTGTACCTCTGATGTCTCTAGCTAAGGGCCACAGTTTGCTTAAGCTCAGAATGTCCTTCTAAAAGTATAACACTAATGATATATTTTCTTCATGTTTTAGAATAAGATCATCTTTATAGCCACATGCTCCCACTGGCCTTTTTTTATCGAATAATATCTAGTAACATTAGAGAATGTGGAAAATGCAAAGTAGCTTCAACATGAACCACTGAGAAAAGAACATAAAGTGAAGAGCAGGAGAAGTGATGATTTTCCAACTCAAGTCCAATTGAGTCCATCACTAGAAAAGTTAAAACTGACCTCTTTTGTTCTTGTTCAAGCATCCTCCTTCACAAATCATTTTGCTGAGAGATGATAGATATGATAGTGCCACCTATCTATATTTTAAATTATGATTGTAACATAAATTCATGAGAGAAAATCTGGAAAATTCAGAAAAGTAAAAATTGTTAATTATATATAATGGTTTTCAATAGTGATAACAAATAGCATTTAGATGCAACCCTTTCCAATATTTCAAAACATATGAAGATGGTATTATATACATAATTCCATTATGTGTGCTTTTCATTTAACAAATACATAACATGACATATTTAACAATTACATACATTGAATATCTTTCAATGTAACATAACAAATATAAACAATATAATAAATAAATAAATAAATAAATAAATAAATAAATAAGAATATTAACCACAGAAATATGATTGTGTACTTCTCAAGCATAGCTCAGGAATAGTAGGGTTTAATTAGTTTTTTAAATATTTTTGGTGTTTGTGAAAAAATAGGTTATTTTATTTTCCAAAATGAGTTTTAAACATATTTAAAACAATAGAAATTAAATTTTACAAAGATTACTTGTGTAAGAAAATCCTTCCAGAAATGAGCCATATTCTATAAAACAAACTATTTTGAATACACTACCTTGCAAAATGTATAGGTTATATTTATAGACAGATAAGAGGAAATGGCATTGGTAACAACCTACTTGACTCTAATCAGCAGTTGACTGATAATGGGAGTGGTGAAAGGAGACACTTACCCTAGATGGACATGGTCTGATCAGTGGTTGATTGTCATTGGCTGGAACTTGGCTGCCGTGATTAGCTGAGAGTCCTTTGCTTGATAACGTTCTAGACTAGATTACAATTTGTTTACACATCAAGTGCAGTACAATATACTATTTCTAGAGACTACTTTGGGTCACACTTTATCAAAGAAGTATAGAGAAAGATTTAAATGAAAATTTAGAGGAAATCCATGAAGGAGGATAATGAGAAATTGGGGAGCCTTAGTAAGTAGACATGTTGTTAATGAAACAGGGATTGATTAGAAGTTAAAAGATCACTCCTCATATAATGATTCCATTTTTTTTTCATCTTGAACTTTAGCTATATAAAGAACATGCTGGAACTGGATATAAATGTGACCAACATTTGGAGCCTGATGAACAGATTTTAGACATACTGGCATACAGATTGTGACCCAGGAGATAATTTTAAAATAAGATTAGAAAAGAATGTGACTAGAAACTAAGAAATACATAAACAAATGCACACACATGCAGTTATTTCTACCACTTGGTTAAAAACTTTACAGAGACCATCTCTTGCACCACTCACAACAGAATTTGAAGTTACCATTATTATTTTAGTAGCAGATAAACTTGAGGCTCAGATTAAATGAATGTCTGAAGATCAGACTGCTCTGATTCTTTTTCCTTAATATTTATTTATTTGCAAGCAGAAAGAGACAGAGAGGAGAGAGACAGAAAGGGAGAATGGGACTGCCAGGGCCTCTAGCCATTGCAAAGAACTCCAGATGCATGAGCCACTTTGTACATCTGGCTTTACATGGGTACTGGGGACTCAAAACCAGGCTGTCAGGCTTTTAAGCAAGCACCTTAACTGCTTAGTCATCTCTGTAACCCCAATGTTGCTCTGATTCTAAAACTCTTATTTCTACTACAATGTGGCATAACCTCCCAGATATCACAACTAAGGCTTTGGGCATTTATTCATTCTACAACTTTTAGGCACAGGAAAAAAATGAGAATTTCAACATACCAATTTAACATTAATTTGTGACACTGCAAGTCCCTATGACACCTTTGTGTATATTTGAAAAAGTAACTCCAAAGTCTTCATTTTTATCCATCAGAAAATTATTTTAATAATTTCATGGGCCTACAATGTGAATGAGGTCCCCTGGACATGGCCCAAGTGCAATGTACCGTCTTTTAAACTGGCTTCGGAGATCCTCTGGGAGGTTCCTTGTACTGACTGAGTAGATAGTGTTGGCTCTGTCTTGGGATTGCTTTCTAGAGCAGTCAGATCTAAACTGGGGATTGCTGATTTTTATCCTGATTATGCACCAGTGTCATTTTGCAGCAGTGTCCCTTCTAAGCAGCTTCTGATAGTGCTTTATCCATACTCTGAGTCCTGTCTGAAGATGTGAGAATTAAAAAAATAAAGGGATAATGAATCAAAGGTGTTAAGTATAGACACTTTTACTTCAATATTTCATAATAGCAGTCTCACACAGATTATAACAATGGCTCATGAGGGACTTTAATTTATGCTCTAAAACAGTTGAGCACAGAAATCTACTTGAGAAAATTTAAGATACATTTCTAAAATGAGAAAGAGAATGGGAATACTGACAATTTCTCTTTCCTTGCCTTTATTTACTTACTTACCTCTTCTGCCATAGTCTTCCATAACCTCCAACTTTTATAAGCATTGCTTTTTTTTTGGGGGGGGTACATTTCTTTTTTTATCACCGTCTTCTTCTCTCTGCCTATAGTCTCAGGATAAAGTCAGGATGGATAGCACTGAGTTGAATCTACCATGAGAATCGATCATTTATCTATTGAAATGAATCTTAGAACAATCTCAGTCTTTCTCACTTCTGTAAGTTTTTTTTTTTTTTTAAGTTAAAACATTTGTAAATTGAATCATATGTTGTAACAGGTTATACTCTTTTTATCCCCTTCACCTCTGCTCCCCTTCTCCTGGGGGCCTTCCTTGGTGGGATTATGGTATTCCCTTTAGGGTTATGAAGGCCTCAGTCAGTCCCTATAGGATATCAGGGGGGCTTTTCTTCAGGAGTTTTCTATGCCCTCTGTGCCTTTTACAATATTTCTGCTCCCTCTTCAGCAATTTTTTACTGAGCCATGACAGGCCTGTTGGAAGTCTGATTTAGTGCTGAGTTCTCTGTAGCCTCTGGCTTTCTGCTTTGATAGGTTTTGATCAATCACCATGTGTGCCACCATTACGGTAGAGCTGATTGTCGTGCTAGCAGTAAGAGCACTGTTCATGTTGGTACTCCCTCTGAACTTTCTCCTGGGTGCCCAGCAGATATGGTAGAAGTGTCATTTCCTATAGTGGGCAGTTGGCTATCTTCTTGTCTTATTGATGGATCTTGGTTCTCCTCCAGTTTCTCTATCATCTGTAAACTAAAACAGCTTGGATTAAATGTCAAAGTTAGGTTTTTTTATGTTGGTTTAAATCTTATTTTGAACATTAGTATCAAATATTACATTTGTTTCTCTTTAAGGTGCTCTATAAGAGCACCAATACTCTCATCTTGGTTTAATATTCTTAAAAAATACAAAACAATTTTCTTAATGTAAAATTGATTGACAGTTATTCTGAGCAATGTGGAAAAAGTAAAAATTTGAAAGAAAACTAGTAATCATATGGGCTGTCTCCAAATAGCCTTCACTGCCAATATACTACTACATCTGATAATTCTACATTGATTTTTTTTGTAAGAGTTTCCATAGTGTTGATCATATTATATATTTATATATATTTAGTTTAATGTTAAAATTATTTAGATTTTATTATTTAATGTTTAAAATTATTTAAGTGTATTATAAAATCAGTTTTGCCTCATTTAATCTTTAACTCAGATAAACTTTCTCATAAGTGATATTACTCTTAATTTTATTTATGCTTAAGGTATTATGTCTGGGTTAACACTTTCATCAAATGCCAACTTTTTCTTTTATTTATCTGCCTTCTGCTTAAAGTGCTCAATTCCATAAGACATGTACAATTTAGTAACAGTGTTATTGTAAAGTTTTCCCCTGTTCATACACAATTTCTCTCGCAATCATTAAATCTCAAAAATAATGGCTAGAGCTTAACTTCATCTACCTTTGAAATATTAGACCATGTAAGTGAAAGTCATGTATTAATTTCATGACACTTACAAAGAATTTGATTGTAGATACTTAACTCCAAAAATTGACAAATTCTGAGAGAAAACTAATGTTACAAGGGGCTGTACTAATGTGCTCAAAAATTGAAAATGTAGGACTGGAGATATGGCTTAGTGATTAAGGCTCTTAGCTGCATAGCCAAAGGACCCAGGTTCAATTCGCTAGGACCCACATAAGCCATATGCACAAGGTAGTGCATATGTCTGGAGTTCGTTTGCAGTGGTTGGATACCCTGGCATGCACATTCTATCTCTCTCTCCCTCTGTCTCTCTACCTGACTGTTCACCCTTGAATAAATAAATCAAAATAAAATATTTTTTAAAAATGAAAATGAAAATATCCCTAAAAGATCTTATATTGTCCCATGAAAGGGGTTAATGTCTCCAAATATTTGTTTTATTGATGTTACTTAACACTTTCCTATAGGATTTCCATATAAATAGCTTATGAACAGCAAGAGAAAAATGCAGTTATTTTGCTGCTACATAATATGGAAGTAGGAATTTCAAAATTTTTGAAAATTAATTTTCCAAAGTATCTGGAAAATATTGAATATGTCCTTCTACCAAACTGAATAAATCCACACTTTTAAGAATCTCGCCTAACTTTTCTTGTCTCCCTACCTTTCCAAATCCTATAATGTGTTTCCTATATTCATGAATCATAGAATGTCCCTTCCCATAGGAATCAATCACTCTTTTCTCTATGCCTCTCTGTGCTGCTTCAGTCTCTGAGCCTGCTATTGGTCAACACACACACACACACACACACACACACACACACACACACCAGCTCTTACTAGCAAATGGGAATTTAGATGTAATTTCTCATTTCATGTCTAATCTTGTAATGCATGACTATTTGAGCTACAGAAACTAAAAGACAGAATCAAATTTATTCCATGGTCTGTGTACTCTAGAAATACATGAAATCTTACCCAAGATAATTTTATTTTTTGTGAGAGTAATTGGACAAACATTTGTAGGCCCTCAAATTATCATGCAAGTGTCTAAATCTATCTATACAGTGCTCTGAGATAATAGATTGTATATCTGCCTTACTTCCATTGGTATTTGGGCAATAGTACAGGAGGCACTGAAAGAACCGACTTAGCTTAACATCTGAAGAATAAAAGTTGATGCATTCAAATAATATTTATTGAGTTCTTACTTTCCCCAAGAATCTTATTGTTGTCATCTGTTCTGCCTGTACACATTGAAATAGTAAATATCAAAATAATAAATGAAAGAGGGAGAGCAGATATGTCCAGAGTAGTAAAGCTCTTTTGTTGCACTTGGAAAACTAGGTAGGTCAGGGGCAATGGAATAAGTTGTTAGAGGATAAATCTACATTTTAAAGCAGTAAAATAAGTAACCATAAAGTTTAAAGCACCATAGTTATAGAGCATATCACAATATAGTAATTATCTAATTTTATTAAAATTTTGTCAAATTTTTAATCTTTAGCATTTCTAATATCTGACTTTAAAAATATTTATTTACTTATTTGAGTCAGGCATGGTGGCACATGCCTTTAAGCCCAGCACTTGGGAGGCAGAGGTACGAGGATCACTGAGAGTTCTAGGCCACCCTGAGACGACATAGTGAATTCTGGGTCAGCCTGAGCCAGAGTGAGACCCTACATCGAACCCCCCCCAAAAAAAAAAAATTTTTTTTGCTTATTACAGAGAAAGAGGAAGATAGAGAGAAAGAGACAATAGGTGCACTAGGGCCTCCAGCCACTGCAAAGGAACTCCAGATACATGCACCATCTTGTGCATCTGGCTTACATAGATATGGGGAATTGAACATGGGTCCTTAGGATTTGCAGACAAGCATCTTTACTGCTGAGCCATCTCCCTAGTCCATATTTAATGTTTTTACCTTTTTTCAAGATAATCAGATCATTAGGCTTAGTTCAAGATTTTATCTCTTGCTTTCCATTTAATATTTTTGTTTAACTTTTATTCCTGTCTCCATTCTTATTTTACTATCAATTCTTCAGGTTATCATTAGACTCTTTTTTTTTTTTTTTTAATTTCATTTTGAGAGAGGAAAAGAGAGAGAGAGAGAGAGAGAAGAAAAAGAGACAGAAGGAGAGAGAAAGAATGGAAGCTCTAGGGCCTTAGCCACTGCAAATGAATTCCAGATGCACGCACCACCTTGTGCATCTGGCTTATGTGGATACTGGGGAATTGAACCTTGTTCCTTAGGCTTTGTAGGCAAGCACCTTAACCACTAAGCAATCTCTCCTACCCCAAACCTACATTTTAAAATACATATCAGATCTAGGTATATGACTTGCATACAATTCCTCAATAGCTTCTCCTTTCCATAAATGTGACTCTGGCCATGTCAGTATGGCAGATAAAGCTCATCTCAATAACCTGCCTTCCTGGCAGGGCTTACTAAATTCTGTCTGCCATACATTGTATGTCCCAGCATTGTCAGTGGTCACCATGTGTAGCAGACAGCTTCAGGTTCGCTGAGATGAACTTCCAGACCAGGCACAGTTATGGAGGAAGGGATATTATTTATTGATGCTTACAGATCCAGAAGAAGTTCCATAAAGGCAGGAGAAGCAGCCTGCTCTTCACAGGACCAGGCAAGAGAGCAAAAACCAACCAGCCACCACAGCACACAGAGCAAAACTACTGCCAAAAGGTCACACAGCACACTTCAGGAACTCTTGCTAGGCACATTTGCATATCTTTACAATGGAATCTCAAACCATCACCACACCTTAAGACTGGGGCCCCCAGTGACCTTGCCTCTAGCAAGGTGATTGCAGATGCAAAGTATAACTAGTAAAACACTGAATATATTGGGGGACATATATTCAAACTACCACACCATGCCACTTCATCCCTTCACAGATGGTTACTCTACTAACTTTAACATTACAGTTCCTACGTTAATCCTCATGTGCTTTTGGACAGCAATTATGTATAGAAAAATTCTGAAATAATTCATTTTAAGTATAGCAACTTAACTTGGGCCAGAATACAAGCTGTGCTCTAGAGTGGTCAACACAAGGAATACACAGTAATATTGTAATATGGGTTTTCTAGGTAAATATCTAAAACATTTATAAAATAGAAAATGGAAGAAAATATGAATAAGGAGTACTATATAAAGTCAAAAATTATAAATAGCCTCTCAAAGGAATTGGGAAACCTGACATAATGATATACAACATACAAAGATGATTAAGACTGAACCAAAGTTGAATTCATCACTGTCTACTATGGCATTTAGGCTGGAAAATGTCTTTATTTGGAGTTTCCATCTATGTAATTCAGCAGATGGACATGATGAAAGGTGTGCACAGGTTGTGTATAATCTGGCATATTGTACCATTCTGAATGACATTATTTATTATAAATGTCCTGTACAATATATTTTAAAATATTTATTTATTTGTGGACAGAGAGAGAAAAGAAAGACAGAGACTAAGACAGAGAGAGAGAGAGGGAGAGAGAAAGCACGCACAAGCAAGCTCTCTAGGGTCTCTTGCTGCTGCAAACAAACTGCAGATACTTGTGCCACTTTGTGCATCTGGATACTGGGGATTTGAGCCTGGGCTTGCAGGCGTTGCAATCAAGCACATTCAACCATTGATAATTCTTTCCAGCCCTCCTATACAGTATTTAAAATCATTTCATTTTCCTAATACTTGAACTTCTATAGTGTGATTTTGGAGCCACTGTTCCAAACTATCAAAATGATCACTTTACCCAGTAGTAGATCTTGATTTTGGAAGCACATTAAGGATCATTGATACAACTATTAAATTCATACTTTTTTTTTATTTTGAGAGAGAGAGAGAGAGAGAAAGAGAGAGAGAGGTGTGTGCCAGAGTCTTCAGCCACTGCAAATGAACTCCAGATGTGTATGTCCCCTTGTGTGGTATGTGCAGCATTGCATGCTTGCATCACTGTGCATCTGGCTTATGTGAGACTTGGAGACTCAAACATGAGTTCTTAGGCTTCATAGGCAAGTGATTTAACTGCTAAGCCATCTCTCCAGCCCTAAATTAATAGTTTTTTGCTAATATGTCTTCACAGATTATTTAAATTTGCCACTTTATTTTATAGGTATTGTTATATACAATAGCAATAAGATAAGTTAAGTGAAATAAGAGATAAGGTTGAATTTCTTAAGTATTCTACTGTCACAAAGCTGATTCTTGTAGCATCATTTGAGTTTAAAAGAAAATACAATTTTAAGAAGGTGTGAATTATTTTAAACCACTGCATGCCTGTCTTTCTTCAATCTTCCTTCTAAAATAACATGTTGTCATATATTTTTAGTTTTTCTGAGTAAAACATTTGTATGAAATCAATGTCTATATCAACTCAGAAGTGTTATTTCTATAAGCAAGAGAAGTTATCTAAATATGAAATTATTTACAGATTGGTTCCTTTAGACATTGGCTAATATTCCATTTCCACACATATCCTTCCCTATCCCAGCTCTTCTAATTTGATTCATCTTACAAAACTCAATTTAAATGCCATTTAGCCATTAAGTTGAGCTTAATTCTTCTGAATACTGATGACTTCTTTCTTTTCAAATACTACTAGTTCCCTGGTGTTCTAGTGATTAGGATTTGGTGCCTTCAAATACTACTAGTACCCTCTTGTCATTTATTTATTTTTTTTTTGAAATTCTTATGTACGCTGTCTTGACTGTCAGTTATATTTGTACACATCTTAGCACTTGTTAGGCCACCATTCCTTTAAAGAATCACTTGCCCCTTAGGAGTCTATACCTCTCTTGATAGAGGTGAAAATACTGTCCCAGTGGGGTCACAGACACACCTTTATTTTCCTAGTTTGTGTCTGTTTTTCCTGCTCAGTTCTTACTCTTCCCCTCTTCCTTCAAAACCACACAATCTTCTCCTGTACATCTGCTCTGAGCAACTGTTGGTTCCAGTGTGCTCTATATCCACATATGCTTCTAGAACTCTAGTCATTTCCTACTCGCAGAACTCATCACTTTGAGGGAAGACTCCTTAAGCTTCAGAATTTTTTTCTCATTTTAATTGTTTTTTCCTTTTTGAGATTTTCATACTTGTATATATTTTAATATTATTTATCCCAAGTATTCTGTGTATACTCCTCCCCTTAAGAACTTCCTTCTTCCCCATTAACCCACCTTTTAAATATGTATATTTGTTCCCACAGATTAGTACTTGAAGCCTCATCCACAGAAGTTTCTTACTACAATGAGCAGTGGTAAATACAAAGAAGCATAGCTGGAAAAGTCACTGAGAAAAAATGATGACTGGGTGCTCAAATTCAATTCAGTATGAAATGAGATTTGTTTTAAAGAATAAAAGCACATGCATGCCAGGCCCATGTGTGCATGAACAAAAGGGAGATATTGGAAGGGAGTGTGGGCATAAATGCATATTCCATAGACTGAGACCACAGTAGGAAGTCATCTCAAGAGGTGAATATTTCACAGGAATATCTGTGATTTCCAGATTGTTTTATGCATAAGATGCATCTTCCTGAACCCTGGTATACATCTGTAATCTTAATTTGGAGACAGATGATTGCTAGTTATAGCCAAGTTAGGCTATATAGTGAGAGCATGTCACATAAAGAAAAACAAAATTTCAGAGACTGACAGATGGATTCATGACCCCTCAGTGAATACAATTTCCCCACTAAGAAGGGCTCTCAGAGGAATGGGGGCAGGTGGAGGGGACACAAGACTGTAACCTATTGGAAATATGACCAATATGTGATATGTTCACACAGTAAAGTTAAAAATTAATAAAAAAATAACACTCACTACAAAAATCTTTCATAACATAAATTTATAGAATGTACCATATTCTGGATTCTTCTCATCTTGGTGGTGATTAGATTCAGTTTAATGATTTCTGAGAAGAATTCCATCTTTGGGGGATAAGTACGTCTTATTACATAACATCTACACATATGTAAAAAAAGATTGTTTCACAATTAAAGAAATAAATAAAGTCAAATAAAAATTCCTTACTTACTTGTTAAAGTATAGCTACCTGGGACCACCTAAAAACTAGCAAGTTGTCCTGGAGGAATGGTCCAGCAATCTGGTTTTGAGAAGCTTCCCAGTGATCCTGGTACCCTAGTCCTAAACTTATGGTCATGTCACAGAGATGTAAAATGTCCAGGTGGCTGGGAGAATGGTGGAAGTAGGGTAGGACAATATTTCCTCATTGTACAATGTGGGATAATTGTGCTAAAAGCTGGGGCACTGACAGAGCCTTAATGCTCAAAGTGCCTTGGCTTCCTTAATGAGGTGCATTAGCTCTGCCTGCTGCAAATATTTCTCAGTAAAACAGGGCAAAAAGGCTTTCACAGTAAGATTACTAAGATTTTGTTAAATATGTTTGACCATTAAGTTAAAAAATGTGAGAAGCTGAGGTATTTTCTTCTTCTGAAGCAATCAATTCCTGTTAGTATTTAGCTGAAAATGTACTTTATTAGCCCCCATGCTCTTGGTTTGGTCAACCCAGCACAGAGGATTTGAAATCATTATTGAACTAACATGATATGGAGAACTCAAACTATTTCAGTAAGTTTTATAATAAAGCTAAAAGGTTATACTTTAAAGATTAACAAGTTATTTTCAGGGTGTCAGACTTGAATGTTCCTTAATAGAAAATAGAGCACAATATAAAGTTTTATTTTGTGAAAATTATCTTTATAATATGTTATATATCCATAGAATCTAACATTATGTCATTATTTTAACCTGGATTATTATATTGAATGATTCATAATTTAAAAAAATCCTTTCAGTTAGATATAAAGTGGATTACTGAAAAACTAGGTTTAAAGGGAAGTTTTCATAGACTGTTTTTCAGTTTTATTATTTTAATTGTTATTCCCTCAAGTGAAGAAATCATCAACTCAGTGCACATAAAGATCAATAAAAATCAGCATTTTAATGGTCTTATGCTTTATATAGCTGTTTTGTAAATAAAGATTTATTCATGAAATTAAATAATACATTTTTAGAGAACAGGGGATGAATGAATCAGTATAGCAAGATATTTTCCTTTTCATATAAAAACTTGCTTGAATTTAAAAAATTGATTAAAATATTAATAAGGGACAAAGAGGAGGGAAGTTTGGTTGTATGTATTGTGACAAATCATGTGCTGAATAAAATATTTTTGTTCTGATATTTTTACATTCTTATTAATATTATACTTGGCCTAGTCCCTTTGAATATTTCTTACTGACTGGATTGTTTTATGCTCCAGTGATGAGTAATGGTAAAATATCTCTTTTACTGTATGAATAAATGCAAATTCACTTGTTTATTTAATATTTTTATAGTTTTCTTGACTATGAATGAGAAATTTATCATTTACTAAGGAAGAATCAAAATTCTGCAGACAGACACAGAATATATTTAGTTCAAGTAATTTAAAATCACTTAGAAAACATATATTTTGTTTCATATGTGCATTTCTTTTTTTTTTTTTTTGAGTGCATATGTTTGTGTGTATAGAGTATGGGTGGTCTGGTGTATGATTTGATATGTGTGATGTATGCACTTGCATGTGCAGTTGTACATGTCCAATGTGCATGCATGTAGAGGCCAGAGGGGAACGCCAGGTACAGTCTTCTGCACCTTTCCTTGAGATGGAGTCTCTCAATGAACCATAGGAGCTCACCGAATTAGAGCTGCTATTTTACTGGTCAGTGAGACCAGTGATTCTCTGGTCTCAGCTCCCCACAGGCCCAAGGCTACAGGCACTTGTGGTCATACTGAGCTTTTTACACAGGTGATGGGAACACAGTTCATGGTGAGTAGGTCCTTCTCAGATGCTAGTACTTTATGAGAAAGTGTTCTTACCAACTGCAGAGGCATTTTCTTGGCCCTTATTCTTGAATATCTGAAGGAGCAGAATCAGTGAAAAGATATATCTTAACCATTTTTTTTTTTTTTGCAATTTCTGATGTGCTTTTTGGGTCACTTTGAGTTGGGATATATACTAACTAAATAGTCAATGTTTTGTAAAGTTTTCTTGATTGCTTGAAATAAATGTCAAATCTGTGACCATGAAACCTCACTTCACAACCTACACAGAACTATCATAAAAGAAAATGCATAAAAAGAAGCATTGATGAGAATATGGGGAAACTCTTGCTCACTTTTGTAGGAATGTAATTAGCATATTCATAATGGATAACAGAATGTTGTTCCTTCAAAAAAATTAAAAATAGAAGCACCATATACTCCAGCAATACCATTTCTGGGCACATCTTTAAAGGGAAGGAAATAAGTATGTTGAAGAGGCAATTGCATCCCCATTTACCACAGTATTATTTACATTAGCCAAGTCTCCATAAGTGGATAAAAAGAAGGACATATTGTTATTTGTGATAATATGGGTGAACCTCAAAGACATTGTGCTATATTCGAAAAACCTTTATAGAAAGACAAAAATCACATCTGAAGAAGCTGAACTTAGAGAAGTAGAGTATAGAACAATGGTTACCAAAACAGGAATGCTTGGGTTTCACAACTGGACAGATGTTGGTAAAGGATACCAAATTTCAGTTTTAGTTGTAAAAATAAGTTTAAGAGTCCTATTGAAGCTATTTTGGAACAATTCTGAGAAAGATCTAACCACAAAATGGTAACTAAGTGAGCTTATTGAATATCTTACAACTAGGGAGAATTAGTCATTACACAAAGTGATTGAATAAAACACTGACTAGATACAGTTTTATCTATTAATTAAAAATTTGAAAAATTCAAATTTAAATGATGTAAATATAATACAATAAAACAAAAGCACATGATTTTTCATCAAAGTCATTTTGTAAGCTTTTATAGATATATAGTTATATAAATATGTTAAGAATATCATAACTTACATATTTTTCTATTTGGATAAAAACACTATAAAATTTCATGAAGAAGGGTTGGAGAGATGGCTTAGCGGTTAAGGTGCTTGCCTCCTAAGCCTAAGAATGCTGGTTCCAATCTCCAGTGGTTCCAATCTCCAGGTCCCAGGTTTAGCCAGATGCAAAGTGATGCAAGGGCGCAATGCCACACTTGACCACAAGGGAGCGCACACATCTGGATTTCGTTCTCAGCAGCTGAGATACTGCTGGCGCGCCCATCTCTGTCTTCCTACTCTCTCTCTCTCTCTCTCTCTGTCTCTCTCCAAAAAAAAATTTCATGAAGAAAATAACAGATATGAAATGATAATATATTTAAGTTCATATAATTTCAAGCAGCTAACTCATGAAAGGTGTGAAAATGAAATTCATAAATAAGGTAATGATGCTTTACTATGGTGTTTCTGTTTAGTCAAGCTATAATATATGCATATATTTATTGAAATTATGACAAATAGTTTAAAATTCTATTTCAAAAATTAATTTGTAAAATTTGATATTTTATAACTCATATAGTCTCTCATAATGATGTTTTTTCAGTTTTCTTTCTTCCTTTAATATTCAATACTTACTATGTCTAGGTTTTATTTTAAGTACTAGATATATTTTATACATTATCTCCTGTGTTTATAACATAGACCAGTTGAATACAAACACTTTTTATGTAAATACTTTGTAGATACCAAATGTTATGGTACAAAAGAAAACACCCCTTTTTACATCTAACTCCAAGTATTGGATTCTTAATCTCTAACTGATGCTGTCTTTCATAGGCTTAAAAGTCCTAGTATTATATTCTGGAACCTGAATTAGCAGTAGCCTTTTATTTTATGTTATAGTGTATCTTCTGGTGGGATCTGTGCAAATAAACAATTCCATGAAAAGAAAAAGAAATGAAATAGTTATGTGACTGGGAACAATATGATGAAGTCAGAGGTGAATAAATTTAATAATGGTTAAAAATCAACTGTAAAAACTACTTTCTACATAGGCACAGGTTGAGTCTATGCTGACACAAAAATCAACTCCATTCTTCAATGTGAGTTAAGTAAAATGCTGATGGAGACTATAACAGTGATTTAAGGCATAAGCATTATGACCAGTGGCATTTGTTTTCACAGTACTATTATGTAATTTTTTAAGCTGCCAATTTGTAGAATCAAAGGTTACAGTAAGCTGTTGTGCAGTTAGATGCATTTTAGTTGAATTTCCAGTGAATATTCATATGGGAGAACATATTAGCATTGTTGTATGACTTTTCAGAGGGTTATCATCTTCTTTAGAATGCACTAATGCAGTCCACCAAGAAGTCAAGAGCCATAGTAGAATATAGGAATAAGACATTGCAAACATATTTAGATTGGGGAAATCAAAATTATACCTTTACTTGTTTTGTGGACATTGTGAAAATATTTTGGAAGCATCTAATTCATTTTGCTAGTTTTAAAATGCTCAGGGGCATATTTGAGAACAAGGGTAAATTGGCAGAGAAGAGATATTGGAACTCTTTCAAGTGCAGTGAAAATACTAAAAGCTGAAAAGCTATATAAGCAGTGGGTAGAATTACTTTCAATAATGCTGTTTTTAGTAGAAGAATTAGTCCAGCAACTATTTCCATTTATTGATGAAGAAAATAAGGCTCAAAGAAGTTATGTGGTTTCCTGGAAATCAAATGGATGGCAGATTCAGAGTGGGATCTAATGTTCGATTCAAATCCAAGTACTCTTTTAAAGTGCTTCATTCTGCCTCTTAGATTAGACTGCCCCTCACACATATGTTTGATTCAATCACTCTACTTATAAATAACATTCTCCTTCCATAGCCAGCTTATCAATCAAGTGAATAGTAACCCATACCTCTACTGTATCAATTCCTTTATGAAAAAGTGAGTTTATGAGACCACTATGAAAAGGGACTTTTATAATATTTTGACTTTTATGTGCTAGTGTATATGCATGTTTGTATGTGCATGAGCATATGTATGCATGTGTGCACATGTGCATGTAGTGGCCAGAGAATGATGATGTTGAGTGCCTTCCTCAGTCACTCTTCACCTTACTTAAGCGAACAGTTCTCACTAAAGTCAGAGATCACCAATGCAGCTAAACTAGGTAGCCCCTAAGCTAGTTTAGACATTCTATTTCTGCCTCCCCAGGGCTTGGATTCCAGGTAAACACTGCCATTCATGGGATTTTTCATGCGTATTGGGGATCTGACCTCAAGTCTTCATGCTTTAATGCACTTTAACTACTGAGCTGTCTCCCCAAGTTTACAACTATTTTCTATGGTCAATGTAATAAGCAACCAACATGGGGGGGAGGGCAGGGGCTTTTGCAGAATGATATGAAAAATGAATACTGGATAACCCTCCAAAATGGAACATTAAAATAAGTCAAATCTTGCTTTCATGGTAGGCAAAGATTGGTGGATTTCACATTGTTAGTATACTGATAGGTATTTAGAAATATATAAAAATAGATTGTATGGTCATAGTATGATGATGGCATATATGAACCATGACTACTACTAGTGTTCCATTAATTAGTGCTTCTTTATTCAATATTGAATGTTTTTAGTGGTTGTATTACTGCTCTTTTAAAATGTGGAATGGGGACTGGAGAGATGGCTCAAGGGTTAAAGGTTCTTGCTTGCAAATCTTGATGGCTGGAGCTCAATTCCTCAGTACCCACATAAAGCCAGATGAACAGAGTGGCCCATGTATTTGGAGTTTCTTTGCAGTGGCAAGAGGCCCTGACATGCCCGTTCCCTCTCTCTCATTCTCTCCTTCTCTACTTATAAATAACTAGCTAAATATATATTTTTTAAATCATGAAATTTGGAGTAAGAATCCTCTAATTAAAAAAATATTATCTATTAAAGCAGCCACTATCGTTTTTATTTCCCAGGCTAAAATATTTGTATTTCTAGCTCAGGTAATCTTGCCAAGGAGGGATGTTTGTGTCAATTTACATTCAAAATTTCATTGCCCTATGATTAAGTAGGCAGTCATCTAGAATGGCATAAAGGGAGGTGTGGTAAACGTATTGGTGTATAACATTAAAACTGAGAGATACTAAGTATAAATATACTCCTTTCTACATCTGTTTTTAAATTTAATACTCAACAAAAACATTCCTATGGTGTTCTTGAGCAATGAAAGACCTGGAAGCTTGAGAAGGTTCTACATTAACTGGGCAACGTGTTTCTCACCAAAAACAGTCCCCACAAAAGCATTTAATAATGACTTTTTCACTCTGTTCTAGAAAGGCAAAATTCTTATTAATGCTATTCCTTTATTTTTCTACCCCAAACAGTAAAAGTATATATCTTCTGTAAAGGATTACATAGTATGAAGCTACGGCTTTTACAGGATGGATTTCTAGTCTACCATTAAGGGATGGTAAAATTATTGTGTATTTCAAACCAAAGTCTGAGGCTGTTAAAAGGTCATGTAAAATGTATGCCTTTTTAATTTTTTTTGAGAGAGTCAGAGAGAGAGAGAGAAAGATAGAGAATAGAATGGGCGCACCAGCAGTCTCTCAGCTGCTGTGAATAAACTCCAGATGTGTGTGCCCCCCTGTGGGCAAGTGTGGCATTGCACCCTTGCATCACTGCGTCTGGCTAAACATGGGACCTGGAGAATCGAACCTGCATTCTTAGGCTTAGGAGGCAGGTGCCTTAACCCCTAAGCAATCTCTCCAGTCCTTTACTAAAATGTTCCTCATGTTTTCCAAGTATAGTAGTACATGACTTTAAACACAGCTCTTGAGAGATTGAAGCAGTAGGATTGAATGCTAGAAGCTAACCTTATCTATCAGATTCTGTCTATAAAATTCAAGAAAATCTCTTTAGGCAGAAGTTTGTAGACTGCAAAGGACTAAATAACAAAGAAATGTTCATCAATAAATACATAGTAGGAAATGCATGAATGAAATATATTTTATTCTGTATCTAACCAATGTTTTAATTATAGTTATAAATTAACATGGATTTAGATTTTATTTAACATACTAGTTTAACCTTTGTAATCAACCTTAGGTATTTTTTTCCAAATAGAATTACTGGCAGTATCATATTAGCATCCTTCTGTAGTTTTGTCTTTTTCATTGGTAAACCTTAATGGCTATTTGTAGAAACAATACATAGATAAAACTAAAGAATGTATTTAAGTGGCTTGGGGATAAAACATGTTCCATTGGTGTCTGCATTTCTCACAGAATGTAATGTTCAACATGAGTTGACATACATTATCATTCCACTACATCTGTGGAAAATAAAATTTAAAACCTCACTCTAATAATGATAAGGACATAAAGTACTATTATACATTAAAATAAAGACATCACTTTAATTTTTACATTGATATTTGAACTTTTTATTAGTGTCCAGTTATCTCTTATTAGGTCTATAAACTTCTTAAAGTCTCCCCAAATAATGAGATAAAGGAAAACCCATTTTCCATGCCAGTAAGGCTCATCATTCTCGTGGAATGCATGCAAAACACAGAAATCCACAGAGAGGCAATGTCTAGTGCAACGATTCTTTGTTATGTCTCACCTCTCCATGCTTTCCCCCACTTTAGCTGCTCTTTCCCTCCAGGCCTAAACTTTTCTGCCTAGATTTTCTGTGGCTACTGCACAACATTACTCTTGCCTGATTTTTTTGTCATATTTTTCCTTATAATAAAAAGTCTTAGACTGAAATAAATTATAATGATACCAATCTGACATAGGATTCCTAACTGCCCAAATGTGGGCAGTACCCTACCCAGTAGAAGGGGTCCAGATCTACATTCTGACCATAACCACGTGTTCTGTGACACCCAAGAAGTATATTTTTCATTACTTTCATTTTTACATTAAAAGAGTGTGGTCTTTTGTGCCATGCAGCTGTGATTTTACAGAGCTTTCATGTCTAATAATATCTCATTGACTGGATGAGATGCAACTTAGATCCCATGAAACTAGGACATGAATTACCTCTTATTTGTATTTGAAAAAAAAAAAAAACACATACATGGTTTACTTATTATCTTGATAAAGCATACCCTAGAGTTTGCTCCATAATATTAGACTGCCATTTAATCTGGACACTCATGTTTAAAGTGGAGAGAATAAATCATATTGTTGACCTGTTGTCCATTTTTATCTAGGGATTGAACTTTTCTCTATTGCATGAAAATTTAAGCCCACCAAGTGTTTCCTTTTCTTTTATACATAACGATGCATGCAGATTACATTTGCTTGACATGCTGTGGTAAAACTGTGACTGTTTCTAAGATCTACCTACTCCACATCTAGATAACTATTACCTTAATATTTTATAATTTATAATTAGTAGTGTGCTCACTAGAAGAACCCATAACTACCTCTTTTCTAGGACTTGCTGAGAAGGTTATGTTTAGAAAACCTTTCCAAGGCTGGAGAAATGGCTCAGTAGTTAAGGTGCTTGCCTGTAAAGCCTAACAACCTGGGTTCTGTTCCCCAGTACTCATGTAAAGCCAGATGCACAAAATGGTGCATGCACCTGGAGTTTATTTGCAGTGGCTAGAGTCCCTGGCATGCCCAAACTCTCTCTCTTTGCAAATAAATAGATAATTAAATATAAAACATTTTCATAACCTTCTTACATAAGGTACACACACACACACACAAGACACATGAGAGAGAGAGAGACATACACACACAAGGGAAGAGAGAGAGAGAGAGAACCATTCCTTTTCATGGTCTAGAATTTATTACTTATATAATTGATATTAGTCCATGTGCACTTCCTATAAAATGACTGGGGATGATTATTACAAATAAAAAGTTTATTTGCATCATAGTTTTGCATTCTAAAAGTCCAAGACTGGATGACCATATAAGTTTTGTCTCTGGAGGAAGGGATTCCACTTGGCTTTATATCCTTATGAGAGAGTGTACCACCGAGGGAAGGATCGCATGGGCAAAAAGAAGACAGAGAGAATAGGCACCTGGATTATTCTAACAGTAACCTACTGTTGTAGCATCTTACTGGACTCCCATGAGAACTACATTAATCTCTTCTAAAAGTAGCCATCACCCATGACCTCATCACCCCATATTTTAAAGTTTCTACTCCCTCATTGTGGAGTAAAAATGGTGAACTTGCAAATCCCTGGACTCCAACCAACTCCAAACCATAGCAGTGGTGTTACTAAAGACTTTCCCATGTTAATATTTGTGGTAATGATCTCTGGAACTACTATTCTATCTCAGTCATAATTATCTTGGAAAAGAAAGAATAAAAAATAACTATTAGTAGCAGAACGAAATAAGTGGTAGCTCTACAATCTCCTGCCTTATGATCATTTTGAAACCATTATATTCTATTGAGTTCACAGCAGGGATTTAGAGACACTATGAGTTCGTTAGAGCACAAACAGAGCTGTCTTTTAGAGAATAGCTTATAATATGATAATATGATAAACTGAAATCAGCAAAAATATAGAATGTGCCAGAAACTTTGACTCTGGCTATATCAGATTACTTTCCAATTTTTGCTTCACAAAAGTTTTGATATTGTTCCTTATTAATTGTTAATATGCCTTTTGGGTTATTTTTAATCACACACACACACACACACATATATATGATGCCTGAAATAAACTTACAAATGTCCACTAATTTCAGGTTTCTTTTGCTTGGCACTTTAAATCCATTTAGAGTGATATTTCAAAGAAAATACCAAACTCTTGATAGCAGGAGAGGTTAAGGCAGTTTCTAAACCCTAGGATTGTCTCTTAAGTATAAGAAAAATAAAACCATTCTTCTAAATCTCTACACAATATTCTGATATTGTTACTTTGTGATTAATGCTATCAGGTCTAAAAGGCTATAACTCTGTTAATTGTAATTACTAAGAAGTGTACATTCATTGTAACTAGTATTAACAAAGGCCATTTTTGAACAAGTATATAATGAATATATACCCATGAATATATAAAAAACATACTTTTAAAAACAACAACAAATGATTTCCATTGGCAACTAAAGAAATGAAAAAAGAAGTGCATCTTGATCTGAGATGTAGCTAAATGAAAAATCATCTATGCATGATACCCTGAGTTTGAGCCCTAGAAAAGTAGACAAAAAAAAAAATCAAACAGCCCACCATCACCAATAGCAAGAAAAACATCCATAAAATCCTACCATTTTGACAGAAAAAAAATTCTTAGTTCCTATTTCTAGCTGGTTGAAAATGAGGAGAGAATATGTGAGTAGCTTGTTATATCCATGTTTATTAAGGATGTAGTCACACATAGGTCCAGGATATAAGTTGATCATTTAACTATACCTTTTTTCAACTCTTTTAAACTTTCACTTCAGTATTTACCAAATAATTTAACATGTTTATGCAATAATTAGCAGTTATAAAGTGATACCTAAAAGTTTCAGTGCCTGGAGAGATGGTTTAGTGGTTAAGCGCTTGCCTGTGAAGTCTAAGGACCCCAGTTCGAGGCAAGATTCCCCAGGATCCACGTAAGCCAGATGCACAAGGAGGTGCATGCATCTGGAGTTCGCTTGCAGTGGCTGGAGGCCCTGGTGCGCCCATTCTCTCCCTTTCTATCTGCTTCTTTCTCTGTCTGTCGCTTTCAAATAAATAAATAAATAAATAAATAAATAAATAAATAGATAAATAAATAAAAAAGTTTTTTTTTAAAAAATATATATATGTCTTCCATAAAATTAGACAACATAATGATTGTTCTTTTTGTTCATAATGTCTTATGATAAAAGTCTTGTAAGTATGTTTGTTCAATCTTATGTAAAGCAAACTTCCCAGTATGATATCATACATTTTTCAGCAATTTTTTTTTGGTTAAAATAAATTGCTTCATCTATTTCCCTCTATGCTCACTCTTGACTATTGGCATATTGTCAATGCAAGTTCCTAAATGCCTGTGAATTGTCTTAGACTTCTCTCTCCAATTTAGATCCATGTATATCTTATTTTTTATTGATTATGTCTCACTTGTACCATTTTTATTCATGTAACAATGACATTAATAGAGAGAGAATATCTTATCCCGTTCGTTTAATGATGTTAACATGAAACATAGCATGTAATGTGTGAAGTACTGAGATAATTGGTTTTATGGAGCTCAAGAGTACCTGGAAGGAAGCCTGGTAAGTTGATGTATAGTTATATTTTCATTTAAAAATATTTTTATACTTCCTGCTAGAGATCACACAATGTGGGAAGGCAAGATATGGACAAATTTAATTATTGTAAAATGACTATTTTGGGGCTGGAGAGATGGCTTAGCAATTGGGATGCTTGCATGCAGAGCCAAGGGACCTGGGTTTGATTCCTCAGTGCCCACATAAAGCCAGATGCACAAGGTAGCACAAACATCTGGATTTCATTTGCAGTGGGTGAAGGCCCTGGAACCCATTCTCTCTATATACATCTGCATCTCTCTCTCTGTGTCTCACTCTGTAATAAAAGATAAAAAAGCAAACAGAAAAGATTGTAGTGGTCTGATCTAAGGATGTCATTGAGGATGGAGAGAAAAAGATAGATTAGATTAATATTTTAGAGGCAGAAATATCAGAACTTGATGTCTGGGATAATCTTGGGATAAAGGAGAACGACAGAATATGTTGCCTCAGTTGTGGGCTCAGAAAGTGGTTTCACAAATGCTGTTATTTATGAAGAGAAAAAAATCAGGAAATGATGAAAAACTTATGAATGAATTTCTGATATAGAAATTTTGAGGTGAAGACATGATGAGAATACAAATGTAGTAGTTCACTTTGGAAATGATTATGCAATTCCGGATATTAGAACAGATCTGAACTGCTGATTTATATTCAGAAACTTTTGATATGATACCCTACAGAAGTGGATGGGATAATAAAGAAGAATTTACAGAATGAGAGAAGTGTAACTTAGGGTAAAATTGTTAAGACTGCTCAATATTTGAGACATTAATAAGAATAAAGGGTTATCAGATTAAATAACAAGAGGAGTCAGTAAGAAAGTAGTAAGAACATTTCAAGGAATGATAGATCAAATGGTATGGGGTGTGGGGTTGTATAAGAAACAAATCAGTGCTGGAGAGATGGCTTAGTGGTTAAACGCTTGCCTATGAAGCCTAAGGACCCCGAATCGAGGCTCGATTCTCCAGGACCCACGTAAGCCAGATGCACAAGGGGGTGCATGCATCTGGAGTTCGTTTGCAGTGGCTGGAGGCCCTGGTGCACCCATTCTCTCTCTCTCTCTTTCTCTCTCTCTCTCTCTACCTGCCTATTTCTGCATCTCTCAAATAAATAAATAAATAAATAAATATATTTAAAAAAGAAACAAATCACTGCTTGTAAGATAAGTAAAAGAACATATTTAAATGCTGGGAAAAGGAGTTGAACCGTCCATTGAAGCTATATGGAACAGGAACTTGAGTCTTTAGAGCTAGAATTCTGAGATTGTTGGACAGTACATGATTCTTTGCTGAGGAAGAAAAGCAGCCACCATAATGGCAAACAATTATAAAGGAATTAAGTTTGTAATAATAGTACTTGTAACAGACATGAAAGTTACCTCAGCACTTCTTCCTGCTTTACATGGGACTAAGTAAATTTTGTGCCATTGACATGCAATCCTCCATAATGTAGAGTCTTTTATTAATGTAGGTGGACAAAATATGATGTATGCTACATTTTGTTTTCTTTCTTCTTCCTTATTATCCTGTCTTCTCATTTATTTCCCTATCTCTATATTTTATCTCTATTTCTCTATCATTCCTATTATCTCTACATATCTATGTAGCATATATCTATTTATATCTATTTATCTATCTATCATCTATCTATCATCTATCTATCTATACATAAATACAAACATACATACATACACATACCTACCTATAATCTTCTCTATCTTAGCTATAGGAAGACAGGACATTTCTACAATGCATCTTCACTGATGTGTGTGGGCCTGTAGTGGGAAAACTCAGTATGTCTTGGAAGTATATTATTGGTTTTTAAAATTTTTTTCAAGGTGGGGTTTCACCTTAGCCCAGGCTGATATGGAATTCACTATGTAGTTCTAAACTTGCCTTGATGTCACAGTGATCCTCCTACATCTGCCTCCCATGTGCTGGGATTTAAGGCATGTTCTACTATGCCTGTCTGTTAATATTGGTTTTTAAATAGTAAGATGCTCCTTTCAACACCCCCCATTCAAATAACCTAAAGCTATTCTAGTGATAGACATAGGCCAGGTGCAATTCTGTCTCATGTTTGGATCAAATGACTGTCCTTCTCAAAGGCCCTTATATTACTTGCCTTTAAGTTTACACATTCAGTGATTGACTTCCTTTACTAGGTAAAATTCAATGTTTCGTCAACATTTTGGCTAACTGCAGAGATGGACTGATATATTAGACCAGTTTGTGATCCTCTGACCATTACTTAAGGCATTTGTTTTTTCTTGTTCCATTAACAAATCTTTCTTGCTCATTTACTCAACTCCTGATTCCTATCATATCATGGGAACTAAGAAGTGATCTTTAAAATATTTTATGATTTAAAAAAAATTATGTTAGCAATTTTATTTATAAAAATACCAATATATACTAAGGCTGGAGAGATGGCTTAGTGGTTAAGGTGCCTGCCTCCTAAGCCTAAAGAATGCCGTTTCCAATCTCCAGCAGTTCCAATCACCAGGTCCCACGTTTAGCCAGATGCAAAGTGATGCAAGGGTGCAATACCTCACTTAACCACAAGGGCGCGCACACATCTGGATTTCATTCTCAGCAGCTGAGAGGCTGCTGGTGCGCCCATCTTTATTTGTCTTCCTCTCCCTCTTTCTCTGTCTTTCTCTCTGTCTCTCTTCAATATATATATTAGAAATAATGCAAGTAAAAATAATACCCTTATGTGAGTATTCTGAAGGGTAATATTAATCAATATATTGGTAGGAATTTGGAGGCAGAAACAGTAATTTGATCAAGCCATGCAAAATACAAAGCACAGTCTTGTAATAAGATTGAGCAAGGGGCTGGACAGCACTTAAGCAGTTAAGGCACTGGCTTGCAAAGCCTAAGGACCCAGGTTTGATTTCCCAGTCCCTACATGAAGCCACATTGCCGGAGTCCAGCCCTAGCATCAACAAGAGGTGAGACCACGAAGTTGGGATGAATGGAGCAGCGAAAACGAAACGAAACTTAGGACATATTGGTACAAGCTGACAGGTCGGGCTTCAGCGGCGAGCCATTTTTCTTCTCTCTCTCTCACTCTCTCTCTCACTCACTCATTCACTCTCTCTCTCTCTCTCTCGTTCACTCTCTCATTCATTCTCTCTCTCTTTTTCTTTTTCATTTTCTTTTTCTCCTTCTCTTTCATTCTCATGCTCTCTGGCTTTTCTCTCGCTCTGCCCTGCTCTGCTCTGCTCACTCGCTCTGCTGCTTCTTGCCACAAAATCTCAGTCTTTTATTTTTCTCATACAAGGAAATAGGATTCAAAAGGAAAAAAGGCAAAAACAAAACTGTGTCCAAATTTGACGTGCATGCATAATCTTTGAAATTACAAGTGCATAATATTTCAAGGAAAGTTAGCCCAATCCCTTACAATCATTATGAGCAAGCACTGTTAACCATTAACTGTGAAAAACACCTTTGAAAAACTCCTTAACCAATTCTTTGTTGAATAATGGGGCATTAGCTCATTGCGGTTTCCTTTTCATTCCTTTTCATTTCTCAAATCCCTAACAGCTAAATAATAAACCTAACTCATCAGTCCATTTTCCTCTGTAGTCTCTCCTGTCCCAGATTCTAAGTCTCACTCTCCCACTCTTAGGGTCACTCTGATATTGACCACCTGGAGGAAGCAAGCTTTTAGGATCAAATCTATGCCCCTCGTGAGTAGCCTGAGGGGGGTCTCACCACTTATTGTTGTTGTAATAAACCCATTGTTTTCCATTCCATTTTTTGTTTGATTTGAGAACACATCTCCTATTGCCTGCATAATAATATTCCACAAAATCACCTCATTAGAAGCTGGCAGTACGTCTAACTCCCAGAGTCATGGCTGGCCTGCATATCATTCACAGAAGAGAAAGAACAAGCCAAGATAAGGAGAGAAAACAGAAAGATCAAGGCAACAAACATGAGCTGTACAGCAGAAAGAAGTAGATGTCCTTGCCAAGATAAATGAGCCGAGGAGACCATGGGGTCAGATCCGTGTCAAGCGACACACTGGGTCTCAAATCAGGCTTTTTGGAGCATGCCATCCCCAGCACTTTTGTTTGGGGTTTGTTTCCAGTGGCTGGAGGCCCTGGCATGCCCATTCTCTCTATATCTGCCTCTTTCTCTCTCTCTCTCTCTCAAATAAGTAAAAATAAAATATATTTTAAAAATATTAAGCAACAGCCAGGCGTGGTGGTGCATGCCTTTAACCCCAGCACTTGGGAGGCAGAGGTAGGAGGATCACCATGAGTTCGAGGCCACCCTGAGACTACATAGTATATTCCAGTTCAGCCTGGACTAGAGTGAGACCCTACCTCGAAAAGGCAAATATATCAACAAAGTTGTGTATCTGAGGATGACAATGGCAAGAAAGGATGAAAATGACAGTAGGGCGAAAGCTCAGGCAAGGGAAACAGGATTTCTGGGAGGCTATACAAGACGCTGGATTAGGCAACCATGGAGATCTATTTCCATCATTGGTTACAACTATAGAATGTGCAGTGTTGCTGGTACTTTTGTGTGTAGAGCTCTTTGTGGATTTGAATGCTCTATCCTATTTTATTCAGTAAGAGAAACTTTATGCTTATGGTAAATTTATGTGACTTACTCTCTGGGCTTTGTCTGATTATCAAGCAGAGCATGCCCATACAGTAGGCATGACATAATTTTTGAAAAGATTAAAACTATGTTTCCTTTTTCTGACTTAGAATGACTTGTGACTGATTGGTTTTACTCTTTGTAATTCAAGTTTTTTTATGTGTCAAAATGGATAGGAGTAATACCTAAGGATGTGTTGTGGATTAAATTATATCATACATATAAAGTACCTTAAATGGAAGCATGGCAAAATTTAAGTGCTCAAATTCCTGTTTTGCTCTCATTTGTCTCCTGCTTTTCCCTCCCACACTGGTCTTGGACCCCTTACTTCTAATCTACTAAACATCTATTCCATTTGTTCAGCCTCATAATAATAGTTACTATTGATGCTATTGTTACTATTATATTTAATTGTATTCTATCACTTATTTCAAGAACTCATTGCCACCTACCCTGCTAATTATTTATCAAAATTATATTTATACTTTCAAAAGTTAAGTATGGGTTTGGAATGGAACAAGCACACTTAAGTGCTTGGTGAACAAATGAATGGAAAATGGGAAAATAAGAGATGAATCTGTTTTTGAAAGCTCTGATATTAAAAGAGAATGGATCTTTTGAAATGAAATATGGCATTAAAGAAAAACACAACACAACACAAACACACATACACACACCACATGTTTTGGGATAAGACTCAATATTTAGCCCAGTAATCTCAGAAAGTATACTTAATTTTCTGGTTCTACAAATTAACAGTCTGCAAAATCAATATAATGGCACATGAATCATGGCATTGTAGTGATGAATGAATATATTTTACATGAAAGAGATAGATGGTGGGCTATTGGTCCTATACTGCCACCAGCCTCATGAAAGGGACTGTTATCATTTTCATGAATGAATTTAACTTATGATAACTGCACTTAAAATAATAAGGGAAAGAACCTTATTAACCCTTATTAACAAAGTTTTTGCACATCACTATATATTTTCTGTTTTAACTAAATTCCATAACCTGTACATTTTTTTTGTGTGTGTTAGAAGCTTGTAAAGGGTGTTGATCCTAATTTTTTTCAGGGTACTATGTTAGTCATGTTCTGATTTTGCCTACATAATAGGAGCAGCAATTCAGTACAAAAATATAAGGCTCTAATTGATCTGAAATATCTAATGTACAAAAGGACTTATTTCAGGAAAAAAAAAAACACAACTAAAAATATCTGGATTGTGCCTACAAGATAACAGCTGCAAGCATTAGTCATGACTGTGCTATCAAGGAGTAAATTGAGCTCCAACTTGGGGTGGGAGGGAGGAGGTACAGAAGTCAAACGTATTCTGATGAGAGGAGTCACTGTGATAAATCAGTGAAAATCCTTGGGGCCAAAGAAAGACATAAAACTAATCAACGACATATTCTAAGAACAAATTCTAACATGCTACTGCTGAGTGGGAAGTGCAGGGAAAATAGGTGCCATGGGAAACATCATTAATGCATAAACAGCTTGATTTGCTTATTCAGTTTTGAGTATATTTTTAAAGAACAGAGGAATATGACCTTTTGGGACCAAGACATTACTGGTGACGATGACTGGTGACTTGGCATACAAAGTCATTTTCCTCATCCTGATCAACTTATTAGATCACAGAACATTGATTTATTAACTAAATAGCATTGTGATTGATTATGGCAAAGGAAATAAGATGAAAATATGGGCAATTAAATAGAACTCTTCACCTCATCCTTTTCTGTTTAGCTCTCATTGGTTTCCTACTTCTGCCTCCTCTAGCAACCTTACGTTTTCTGACTCTAATCTGTTAAATATTCTGCCCTACTTGGTCCAACAACATTCCTCGGTTAAATTTGAGAAAAACTATTTTCCACTTTCCTTGTCTTTTTTCTTTTCTTTTTTTGTTTTCATTTATTTATTTGAGAGTGACAGACAGAAAGAGGCGGGGAGGGGGGAAGAAATGGCACACCAAGGCCTACAGGCACTGCAAACAAACTCCAGATGCATGTGCCACCTTGTGCATCTGGCTTATGTGGGTACTGGGGAATTGAGCCTCGAACCTGGGTCCTTAGGCCTCACAGGCAAGTGCTTAACCACTAAGCCATCTCTCCAACCCTCCTTGTTTTTTTCTATTTTATTTATATAATTCTAGTCTATATTTGCTGTATTACTCTTGCTTAATTGTTCCCAATTGGCTCCCATGTTTGTTTAACATATGACAAAGGGCCACATGTAATATGACCTTGCCTCCCATCTCTACCTATGATATTATATTCCAGCCCAAACTGTAGCTGCTAACTGAATCATTTGGATTATCACTGGTGTTCCTTTGTGTATCCAGTGGGCTTTTCCTGGAATGCCCTTCCATTAACTTTCATTACTTGTCACACAATGGTTTTTCATTGAAGCGACTGTTGACACATGTCTTCCTCTGCAGGTCTCTCCCAGCTTGTGCCACACCTAGATTTAATTCTCCACCATTACTCCCAGAGTCATCCTGCACAGTATTCTGCTAAAGCAGCCTTTATACCCCCATGAGTGTATGTGTGTATAATTGCCTTCATTAGTAGACTTTCAGCTACTTATGGGGTACATTTTACTCCCTTTTAAGAACCAAAGATTGTCACAGGATATGCCATAAATAAAAGTTTGTTGAATTTAATTTGTTATTTGATACAGATAATCCAAATCTGTGTTACTCTAGTACTATAAATGAGAGAAAAATCATGTATCCTTTATTTTTTCTTGGCTTTGCCATCAAAATTGGGATTGGGATATAAAAATGGTATGGAATCTGCATGTGGTTCTGTTTTCCACAAATTGACAATAGGACAGTTGAGTAGAAAATCTCATGGTTCTTTACACCAAAAATATATTATAATTCCAAGCCTGTACAGAGACAACTGGAATAATCTAAATAACATCTATGTCTCTTAAAATTATGCCACATGTATATATTAATTTATTTATATGAAGTAAATTTTGAATTCCAAACTAGGAAATTATTCAAGTAGGGTGGCTAAGATGAATTTGTATTTTAGGTAATAGACAATGTTTTCAAAAATCAATGTTGCTACAGGGCTGAAGCATATAAAGCAAATGGAATTATCTAAAATAGATAGATATAATTCTGTATTGGTGAGTGCTTATACTGTTTCTTCAATAGTTTCTCCCCCACACCCTTACAACCTGATCAGTGACTTGGAGGAAAAAAAAAAAAAAAAACAGTGTGATGTCATTTGTTTTAAAATTTCCTTTTCAGAGGATGAAAAATATATTAGCTAGGTTTCAGGCCAAAATCATATACCCATTTTAGTATGATTTGAAATAAACCTGGAGCTACTAATTTGATAGAATGAGATAATCTTTTCTAACATTTTAGGAGTTTTATTTTTGCCCTCAAATTATGTGCCATAGGAATATGTGTATTTCAAAGAAGATTAGAAAAGTTTTCAAATGTTCAAGATTTCAGTTCTGAGGATGTGTGCCCTGAAAATTCTTTAAAATGTATTTCATGATAGGTACAAGGAGGAAGGATGGAAGGAGGGAAAAGATGGTAGAGATTAGAGAATGAGATTAGAGTATGTGTAAAGGAGGTAAACCAGGCTCAATACATAATTTTAGGAAATATTTGATATTTTTATACAATGGATCCTACACCATTGTTTTCCTTCATTTCAGCTTCAGAACACTTTCAAAATTATGATATAACATTAACTGCAATAAGGTACTTAAATTTAAAAGGAGGTCACATGACAATATACATGAAGTTGAATATTAAAAACAATACAAATATATCTATGGTCAGAAGTCAGCTTGTAGCTTGCTAACTTAACAAATTAGGCTGTGTTGCAGGGGAAGGTCAATTTGAAAACAGGAGGGATAGTGGGTAGAACAAATTTATGAACTTTATGGAATTCCCAAATATAATCCAAATGGAAATGTAGAAGCCTTTATTTTTTATTTTATATTATTTTTTACTTTTTTTGAGGTAGGGTCTCACTGTAGTGTAGGTTGTACTGGAATTCGCCATTTAGTCTTAGGGTGGCCTTAACTTCATGGCGATTCTCCTATCTCTGCTTCCTGAGTGCTGGGATTAATGATGTGTTCCACTGTTCCCAGCTTTTTTTTTTTTTAATTTTAACTTGACAAGAGTTGGTTGAAGACATTTATGACATTCAAAGTAATATGATTTATGAGTACAAGAAGGAATACCTAAGTCAAACTAATTAGTGTATACATTATTTCAAATAGTAATCCCATTTTGTAGTGAAAATATTGGAATTTATTCCCTTTAAAATTTTGAGGTGCATAGTGAATTATTTACTGAGTTCACCATTTGTACAATATATCTCAATGACAAAACCATCTTCCTGTGTCATTGATATCTTGTACATTTTGACTATCACCTCTCAACTCCACAACTCCATCCCAGGCTTGGTAATAACATTTTCATGTTTTGAGTTCAAATATTTTAGATTTCCAATGTGAGTGGGAATATGTTGCATTTGTCTTTCTGTTCCTGGGTTACTTCATTTAGCATAATGCTTACTACTTCCAAATGTGTTGTCATAAGAGTTGAAAATTATTTCTTTGCAGGAGTGAATAATACTGAGTGGTTATGTCACAGCACATTGTGTTTATCTTTCCATTTTGATAAACTCTTATGTTGACCCCAAACTTGTGAATAATATTTCAAGTGTACTTTTTGAAATACTTTTAGGCAAATACCCAGAAGTTTGATAGATTATATATTAATTCAAAGGTTAGTTTACTGCAGCTTTTTTGTGTGTTTTACAAGGAATCAAACTTCTAGCCTTGCACATATAAAGGAAGTGTTCTACCAATGAACTACCAATGAACTTTACCCTTATTCACTGCTTCTAGATTCTTGAAAAACCTCTATATAGTTTTTAATAATTACTGTATTTATTTATATTACTATCTAAATATACAAAAATAAATTACTTTTTTAGTTAGGAATAAATATATGTCCTTTCACAATTGATGTGAGAATTAAAGCATGAATCTATAAAAAAACAGATTTGAGTATATTTTCAATGAAAGGAACAGGTTTGTAAAGCAAACATGTTCAAAAACCAATTTAGAGTTAGGTTTAAGATTCCAAGGAAGCAATGAAAAATTTATAGAAAAATCAATGAGAGATCCTTCTGTCTTCAACCTTCAGATACTTCAGTCACATCATTTATGTGATTAAACATGAGCTTCTTAAGGAATTATGAACATGGAATACATCACTTTAAATATTTACCATTGGTGTAACAAAATATTTATAAATAAGTTTTGTGATTCACTTTCAAACAAATGTAGATACAAAAACGTGTTCACAAACTTTTGATGCATAAATGATATTTTACTACATATTCTTTCTATTCTGCTTATATCTCTGATATTTCTGTGTCATTGAATTTTAGCCAGTCAGATAATTACAACAAACATTTTTTATTTTGTACATTAATTTTTTTGTCAGAAAAATGTACCATAAGAAAATCTATGGTATATAATCAGAGGGAAAGTATATTAGAAAGTGTTATATTACATATCCTTCAAACAATATATAGAATCTTGAGTACAACTTTTCTTCATTTTGTTTTATACTATTTATTAAAGAAATTATATTAAAAAGTATTGTGTAATGTACTAATAATTCAATATCCTACCTACTGCAAAACTCTGAGATTTGGAGGGAACTTTATAGACTGAACCTCTACAAGTACCCATTGCACATTGATGTATTCACTAGAAGTAATTATAAGGTGGTGGGTGAAATTATTTCTGCATGAGCATTTTGATAAAATGTGAGAAAGAAATTAGTATTCTAGAAACCATGCTTTTACACAGAATTTCAATATGCTGTAAATGAGATATCACTTACTTTTCATTATAATAGTGTATTTGGAAAAGCATAACCTCTTCGAAAAAATAACAAACAAGACTACACTTGTAATTTTTCATGTGAGAGTATTATGTGTGTGCAGAAATATCATAGACAATCCAAAAGGAGAAAGAAAAACTCTCTTGATAGGTTCTTCACTAACAATTCAGTTTAATTTCACTTCATTGTAGTCAGAAGCCTCCCCAGATTGTACTTCTGATTTCTTGTCATGGGAGCCAAATGTATTAGTAGAATGACAAAGTGCTACATTAAAAAAAATATTTTACTTTTATTTATTTTTTTGAGAAAGAGAGACATAAATAGGCAGAGAGAGAATAAGGGCACACCAGGACCTCCACCCACGGCAAACGAACTCCAGATACATGCCCCCCCCTTGTGCATCTGGCTTACATGGGTCCTGGGGAATCAAACCTGGGTTCTTTGACTTTGCAAGCAAGAGCCTTAACTTCTATGCCATCTCTCCAGCCCTAAAGTGCTACAGTTTTTAGTGTACCATTATTTTGGCAATAATGGAGATGTGCCTGTATGTCTTACACATGATGGAAGAAATGGGTTGACTTCAAAATTGAAGCTGGGAGTGAAGTGTACACTGCAAGCAAGGCTTTCAGTGTTGCACTTTTGATTAGTGCTTCTTATCTAGGGGTAATTCGTTCATCAATTAGCATTCAATTCAAAATCCAGACCCTTTTTAGCTAGCATGGTCCTGGTTCAACAATTCATTGAGCCAAAAAGAATGTTTGGAAGATTCTAAAAACTTAATAAGTATATCCATTTAAAGACTACTGGGCATATTCAAATGTTGTAGTGTTCTTATTCTTTCTGCATTTGACTCCCAGGTTATATGTAGGGAAAAATAACACATGAATTTTTGCCATCAAATATATGTGTATAAATTTATTTATAAGTATTTGAATTCAAAGCTACTCTTCTACATAAGCTTGCCTGATATGGGCCCCAAGACTAAGTATATTACTTCAGTTAAAGTAACAGAACAGCAGAATTTGGTGCCCTTTGTTCCTTAGAAACCAAAGCAAAATAGTCACTTATGGGAGTTTATAATTCTTTCTTAGATTGCCTGAGCTGACATTCTTTTTTTCCTTACATTTATTTTATTTTTTCTTTTCTTTCTTTCTTTCTTTCTTTCTTTCTTTCTTTCTTTCTTTCTTTCTTTCTTTCCTTCTTTCTTTCTTTCTTTCCTTCTTTCTTTCTCTTCTCCCTTCCTTCCTTCCTTCTGTCCTTCCTTCCTTCCTTCCTTCCTTCCTTCCTTCCTTCCTTCCTTCCTTCCTCCTTCCTTCTTTTCTTTCTTTCTTTCTTTCTTTCTTTCTTTCTTTCTTTCTTTCTTTCTTTCTTTCTTTCTCTCTCTCTCTCTCTCTCTCTCTTTCTTTCTTTCTTTCTTTCTTTCTTTCTTTCTTTCTTTCTTTCTTTCTTTCTTTCTTTCTTTCTTTCAGCAGATTATTCCTGGAGTTAAATCATGATAATGATCATGTAAGGTTGACAAACATGTTATTCTTTTCTAGTTCAGATCAAGTAAACATGGCAGCAAGTATTGATAAAGAAAATATAATGTGACTCTGGAAACATACAGAGGAGCTCAACCTCAGATTCATCTTTAATATTTACTAGCTGTGTGGTTTGCTCAAGTTATTCAGTATTTGTAATCTTCAATTCTATATATGATAGTGATAATAATAATATGAGTGATGCTAATATAATAATTTTCAAATAATGTAACAGTGTTTAAACCAGCTTTATTCAAAGTCTAAATCTGGCAAGTGAAATAAAACTTTTTAAGGTTTCTAATGATGGTTGTTGTTTCTATATAGAATATAGAAAAGTTGTCTAACTTTGGACAAAATGCCATACCTACTCAGTCTTGGCTCAGAGGTTGGGGAAGAATTAACATAAAATGTTGATCAAATCAGATTTTTCACTACTGCTACTCAGCTTTGTTTAAAAGTTTGAATTAATAGTGATTCCTAAAGTTTGTTTTCCCACCAGGATTTGGTAATGGTTTTGAAATTCAAATAGTTTTAATAAGTTGTCCTGTCTGATTTTGTATGCAGAAATGACAAAACATTCCATAGAACAGAATATACTATATGAGTATTATGGATAGAAGATGGTAGCAGGCTTGCAAACTGAAGACTATAGATAACAAAATGCACATAGCATAAAGCTCAAGCCAATTGTAATAAACAATTCCAATGTTAAAACAGTTGATAGTGGCTGGAGAGATGGCATAGTGATTAAGGCACATGATGCAAAGCCTAAGAACCCTGGTTCTATTCTCTAGGTCCCATGTAAGCCAGATGCACATGGTGGCACATGCATCTAGAGTTCGCCTGCAGTTGCTAGAGGCCCTGGTGTTCCCATTCTCTCTCTTTCTCTCTCTCTAATAAATAAATAAAAATAAAATCTTTGGGCTGTAGAAATGGCTTAGCGGTTAAGGCGTTTGCCTGCGAAGCCAAAGGATCCCGGTTCGATTCTCCAGGATCCACATAAGCCAGATACACAAATGGCACATGCATCTGGAGTTTGTTTGCAGTGGCTAGAGGCATGGCAATTCTCTCTGTGTCTGCCTTTCTTCTTCTCCTCCTCCTCCTCCTCCTCCTCCTCCTCCTCCTCCTCCTCCTCCTCCTCCTCTCTCTCTCTCTCTCTCTGCTGGCAAATAAATAAATAAAGTTAAAAAAACAGTTGATTGCATATTCGCATCTATATCCTGTTTCATAATATATGCCCTTTTTATTGACTATCCTTGCACTGGAATTGTCTGTATAAAGCTAATGTGGAAATCAAGGACAGCAATAAAATAGATCAAACTTAGGATGGCTAAAAGCAGAAACTTGAGATGCTCCTTTAGAAAATAAAATGACTTTTAAATCAACTCATGGTTGTCTGACATTTCTACTGATTAAAGCTAGGATTCTCTGAGGCATACTAATAGGGTAAACAAGAAAATATTGAATTTATTGACATAAAATGAGGGTAAATTTAAAAATATTCAGGCCCCAGTTATATCACCTAATCCCAAATGTTAGAAGCCTGAAGCAAAAATCATTTCACTGTTAAACACTGTTAAACACATTAGTCCTTATATCATTACATATCACCAACCTTGTATCAAACATTGTATCATTGTATTTGGTAATGGTTTTGAAATTCAAATAGTTTTAATAAGTTGTCCTGTCTGATTTTGTATGCAGAAACAACAAAACATTCCATAGAACAGAATATACTATATGAATATTATGGATAGAAGATGGTAGCAGGCTTGCAAACTGAAGACTATAGATAACAAAATGCACATAGCATAAAGCTCAAGCCAATTGTAATAAACAATTCCAATGTTAAAACAGTTGATAGTGGAGAGATGGCGTAGTGATTAAGACACATGCATGCAAAGCCTAAGAACCCTGGTTCTATTCTCCAGGTCCCATGTAAGCCAGATGCACATGGTGGCACATGCATCTAGAGTTGTATCAAACATTGTATTGTATCAAACACTAAGAATAAAGCCAATTTCTAGTTTTAATTACAAACATTCAATGATGGTTAGTTTTACTTGAATGGAATACTTTCTGAATCTATTGTAGAGTACATTATTTATGAAAGTACCTGGAACAATGCCATTGAGAAACATAATATATCATCATCTATAAAGTATCATGGTTCATAAGAAACTCACTGAAAACTATTCAAAGGACTTCTGTATTAACTTTTGCAAATGTGCACTTTGAATCCATCAACAAAGTACTATGCCATTTACAGTTAAAAACAATTCTGTTTTGCTCTATTTGTTGAACTGGTTAAGGAGTGTTGTTTACTAAATACAGAAACAACAACATTTGGTAATTGAAAGTACTGTAGTTTTAAATGTGAAGATTCAGACTTCATACTGAGTCAGAGACCTCCTGTAGTAAGACTAGCCTCCTTACATATGTAAGGTATATCAGAAGCTATGATGCTAATAAAAATGTAAACAGCAAGTGGCTATATCCTGTATCCATCAGGACATTCTCATAGATTTCTCAGAAATTAAAATTTATCTTGCCTTCATCCCAATTCAACTCACCTGATTTAGCCCTTTTCCTCATTCTGCTCAGTTGGGAGTGTTGTCTTATATAACAAATGCTCAGGTACAAACCTCAGACTCATCTTAAAGTCTTTCTCACCTTACATTCTCTTATATCCAGCCAAACCCAGACCTAGAGTTGTCTTGTCCTTTCTGCTTCCTGATCTCTGGCTTCTCTGCTGGTCTCCTGCCTTCACTTCAATCTACCCTCCACACTGTGGTAAACAGCAACTCAGATTCAATATGCCTTCTTAAATATCTGACTATTTTCTCATTTCAAAGAAAACCATATTCCTCAGAATAGCAATTGCCTTGATCATAGAATGTCACATGTACTAAATGACATCTCATGCTTTTAACCTTTCTGAAATACACATTTAAAATACATCACATTATTCTGAGTTATAGTTCATTAAAGTTGCTTGATCTTTTCTATGTGCTTTTTTTTTCTTTATTAGTTATGTACATACTCAGTGTGTAAACAGCACATGCTGGTACCATCCTTAACCTCCTCTCTGTCCTCCCCCCTCCAAAGGGACCCTCCTCGTTGGGGCTGTCAGTTATCCCCATGTGGACTGTGGATGGTTCATTGTGGGTGTATTGATCAGTTATGGGGAAGAGGGAATGTCCCTGTGCATAGTGTCCTGACTTGTGGCTCTAACAATCTTTCCCTGTTCTTTCACATAACAGCTTTGTATCAGCAACTCATGTCTTGCCACTTTCTGATTTACCTTCTGACTTACACTGCTCCATGGGGATCATTTTCTAGATGTAGTTCAGAAGCTAGGTCAGACCTTTTCCGGTTTAACACACATTTGGTCAATGATAAACTAACTTGCACTTAGAAAGCATGGTTTGTAAATCAGACTTCATAGAGATTTACTACTGTAATCAAAAGTCACTTAAGTTTTCCAAGTATCAGTAGAATGAATGATGAGAAAAATATTATTAATTCTTGTTTCCTTTCTGAAGTACGTAAAAAAATAAATTGTAGGAATACCCATGGGCTGTAAAGGTAGCTTTTTCAGTTGAGTTCTTACTTCATAAACACAAGGACCTGAGTTTCAACACCATTATCCCCATAAAATCTAGGACATGATGCTGCATACCTATACTATCAGTGTTGAGGAGGTACAGGCAGATGGGGTGATTGGGCTCACGGACCAGAAAATCTGGCCTACTAGTTAGCTCCCGGCCAGTCAGAAACCCAGCCTCTTCAGGACAACACTCAGTATTGTCCTCTGGCCTCCTGTACACATGTACACACATGCACACACATGTGCACCCTCATGCACACAAACATTATTAAAACATAAACATCCATGGATCAAGCCACAAGTGTACCATTTTTCAGTTAAAGTTGAGTGCTGGGTGCCAGAATCTGTTTTCAAGATTTCCAGGCAGTCTTGATTTTAATCATGTGGTCCCTACCAATATAACACTGTGTTATAGCATTTTTAGGGATATTTTGGAGTTGATATTTCATTAAGCAATATATGAGAGAAAAAATAGTGATTTATACTTGGAGAGAAAATTTTATGGATTCTTGACCTTTTTGGTACATAATCTTGTTGAAAAGACTGTCATTAAAAATCAGGATAGGGGGCTGGAGGGATGGATTAGCAGTTAAGGTACTTGCCTGCAAATCCAAAGGATCCAGCTTCTATTCCCCAGGACCCACGTTAGCCAGATACTCAAGGGGGCACACACATCTTGAGTTCGTTTGCAGTGGCTGGAAGACCTAATGGACCCATTCTTTCTCTCTTTCTCTGTCAAATAAATAGATAAATAAAAATCAAAAAAAATGTAAAAAACAGGATAGGATAGAGAAAGCACATAAACCTCTTAAATCTGTAGTAAATTTAGTAGTGGCTAAATGAATAAATAATAAGCTATTAAGCTTCAAAAAGATGGACAAATTGAAAGTCTATAGATAATTACAATAAATTGACAATGAGCTGGTTGTGATAATGAATATCTGCTTGTCATATTGACAAAATTTAGAATTGCTAAGTAAACAAATTTCTAGTTTTGTCTGTAAAGGATTTTCTATATAAATTATTTGAGTTGGAAGAATTCAACCTATGGGTGACACCTTCCCTTGGACTGAGGGTCCTAGAATTTATACAAAGGAGCACCCTTGCAGAGCATTCATCCTTCATGGTTTTGCTCTGCTTTCTCCCTCTGATGTGGTGATGTGACGCCAGATCCCTGCTCTTCCATTCTTTCCCTGCTATAATGGACTTCACTTCTAATCTGTGGGCCAAAAATAAACTCTTCATTTATGTGAATCAATATTTACTTATTATCAGAGTAAGTAAGAAAAAAAGTATTTCTCGTACCTAAAAGAATGATTTGATAAATTTGTTTCATGATTTAGGGTATAAATTTAAGAAGGTCATTAATAAAATGATAGTAACCAGTTTAACATATATATGTATATATGTTTTGTTTTTTCGAGGTAGAATTTCACTCTATTTTAATATATTTTTAAAAAAGACTGTACAAGAGAATTGGAAGTTCCAATGTATTCTATAGAATGAAATTGGGTTAAACTATTCACTCTGGGGGTCTACTATGTCAGCAATCAATAGAGTTCACCAGCCTGTTTGGCAAAACATAGAAATGTTGTCTCAACTGGTATGTACTTCTATGTTTATTTAGAATTAATTATTTACCAAAATATTATGTATCAGAGAAATATAAGTGTGACTTGAGTTATATATATATATATATATATATATATATATATATATATATGCACATGGGTGTACATAAGCCAAAGGTTGATGTAGACTGTTTTACTCAATTCCACTCCACTTTGTTTTTTAACCTAATTTTAATATTTGATCTGTGTATATGATGTGTGTGTGCACATGCATGAGTGCTCATTGTGAGTGCAGACCTGCATGATGCACGTGAGGAGGTCAGAAGACAACTTTGGTGCTGGTGCTCACCTTCCACCTCATTTGAGGCAGAACCTCTTATTCTCATTCTTGTTCATTGCTGCCTTTGCCAGGCTAGCTGGTCTATGCACTTCTGGGAAATATTCCTATCTCCATCTCTCCATTTTACATTTCATTTTTAGTGCACTGGGATTACAGAAGCCCATCAAGCTTCTACAAGGCATCTGGGGACTAAACTTTGGGTACTCTGGTTTGAGCAGGAAATGCTTTATCCACGTAGCCGTCTCTCTAGCCACTCACCATTCTTATTTTTTGAGATAGTTTCTTGATGATTCCAGAAATTACCAATTTGGCTAGACTAGCTATACTGTAAGCTATTCAGTATATGGGTTTCACGCTGAAGTCCTTATACCTGCTAAGCAAGCACTTGCCCTCAGACTGTATTCAGAACTTTTTTAACTTCTTGCAGTGCCATTTGTGAATTCTTGCTATTATTCCTTACATCTTCTCATGGCTTTATAACCAATTTATTTTTATCACTGAGTGACATTTCTTTGTCTGAATTCATCACAGTGTATTTATCCATCCATTTAATTTTCTATTTGGGTAAAGACCAGAGTTTGACTGATATATTTTATAGTGAAACTGGGTTTAGTTTTGTAACAAACACCCAAAATGTCTCAATTTTGCTATGCCATTTCCTATTGTCCTCCCCCATTCCCATCAGCATCAGATGTTGGCAGTGTTGCATATAACATTCAGCATGTTTTCATATACTAACTTGCTTTATTTACATATATAAGTTGAATGAATCTTTTGGGTGTAATGTTCACTTTCTGATGAGATTAATGGTTTTCTTATCATTAATTTTTAAGGATTGTGTACTTTGGATGAGTACTTTATTAGTTTTCTTTTGAAAATGTTTTCCCCAGTCTTTGTAGTCTTATTCTCTTTATATATTTGTTTGTAGAACAGAATATTTTAATTTCGTTGAAATCTAGCTTATCAGTTATTTCACAGATTATCTCTTTGGTGTTCTATCTACTTAGCTCTCATCCTATCAAGAGCACCTAGGTTTTCCAATGACACTCTTTAGGAGTTCTACACATTATGAAAAGGTCTATGATCCATTTGGAGTTGATTTTGGTTAAGGGAATATTGTCATTGCCTGAATCAATGTTTCTGCATGTGGGTGTTCAGTTGTTCTAGCCAACATTAAAAAAAAAAAAAAAAAAAACTAACATTGCTCCATTATATTGCTTTTTCCAGTGTGTCAAAAAAAAAAAAAATTGACTCATTAGTGTGGTTCTGTTTCTCTCTCCCAATGTTTCCCTGTTGATATCTGAGTTTATTCTGTCACAAAAGCTATACTACCTCCACTACTGTTGCTGTACAGTAAATTTTGGAGTCAGGTGATGGTATACTTATATTTTTCCCTCTTTCAGTATTGAAAAAGGTTATTGCAGTCTTTTGCTTACTTTCTAAACTTTAGAATCAATTTGCTGGTATCCACAAATTAACATTGGATCAGAAAGAATTGATTTTATAAGATTGAGTCTTTCCACCTATAGTTATGGTATATATCTAAATCTATTTAATCTTGGATCTATTTCTTAACTTATTTATTTATTTATTTTATTGACATTTATGTGGTTTTCCTCATATTGATTTTATATATTTTTAAGTCTAAAGAGATTTATGTATTAGTCTCAAATTCTTTTTTTATTTGTAACATGTAAAAATGTGATTTTTGCAATAATTTTGGACTTTACTACATTTTCTTATCAGTTCCAGGACTATCTTTATCAGTTTTTTTTTTTTTTTGTAGATTTTCTTCACAGATAAGCACATCATCTGGGAACAAATACTATATTTTTTTTATTCACCCTAATAAGAATTGTTTTACTTTCTATTGAGAACTCTATTGTATAAACATATTGTATATTGGTCATATTTCCATCGGGTTGTATACTCTTATGGTCCCTCTTCTTTGCCTCCATTCCACTGAGGTCCCAACTTTAGTGGGGTTATCAATATTCACTCTAGGAGAATAAATGCACCTGCCAGCCTCTGTTGCAAGAGTGGGGAAGACAATGGCTCAGAATATATCTTCTCAATATATGATCTTCAAATCTTTCTGTCCACTGAATGTTCCCTGAGCCTTGGAGGGCATGTTGTAAGCTAACAAGTATTGAGCTCTCAACAGCCTCTGATTTTCTCCTTTAATGAGTTTTGAGTCTTTTTATCATCTACCACCATCTTCCTGGAGGCTGTTCTCAGATTAGAAGGAGAGCAGCACTCATATTTAATCCACCACTTCCTCTGTAATGTTTTCTGGCCCCTGAAAGATGTGATAGAGATAACTTGTCTCATCTTGGGCAGTTAGCTTTCTTTACTTATTGTACTGAAGCGTCTTGGGTTGCCATCTGTAAAAGCAGATTATGTAACCAAGAATAAACAAAACAAGCATGGATCAAAAAAGATAAACATAGTCATTTGAAAGACTGTTTAATGGCCATAACTTCTCATTTTAGCTAAAGAAACATCAAGTTTCCCTCTATAGTCTTTGACTTTCCAAGCCATAGGCTTCTGACTTGGTTCTCAGTACTATGAATTCCAGTCACATATAGTTAATTTTTTTTTTCTTCTCAACTTATGTACTTTTGTTTTGTATCTTATTGCAGTAGCCAGGACTTCTAAGATACAGAGATGAGAGTGGACAACCTTCTTTATGTCAAAGGGAAAGCATCAAGTTTCTTAACATTTAGTATGAAGCTGGCTACAGGTTTCTGTAAATGTTCTTCATCAGGTTGAGGAAGCATTCCTTTTTTCTTGGTTGGCTGAGAGATATTAATTAGAATGTCTTGAAAATGCTTTCTGGAATTGACAAATCCTTTTTCTGCATCAGTGGATATTATCATATGAAGTATTATACAATGTCTTAATATGCTTAAACATAATAAAATCCTTTTGTTCTGGGTTATGATTTAGGTTGCATACTGTCATATTCAATTTGATATCTTTTTATTTTTAAGTAGTGAGTTTATTTGCACACGTGTCATTGAGTGTGTATTTATATGGATGTCAAAGCCTCTTGCCTCTGCAAATGAAACCAAATACTTGTGTCACTTTTTTGCATCTGGTTTACATAAGTGGCTTGGGAATTGAACCCTGGCCAGCAGGCTTTGCAAGTAAGTATCTATAACCATTTAGCAGTCTTCCCAGGTCCAGCATAGAAGAGATTATTTTCTTTTTATTATTTATTTGGTCCTTTATTTATTTATTTTATAAAGGTAACAGTCTTGTAACTTCTTACCTGTGGGCCAACTTTCTCTGAGAGTTCTTCTCAGTGGGGTTATTTGTATTGAATGTGGGATAATTAAGTCAATTTACCATCTTGGTTTTGGAGAGCAAAATGGAAAGTACATGTACTTTGACTATGAAGCATCTGAATCATGGGACCTTGATTGTGGTTTTTGCAGGCGTTGAGCTGAAAAGAGCATAAAGTGATTGAGATACACATCTTTGAACAGGATATAGCTGTCTGAAAGCTAGCTATTCTTGGTACTTGGAGGAAAAATAATTCAGTACATGGGTTATAGAGAGAAGTTGGTTGATGTCTTTATGTCTGGTGATTATCTGTTGCAAGTTTGTGTTTTTTTTTTTCCTATATAAACTTGGGTGTTCAATAATAAAGTGCTTTTTATGCCTTCAGCCTTCTGCCTTCAGCCTCCCCTAAAGTAATGATCATTCTTTTCATCCTCACTCTCCCTCTCGAGAACCTTGTTGACTGACCGAGCGGGCTTAGTCACTTGTTGTTTAGGATTTCTTTCTTTCTTTCTTTCTTTCTTTCTTTCTTTCTTTCTTTCTTTCTTTTTTTCTTTCTTTCTTTCTTTTTTTTTTGCATGTGTAAGTGTATGGAGTATGTGTATATATGTGTGCACATGTTTGTACAGGTGCATGAGGACGTGTGTGTATATTCACTTGGATACCAGAGGAAAATGTTGAGTATCCTACTTCATACTTCTATACCTTGCCTTTTGAGATAGGGTGTTTCACTATCCAATTGGGTTAGATAGGATATCCATCCCTAGCCTTTGGAATCCTTAAGTCTCTGCCTCCCCAGTACTGGATTTATAGGCATATAAAGCCATGCCTGGCATTTTATATGGGTGCTAGAGATTTGATCTCAGCTCTTGATGCTTGCACAGAGGTACTTTACCCAGTGAGACATCTCCTTAGCCTCTTTTTGAGAATTTATATATCTACATAACTGAAAGGTTTAATATGGATTATATTTTCTTCTAACACTTTGATTTTTTTAAACTTTTTTTGTAAAGATATTTTATTTATTTGAGAGAGAGAGAGGAAGAGGCAGAGAGAGAGTGAATGGGAGTGCCAGGGCCTCCAGCCAATGCAAACAAACTCCAGATGCATGTGCTCCCTGGTGCATCTGGCTTACATGGATCCTGGGGAATCGAAACCATGTCGTTAGGCTTTGCAAGCAAACACTTAACTGCTAAGCCATTTCCCCAGCTCTAACATTTTGATTTTAATATTAGGGAATATACTCATTGTTACTTTGGGTTATATAAATATCTCAGATTAATATTAAATCATCATCAGATCCGAATAATTTAAGCACAGTAATTCATGTTTTTGGATATACACACGAAACTTTTATTTTAAATTTTTAAATAAAGAATAGAAAGATCTAAGAATAGCCTATGGAATACAGAAGTTTTGGAACTGGAGCTATAGGCACAATGACATCCAGATATTTGCTTATACAGTATTCTTTTCACATTCATACAAAGTATGTAGAAAGTGGTTGCTTATAAATAAATGAAACTAAACTTTAATTTCATTCTTTAGATAATAAAGCAGAAAAAAAAGAAATTTTGAGAGATACAAAATGATAGGGAAAGCTAAGACATGAAAGGTAAGTGTCCCAGGTAGTCTGTAATGCACAGATTAAGAAAATAGAAATGTTATTTCTAGCAAAGGTGCCAAAGAATCGAGACAATGTATGAAGATAAATATGGAGCTGGTGATGAAACTCAGTGGTAGACATCATGTCTAAATTTCTGAAATCCTGGGTTCAACCCCCACAAATAAAAAAATAAGATAAAGGTATCTGAATATATCATGTGGCATAATCTGAAGAATATATTATTTGAGAAATCAGTTCTAAGAAAATAAATTAATGAAATTTTGGAAAGCACTCTACTTAGTAATGAGTAAAATTTCCATTGAAAACATCTTCTATTATTAGCTTATATTAAGGAAAGTGAGTATTAAATTTATGCAGTGTATGCCATGCCTTAATGTTCCATTCTTAATATGCCATTTCATTTCAAGGAACTGAACACAATTAAATCAGACCTGATTTACAGTGCTAACTTGTTGCAATTATTTTATACTATATAAGACAAATGCAAAGAACTTTAGTCTGATCTTGAATCTAATTCTAGCTTAAACAATATGAGCTATTTAAGAAACCAATCATTTTATGCCTATTAAAATTACCCTGGTTGTAATTTAATGGCTTCTTTTTTTATAAAATGTTGTTATAACAAGTTTATCAAAGACTGAGTCCTTAAATTTTGCCTGAACACCATGTTCTCTTAATTAAAGGTTATTTATGATGGCCTTTTGAAAAATAATTAATTACCCTGAGCAGATTTTATAACTATGTGTAGTATTTCCATATATTAAAGCCTGGTTGAATAATACTCACTAAAAACCATAGCACAAGGTACAGATATCCATATACTATTATTTATATAACTCAACTGTGGATATGGTTATGAATCAATTCTACAAGTATTTGTTGAGAGACTGCTTTGTGCTAATACTTTGAAAAGTACTGGGTAGGTGAGAAGATTCAGTTTTATACATTTGAGCTTATTATACTGAGAAGTTCAGACACAAATTAAATAATCATATAAATAAATGTAAAATTATATGTGCCATGAGTACTTGGAAGATAAATGACTTAAAGTTGAGATTTTAAAACAGAAACATGTGACCTGTACTAGAAATTTAAAAGATTTACATAAATTATTACCAACTCAACTCAAATTAAAATGATGAGATGTTAATTAAATGGAGAATGGGAGGGAAAGCCTTTAGAAAGAAAAGACACTGCAGCAAAGGGCTGATTTGGGGAAGCTTATGATAAACATGGGCATTTTTAGAGCTTAGTGAGAAGAAATTAATTGAAAAGAGGTACAATAAACAGGAAGAGGCTGATAAGTTCTATACTAGTACACAATTGGATGCTATTGAAAGTTTCTTTGTTTTAAAAATAATAGGAAATCACTGAAATATCAGAGGCAACATAATGAAACTTATGTTTTTTAAAAAAATATTAAAATGAATCCAGGTTAAAGTTTGAGTGAAGAACAACTTTTTTCATTGAAAGGAAAACTAAAGGAAAATTAGGTTGGGGATATGGATGAATAGAATTCTGTGTATATTGATTTCATGATATCTAGATCTAAGTCAAGTGATTTATAAAAATATTTTCCAAATAAGTTAGAATGTCTCCTGGTCACTCTGGCAGAATACCCAAATGTTGTCCTAAGAGTTATTTTATTTTTGTAGAAAAGCAAATAAGAATTAGCATAATTTTATGCAGAGATCATTAAATAATCAACATATTCAAAACAAATGAAAATAAATTATTGAATAATAGCTTTTCTCTAGGCATTATGTTTCATTTACTTATATAAAATATAACCAAGATTGGGGCGGGAGAAATGGCTCAGATAAAGGCACTTTTAAAAGACTGTCAACTGAAAAATGTATTTTTATGGCTATGAAACAGAACTGCAATTTTCACATAAAATGTACCAAATAAGTCTCCTACTTATTTAGTATATTGAATCATGAAATACATTACCACTTGTCAATGTTGCCCTTTTTAAACTATAAAGTACATATATCAACTAGTGATCCCAGCTGGATGTTAAGAAAGTCTCATGGCTGCAATAGATGGCACTGTGTAGAAATTGGTCTTGACCTTCAGATATGAACAAAGTTCATTGCATCATCCAATTCAGAGCTACTGCTAAGTGGAGAAATGGACTCTTATTTACAACCCTAGCAGAAACAGTCATGTAAAACACAACATTGTTGCACGTACTTACAATGAAAATGGAAGAGTCTAAGACATGGGGCTGTTGCTGGCTTGTGATAAACTGATTAGTTCCGTATTTCAAAACATAAAACCCAAAAAGTTTTGTGGGTTAAATTCTGAATATAAATGTTGTATTGATGGGCTAAATTCGGCCCTTCTCTTCTTGTTTCTTTTTACTTGTTTTTCATCAATATGATTGTTTGAAAGATTAAGTAGTTGGATATTAGTAAAGGTAGCTAGCTAATTACATCTCTCTAAAGTATTCAGCTCCATTAGAATCATGATATTAATAGTATTGGAAATGATTTTGAGGGTCTATTTTTAATATTTTATTTTTATTTATTTATTTGAAAGAAAAAGAATGCACCAGGGCCTCCAGCTACTGCAAAACCACTCCAGATGCATGTATCACTTGTGCAGTTGGTTTACAAGGATATTGGGGAAAAAAACCTGGGTCTTTTGGCTTTGCAGGCAAGTACCTTTACCCTAAACCATCCCTCCAGCCCAAGGGTTTATTTTTGGCTTAAATATATTTTATTATTATTATCAAGTAGAAACTTTGTATGATGCATCATATGTTGGTACCATTCCCTTCTCCCATTCTACTGAGGGTACTCCTCAGTGGGATTGTTTATATTTACCATGGGGTTGTGGGTTATGAGGTCTGAGAGCAGCAGTCATTTTAGTATTGATTTTTATTATTCAACCAATTCCAAAAAATGGAATGAAATTTTTGAGATAGTTGTAGTGCTCCCAAATGTTGGAGATATTCTGCTTGCTGCTTACTATCTTTTCCAGCCCTCTTGGAGAATTATCCTAATGAAAATATTCTCAAAACATGTAATACAATTAATTACATTACTGTTTATTGTCTGGTTATATCGACCTAATATTTTTCTTATAACAATATACTTCACTTGAAAAAGTAACATCATCTTTGAGCATAGCCATCTATTTTCACATTGTGCATATATATGCTAAGTGCAAGCTAATGTAAATAAATTAATGAAATTAAATTTTGAGATTTTTCTTGCAATAAGTATTTTCTGAAGGAGTATCATTTTCATGTAGTTGAATTTACGCTGTCCTTGGGGATAATAAAGTCATGTTAAATCTGTGATTAATTCCAAGCTTTGGATGGCACTTTCATGTATTTCCCTGCTGTTGTCAGGTCAGCCCTAACATAATGGGAACTTGATCATTGCAGAATTTCATGCCTGAGCTTTGAAATATGCTGGAAGTCATGGGGATCATGGGAAGATTTACTAGAAAAGAAAATGACGTTTAATAATGTAAACCTCAGTAATGCTGAGAATAAGGCTTTTTTATTTATAGGAAGAAAAGTTTAGTAGCCTGCCATGGGGGACAATGCCATTGGTTATCAATTATAGATCTGAGGAAAGGTCTTGGCAGTGATATTTACTAGTTGTGTGATTTTGAATTTACTTAATTTCTTCAAACTTCCATTAAATTATAGGAAAAAATGAGGACTGCTTGACTGGTTTACCATATGTTTTAAGGATAAATTATGTTAACAGACCAAAACACAATGACTAGTACTTGTGACAAATTTTTATTATTATTAATAAAAATAAAAATATACTGTAGTTAAATTATTGAAAATAAGTAATTAATTTGATTACTTTGAGAAGATAATCTAATTAGAAGATACACTAGCTACTAGATTGAAGGATGGACTTATAATAGGTGGAAGAGTTCAATATCTAAAATTGGTAAAATTTTAAAAAAGACTGGACTTCCAGGTAAGATGACAACATAGGAGCCAAGCCAAACCAGCCCAGGGAGGGATTTAAGCAAAACCACAGCAAAATACACTCTTCTTTTGAAAAGTACAGAAGTATAGGTTTTCTTAGATACAGCAAAGAAACAGGAGAGAATACAATTCACCAGAAAGGAGAAAAAGGGCCAGAATCCCACTGAAGAGCTTGTGGTACTGAGCCTGGCACGGCCTGCCAGGTGTGCTGAGCAACAGCAGCAGCAGAGACCAAACAAGGGGACTTTCCAACCTCATCAGCCTCCTTGCAGAGTCAAGAAATCTGAAGGAAAGACAGATGAGATCAACTAAGGAGCTACTGAAAGAGATACAGGGGACTGTGTGAGCAAATCCAGGCTTCTTGAACGCTCCCGTGCCCCAAACATCAGAAACACAAACCTCCAGCATTCAGCCCCCAGCAGCAGTGCATCCAGCACAGCTGAACAAAACTCTAGCTGCAACTACACAGCACAACATGGAGGGATCAAAGTGGGCATTCAGCATTGGCGAGATTGGAAGCCACACCAAAAGGTCATAAGGCCAACTCACACACACACACATACACACACACACACACACACACACACACACACACACAAAATAGGTACATAGGCCTGTATTAGAAGTGTTAATCTCTCTTTTCATGTCAGGGCAGGTTATGGGTTACATATTCTTGGTTGCCTTTACCATTTTCAAATAAGCTGTACTTGGGGGTTGAGTATTATTGCCTTTAATGCTTTCAGATTTATAGGGCCTTTATCTTTTGCTTCTGGCATTATTGGGGGCAGGGTCTGATCCAGATCCAGGCTGACCTGGAACCCAATTCAGAGGAGAATTTTCTACCTCCCAGCTGTCAGGATTAAGGATGTAGAGCAACACACACCCTTAGGGATTTGGGCTTTATAAGACTACCTGTTTGTTTTAATCTCCACATTTATATAATCTGTGCTGGTCTTTACTGAATGTGTATATTACTCAGTTGAAGTTTAGAATTTTCCAGGAAATTGTTCCACTGAGTCCACCAGAATACCTGCTTAGCAAGCAAATTCAACACCTAGGATTATTTCTGCGTTTGTATTGGTGTACAAGAGCTACACTTGGCATCTTAAACACATATCCTGAAAGTATATAAAGGTGGATCACCACGTCTAAGAACACTGCAGATAAATAGAAAACCCAAGCATCAAATCAATTCAGGATGCAAAAGTCACTACATTTATAATACAAGAAACGCAAAGGATCAAGACAATGCAATTCCACCAAAATTTATAAATCCATCAGAAATGATCACCAATGAGACTGGTTTAGATGAAATGCCTGACAAAAATTTCAAAAGAATGATTATATCTATACTCGATAGACTTAATGTGCCTGTTCAAGAAAGCCAGATAGGATCTTAAATATGAAATTTGTGAGACAAGTTGTCTGGCCTTTTTGTGAGGGGTGTTCTATACACTATACTTGCTAACAAGTTAGAAACACAATTTAGTTCATTGGTAAATAGCCAAATTTATTTGTTGTCAGATTTCCCAAGTGCTGCCTTCTTGATTTATATGAAATATTCTTTCATTAGCATATCATTAATTATCTCTTTATGCAATCACTTAATAATTATCTGGCTACATGCTGAGACTCCATAAGGTATGACATATACAATGAGAATGCAGGATCATCTTTGCTACTACAGGGACTTTGACAGATCATATGGAAGACATTGAGAAGAACAGCGTTTTCTCACTAGCCCCAAGTTCCAACAAATACAATCGCCATTTTTTAATTACCATGACTCATAGTAATGCTTTTAGGAAACACTTCAGAGATGGATTGGAGGTGGCTTGAATTTGTTTAAATATTTGGAATCTTGGAATTGCTACAGTGTATTTATAACACACAAATTGGATGACACTTCTATTCCCCTATCACCTAGCATCCTATTAAACAGTTATAGCAAATCCAATTCACTTCCACAATTTTCATACTCAGTGTTGTAGTTACCCAACAACAAGCATTTTTAATCAAAGTAAGGTAGAGATACAAGTACCAGGAGATGAATAAATATAGCTACTACTTAATTTAGTTGTTACCAGAGAAATATAGGATCTTATTGAATATATAAGTAACACGTGAATAAAAATGGTTTGAATTATATCAATCCACTTATATCTTGGTATTTTTGGAAGCTTTCAACAATTTGAAAAAGAAAAATGTCTCAGACCATGTACCTAAATTATTGAGAAAGCTAAGAAAAAATTAGGTTTGTCACAAATGCAAAAATGATGCTTAGACAATAGTTTATCATTGACTGTGACAAAGCATATACAAATCTGTTATATAAATTTTAGTGCTGGAGAGATGGCTTTGCACTTAAGGTGCTTGCCTACAAAGCCAAAGGACCCAGGTTTTTTTTACCCAGGACCCACTTAAACAAGATGCACCCAGTTTGTTTGAAACAGCTGAATGTCCTGGCACATACTTTCTCTCCCTCTCTCTCTCTCTCTCCCTCTCTTTCTCTTTCTCTCTCTCTCTCTCTCTCTATTTTCTCTCTTTCTGCATATATTCAATGCATAAGTTCGGGGTTTCATAAAGAAAACTTCTCCCTCATCTTCAGCCTACCTTTCCCACACTCTCCTACTAACCAATTTCTTTCCTCCAGTCATATATATAATTTTCTTGAAACAAATCATTAAATTTGACTGTAACTTTCCATAAAATTGAGTAGTATTAATTTCCTACAGAATTTGTAAAGATATACTAGTTGTTATTTCTATACTGTTGGCTGTCAGAAAACTATTCTGTCAAGTAAATGAACAAGTGGCATTACTTTTCTCAAAACTATACCCTTATCACATCATCACCTCTTTATATTTAAAACATCTAGTCATAATTTCTCATTTGACAGATACTTGGAGACTTGTTGCTGAGCTCTGCCAAATTACTTGTCATCTTTTCTTTACCTCAGGTGCTCACTGTCCTGTGATTAACTCAAGTATCTAGAGAATCATATATACAGGCAACTACCATTGAATAATAAAACTGTTTTGGCTCAATACTTTTTTGAGCTAGTCATTTTGAATTTCTGCTGAAGTCAATATGAAGAAAAATATTGATGTTAAAAAGTAAACTAAATTTGCATTTGAACTTTGGATCAAGTATCAAAGAGTTTGGCATAAATGTTATTAATTTTAAATGGGGTTGTAACTTTTTCATTTTGTATTTTTGCTATTGTCATTGCTTTCTCTGTTTCATTGCTATAGAAATATCCTTCAATTCTTCCTTTCCTGATTCAATCTCTCTACTTCTCTATGTCAGAAAACTGTCAAGTGAATTCTCTGTTTTCTATTCTTTCTCTCCTTCCCTCTTCTCCTCCCATCTCACCTTTTCTGCCTGCCTCCCCTCCCCCGCCACCTTATAAATAATTGGTGATTCTTAGTGATTCAAAAACAATCCTAGAGCTTGTGAACTGACCCTATTCTCTTCAAGATAGTAATATAAGAATTGACTGTAGAAATTGAGGTACCAACATAATTGGATGTTAGCTGGTGACTGGACATTTCATGATTGCCCTGCCACAGAGAGGGAGAACAAAGGTAATAGGTTCTGTCTATGATGAAGTGATATTTGCCATTTACTGTCCAATTTCAGTACTCACATATGGCCTTAACTTCTTTGTACCTTGTTTAGTTCCCTTTTCACAACTAGAGGTTTGTGTCCACTTAAAATGTGATTACTTGTCCTAGAAATGTTATTTTGCCCACCAAATTTTATGCAGAATTCTGAGACCCCCTTCCTGAAGAATGTGGCTCTTTTGATAGCTAAAGTCTTCCTTAGGTACTTTTCTACATATGCTTGGATTTTTCCATCTGTGTTTTTCCTCTAGAATTTATCCTGCCTTTAAGGAAATCAATGTCTGCCTTACATATGCTTACAATGTAAAAATGGAACCATTCATATTCCCACGAGACAAAACCAATTACCAGTACAGTGTCCCACATATAACACACGTTTAATACATATTTGTTGAATTAGTAAATGAGTGAACTATGGCACAATAGTTTTCTGTGTTTTAAGATTAACTTTTCAAAGAGTTTTCCTGATCATAACACTGCTGAGGAAAATGTAGCATTGAAAGAAAGAAAAAAAAAAAAACAGGAAAGAGAAGCAAGAAAATATGTCATCACCTGACTACACTTATACCTGCCTTGCAGTATGGCTGGTATGTGGAGAAATGGTAGCTGCAAAGTGTCAAGAGTGGAAGAATGATTAACTAGGGGCAGTTGAAAAGAACCACTTTAGCATAAAGATGACCATAGCTCCCTAATCCTTGTGCGTGTGGGTCATGAGGAAAAAACTAAGAGATTCTGGCTGTTCCTTCCTCTTACTTCTTGGAACCTTTCCCACTTCCCAGAGAGTGTCTCTCATGCAAGAATACACTCCAGTCATCTGAACAAGAAACTCATGGGTCCCTAGAATCTGTCATGAAGGGTATAAATGAGGTTGTGGGCTATTACATATTGTGAATTCTTACCTCCAATTGCTCTCTCCCTTGTAGGGCAGGTGAAGTTAGAGGTGGGCATGAAAGCCAGTGGCAATTTCTAAGCTATAAGGGGAACAGTCCTGCAGACATTAAATATGGAGTAAAACACAGAGGTATGATGGAAGTAAAATCAATAGAGTGGTAGAGTGGGATAGGGGGAAACAGACAGTAGGTATCTTCTTCAAGCTTCTGATTCAGCATCAGAGTCAGATACAAGGTTAGGGGAGGCTATAAATGATAAAAATAATAGTCCACTAATACAGAAAAGAAAATTTATCCTCTCTTTAGGCCCAGATTTTTTTCATGGTGCATCTTCAATATGAAGCTGAAGTAGAATAAAATCACTCCAGATAAAGTACCATAACAGCCAAATTTCAGAGAAACATTAACAAATTACTTAAATGAAATAAGTTAGAATATTAACCTGTCAAAATGAGGTCAAACTGACCAAGCATGTAAGTTACTTTATTCAACTGCTATGAAAAAAAATATATATCTGGCAAAAATCAGGCTAAGGAAGGACAGGTTTATTTAGGCTCATGCTCTGAGGGTCATCATCATGGTGGGGAAAGGGAAAGTGGAGGGAGTGGGAGCCAGCTTGTTTCATTGCTTCCACAGTAAGAAAGTGTAGAGAGATAAACAGTGGTCCTCATCTTACCTTGTCCCTTTATCCAGTCACGAGACCCCGTCTGGCAGTTTTGTGCTACCTGCTACCACATTCATGGCATGTCTTCCTTCTTTAGCTAAACCACTCTGGAAAAACCCTTATAGACACACCCAGAGTTGGGTACCATATGTGATTCTCCTTGTCAAGTTCAAAGTCAAGAAAATAATCATGCCAGATTTGCAGATTTGCATCTGTTCTAACTGTACTTCTAAGCACATAGCAATGAGGGAGCAAGTGAAAAGCCAGGAAGGACCTGAAGCACATTGTCCCAGCCAGGGACAGAGTTCCCAAATGAGAACTATAGTCACTTCAAGAATCTGGGAGGCAAGGAAGAGCATTTTGCATTTAATATAAACATACATTTTTTTAGAAAATTACACAATCCTTTGCCAGGGTAATGGAGATAGACACTGATGATATGCAAAACTTACCAAAGCAGAAATCCAGAAGCTGCTGAGAGCTTAACACTAAAGCAGACTTAAAACACACCCACCAGAGCTCAGGGAATTTTGCAGAAGAGGTGCAGAAAGATTGTAGGAGCCACAGAGTGGAAGAGAATTTCCAGAGGCATAACTCCTACTCCCACAATGACTGCTTCTCTCACAATTCAGCCATATCTCCATAGGGAATACCAGCAATCCTACTGAGGAGGGCCCCCGGTGGAATGGGGGCAGGAAGGAAAGAAAATGATGGTACCAATATATGATGTGTCCATACAAAGTATCTACTTAAAAAAAACTATATACATACATACAAACAGACAGACATACACATACTTGCACACATTCATGGAGTACAGTGTGATCTTTCAATACATGTATATAATATGTAATGGTCAAGTGAGGGCAATTAGCATATCTATAACCTCCAGGGTTTATCATTTATATGTGTTCGAAACAATAAAAGTTTTCTAGTTATTTTGAAGTATGTAACAAATTACTACCAATTATAGTCATACTACTATGCTATCATATTAGAGCTTCATTTACTTTTTAAAAGTGTTAATTAATGTATTAAAATACTGGACACAGTGCTGGGAAGACAAATGTAAATAAAATTTGCTTTGTCACTGCTTTTATGAACTTCTAGTTTAATAATTGTATATTGAGAAATAAGACTGGAGAAGGAAAGGATAGATTTGCAAGAAGGTAGAGAAGAACATATGATACAAATCCATGGAAGGTAGCAATGAGAGTGAGTCTTTTGTATGAGATCAGAGGACCAATGGACAATTTTTTTTCAAATGAATCAATTCTGCTGTTCAATCCTGAGCTATTAAATCATCAGTCTAAACTTTCCTGATATTTTCCCAAGATTGAAGAATATATTACATGCATTTGAGAAACAAAGTTTATTTTTAAAATATTTTATTTATTTATTTATTTATTTATTTATTTATTTATTTTATTGATTTATAAGCAGAGAGAGAAAGAGAGATAGAAAGAAGAGAGGCAGACACAGATAATGGGTGTGTCAGACAATGCAAACTAACTCCAGATGCATACACCTCTTTGTGCATCTTGCTTTATGTGGGTACTGGGGAATCAAGCTTGGCTTATTAGACTTTGCAAGGAAGTGCCTTAACTGCTAAGCCATCTATCTCTCCAGCAGAGAAACAACATTTTGAATGGAGGAATGAGGTAAGGGATCCCAATTTGAACATAAACAAATGCAATGGAGGATAAAGAAGTGTATGTTTATAAAATATCAATCTAGATAATGACATGCATTATGTGCAAGTGAATGAACATCTGGGGCATTTGCCAATCCTCTGCTCCAGACATGGAGGGAAGTGCTGCATTCCATGGAGGGAAATCAGTTTCAGTCCAGTTGGTCAAAATCAACAATAATATAGCATCCATCCTATCTCAACAGTTTTTCTTACTTTTTTTCTGGATGCTTACTTACTCATCAGTTAGCAGTAACATCCATTCCCTATATTAGTAGATAAGCAAGTTTCTTAGTAAAGAACTTCAAATAAAACCATATGTTGAAAAATGAGGATAGTTTGATGTGGCTTAGATATGGTGAGTTTAATGATTTCAATTATAGCGTCATAATTACTGTCATCAGGTGTCTACCTGCATAACTTTTTAATTATTTAAAAATCATAAAACAGAAACTTTACCAAAAGCTTGAGTAAAATCTTTTTATGGTATAGCATAATTTTATAATGATACCACTATAAAAAGATTAGCAAAAAGAAACTTAATGGATTTTATTTTGCACACAGCTGATGTTTATTTTAACTATAAAATACTCTGCTCTTTGAAACATGTAGTGAGGTTTTTAACTAAATCAACACTCATAACATGAGGAAATCATTTTAAAGTGTTAGCAAAATGTAGAATTGGAGGTGTCTAGGAGCATGTCAAGATACAAATAAAGTTAAGCCCACAGGAAAAAGTCAAATTTATCCCCTTAAAATTCCTGTATTGAATAGCTTTTTTTTTTTCTTAATAATTTTCTTTTGAACAAATTAATTTGTTTCACATGAGTACATTGAAACTATACTAATGAGATCTCTTGTCCATGCTTGTGTATGCATGCTTATAATAATATTAGGAAACACCAGAGTATAAATTTAATATCTTCTATGTTTAAATGTTTAGCTACCAGCTATATCTTTCATAACTTTGAAATTCACATATCCAAAATAGTCCATGACCACTCCTATGCACACATAAATTTCTCAGAGACAAGTGTGATTTCATAAGAACAAACATTTTGGAGCAAGACTGTTCTGGCCAGGTCACATGACAGCAGTATAATGTTTTATGGATTGAGGAAAGAATCCTTTGTGTCTTGCTGGAGAGATTGCTTAGTGGTTAAGGCACTTGCCTGCAAAGCTGAAGGACCCAGGTTCAATTACCCAGGACCCACATAAGCCAGATGCACTGGGGAGGGGGAGCACATACGTCTGGAGTTCCTTTGCAGTGGCTGGAAGCCCTGGCATGCCCATTCTCTCTGTCTGTCTCTCTCTCTATATATATGTATCTTTACTTCTCATAAATAAATAAATAAATAAATAAATAAATAAATAAATAAATAAAATTTTTAAAAAGAATCCTTTGTGTTGCATTGAGTTCCTTTTCACAAAGTTTTGTAAAGATTTAAATAAGAACTGTATAAAATGCAGAGGATATAGAAAGTATCTGACAATTGAGTCACCCAGGTATCCTTATTACTAAGCTTTATACTGGTCTCATTCTAGCATACTTACTACTGTCTGTACATGTTTCCTTTCTACTACCATGTCTTCTTGTTTGTACATCTCTAGCAGGGTGTCTCAAAAACACCTACACCCATTATGTCCTCAAACTAATTACCATCGTATCCCCCCTTCCCAATTATTTCTTCTTCTTGGTCCTATATATTGACTATTACCTAAGTAGGTTATTTTTGTTTATTCCAAACATTCAGTTCTTTGAGGGTCTGTAGCTTCCATTACAGAACATTTGAGCTCATAGATGTGAAGTTCTATGACTACTTCTCCAGAAGCCATTTGCTTTGGATTCCTGCCGATCACTGAGTGTTATGACCTCTCACTCTCTGTATGCCCTCCCAAATGTTGCATTAGGCAATGTTGAGTTAACTATTTCTAACACTAAATATTCTGTGCTATATCAGTATCTCTGCTATTTTCCATATTGCTTCCTGCTATAAGGAGCATTTCATAGCCTTGCCCTCTGATCTATTTCCTTCTTATCCTTAAGAGATAAATTATAATTTTATCAATGAAGTTCTCCCTGGTCGCTACATACCCTTCACCATCCAACAAGAGGTGGTCCTCACTATCATCCTTGGCAATCCATCCCTTCAGCCTGATATTCTTCATATTTTGTTATTTTTTGCTTATATGTTAATATTTTTGTTATATATTCAAAGACAGCACTATACATTGTTAGCTTGTTTTTTTGATACCTCTTGTAGAAGCTGGTACAGAGTAGATGTTCAGTTACTATCCACCAAATCAGTGAATACAGTAGCTGGAAGAACCTAAAAAAAAAAAAAAAAAAAAAAAAAAAAAACTGCTGATATCACCTGATTGCTACTCATTTTCAATCAACTCAAGTGTTCATTTTCCAGACTCACTTGAAAAATAAACATTAATTTAAAGTAAGATTGAGGGCTGGAGAGATGGCTTAGTGATTAAGGTGCTGGTCTACAAAGCCAAAGGACCTTGGTTCTATTCTGAAGGACCCATGTAAGCCAGATGCACAAGGTGGTGCATGCATCTGGAGTTAGTTTGCAGTGGCTGGATGCCCTGGAGCACCCATTCTTTCTCTCTCTCTCCCTCTGACTTGTTCTCTCTCTCAAATAAAAAAAAATAAATTAAGATTGATTTCCTAAACTCATACACCTAAGTGTGTGTCCATATGTGTGTGTATATATACATATGTGTGTGTGTGTGTATTTGTGTGTGTGTGTATTTGTGTGTGTGTGTATTCACAATTATTATTATTTTTCCATGGGAGCAGTAGTGTGCCTTTCTATTAGAGACAAGTAATTCAAAATTGTCAAGCTATCTTTTTTTAACTTATCACCATAGAGGTGGTTTTAGTTGGACATTTGGAAACCTACTTTACAATATAAGTTGTGCAAAGCTCTCATAATACAAAGCTGTGAAAGAGTGAATCCTTTTGTCTTGCTCTCCTAAAATTCAGGCTGGAAGCAAAAGCAAAATCGAGAGGTAAATCATGCCTATATCAGCTTTGATGTTTGATTATCCAACTCCTAAGTAAACTAGTCCTGAGTCGATTTCCATGGTTGTCACTTTCTGATCAGCTATCTCGTCATAATAAAGGTATTCCTCTAGCAATTAATTAATTAGCCTATTAATTAATTGGCATTTGCCTTATAACCAGCAGAGTTATGCTTTATGCAATATTATTAGTGGTTTTACTACTCATGTTAATGTATCCAACATGGTGCCTTCAAAGTTCTGTGCCAAAGATCAAATTACTAGTCTGCTAAAAATATTATAACTATAAACAATTAAAATCATAAGTGAAGAAATTAGTTTTCATTAATACTGATTAAAATTATCTTTAGTAAAAGCTAACTTTCAATCAAACATAGAAGATAAACTGGACATGGTTTTGAAAAAATTCTGTTTAGAGAAAGTGATCTTGCCAAAATTTTGTTAAATGTCTAGACAGTTAAAGGATATGAAGTGAAAGATTTTAGAGAAAATATTGTTAAAGCCATGCCATTCAGGTCATAGTAAAAGTGACATCATTATTCTGGTTTCCATGATGATCTTTAATTGTATAATTCTATTATTATGCAAAATGTTTATCTTATTACCTAAATACATATTTTTCTTAAAGAGCATTTATACAAACATGTATAGAATTGACAATGACAGCAATCATTCCAGCCAGAATGAAGCATGTTATATATCAGTTATCTTTCAGTCTATTTATACAACTTAACCACCTACCTACATAGGGATATATAGATATATATATTTGTAATTTGCTTATGTAATTGTGTATAAATGCTGATTAATCAAATAAGAAAGCTGTACACCAAGTAATTAAAAAAAAGAAGGAGATCCAGGTTAGTAACAAAAATATCAGTCCAAGGACTGGAAATACGGCTTAGCTGTTAAGGCACTGGCCTGTGAAGCCTAAGGACCCATGTTCAACTCCAGATCCCACATCAAGCCCAACACACAAAGGTGATCCAGGTGCAATTTTGTACATGCCCACTAGGTGGCAAAAGTGTTTGTATTTCAATTGCAGTGGCTGAGGCCCTCGGGCCAATTCTGTCCCTCTCTTTCTCGCTATTTCTAAAAATAAAATAAAAATAAAAATAAAATAAGTAAAGTAAAGTAAAGTAAAGTAAATAAAATAAAAAGCAGGCCAAGTTTCTGGGACAAGACCAGGCCCTTTTATGAGCACATCTGTTTATCTTAAGCCCATGCAGGATAATCTTTTTATTTAAAAGAAAATACACACTTTGTATTACTGGGTAATGTTTTATTGGGTTACTGAAAGATAGTCTGTATAGATTCCATAGTGGCTGCTGCCCTCCCTTTTTTCTCAAGCTTAGCCTTGCTGCATTGACACACCCAAAACCCATGACAACAGTTTTAACATACTGACTAAAGTTGTCCCTTTCAGGATCAGTGAGAGTTGGAAGAATGTCATTCTCTTAGAATTAATGCTTATTACCTTAGTAGCTTCATATGTATTCTACATATTAAATTCTAATTCATTAAATCTTCTTAATACCAGGAGTCAATCACAGGGACCTGAAGCACCAAAGTTTTAACCCAGACTTTCTGACATTAGGCACATTATTTAACTTTTTAACCTTTTTAGATCATTTATGTTAAAAAAATAAAGTGAAAAGAATTACTGTGATAACCCATACATAAAGCTTAATCTTTGTAAATGATGATGTTCTCAAATGTTAGTAAGTAAGCGTTCTATATCCATATTTATATCAACTACTTCATAGTAGACAATATTCAAGGTGGTTTTATCCATGCTCATTTAAACTTTCTAAACTATTGTTAGAAAACTGGTAGGACAGAGCTTGGTGTCTAAGGAGGGGGTTGTTTTTCTTTGTTTTAAGGAATTAAGGTTTTATTATGGCTCATAGTTTTAGGGCACTGTCCATCATGGTAGGGAAGTATTATTGTAGGAGTGTAAAGTAGCTCATTACATCAAATCTGCAATCAGGAAACAGAACAATGAAAGCTATAAAAATGAGCTTTCTTTTATAAAGTAATAGCAACATATCTCTGTCTTATGACTTTATATGATTATAAACATTTAATTATAGCATATGTTGCTGAAGAATAATATTATTTTATTACATCATAAGGTATTAAGTAATGTGTTGTCTTTCCTTCTATGAAATAGAAAACATGTCATTATAAACAAAATAAAGTGCTGGCCTTAGGTTGTTTACTGATTTACAAATATCTTTATACACTGATTTTTCTGGAGAAGTATGAAACTGATAATACATGAAACATGGCCTATATTGCTTTATTGCACATCTCACAAATTGAAACTTGGTGTCAATCCCTTGTCAAGCAAAACTTCTTGTTCCATTTTTCCAACAGCAGGTGCTTACTTCATGTCCCTGTGTCACCCATTGACAATTTTACAGTATGGTGACTTTTTCATTATTTACATGTCTTTCATAATAATATTTGGAATGGTTTGGGGGCACTACACACCATATAGACACCAGATGACAAACTTATTAGAAAATACTTGTGTTCAGGCTAGAGAGATGTCTTAGCTGTGAAGTTACTTGACTGCCAAGTCATAGGATCCAAGTTCAATTGCTCAGTACCCATATAAGCCAGATGCACATGATGATGCATGCATCTGGGGTTCAGTTGCAGTGGTTAGAGTCCCTGGCCATACCCATTCTCTCTCTTACTTTCTTTCCCTCTCTCTCTCAAATAAACAAAAACATTTTAAAATGTGCAAATGTGTGTGCTCTAACTGCACTGACCCACTGCATCTGCCCCCTCTTGACTGCTACCTATTCCCTGAGATAGATATTCAATATAGAAATGTGGCTATGTAATAAACATATAATGATATTTAAGTGTTCTAGTGAATGGGAGAGTCACAAATCTTTTACTTTGAGTCAGAAGTTAAAATTATGCTTATTGAAGTAGATAGGCCAAAGATAGGCTAAAACATAGGCCTTGTGTTCATTAGTCAACACTAGTTCAGCAAGCACTGAAACATCTGAAACAGCCTTAGTACCAATGTAGAGAAGTTTCACTAAGACTAGATAGAAGATCAAACCATCCACAAAGGGTCAACTAGAGCAAGGTCCCAACTCTATAATTTCATGAAGACTCAGAGCTGAGAAAGTTGCCAAGGAAGAAAGCACCAGGGTTGCATACATTGACTCCTGAAATGTAAGAAAAGAAACTGTCTACATTGCAGAAAAGTGAAGTAGCAAGTGCTGATGTCAAAGCTGTAAGAAAATATTGGGCTTAGATGACTGATGAAGATGCCTCCATCAAAAGACATATTATAGCATTTTAGAAGAACATGTGATCTAGGACTTTGATAGCTAGTGAGGAAAAGTCAATTACTGAATTTGAAGCTTCAAGGACAGATTGACTCTTTTATCATGTGCTAATGTAGCTGGTGACTTTAAATCAAAGTCAATATTCATTTAATTTTTGAATTCTGAAGAACATTTCTAAACATACTCTGCCTATGCCCACTTTTGAGACCTACTGCTTAAAAATAGAAAGATTCCTTTCAGAACTCTGCTACTCATGGGCCATCTCCCTGGCTACCCAAGAGATCTGATGGAGATGTGCATTGAGACCAATGTTGCTTACATGCCACTAACATGATATTCTTCCTGTCACCCATGGATCAAGGAATAATTTTGAATTTCAAGTCTCTCATTGAAAAAGTACATTTCATGAGTCTATAGATGCCCTAGTCATTGGTCCTACTGATGGATTCAGGAAAAGGAAATTTAAACCCTTCTGAAATGGTTGACTTTTACATGTGCAATTAAAACATTCATTGTTCCAAAAAGGGGATGTGGAGGATGGCTTAGCAGTTACGGCGCTTGCCTGCGAAGCCTAAAAAACAAGGTTCAATTCCCCAGTACACTTAAGCCAGCTACACAAGGTGGCTCATGCATTTGGAGTTCACGTGCAGTGGCTGGAGGCCCTGGCATGTCCATTCTCTCTCTATCTCCCTCTCTTTCTCTGTCTGTCTCTCTTTCTCTCTTAAATAACTAAGTAAATGAATAAAAAAATATGATTCGTGGAAGGGAGTAAGAATTTCAGCATTAACAGAAGCTTTTAAGATGTGGATTTCAATCTTGGAGATAAGTTTGGGGAGAATAAAACTTCAGTAGGAAGGAACTGCAGTTGTAGAAAAAAGCAAGAGTACCACAATTAGCAGTATAGCTACAAGATGTGGTGGAACTACTGTACTGTATGTTAAATCTCCAGCATATGCCATATTACTCCTCATGAATGGGCAAGGAAAGTTGTTTCCTGAGATAGAAACTACCCCCCAGTGAAGATGTGAACATTACTGAAATAATAATGAATAATTAGAATAATTACTTAAAAACTACGACTTCAGTTTTGAAGCAGCTTTATGGTGGGTAATGCTAACAATAGCATTGATTGTGACAGAGAACTCTTTCATGAAATGAGTTAATCAATATGGCACATTTCATTCATATCTCATTTTAAGAGCTTGCCATATACACCTAACCTTCAACAACTGCAATCTCATTCAGTCAGCAGCCATCAGCATTGAATCAAGAACTTCTAGGAACAAAATGAAGATGCTTTGCTAAAAGCTCATGGGATTGCCAATATTTTTGTTAACAAATTATTTTTAAAATAAGGATGTTTATTGGTTTACATGATGTTTTTCTAAAGTTAATAGCCTATAGATTCAGGTAAAGATAATTTTTATATACACTGGGAAATGAAAAATATACCATGTGACTTACTTTATTGGGATTTTAATTATCTGAAACAAAACCAAAATTTCTGAGGTAGCCTGCATTTATTGAAATGAAACACTTGGTATTAAAAAATGGTATTCAGGGCTGGAGAGATGGCTTAGCGGTTAAACGCTTGCCTATGAAGCCTAAGGACCCCGGTTTGAGGTTTAATTCCCCAGGACCCACGTAAGCCAGATGCACAAGGGGGCCACATGCATCTGGAGTTCGTTTGCAGTGGCTGGAGGCCCTGGCATGCCCATTCTCTCTCTCTCTATCTGCCTCTTTCTCTCTCAGTCTGTCTGTCACTCTCAAATAAATAAATAAAAATAAACAAAAAAATTTTTTTAAAAAAATGGTATTCACACATTTCTCTAAATCTTGAATGTAGAGAAAAAAATCTACAATAACAAATAATACTGCTCTGCCGGGCATGGTGGCACATGCCTTTAATCCCAGCACTCGGGGGGCAGAGATAGGAGGATCACCATGAGTTCAAAGCCATCCTGAGACTACAGAGTGAATTCCAGGTCAGCCTGAGCTAGAGTGAGATCCTACCTCTAAAAACAACAACAACAAAAAAAATACTGCTATGGACTAAATATTAAATATTACTGAAGTGTAATAAGTCTATCTGGTCTAATCATAAAATCTGTGCTATGCTGCCTTTGAATCAGTACAGTGAATGTGAATTTCAATATCTAACCCTATGTAAATAGATTAATTCAAAAGTTATCTGGAATATGAATACACAGACACACATACACACATATGTGTGTATTTTTTTGAGACCGTAGTTAACGCAATGTATGAGTCTAGAAAATCTGAGAAAGCCTCAAGGGTGGCAGCTGTGCTGAGATGCTACCCATAAAAAGAGGCCATGTTCCTATGAAAAGACTGCATGTCCTGTGTTTAAGGATCCTGCCAGGAAATCATTGAGCATAGCTTGTGATTAGACAGCAGAGAGGATGAGCAAGTACTGTTAAAAAAAATAGAGCTTAGAATTTACTATAATCTCTGTTGGCAAAAGATAAAATATTGAGGGTCTCCAAGATTTTCCTGATTATGAAAAATGTGGCATGCTTAAGAAAGAAGAAAACACAGGGAACATACATGTGAAATGACTGTGGTCAAGGCAATGTGGGAAATTCTTTACACTCCTCTCATTAAAAGGATTCAGTTAAACAGAGTTTGATGGGGTATAAAAGCTTCAAGGTCAAGGTCCTCTCCGTGTGAGGAAATATCATGTATTATTAAAATCTTAAGTGTTTCAAGGGAGACCATGTATGTGAAATTAAGAATCACACACAGAAGTATTACAAGCTCATTAAGGATAATTAGAGAATTTTTCAAAAAAGAAAACAAAATACCATGCATGGTATAGTCCTCATGCATTCTCTTTAATGTGTTTTGATACAATTTCTTTTCAGATTTTTAATTGCATCACATATAAGATTCTGCACTTTTAAAACTCTGATATACAATATACAATTTGAATGTCACTCTGTATAGTTTATGGTCATCATTATAGCTATACAGTATACCATTTGGGATGATGCAGTATTTGAAGTTATATGCTATGTTCTGTCTCTTAAACTAATGGAAATAATTTGTTATACAAGTTTATAATAGCATTTTCAGGTATTGTGTACTAATTAGGCTTCAAAACACAAATATTAGAATACAGTAAACTTAGCCAAGATATACTTAATACTTGAAAGAACTTGAAAAGTTATTTTTTCACAACACTTCCATATCATCTTCTGAAAAGGAAGATGATAATAAAGTCCCCTTTCAGGACTAGACTGTTAAATGCGCACAAAACAGCAGCATGCCTGCCATAAACTTAATGCTTAAAATATTTATGACTATTATTAAATTTATTTTCCTACAATGGAGGAAATATTTTCTCTAAAGTACATAAATAGTTTATATTCTTTAATACTTATTGCCGAAGTATATTTCCCAGACTTTTCGATAATAAATATCAAATATATTGATGGACAATATTTTTAAGATTTTTGTTCTATGTTTTAGAAATAGTGAAAAGTATACTAGAGGTTTCCTTCAGAAGGTGTATACAGAAAGAAGTAATTTCTTTTTTTTTTGTTTGTTTGTTTTCATTTTTCGGTTTTACAAGGAAGGGTCTCACTCTAGCCCAGGCTGACCTTGAATTCACTATGTAATCTCAGGGTGGCCTCGAACTCATGGTGATCCTCCTACCTTTGCCTCCCAAATGCTGGGATTAAAGGCGTGTACCACCATGCCTGGCAGAAAGAAGTAATTTCTGATAGCTGGTTCCAATACTTTTAAAAAAACTTTTTAATTAGTTATGTATATAGTGTGTATACAGTCATGATGGTAAAATAGTTTGTTTCCAGGTAAAAATAGTTTTTTAAAGGAATTCTTATAAAAACTGTCTTACTTTTGGAAGGTTTACCAATTTGGGGAAATGTAAAAATGATATTGTGGCAGGTCTACTCAAAATGAGCAGAGGTAGTACAAAGGAGATTCAGACATCTTTGTGATGTTCCTGTGATATAAGAGCTCCAGGCTAGACTAAGATGTACCATTTTCCTGCTTCAGCCTCCAGAAAGAGATTATAGGCATGTGCTACTATGTCAGACTCTGCAATTACTATTAGAAAACTTAAAAGTATTTAGAGGAAATCAATACACATCACACATGTAAGTGAAAGTACACACACACACACACACACACACACACACACACACGTGTCTTCCCAAACATAACCTAGTCTCCTACTGTGAAGTACCCCTTTCTTCTGCATTGTGAATCATTGGGGTCCCAGCTTCATCTTAACACTGGCCAGCTTCCAGGGTTGGAACCTAGCCCAACGGGATGAGAAGCTGACCTGTGCTCAGTTCATAGAAGCCTTGCTCTGGAGTATGGTCATGGCAGAGGACTGAATTTCATCTCCCTTCTGTCCATTGATATGGTAATGATTTATGTGGCCCTGCCTTTTAAACGATTCATTCTGAAATAAGAATAAAAATAAAATCACTAAGCAAGAGAGAGATGCCTCCGTACAAGACAGTAGGGGGCACTGGTATTTGCATCGTTGTTCTTGTTTTCTGAAACTAACCATTTCCTTTCTTGTGGGTGAAATGACTGGCAAGCAAGTACTTAAAATTTTAGAAATCAAGGCTGGTAATTCTTCCCAGTAGGTTATTCTTTCAATAACTGAGATATTTATCTGATAAACTAAAGACATGCAGAACTTTCCCTATGAGAACTTCTCTATAAGGCTCTTTCTGTCTTCAGTGAGCTGCATAGTAATATTTAAATATAATTTAAATAAAGATTGCAAACTAAATGAAGAGAGGTCTGGAGAGATAGGTGAACATCCGAAAAGTGGCTTGTGTCTACATGAACAATTTGTTGCAGAATAATCTGTTTTAGGGGAATTCTAGAGGTTATTTTGCATTATTTTGCACACATTTTTATTGTTTGAACATTTTAGAAAATAAAACACATAAAGAGGAAATTTGGGAAGTGAAAATTTGAGCACTTTTATTTTCATCTTCTCAAAGCACACACACACAAATACACACCATATATATAGAAAATCTTGGGCTATGGAAGTTCAGGTTAGGGTGATCAGGGTCTGTTTAAAAAATTTGTAGATAAGTTTTCATCAGATGATGTAGAACCAAGTAGAAGTGAGGACTATTGACCTATTATTAAACACTGGATAAATAATGAAAATTAATCTCTGAACTTGGGATGCTGATTAAGAGGATCATTGTGGGTTCAAGGCCAGCCTGAGACTACATAGTTTATTTCAGGTCAGCTTGGGTAGAGCAAGACACTACATAAATGAATAAATAAATAAATAAATAAATAAATATCAGATTTTAAGTACTTTCTTTTAAAACATGTAGAAAGGATTTTTAAAACTCTACGTACTGTGTTGATTAATCCTGATTATCAAATTGATAGGCTCTAAAATCACCTAGGTGAGGAAGACATATCCTGAATGTGTGTGACACTCTTCCATGGGCTTGAGTTCTGAACTGAATAAAAAGGAGATAGTAGATGAGTACAAGTATTCACCACTTTCTGCTTCCTAGTGTGCCTGTAATGTGACCAGTTGCCTCAAGCTTCTGCCAGCATATACTTCTGTGCCTAAAAGGACTATACGCTTGGCGAAAGTAAACCCTTCCTTCCTTAAGTAGCTTCTGTCAGATATTTTCTTCACGGCAATGAGAAAAATAGATATTAGTTCAATTACTGGTCCCCATAAGTTACATTGGTTATCCAATGTAACTCTTTGACAGGTCCTAGTGATTACAGCTTGGAAAGTGAGTTTTTGGTTTGTGTCTAGAAGAGGCATGAATTGATAAGATGACTCATATCCTACACAGAGAAGGTGCTCGTCTCTGCAGGATGAATAAAATAATGCTCAAAATAGATTTCTCAGTAGAAACCTTGAGAAAGGTTTTGTCAGTAGAAAAATAATTTATTATATTTCTATTCTAAGAAAATTTTAATTAGTATCAGCTGCATATTTATTTAATGGTTTTTAAAATATGCTGATATAAAATAAGATTATTTCTTTTATTTTGCTAAATTTCTTTATTAGATAATACTCACTTTTTTATATGATGTGGTGTTAGGTTCAAAATGTTTAGAAATTTTGATGTACTTATAAGTAAAAATCTTCTATTGTTTGAGTTTTATTGTACTGGTTTTGTTGAATTCTTAATAAAATCTGGTATTTGATAGCACAGAATTATACCTTCTTAGGTGTTATATATAATTCATCTACAAAGGATCTTCTTTTTTATTAGTTATATATATAGTGTGTGTATACAGTCAGGCTGGTACCATTGTTAGCCTCCTCCCTGTCCTCCCCACTCAAAAGGGGCTCTCCTCATTGGGGATTGTGGGTTGTGCATTGTGGGGGTAGCCATCAGTTATGGGGAAGAGCAATGTCTCTGTGCATAATGTCCCAACTTGTGGTTCTAAAAGTCTTTCTGCCCCCTCTTTTGTGAATTTCCCTGAGCCATGTTTGAATCATTTTAGGTCTACTTCAGTGATGAGGTCAAGAGAGCCTCTTTGTCCCTGGATATCTGGTTTGATAGGAGTTGAGTGTTCTTTGTGTCTATCTCCTTCATCCTTGTGTTGGTACCAGTTTCAACAAGAAAGCAGCACTCAAGCTAGTTTCCCCCATTACTCTATGGTTTCAGTTGGGGTCCTGGTGAGGTGTGATGGGCAACTTGAGGAACTGGGGGAAAGTGACTGACAACTGTCTAAGTGATCTAAGCTTCTCAGCTGCAAACAACCTGACATGATGCTCACAGAAGGGCAATAGTGGCACACAGCCATGGTGAGTAACCAAGTGCTCTTGATTTTCCTAACAGATCTGCTCAGTGGAACAGAACCCATAGCTGGAACTGGGAAACAAGTCAGAACCATATCCAAAAATCGAGCCCACTCTCCACTATCAAGCTCCCACCAATCATGGGCTACAAGAGGGCCTACACCTATAAAACTGCCTCTAACATAATAATGGTTATCTCATCTATCTGATGTTGACCTCTCTTTCCACTGGAGAATTTGTTCTCTTTTTCAGATGGATGCAGAACATGAGGAGTAAATAAGCCCATAGCACCTCACCAGGGCAAAAAAATTTTTTGAGGTAGAGTCTTGCTCTAATCTAGGCTTGCCTGGAATTCACTATGTAGTCTCAGGCTGGATTCCACCTCACAGTGGTTCTCCTACCTCAGCCTCAGTGAAGTGGTAGTTTTCTATACACTGAAATGTAAAATTTTCGTTGTATATCATTTTACAGAGCAAATCTTCAGTTTCTATATAGCAAACCTAGACTTTCACAGACAGGGACAGTTCATGAAGGGGTGTAGGGAGCAACAAAGATTAGCTGACCTTTCTCCTGTGTATTTAATAGGTTTAAGCTTACATCAATGCATGCATTCAATGCATAATGATCAAATCAAGGTAATTAGAATTTCGGTCTCCTCAGATCAATTCTTTGTGCTGGGAAACTTTGAACTCCTTCTAGCCACTTTGAAATATAAATCCACTCTACTGTATTAGAGAACATTAACTTATTTCTTCTCTCTGCAGTTTGATATCTGTTATCCAATTTCTGTTCCCTACCTCCCACTCTTCCCAGCATCTAGTAACCATACTTTTACTTTCTACTCTTATGAGTTCCACATTTTCAGCTTCTGATTGGCTGTCATGATGCAGTATGATTCTTTCTGCTTTTAGTTTAGTTACCTTAGAATAATGTTCTAAAGTTCCTTCTTTACTGTCTCAAGTGACAGTATTTAATTACCTTTATGTCTTAATAATATGAATTTATATATTTATATATATTTTTAGAAATTTACACCCATATGTGGACACCAAATTGATTCTATATCTTTATTATGGTGACTAGTGCTGCAATAAACCTGCAAGTTCAAATAGATGCTGCTTTGATTAGATTTGATTTACTTTTGGAAATATTCAATCCTAGTAAGGATATTGTGGAATCATGGTTTTTCATTTTTTTTAAGTTTTTTTCAGGTTTTATAGTATTATTCATATTATCTTTAATAGTTTACATTCTAAGTAACAGTATATAAGGGTTCCTGTTTTCCACATACTCACTAGCATTTGTTATTTTTGCTTTTCTGTTAATAACCATTCAAACTGAGATGATATAAAAACTCAGTGCTATTTAGAATTGCATTTTTCCTGATAATTAGGAATTTTCAGCATTTTTCATATACTTATTGAGCTTTTGAGTATCTTATTTTGAGATATATTATTCAATTTATGGAGCACATTTCCAATTTTAGTACACACACACACACACACACACCTTTGTTTTTTTTTATAAATATATATTTTTTATTTATATTATTCTGATTTTACATTCATAGTATTGGTTCCATTGTCCTCCTCCCCGTCCTCCCACTTTCAAAGGGGCCCTCATCAATGGGGAATGTGGTTCGTGCATTGTGAGTTTGCTCAAGAGTTCTGGTGGATAGGCCCCAGTCTCTGTGCATAATGCCCCAACTTGTGACTCTAACAATCTTTCCACCCCCTCTTCCGCGAGTTTCCCTGAGCCACATTGGGGTCATTTTAGTTCTGCTTCCTTGATGAGGTTTTGGGAGCCTCTGTGTCTCTGGATATCTGGCTTAGTTGGAGTTGGATGTTCTCTGTGTTTATCTCCTTCAGCCTTTTTCTGGTGTCGTGATCGCCTTGAGCGCTGTATTCTTGCCCTTCCCCTACGTTGTTCTATGGTTTCAGCTGGTGAGGTGTGGTTAGTTGATCCTCCCTTCAGGTTTGTTGTCCACCTGAAAAGAGATAAGGGGTGATACAAATTGGGACCCAAAAGGGAAAAATACTACAAAACCCTTCACTCTGAACAACAGGCTAAAACAGTGACCCTTCAGCAGGCCTACAGAGGGAATACTCGAACCACAGGAACCTGGAGAGAACATGATGAAGGACAACTTTAATCTTGTCCTGCTTCTCTTTCTCTCCTCTCTCTCTCTCTCTCTCTCCCTCTCCTCTCTATACTCACTTTCTCTTTTACATTATATATCTTTTTCCTCCCTCACCTTCCTAGGTGCAGACTTATAACTCCCAGTGCCAGCAGGGGGTTAACTTCCACAATGAGCTATTGATCTGAAACACCTACAAGGATCCCCAAAAAAGACAGACTTTGGTCAGAGTTCTTGGTGACCCACCAAAGGTTAATGGTAAGACCCTACTGTCGAAGACAGCATACGTGTGTGAGACCAAACACAGAGAGAGACCTGGCCAGAATATGGAAGAAGGTCAGTCCCCAGACAGTTAGCTAGTCTAGTACCAGAGGGTGCTACACGAGCAACTGGGGGAAAATGTCTGACATTGGTCCAAACAACTTGCAGTCTAAGATACCCAGCAGGAAACAATCTGACGTAATGCTCATACAAGTGCAGTAGTGGCAAACAGCCATGGTGGGTAACCAACTGCTCTTGATTTGGCTAATAAATCCATTCAGTGGAATGGAACTCATTGCTGGAACTGGGAAATAAGTCAAAGCCATGTACAAAAAATGAGCTCAGTCTCTAAGATCTAGAGGCCACCAAATGTGGGCTAGAAGAGAGCCAATGCATATAAAATTCCCTCCAAAACATATATGGTTATCCCTTCTATCTAGTACTAACTTCTCTCTCCGTTGGAGAATTTGCTTATCTCTTTTCAGGTGGACACCTTTGTTTTTTTGTGTGTGTTTTTATCTTTTACTCTTAAATTATTTCAGCTCCTTATATATTATACATCTTAATCCTTTATTGACTGAGTAGTACACAATATTTTCTCATTCAGTGAGTTGCTTCTCACTGTATTGATTATTTCTATTGCTGTTCAGAAACTGCTACAGTCAATGTAATCCCATTTGTTCATTTTTACATTTGTCATATATGCATTGAAGTTTTGTCTAAAATATATTTTCCCATAGCAGTTTCTTAAAGTGTTTTTTCTATGTTTCCCTTTTTAAATAATTTATGTATTCATTTATTTGATGAGATACAGCCAGAGACCATGCAACACAAGGCCTTCTGCCACTGTAAACAAATTCTAGATGCATGTGCCAAACTGGTAAATACTCTCTGCATATTACTAATGAATTCTAACTAGTAATACTAGCAATAATACTGGTGAAATGAAACATGTGCAAAATGGTAACTAAAAGCCATTCTAAATAACTCTAAAACTTGCATATGAAGTATGATCAAATGCAAAAGAGATAATTTAAGTAAAAATAAGATGAAGAGATTCTCTATATTTTATTCACATATAATGCTTAGTTCAACTTTCTTATAGTCAGTATTATGAAAATAATCAAATGGACTTAAGCCTACTTTATTTTGTATATATTTTATCATTTCTTTTTTCTCATGCTTCTATTTGCCTAATATTATCTTTACTATTTTCCTTTTAAGTCTACAGTTTAAAAGGGAAATACTGGGGCTGGGGAGATGGCTTAGTGGTTAAGTGCTTGCCTGCAAACCCAAAGGACCCAGGTTCAATTCCCCAGGACCCACATAAGCTAGATGCAAGAGGGGGCACACACATCTGGAGTTCATTTGCAGCCTCTGGAGGCCATGGAATACCCATTATCTCTCTCTCTCTCTCTCTCTCTCTCTCTGCCTATTCCTGTATATCTCTCTGTCTCTCAAATAAATAAATAAATAAATATTTAGAAGGGAAATACTGTTAATTATGTTCCTAGAAAAGAGTAGACAGTTATACCACAGAATCCATTACATTGCTCACATGAAGTAAAACACAAGAAAACTTTTCATTTAATTTTCATCCAACAAAACAGTGCAAGTTTCATGTTTGGGTGGAAGTGGTATTTGGATTATTGCCAATTCTAAAATATTACCATTATTTATTTCCTACTAAGCTAACCTGTATACCTCAACTCAGTGATTATAAATAAAATATATGAGACCAAATCATATGCAGGTCTTATTTAGACAAACATAGTACTATTGAATTATTCAAGGGAAAATACCTTTGGTAGTTTCATGTGCATAAAATGGAAATTATTTTATATAGTAAAATAAATGAACAATATAAAGATAATTTTAGTTTTTCCAGTAAATTAGCCACAATTGAAAATTCTTTTGATAATTCAATTTATAAGTAATACCATCGACTGACAACTAGGGACTGATGTCTACTATTACCATGAAGAGCAATTTAATAGTAATCTATATTTTGTTCCCTTTGAATTCAAGATTTTTTACTTAATCTTATTAATATAAACTCTTGAAGCAAATATCATTATTAGAGAAAATATATTAATTTTTTTCATTAGTTTATCACATAGTATGAAATTCTGCCAATGACAAGTGTGGTTGTAGAGAATGAAGCTTCTTTGTACACATACAATAAGTTTACTACTTCATTGTATAGATTTTCACAAAGATCGTGAGCATTGCAAAATATGATGAGGGTTTATAATCAAATGTATAGATAATTTCAGTTCATTGGTCATCTTCCTATTAAATATAGTTTCCTATTTCTGAGTCTGTACTTGTTTGTAGGAAATGCTACTGTCCGTAGCTCAGCAGTTATGAAGAAATGCAGAACCTTGACTAGAATAAATGGGTAATCTTATTTTCTACTGTCCAAATTGGTAGTTATAAAGTTTCTTCTAAAAAAACCATTGTATTCAAAGACATGTGGCTAACCTTCTACAGCTCAGTAGGAGTATTTCAAACTTAGCAAAAAAAAGTATACAGTTTTTAAATAGCTGACAGTAACATAAAAATAAATAAACTTTGTTTTCAGAAGTTAAAAAACACAATTCATGGATCAAGTTCATACCTAAGAAGAAACTTGCCTTTTCTGCTTGTCTTTGTGTTAAATCCCACAGGATGGAAAGATGTGAAATACTTTTTAGACATGAGTTGGTCTCACATTATTTTCCTGAAGGTCAGAATCAGAATAGTGACATAATTGTAGCCTCATTATTGTACATTCAGTGGGTGAAATCATAAAACCTTGTGAGAGCAGTTAGATAACAGAAACCAATGAATAGACTGAAAATGACATGAGACACTAGACGGTGTGGATTGGATAGCCTAACCTGTCTAGCTGATGTGTCCCACAGAAAGAAGCTTGTGTTGTAGGACACACAGAGGTAGTTCTCTAACTGTGTCTATTCTCTAAACATGTTGGGAACATGATCCTGGAAGATTTGCATATTTAGTTTCTGTGGCCAGTTTCCAGGAGTGGACTGGAACTGTAAATGAAAGAATAATAAAACCCAAGCAGGTTGATCTGATTTCCAGAGAAACCTCAAATTTTATGAGGATTAGCAGATGAGATTGGGATGTGAGAAGGGAATTCATGATACAGTGAAAACCAGTTGTAGGTTTAAGTAGGAGTCCACAAATCATGGCTCACCTCATTCAATACAAGTCTATGACGGATCTTCCTGCTATTAGTTTCCACAGTAGAAAGCCTTAACAGTACTATGCATGGGAAGCAGGTCTCAATGACAGTAGTAGATAGGTTTCTCACATTAATATTGGGACTCTATGTGTTTTAGCACTTCTGGTTCTAACAGATGTTTGTATAAAATAAAGTCAGACAAGATTGGGTTAGTGAGAATGATTTTGAAATGCCTATGAATACCTTTACTCAAATGTTTATACAGCCCCAAATTTTTATATTTCAGAAAAATGTCTTCTCTAAAGTAAATAATTTCTCTAAAATCAGTACTAGTGTATTTCCATAGTTTCCATTTAATATTATGATTTTATATCAGATTTTAATCATTATTCAAAGGTATTATAAATAGTATTTTCTGATAACTATATATAATATCTAGTATATATATAATATCTATATATAATATCTAGTGTATATATATATATGAAACCATATGCTAGGTTCTGTAAATAATCATTTATCTGTAGTTTTATTGTAATTAAAATAAATATCAACTTTGAAAAAATGCAGTATAACTTGCTTCTACACATACTTTCCTTTGTCTTGAATTCTCCTTAATCTTCCCAAATCAAGTAACCTTATTCAGTAGTCATTCTTTGCATTTACAATAGTTTTGTCACAACCAAAGCTGTCTTGAAAAATCAATACTTCTTTGTTAGTGAACATTTATAAATTGAAATGTTTTCTGTGTTTGAGAACTTCTAGTTTGTTCCCATTTCCTCTGCACACTGACAGAAGATATTATTGGAAAATTAGTTTTATAGAACTTCAAGCAGAAATTTTGCCTGTTTTCTTTACCTACAGTTTTTGAATCATCTTAGAAAAGCACTCCCCTTCTTTCCCCAAGTTGATCTTTCCTAGTAGTTGATAAATATTCTTGGAGTTGAAATGAATTAGAGTTATTTTCCAGGTTTTAATCACTCCTCAAATCTGCTATATTGTAGCTTTCAAGTGTGTTAGCCCATTGAGGCATAGTTAATTGTGGATTTGGTGCAACCAAGTTTTGGATGCTTCACTTGGAAGCAGTAACAGTCTGTGAGCCACTCAAATGGCCCCATTTTGTTTGCCTTAGGAATGTGCCTGTGACACTGTGCTGGATCCTTTGTCTATGAGCAAAGGAGCTACACAGCTGTTAAGTGACAAGGTAAGTAATCTTCTTCTGATTATAGAAGTTAAAGGCTCTTCTCAAATGGATTTTACTTGTCACTTTTAATTCTTGTTAATCTTTGTCTGCCTTCATTAGAATGGTTTTATCATTTGGATTGCTCTCTTGTTGGTTATTCTGATAGACTTAATGGCTTATTTTCAAACTCTGGCAATCCCTCAAAAATATAATGGAGTGATATTTAGATTCTTCAGGGAGTTCTTAAACATGATTGCTTTTCCAACCCATTTTTCCTCTTTTACACTTTACATTTTTGTAAATTAAGTATTTTGCATTTTCTACATGCCCTGAGCAAGCTTCTGCTTTAATTTTCCATGACTTAATCTACTGCCTAAATATGAGATACTTGGTTAGGCAGTGGAGGAACAGTCTGTTATCATTTCCTATTCTGCTTGCTTGCTGTGGTTTGATTTAAAAAAAAAAAAAATTCACAGGCAATATGCTTTCACTGTGTAGATTCCTAAGAAATGATTCAGGGTACTGACAAAAATATTTGCAAGCCTTTTTCAAGGTTTATAGATAGCATGAGGGGTTTGTAGGAACAATTTATTATGCATCTTATAATGCAGAAATATAATGTTCAGCTATCATTTATTATACAGGAGAGAAATTTCAGATATTTCCTACATATGTTTATGACAATTTAGATACATATTCATGCCTTGTGATCATATCTCACTCTTCTGTAGTTAGTATATTTACCAAACAGTTCTTTTATAGGGCATATTCAGTACTGAATTGTGCCAATTAAGGTGTCTGATTGGTGCAGGTAATTTATTGATGTGAGGATGAGTCTTCAAAGCATGAAATTAGAAAAATAAAAACATTGTCAAGAAGTCACAAGATAGAATGCACAGCTTTTTATACTTAGTAAATCAGGGTAAATTTGTCCTACCTTAGTTGCATACAATTGAGCCATTTAACAACCATATCTGGCAAACATTATGTGATGGTGAACCATGTAGCAGATGGTGGAATTACAGGAAGCAAAGTTTTATGGAATGCTTTTTCAAAGTTTGCTAAAGTGAGATATAGTGCATGGTTTTATAGCAAGTTAATGTTGCCTAGAAGCTTGTATATAAGCAATTTGGCAATACAGTTGGAATGGAAATTTGTCTTTGTAAAAAACTGAATCCATGCCAAATTATCCTTTTTTAGTGTTCATAGCATAGATTTTCAAAAGTGAAAGGAAGCACAATTTTCAAAGAACTCACTGTGTTTATCGATTTCCTGAATGTACAAGTGAAGTGCCAAGGCAAAATTGATGCTTCAAATGGATTTCATTTTGAGTAATGTAACTAAGAGTTTTAAAGTATAAGTATGAAAAAAAGAAAGACAGTGATCATGTTTAATTCCCAATTTGCCCTTACTTGAAATGTAGAGTTACCAAATGCTACTATGATACTAACTGAAACTAATATATATATTACACATAGTGGCATAGTACTGTGAATTGAGTTTAGGACTTTGACTATGCTACACAAGTAATCTACCAATGAACCCTTTGATTAAAAATATAAGGTCTCATTTTATAGTTTAGGCTTAGTCTAGAAGTCAGTATAACTTAGACTGGCGTTAGACTCCATCCAGTGGCCTCAGCTGCTCAATGCTGAGATAACAAGCATGTATTGTTATATCTAACTTAATTATTGTATATTTTCTAATAAGCAATATATGAGATCAAATTCATGTGCTATGTGTATTATATAATATTATAAATAAAATCTTTATATGCCTCAAACCCTTTGAGTAATATGGTAAAAAAACAAGCAAGTGCCAAAATTAATAAAATAGACCCAATATCTATTTAAATAAATAATTATTCAATTATGTAGGTATGTTATGTTCATTTAATGTTGATAAGTATTTAAACATGAGTTACTCATGGATCTGGAGAAGTAATTGATTTGACTCTATAATTAGTGTCTGCTGAACTTGATTTAACAGAAATTTTAGCATAGTATACAGCATGGATAGCAAACATTTGCTTGCAGCTTTTCCTACTATGCTTGTCATCTATGTGACACACCCAGATTTGTGAACATTCCATTTGTCTCCTTTTCAGAATCATTTCTGCTTTCTCCCTTTTTTCCCACCACAGTAAATATATATCCTGGACTCTTCCCCTCAACCTCGCAAATCCCAAATTAAAAGAGCCTGGATGGCTGGGGAATAGATCAGTAGTTAAAAGTGTTTGTTATGCAACCTTAATGACCAGAGTTTAGATCCGCAGAACCCATGGAAAGCTAGATACAGCAGCGCACATGTCCACAATCCCAACACATATGTAATAATGGGAAGCAGAATCAAAAAGAATCCCAAAACTCACATGATAGCTAGTTTGCAATTACAAGGAAAGAGAGAGAGATAGAGAGTCTCAAAGTGGAAGGTCCAGGCTGGCAACCCAAGGTTGTCCTCTGTCTTCCACACCCCACCATGGTAGGTACATAATGCTGTACGAGAGAGAGAGAGAGATTATAGAGGAAATGGGGGTGTTCATTTAGAAAATCCTTGACAATAAAAGTTTCTTGGTGCATTTTCACTTTGCATTTCTCACCAAAATAGTTTAAGGTTGGTAGGCTTAATTTTGTAATTTTATTGACAAGGAAAATAACTTGACCAGGATCACACAGCTTCTAGAGATACAGCTAGCATTCCATCCCAGTCATGCTAACCTAAGAGTCTTCATTCCTTACCAATCTGCTATGCAACTTGCTAATTTTTAGTTTGGTAGTTACTATTAAAGCATAAGAAATAAGACCAAATATATAGTAAAACATATGTGGAAACAAGATCAGACCATCAAAAGGATACTAAATTGGGAATGATAAATAAAGCAACCCCCTCAGAAACCTAGAAAATAATAAATGAAGATATATAAGATGACATCCATCTGCGACCCCTGAGAAATCAGGAATATATGACAATCACTTAAAACATGCCAAGATATTGCTTATCTTTATTTTTGTTTACTTTCAAAATTGATTTGTAGTTACTTTTCTAAAAGAAATGTATTGTGAATCAGCTATCCCAATGGAACATAGAATCATCTTAGTTTCCATACCTCCCACAGATCCTTGCTCTTGTTCTTTTACGTGACAGAGTGTCTCTGGTGATGATTTCTGTCACTCCTGCATGCTTGATACAGGTCCCAGCTGCTGCTCTAATGTTGCTCTTCTTTGGGAAGGAAACCCAGCAGGGCCTGAGCCTCCCACCCTCGGAACTTAGTGTTGCTTAGCCTGAATCAATTTAGCATGGGTGTTCTGGGAGTCAGCACCTGTAGGTGCCAACTCTGAAGTATGGGAGATGGGAACCAGCAGCTGTTTTCTTCATCTTTTTCCCTTAGCTAGACTTTTCTAAGATACAGTGTCAGTGTCTGAAAAAGTCTCTCTGAAGATATCTGGTGAGTCTGAAGGATCAGAAGCATGACATGCTCTTCTTGTATTTGCTTTCCCTCATACTCTGCTGTATACCTCTTCAGTTCATCCTTCCTTCCTTGTTCTCCTAGATAAAATATTGCCACATAAGCCTTGCCTTGCATCCTTTTCTAAGCACTCTAGCTTAAGTGCACTTCTTGATTCCTAACATGCAGTAATAATGTTCCATTTCCTTCATTAGTGGATGCTACCCAGTGACAGACAACTTCCCTATGTACGACACCCAGGGTCCATCTACAGCACTGAAAAACAAAACAAATGAAAAAAGAAAAGCAAAACTATTGAATTTATTACATATATGTAGATAGATAGATAGATGATAGATAGATAGATAGATAGATAGATAGATAGATAGATAGATAGATAAAATAACTATTTCTATTTCACTGCTCTTCTGGAATAAGGAATTCTGGATCATTAAGTTACCTCCTGATGAAGCAAGACATAATCCATTGTGTTGTCTATTGTACTTAAAAATGGTGTGTGTTCTGGGTATTGTAGCATACACCTTAAATCCCAGCACTTGGGAGCAGAGGTAGGAGGATCACCATGAGTTCAAGGCCACCCTGAGACTACCAAGTGAATTCCTGGTCAGCCTGGGCAGGAGCGAGACCCTACCTCAAAAAAACAAAACAAAGCAAAACAAAAACTATCAAAAACAAAAAGAAAAACAAAACCAGTGTGTGCTTAGACATAGATGACTATTTCTTAAAGAAGCACTGCTTCCTATTTTTCTGGATAGGTATATAGGCTCACATGTATATGTATATATTTCATCTATAATATTCTGTGACAGTGCTGGAAACATGGCTGACTGGTTAAGGCAGCTGCCTGTCAAGCCTAAGAATGCAGTTAGATCTCCAGGGCTCACGTTTAGCCAGAAGTACAGTGACACAAGCGTGCAATGCCATGATTGCCCCCAAGGGGCACACACATCTGGAATTCGTTCACAGCAGCTAAGAGGCCACTGACAAGCCGATTCTCTCTCTGCCTCTTCCTCTCGCTCTCTGTCTCTCTCAATGAAAAAAAAAAAATCTGTGACAGCAAATAATGTCTTGAAAATTTCCCAGTAGCCTCCTTCTGAAAATGGTAGTCAATGATGACCTAAACCAAATGTATAATTTGACAAGCTTCCAAAGAAATAGTGGGCTGGAGGGATGGCTTAGCAGTTAAGGTGCTTGCCTACAAAGCCAAAGGACCATGGTTCTATTCCCCAGATTCCACATAAGCCAGATGCACAAGGTGGCACATGCGTCTGGAGTTTGTTTGCAGTGGCTGGAGGCCCTGAGGTGCCCATTCTTTCCTTTCTCCCTTCTCTCTCTCTCTTCCTCTTTCTCTCTCAAATAAATAAATAAAAACAAAAAATAAAATAAAATAAATGAAATAAGGTTACACACACTTTCCAGTATTTATGTATATACAGGCTAACAAAATCACTCCTTGCAAAGACAGAAACACTATAAAAATTCTAAATATATTAGAATTGAAATATACAAATGTAATTAAAATAGATTTCAACTTGTTCTTAGGTCAGTATTCTTTCTACTTGCAAATGTACAGGTGGCAAGTGCATATTCCAAATTCAGATCTATTTTCTGCCAACTTTACTATTTCTTAAAAAAAGACTTATTTGAGAGAAAGAGAATGAAAATGGATGCCTCCAGCCACTGGAAACACACTCCAGATGCATGTGCCACCTTGTGCATCTGGATTACATGAGTACTGAAGTATCATACCTGGGTCCTTTGGCTTTGCAGGCAAGTGCTTTAACTGAGCAGCCATCTCTGCAGCCCCAACTTAACTTTTTAAATGCATTTAATACACTGATTGTCTTGGAAAATGGCTCTAAATAATCCTAAACTAGACAGCACTACCTTAGAGTGAATTAGAAATTTTACTATGGGGAACAGAAAATGGAGAATGTTTGAGAGAGCTGGTTATTTGGATTATTTAAAAACAAGGATTGGAAAACCTGTATAAGTTCTTGAATTTTAAAAAGTAGCCATTAAGGTAAGAGCATTTGATCGTTATAACTAAAAAGCATAATAAAAATTATAACTAAGGATATTCTGCATTTTACACCTCACATGGGTACTTGGGTTTTCATTTCTAGTCATACATTAGCAGTAGATGTGCTAATACATGCATGTTGTATACAGAGCTGGTCCTGTATATCTGCAAGTGCCACATCCATATCTACTACTCACTATGGATTTAAAATATTCAGAAAATAATCTTGTGTATACTGAGCATGTAGACTTTCTTCACTATTCCCTAAATAGTATAACAAATGTTTACAAAACATTTTCATTGTGTATGATAATATAATAAAGAAATAATTTAAAGTAAACATGAAATTGAAGAGACTTGGAAAATGTCAGATTTTGGTATACATGAGTATCCTGGATCCACTGCCCCATGTATATCAAGTGATGACCATATGATTTTTTTTTAAATATTTATTGACAACAAAACATACTTACATACCAAAGGTGCATATTTTTCCCTCCCCTCCCCCCTTCCCCTTTAGAACTCCACTCTCCATCATATCCCCTCCCTCTCTCCATTAGTCTCTTTCTTTAATATGATGTCATCCTCTTTTACTTCTACTATGAGGGTCTTGCGGAGGTATTGCTAGGCACAGCAAGGTCATGGATATCAAGGCCAATTTCTGTCTGGGCAGTTGCATTGTAGGGAGTCGTACCCTTCCTTTGGCTCTTCCATTCTATCCGCCCCCTCTTCCGCAATGATCCCTGAGCCTTGGAGGGTGTGACAGAGATGTTTCAGTGCTGGGCACTTCTCCATCCCTTCTTCTCAGCACTATGTTGCCTTTTGGATCATCCCAGTGGTCATCGCCATCTGAAAAGAGAAGCTTCTCTAACCAGAAGTGAGAGTAGCATTAATATGTGAATATGAGCATTAAGTGTAGTATTTTCCGGGCAGCTTGGTGGGAATAGTATATACATTTAGTTATGGGCATGCTTTATACCCCTAAGGCTTATGACCTTACCTACCATAGACTTTGCTTAGGTTTTTCAGTACCAGGTATGTATTCCCTCCCGTAGAGGGGGCCTTCAGTCCAATTATAGAGCAGTTGGTTACCCCACAAGTAGACATGCCACTATTGCACCCGTTCAGTCTTTGGGCCTGTCTGGCCAAATTTGAATATTCAGCGTCCACTGTTTTCACTGCTGATGACTTCTGTCTCCCATACTCTGCATGCAGTGCAGCTTTTTCCAGCTTTCAGTTGGCTGGTCCACAGGGAGAAGGTTTTCTGCTCAGCACCAGCTTGCTTTCTCAGTGACCTTGCCTCTCAGGCAAGAGATGTCTTCAGCAATAGGGTCTTACTATCTGTTTCTCAGGGGAAACCAAGGGCTTTGGCAAAAGCCTTTAATGTTTTGGAGGCTACCGGGACCTCCTTGGCCAACAACTCACTGGAAGGTATCCCATCCCAGGTACTGAAAATTTTCTAGTAACAGTCTACAGCTTCTAGATGTACCATTATTCAAAAAAGCAGTTTTACATAAGTCCTATTCACAATCTTTTGAAATTAGATTGACCCTCCCCTTGCCCTTCTTTTATGCATTCTCTACCCATGGCCTTGGTTAGGCCATTCCCCTCCTTGTAATCAGTCCTTCCACTTACATATGTGCAATACCATACACTTCAGTCCTTCCCTTTCCTCCGTCCCTTATAGCCTTTTACCAGCTTACTGGTTTCTGGTACCAATTTTTGGTTCCAGTTCACACACAAGTCTGTCTGTTTGTAGCTAGGATCCACATATGAGAGAGAACATGTGACGTTTGGCTTTCTGAGCCTGGGTTACCTCACTTAGTATAATCCTTTCCAGATCCATCCATTTCCCTGCAAATTTCATAATTTCATTTTTCTTTACCGCTGAGTAGAACTCCATTGTGTAAATGTACCACATCTTTATTATCCATTCATTTGTGGTGGGACATCTAGGCTGCTTCCATTTCCTAGCTATTGTGAATAGAGCGGCAATAAACATGGTTTTGCAAGTATCTCTAAGGAAGTGAGAAGAGTCTTCTGGATATATGCCTAGGAGTGCTATAGCTGGATCATATGGTAAATCTATTTCTAGCTGTCTCAAAAACCTCCACACTGATTTCCACAATGGTTGGACCAGGTTACATTCCCACCAACAGTGTAGAAGTGTTCCTCTTTTTTCCGCATCCACGCCAACACTTATTGTCATTTGTTTTCTTGATGGAAGCCATTCTGACAGGAGTGAAATGGAATCTCAAAGTGGTTTTAATTTGCATTTCCCTGATGGCTAAGGAAGTGGAACACTTTTTCAGATGTTTATATGCCATCTGAATTTCATCTTCTGTGAATTCTCTATTTAGTTCCATAGCCCATTTTTTAACTGGGTTGTTTGAATTCTTATTATTCTGTTTTTTGAGTTCTTTGTATATTCTGGATATTAATCCTCTGTCAGATGTATAGCTGGCAAAGATTTTCTCCCATTCTGTAGGTTGTCTTTTGCTCTACTCACAGTGTCCTTTGCTGTACAAAAGCTTTGTAATTTCATAAGGTCCCATTGGTTGATTAGTGATTTTATTCGCTGAGCAATTGGGGTTATATTCAGAAAGTCCTTACCTATGCCAATATGTTGAAGGGTTTCCCTACTTTTTCCTCTAGCAGGTTCAGAGTTTCAGGTCTGATATCAAGGTCCCTGATCCATTTGGATTTGACTCTTGTGCATGGAGAAAGACAAGGATCTATGTTTATCCTTTTACATACCGATGTCCAGTTTTCCCAACACCACTTATTAAAGAGGCTATCTTTTCTCCAATTAATATTTTTGGCATTTTGTCAAAAATCAGGTGGCTGTAGCTGCTTGGATTAATATTTGGGTCTTCTATTCTGTTCCATTGATCTACCTGTCTGTCCTTGTGCCAGTACCATGCTGTTTTTGTTACTATGGCTTTGTAATATAACTTAAAATCGGGTATAGTTATACCACCTGCCTGATTTTTGTTTAGCAAAATTGTTTTGGCTATTCAAGGTTTTTGTGTTTCCAGATGAATTTTAGGATTGTTTTTCTATTTCCGTGAAGAAAGCTATTGGGATTTTAATAGGGATCGCATTAAATGTATAGATTGCTTTTGGTAAGATTGACATTTTCACAATATTGATTCTTCCAATCCAGGAGCATGGGATGTCTTTCCATTTCCTTGTGTCTTCTGTAATTTGTCGCTCGAGTTTTTTAAAGTTCTCATTGTAGAGATCCTTCACTTCCTTGGTTAAGTTTATTCCAAGGTATTTTATTTTTTTGAGGCAATTGTGAATGGGAGAGATTCCCTGATTTCATCCTCTGCACGTTTGTTGTTAGTATATAGAAAAGCTACTGATTTCTGTGTGTTTATTTTGTATCCTGCTACATTGCTAAAAGTGTTTATCAGCTCTAACAGTTTGCAGGTAGAGACTTTAGGGTCTGTTAGGTATAGAATCATATCATCTGCAAATAATGATAATTTGATCTCTTCCCTTCGATTTGTATCCCCTTTATGAGTGTCTCTTGCCTTATTGCTGTGGCTAAGACTTCCAGTACTATATTAAATAGTAGTGGGGAAAGTGGACACCCTTGTCTTGTTCCTGAATTTAGAGGAAAAGCTTCAAGTTTTTCCCCATTTAGTATTATGTTGGCTGTAGGTTTGTCATAAATAGCTTTTATTATGTTGAGATATGCTCCTTCTATTCCCAGTTTCTGTAATACTTTCACCATGAAGGGGTGTTGGATTTTGTCAAATGCGTCTGTTGAACTCTGCTTTCCCTGCGGCCGATGCTGCCTTTGGCGCTTTCCCAAGTCTCTGTTGCTCGCCGTGCTTGCACTCGTGGTGGGAAAGGGGAGGCTGTGATTGGCGGCTGAAGTCCGTCTGTTCCTCTACGCGATCCTCTTCCTCACAAGCCTCTCTGTTCGTCTCTACTGTCCTCCTTCCACGCTTCTTGAGATTGTGAGGAGGCGGTGTGAGTGGAAAATTCTCCTCACCTGCCTTTAAAAGTTCTGCGGATCAGCTGTCTCAGGCGGCGCCTAGCCGCGCCGCCGCCGTGGCAGCTGCGGCGGCTGTGGAGCCGCTTCTGCCCGCTTCTGTGGGCTCCAGACGCTCTGGAACTCTCCTACTTCTCTGCTGGGCTTGAAAGTTTACTATGTACCTCACTTTTTAGTAGAAAAGTGTATTTTGCTGGGGTTTGTTTTGCTTTTATTCGCTACCCTCTTTTGGCGAGGTTCCTATGTCGCCATCTTAACTGGAAGTCCCATATGATTTTTTTTTTTAATCAAAACTTTAAAATTTAAGTAAAAAGAGGAAGAAAAACTCTATATATGCTTAATTTTTGTTTATTTTATTAATTCCTACATCTCCAGGTCATCAAAGTATTCCTGGGATCTAGCAAATTTTCAATAAAAATTGTGAATAAATATGAGAAAAACTTAAATATTAGGAATATAAGAAAAGTTGAAAGCCAGGCGTGGTGGCACACACCACTAATCCTAGCATTTGGGAGGCAGAGGTAGGAAGATTGCCTTGAGTTTGAGGCCATCTTGAGATTGCACAATGAATTCCAGGTCAGCCTGAACTGAAGCAGACCCTACTTTGAAATATCAAAAAATAAAAAAATCAAACAAGAAAAGATAAAGTTTTATTATAGAACTGAGGTGGGAAAGACTACTTGCTAAGTGCTGATTTATTGCAGGTGCGATGGCTGCCAGACCCAACCTCTTTGCTAAGTGGAATGGAAAGGCCCAGAAAAGAGGCCCCTAGAGCTGTCAGGAGGAAAGGGCTAAGAGGTTGCCCTTGGCAATCAAAAAAACACATAGCTAGATGGATGTGGTGGCCCACGCCTTTAATCCTAGCACTCTGGAGGCAGGGTAGGAGGATCGCCTTGAGTTTAAGGCCCCTCTGAGATTACATAGTTAATTCCAGGTCAGCCTGGACTAGGGTGAAACAACCCTGCACTGCCACGTATGCTTTTGGAAAGCTCCGCTTGTTTGCTCACCCTGCCTTGCTGCTATAGAGTATAAAATGAATGTGCAGGTTGAGCTCAGCACCAGAGCTCTTTGCTAGTGATCATAGTTCTGGTTCCTGGATAAAATAAACTGTTCTTTTCCACTCTCATTGGTATCAGAGTAATCATTCCAGAGAAATTTCCACTACAGAATGATTTGAAACATGTTGTCTAACTATAATTAGTTTTAATTTTCCAAATATAGTGTTTAGTACAAAAATTCAACATCATGGCTTTGATAAAATACATTTAAACCAAATCATCGTATGAAGATGTCATGGTTGAATATGAAAATGTCCCCCTAAATCTTGTCAGTTTACTTGCCAGTTGATAGGATTTTGAGAGGTGATTGGATCATGAGGATGCTAACCTGTTGATGTCATAACTGTTTGGACTATTGGAGGAATTAGGACTCCACAGACATGCTTTTAAAAGATGCATCTTATCCCTGGACTCTTTTTTCCTGCTGCTGTTTCCTGTCCACCAGGAAGAAGTTACTTCTCCATGTATTCCCCACTATGATCTTCAATTCAAGTCCACAGCAACAGGACCAAGTGGACTTCATTTCAAGATCTATAACTATGAGCCAAAATATATTTTCTTCAAGTTTCTTGTCCCCCTCAGACATTTTATCACAACAAAAAGAAACATATTATAGCTGTAGTTTTAATTTTTCAATGTTTTAAAATATTTGGTAGCCTTGTGATTATTAGAATTAAAAGATGAGAAATATGTACTGGCTGGAGAGATGGCTCAGTGGTTAAAGGTGCTTGCTTGCAAAGCCTGATGACCTGGTTTCGATTCTCCAGTACCCACTTAAAGCCGCATAAATGATAGAGTGGTGCATGAGTCTGGAGTTCAGTTGAGCAGCAGGAGGCTCTGGCACACTAATTCTCTCTCCCTCTGTCTATATCTCTCTCAAGTAAATAAATATCCTTTTTAAAAGATGAGAAACGTAAAGTTCAACATTACTCATTTAATTTTTGAGAAAAGAATTTCCTACATGGTAATTTCAGTATTTCAGACATTCCAGCCTTTTCCTGAGGATAAATGTATTGATCACTTTTCACACAGCTATTAAGAAAAGACAGAGTAAGCCACACATGGTGGCACATGCCTTAAATTCCAGCATTCAGGAGGCTAAGGTAGGAGAATTGCCTTGAATTCAAGACCAGCCTTGGGCTACAGACTGAGTTCCAGATTAGCCTGAGCTGACAGGTGTGAGCATGCCTTGAAAAAAAAGGAAGAGCCAGATGTGGTGGTGCATGCCTTTAATCCCAGCACTCAGGAAGCTGAGGTAGGAATATTGCTGTGAGTTCAAGGCCATCCTGAGACTAAAGAATGAGATCCAGGTCAACCTGAGCTAGAGTGAGACCCTACCTCAAAAAAAAAAAAAAAAAGAAGAAGAAGAAGAAGGAGGAGGAGGAGGAGGAGGAGGAGGAGGAGGAGGAGGAGGAGGAGGAGGTGAAGAAGAGAGAAAGAAAAAGACAGTGATACCAACTAACTCAAATGCCTAAAAGTTAAGGCATAGCACATGGGATGCAGAACAAAGGCATGATCAAAACTGAACATTAAATCACACTCATTTTGAAGAAAATTTGGCCATGTAATGAGTATGAGAAAGAAATGGCTTTCCACACTATTTTTGTGTCTAGACTTTCTTTTCTTTCTCATTTCCTTTATGGAAATTTACTTCATTTTATCTGAATAATAACTTATTGGATAATATAAAATATTTGCCTTGGCAATGGGTAGCATATCTTGAAATTCATGAGTTTAAGAATGCTAATCATCCCAGGATAATGTTGGCTAGAAAAAAGTAATTAAGTTCTTTTAAATTAAGCATCTTAAATGTAAATTAGATGTAAATGACATGTCATTTTAAAGAGAGACAATTGCCTTTCAAACATGGCAAGACCTAGCCAAACCGCAGCAGAGATAAATTCATAATAACAGATGCTTTCACTACCCTGTTAAATAGTTTATCTCCATACATAGTCTCCTCACAGATTTGCCTCAGGTTTTCAGGTTGAGTATTTTCAAGCTTTGCATGAATATGGGAATTTTAGAGTTTTCTCAGTAAAAGCACAGCCATCAGACAAGTTTATTAAAAGGACAGTGCAAACATGGTCATGTCTTAGACTGGGGAGTTTGAAATTGTTGTTGTTTTTGGTGGTGGTGCTGGTAATGTGTGTGTGCACGCATGTGTGTGTGTATGTATACAGTGTGTACACATGTGTGCAGATGTGCATGTCCAGAGCATACACATGCAGAGGCCAGAGTAGAACAAGTTCCCTCCTTGACCACTCTTCCTCTTTGTTTCCTTGAGACTGTGTCTCTCACTGAACCTGAAGCAGCTATTTTCAATCAAACTGGTGGACCATGGAACCTCAGTGATTCTCCTGTCCGTTTATCCCTCAAGACAGGAGTTACAGGTATGTGGCTCTGCCAAGCTTTGCATGTGGGTACTTGGAATTGAACTCAGGTTCTCATACTCGTGTGGCAAGTGCTCTTACCACTCAGCAATCTTTCCAGCCTCTTGAATTTACTTTTCAAAGATAAACAATGCCTTGCACAAATAACAAGGCTGTATCTCTTAAAATGTGTTCTTTTCACAAATTTCCACATCTATTTATTATATGTTGATCATGTAAACCCTCATTACACTCTTAGCCCATTCCCAATGAACCCCTTCTTCCCACCTCTTACCTGTGACTACACCACTGAAGAAAATGAGCTTCCCTCCTCCAGCCACCATCAATTTTTTCCCTGATCTGACCTTTAGTGGGGGTGATAAAGATGCCTTGTATAAGACAGAGTTCTCAATAGTATCTTTTTTAAAAATCTTTTTATCGACAACATCTATACTTAAAGATAATAAACCATGATAATTTCTTCCCATCCCCCACCTTCCCCTTTACAACTCCACTCTCCATCATTTCACCTCCCTCTCTCTGTTAGTCTCTCTTTTATTTGATGCCATCATCTTTTTTTTTTCCTATTAAGAGGGTCTTGTGAAGATATTGCTAGGCACTGCGAGGTCTTGGATATCAAGGCCAATTTCTGTCTGGGCAGTTGCACTGTAAAGGAGTTGTACCCTTCCTTTGGCTTTTACATTCTTTCTGCACCTCTTCCCCCAATAGACCCTGCACCTTAGAGGGTATGATATCAATAATATCTTATTTTCAGTACTTTAACCAGTTATGAGTCAAACATAGAATGCAGACATTAATCACTGCCCACTGGAAAAAAGTATTAACTTTTCTGAGCAGGGCTGAGAGCAGCACTTATCTGTGGGTATAGATATAAAGATTTAGAGGGTAGTTTGATATGGCACCAGTTTAGCAAAACAACAATTGTGGTATCCCCACTAGGATCTGTTACCTTACCAGCCATGGTCTTTTGACCTTATTTATAGTAACAGACATGGATTGTCTCTTGTGTAGCAAGTCTCAAATCCAATCAGAAAGCAGTTGGTTATCCCCATAAGTCATCCACACTATCGTACCAGCTGGCACATTTTGCCTGGCAGGTCAGGATTATAGTACACAGGCTCCACCACTGGGTAAAATGATGGGTGACTCTTCTTCCACGGTAGCTTGCATAGCACCTGCTGCCACTAGGAAAGCTAGTGAGCAAGGAGGAAACTTCTACAACCTGGAACCAAAGAATGTGGTGTCTTTGGCAACAGCATTTTACCATTCAATTATGGTAGGCAACCAAGAACAATGGCAATAGATTGTATAACTTTATACAATAGTTTTAGAGGCCTTTGGCACTCACTGATCAATAATTCATAGACAGAGACATCAAAAACCTGACACTGTTCATTTACTAATCCATTGCTTCTGTGAATAGCATTACCCATCCTTTCAGAGTACCTTCATTCATTTTTCTTATTTTTATTATATTTTGACCATATATATATGGAGATAGGTAGATAGATATAAATTATATCTCCTACATTTTAGTTAAAGCTTCCCACTCTGTACTTTCCCCATTTCTTTGTTGTCAAATTTTATTCATCTTTTTCCAATGTAACATTAATAGTTCTGGTACAAGTCATGCTTGATAAATCCAAAATCTCTAAAGACAGAGGAGGATAAAGCTTTATTGATATTAAGCCAACAAATTGAAAGATTGAGGCTCTTGTCCTAAAATGAGCCATCTTGCTTAGGCTTCACAGGTACAGAACTTCTATAGGGACATGAGGAATGCTATATAATTTAGGTGGGTCATTGTGGTACTTAATACACTTACATTGTTTGCTTTTCTGATGCTGAGTTTGCTGTTATTTAAAGGTTATCAAATTTACAGGGTTGTGTACATATAAAGAAAAGTACTGTTAGAAAAGCACATGACTGTCTTTTTTTAAATTTCCTTTCCCAGGAGTCACTAATTTGCCATTGAATATTTTGACACTTTCTCAGAAGAATTTGACCTGGCCAGACAGCTTCAATTATTGTGCTATGTATAGCTAAGCTAATGTGAGAGTAATAATGCATTGCCTTGCTCTATGTCCTCTAAAATTAGTATATACAGGACTGGAGAGATGGCTTAGCAGTTATGGTCCTTGCTTGCAAAGCCTGAAAGCTCAGGTTCAATTCCTCAGTACCCATGCCAAGCCAGATGCACAAAGTGGTGCATGCATCTGGAGTTCAATTGCAGTGGCAAGAGGCCCTGGCATACCAATTCTCCCTTTGTGTCAATCTCCCTCTCTGTCTTTCTCTCTGTGCTTGCAAATAAATAAATAAGTAAATAAATTTTAAAAATAAAATTAGATTCTTAACATTATCATTTATTACAATTTGATCATATGTATATCATATTTCCCTCACTTATCCCCCTCAGTCTCACTGTACTTCTTATCTCTTCCTAGTGACGGTGCCTAGGAAGAGAAAGAGTCCACTCCCTGACAACCATGACCTGACATTAGGACAGGAGGGAGGGCAGTGGCCTTTTAAGTCCTTCCCCTAACTACAGCAGAATGATGACTGTTCCTATTATGTGTAGATCTTGTGCTGATAACCACATCTGGTTTGTGTTCATGAGTACAATGGCCTTGTTAATCCAGATTCCAGAGTTCCACAATGTTCCTCCCTGTCTTCCATCCCTTAATCTTAGTTGTTTTTGAAATCAAATTAAAATATAACTAAATATGAGTTGTTTTCTTCAGGTTTTTAAAAATTTTTTTTTTTATTATTTTATTTATTTTTGGAGAGAGACACAGAGAGAGACAGAGAGGGAGAGGGAGACAGAGATGGGTGCGCCAGCAGTCTCTCAGCTGCTGTGAACGAAATCCAGATGAGTGTGCACCCTTGTGGTCAAGTGTGGCATCGGGCCCTTGTGTCACTTTGCATCTGGCTAAACGTGGGACCTGGAGATTGGAACCCAGTTCTTAAGCTTAGCAGGCAGGCGCCTTAACCACTGAGCCATTTCTCCAGCCCTTCTTTAGGTTTTTTCCCTCAAATACCATACCATAGTATCATTTCTTTCTATCATTCTTTTTGAAGTTTCTTAAGATCCACCTTCCTCATTCCTTCTTAATTTTTGTGTGTCCACTGTGTTACAGCAGATTGTTTTCTACATAATACATTGTGCAGGAGATTTAGAGTACATGCCAATATTATTTTCTCTAAAAAAGCTGGGGTTACCAATTCATCATTGACTAATGTGTTGTGGTTACCAGATCTTGATAGTGGGCACTCTCCTCTTTAGTGATAGGTGTAGCTCTGATTATTAGCAAAAACTTACATAGTCATCTCTTCCAAATTAAAGCATTCCCTTCCAGAGGTAAGAAGGATGTTCATATGACTCAGGAAGCTAAGGAAACTTACAAGGTTCAGGAACCTCATGAAACTTACAAGACTTAGGAAGTTCAGAAATTTATGAAATTCACAAAGCTCTCTCAAAGGTTATACAGGCAGTAAACAACTGCTTTGCTTCTATGCAGCTGCCTGCAATTTGTGTGGGGAACACTAGGAAACACTTTTCACAAGTTGTTGCAGAAATTCCTTGGAAAGATCACTCCAAAGTAGAGGAGTTTATTTACCCTGGAGCCAAAGAGCTTGAGATAGCCCTCCAAAGAAGCTCTGGCCCCGAGCTGAGATTTTATTTCCATTTTATAGCTTTCATAGCCAAGGGGAGGGGTAAGTGAACAAACAAGATGTGGTATATCAACCATTTCTGTAGTCAGGCCACCCTAATAATGAATGCCATTTTACTTTGTTTTAGCCTAAAGTGTCTTTTCTTCTTATTGTCCCTCTGGACCCTTTCTGGACAGTTCCCTTTTTGGGATTTTCCATCTGCTGACAAAGATGCTTGGCAATTAACTCTTACAGTATCTCAGAGCATCAGTTCAACTTTTAGGTTCTTTTCTACCACATTGTCACCCATATAGGCTGCATTTTTGGGTGATTCAGCTGCCTTAAAGTCACCAATGCTCTTGTAAACTCCGTGCTGCAGTAAGTAACCCTAATAAATACATTGGTTCACCAAGATAGAATTGGACGAAATGATATCTTTGCTCTGCCACTGGTGCTGTATCTGGGGTAAATGGACTTTTATTTATATCTCCCCAGCAAAATCCACACAGCAACTTGTCTGTACATTTAAATCCTTTGTTTTCCAAAGCTTTATGTTGCTTCTGTTTGTTACTTTTGAATCAGTTGGATTCTTTTCTTTTCCTCTTTTTCTAGGATTATAACATTCATATTCACATTAAAAAGTCTTCACATGGGCTGCAGAGATTGCTTAGTGGTTAAGGTACTTTCCTGCAAAACCTAAGGACCCAGGTTTGACTCCCCAGAGCCCATATAAGCCAGATGCACAGAATGGTGCATACATCTGAAGATTGTTTGCAGTGGCTAGAGGCCCTGGCATGCCCATTCTGTTTCTCACTCTTCCTCTCTAATAAGTAAATAAATAAAATATAGCTTGAAAAAAATGTCTTCGCAGATGGTACTTGATGAAAAAAAATGTTTATTCTGCAGTCTCAGGATAGGATTCAATTAAAACTGATTGGCAAGTTTTCAAAGGTATTGGGAGTCAATAATATTTGTTTCAAAATTGAGTTATTAGCAATACTTAGCCTTTATTTTTCCATATAACTCTACATCCTCCTCTGTCCCTCTGTCTCTAGAGACTTTTATTTCATCAATCATGAGTGTCACCAGAACTATTGCTGTTATATTGGAAAATGTTGACTAAAAAATTGAAAAGAAAGAAATTCAGAAAAGATATATAAGTAACTGCCCAAAATGTGAATATTAAAAATTATAAAATATTATTATGATAAAATGTGTTTACTATGCTTTGATTTTTTTTTTTTTTGTCATCCTCAACATTCGTGTTGCAGCTTAGTTCTACCTGTAGAAGTGTTGAAGTGCTGACCTCTAGGAGGTAATTTAAAGAATAGGTACCTGTTCTCATGAGTGAAATTTGATGAGCTTTAATTGTTGATGGTAGAAGTAATATATTCACAGTCACTGTAATTTGCTTCTTAGGTGGTTTTCTCAGTTCTTCATTCTAAGATATTCCAGTACAAAGATGTGAGGGTAAAATTTCAGAAACACATATCTTATTCTTTTTGGTAATCTTTGAAATGTAATACTGCTTACCCCACTTATATTTTTAGCATAGGCTTTTTCCATTCTACTCTTCTTCAAAGTAATTTTCATTATATTTCCTTGTTCTAAATTTATTCATTGATTTTTACTCCAAGTGGCTGACTGATAGCACATTTTAGGGAGCTACTTCTATATAAAATGAAATAAAGCTAAAATCATGCAATGAAACTGACACTTTGGTCCACTATAGACCTTCCTCAGAACATCCTCACATCTGTAATACTGAATTATTCCCTGCCTAGATTTCATCTCTAGTAGTACTGATCTTTAATCTCTGCATATCACAAAACTCATTTCAGTTTCAAGACTAACTTGCTAAAAGCCTCACAGATTGCTGCAGGCTAAATCCTATATTCTGGTACACACGGAGTCTCCCACTAAAATTAATGGGAAACGTGCAGCTGCATCTCTGGGCAGATCTTACCTTCTTCCTTCCCACCCTGCATTCCTCCCCTCCTGCCTGTTAAACACTTTGAACTCCTTGCGTCTGCTGCATAACAGGGAACACACTTTTGTTGACTCTTTTCTATTGTTGATGTTGTTGTTGGCTCATTTTGCTTAAAGGTTGAATTCTGTTGTACTCGGGTCATAGATCAATTTCAGCAGTTTTTTTGCTTGTAATATGAATAAATGAATTGGAGGAAGGTATTGACACATTTCTGAATCTGCAAATTAAGCTGAAATTGGAAGCAGAGGAAATAATGAAGGGCAATGAAAACTGAATTAGAAAGAGGAGGGACTGGGTAAGACTGCCAGTAGGCATCAGGACAATTTAAATAAAGACAGATACTAAATAATTTATTAGCAAAGAACCAAACCTACACCTCCCAGTCCACTGACATTTGATAATGAATAAATGGTTCAATTAGAATATGACTTGAAAGTTATTTAGAAAAAGATTAGAAAAAACTATCAAATAAAACCTAACCAAAATTAATAGAAATCCACTAAGTGGTTCATAATCAAAACAACAAAAAAATATGACACAGAACTCCAGATTCATTCCTCTAGAAATTGTTTAATTTGCTTATTAAATTTGTAAGCAATTTTGCTAAGTTGGAATTGCCACAAAGTCGTGAATTTTTATTTATTTCATAATGGCCCATTACCACTTCTTTTCTTATGTTACTATAGTTAGTACTTATACATCAACCTTGCCTCATCCCTGCTCAGCCAAGACTCCAGTAACCATCACTCAATATTTAGTGCTGCACAGACAAGTAAGATCATATGATATTTGTCTTTTTGTACCTGGCTTATTTCACCCAATATAATAACCTCAACTTCCATCCACATTATGGTACATGGCAAGACTTCATGCTCTTTGGGCTTTATAAAATTCCAATGTGCTACTTCTATAAAAAATTCTACTCGTGAATTGATAGTTGTTTTAGTTTTAGGTCTTGCCTTCCACCCAGAGCTACTGTGAATGGTGCTACAAGAAACTTGCAAGTGTACATGCCTGATTTCAGAGTCCATATTATTAATTCATGTGTTATCTTTGAAACTTCTGTGCAAAAAAAAAAAAAAAAAAAAAACCCTTTGACTAATGTAAAGTCTAAGAATTAGTAGTTGAAAATATTACAAAGTTTGCATAGCTATTAAATGGCTACAGATTCAAATTCTAGGTGAATTCTTTTTTATATTTTATTTATTTATTTATTTGAGAGAGAGAAAAAAACAAAGAGGGAGAGAGAAAGAGAGAGAAAGGGCACACAATGGCCTCTAGTGACTTCAAATGAATTCCAGATGTATGTGCCACCTTGTATATCTGGCTTACACGGGCACTGAGGAATAAAACCTGGGTCCTTAGGCTTCCCAGGCAAGTGCCTTACCAATGAAACCATCTCTCCAATGTTGAATTCTTAAATCTATGACATTTCTCCATTAAATTTAACTCATACTTTTCCAAACTCTTGCCTTTCCACCTTTCTTTGATAAGTTGGATGACTCTAAATTACCAAGACAAATAATATAACATGCAAATTTTTACTAGGACTGATATTTGCCCAAACTCCAACAAACCTTGCATTTTTTCACTTGCTCATAATAAATATTGATAAGTCAATCCACCCAAAAGCTCTCACTGTAAGTAACTTAATAAACTTTCTCTCATAAGAAAAAATATATGTAGCTGCACACTCTAAAATAAAATAGTTTAATGACAAGACATTTAATTATTTACCTAGGAATGTGTGAGGGAAAAACGGCAGCTGAGGTATTCTTTAATAAACAGCCTACATTTTTATTAAAATCTTTTTTCCACTGAGTACTTTATTCAGAAATACACAGAGAACAAGTTAAGATACTGACTTTGAGAGTCTAATGTGAAAATTCCATATTAAAAATTTAGTTGTGTGTTGAGGAGATAGTATGATCAATAAAGTGCTTGCTTCCCAAGCATGAGGACCTGAGCCCATTCAATTCCCAGAACTGAACTAGAAATGGCAGATAGGGTGCCATGTTTCTATTCCATTGTTGGGGCAGCAGAGGCAAGGAGATCCCTAGGGCATGAAGGTGAGTCAGTGTAGCTTAATTATTGAATTTTAGACCAATGAGAGCCCCTGTCTCACAAAAAGGTGGACAGCATTCCTGAGGATACACTCAAGGTTGTTTTCTGACCTCTATATGCACATGCACGGATGTACACATGTAGCCTTACAACCACACAGAACACACACACACACACACACACACACACACAATAAAAACTTTTAAATCTTAAATTCCCCAGCATGGTGGAGCATGCCTTTAATTCCAATACTTGAGAGGCAGAATTAGAAGGGATTCTATGAGTTCTAGGCCAGTGCTGTGACTAACAGAGTGAGTTCCAAGTCAGTCTTTGCTAGAGTGAGAGCTTACCTTGAAAAAAATAAAAGGATGTTATTATGTTTTAACAAGAAAAATGTGATGATTAAAAAGTTTATTAAACAGTTAAGTGTATATACTGACATGTACCAAGTAAATATGGCAGGTAGGGTGCTGTTTAAGAAAAATAAAGATGTTTACAGATGTGGGAATGGTCATTTTAGCCTTGACTTTCCATTTTTAAGGACACCCACAAAATGTGAGATTATAGAGCTAAGACATTTTGCACTCTAAACATATTATGCTATTTTAAATCAAAAACTGGAACTCTTCCTTTGAAAGAATGATCAAATGAATTCCTGGTTTTAAAAATGTAACTAAGGGGGCTGGAGAGATGGCTTAGTAATTAAGGCATTGCCTGTTAAGCCTAATGACCCAGGTTCAATTCCCAGTACCCATGTAAAGACAGATGCACATGGTGGCATATGCATCCAAAATTCATTTGTAGTGGCTAGAGACCCTGGTGTGTCCATTCTCTCTCTCTCTCTCTCTCTCTCTCTCTCTCTCTCTCTCCTCTCTTCTCCTCTCCTCTCTCTGAAATAAATTAATTAAATAAATAAATAAATAAACAATTAAATGCATTCAAAGCTGGGGAGGGATGCAAAATAACCATATTTTCCAAAATAGAGAAATGCACACCTTACCAATTTTGAGACATGCTTTGAAACTACTTGATTAGTAGCCATTAGGAAAGAGACCCAACTCTAGGGGATATAAAAAAGTTCCATGCAGTGAAAGGAAAATCTTATCCAACTGTGACAACACAGAACAGCTGAAGGTTCAGGCCACAGATTTAAACTATTACATAGTAGACACTACAACTGATGATTATTAGTGGTCATGTCCATCACCATCATGTTCCTGATTTAAGAATTTAAAAAAAAAATCTCTGAGGTAGACAAGTGATGGTCCAGGAGCCTACTCTTGTGGGGCAGATGGTGGAGAATACTGGGGAGAACCAGGATAGATCAATATATCAAGAAGAGAAAGCCAATTGTCTGTCATGAGATGGGTCACTTCCATCTCATCTGCCCAGACCAAGAAGTCATTATAGAGGAAGTGGTGACACGAATACTGGTGAGGCTGAAAACCAGTTCCAGGGACATGGTGAGAGATACTGTGGTCACTCTAACTACCTCAAAACAGTGATCCAGAGGCTACAGAGAAATCAACATTAAATCAGATCTCTAGCTTGGGCAAGAATGCTCAGGGAACATTGTGGAAGAGGGAGAGAAAGACTGTAAGAAAGTCATGGTGGTGGGGAAGAGCATGAGGTACTGTGTCTTCCCACTGCCCCCTGCAAGACAGAGACTTACTGAGGCCTTTTGTTCATATACATAATACCAATAACCCCTCTAAGGAAGACCCTCAGCAGAATTGGGATGTGGATGTGGGAGGTCTAAGAGTACAATCTTTTTAATAAAATTCAATAAATCAATAAAAAAATTCTCCATGTGGACTAAATCTCCAGGGATCAAGGGACTGGGGAGAAAGACGTCATCTTACCCAGATGATATCAAGAATAAAGCAAATTCTTTGTATGAGAATTATTAAAAACTATAAAGATGAGTGTCACGCTCAGAGCTGTGACCCAGAAGCTTTTCAGGTACAGTATGTGGAAGACATCAAGGTTTAGATGGAAATATCTTCAGGGACAGAACTCACCCTGGACTCCATGTTGTTTTCAAAAGAGCTTCACCTACTGTGGCCTCAAAGAACCTTCAAATCTTTCAGTTATGGGTTATATGACTTATGAGATAGAAACAAAACCTGAAGAATATATCCATGAAAAGGCTAATAATCTGCATCTAAATAACCTCACATTAATCAAACTCATGTATCAAACCCTTTTTTATTAACAGATAATTCCCTTGGTTAGTCAAAATTACAATAAAAAATCATATTACCAAAGTAGTTTCAATATTCTATAACACATTCTCCCTCTTTCTCTCTTTCTCTCTCTCTCTAAATTCCATCATATGAAGCCAAGTATGGAAATGTTTTCACCAGTTTTCTAAAAGACATTAGTAGAATATAAAAGGCAATGCAAACTAAGAATTAGATCCTGTATACAAATTAATACAAAAGTCTTTTATTTCCTCAAAATGGCATTAGCACAACTCAGTAATCTGTATTCATTCTACACATCAGCTCCTCTAGTAGGCATATTTACTTGGAGCCATTTGCATGTGGCATATCATCAATTGGGCAAGGTTGGTATTTAAACAGAGCAGAAGTATACATTTTGCATATTTATCAGATATAGTCACTTAGTAAAATATTTCTACTTTTATAAACTCACAAAGTGATATTTTTACCTCATCAAATTAGTATGATTTTGAAGATGAAAAAGGGTTCATAATATAAAATCAAATCGACTTGAAATAGTCAAATTATTTCTCATTTAAGCCTATATAAAAATCAATCTCAATTTATAAAAGGGTACAGAAATAAATCTTAAATGTACACTTAATGCACATATATAATTTTTAATAATTTTGTGCACACTAAGAGAAATATTTGATTTTATATAACAGATGTAAAAACAAAGGAAATTATTCTTTTATGTTTAATTTATGTAAAATGTTACAAATATATTCAAATGTTTTTTTGAACTAAATGTCAGTTCCACAGTCCAGGAATAGTGTCATCTTTGTTCTCTTTTTTATACCTTACACACAGCATGGTTTCCATACATAGGCAGTCCAGAAAATTTCTTCAATGTATGATTCAAATTAAACTGAAAATATTTATAAAATAAAACTTAGTGCTTTATGTTTTTTTTTCACCATAAATATGTGATAAAAATATAACTATTATTATATGGTGGTCTGTTGAAACTTTATGTATTCAAAGAAATCATTTATACTTGAAATAAATATATGATTTTACATATGTGTATGCACATATATGTAATACACATGCATACACACACACACACATATGGAGGAAGGACTGCTGTGAGAGAATAACAAATAAACACCACTTAAAAATTGGAGATAGGTGACAACATTGAATATACTGAGGGCACAAAGTTTTTGGAGGAATCAAATTGATTAACTTTATTTTATACTAGTGTGCATTTGATAGCAATATGCTTTACAGATATGTTCTACAAGAGTTGTAAATACAGTACTGGAACTCAGATAAAATAACATCTGAAGTTAGAACTATGCCTGTTTAAATAATAATTATTAAATAAACACAAAATAAGGACAAATGAGTGACTTCTTTAAGAATATATTCTAGATGAAATTTAGGCTTATTGTTTTAAATATGAATTAATTAGTGAAATGTTTATTTACTTTGTATTAGCACCATAAATTTGAGACATCACTAGTGCACTAGTTTATCATTTCTTTCTACCAAGGATCCCACCCCCTTTTTGAGACAGAGAGAGAGAGAGACAGAGAGAGGGAGAGAGAGAGAGAGAAGAGACGGGCATGCGAGTGTCCTCTCAGACACTGTGAACAAATTCCAGACATGTCCGCCCCCTTGTTGGCAAGTGTAGCATTGCACTCTTGCATCACTTTACATCTGGCTAAACCTGCAACCTGTAGAATCCAACGGACGTTCCGAGGATCCCTTTTTAACATCATGAGGAATGATAGTCATTCTTGTAATACAGACTGGTTCAAGAGTAAACTGATGAAGTATGAACTTAATTGTCTTTGTACATGAAATTATATTAGACATAGCAAGATATATGTATATGTACATATATATGTGTGCATATATACATGCATATATATGTATATATAAATATGTGACATATAAATTGAGCTTGTCAGTTTTTTTAAAGGCCCTTGGGTCACAGGAATTATCCAGAGATGATTTAACAGCTTCCCAAGATTTACGATTCGAAGCTTAAAAGATAAGAATTATAAATTAATGAGGAGAATGTATGTAAATAGGCAAAACATAAAACCAGCATTTCTCCTCCTGTCCAACAAGATGTGTGACCCTTTAATCTGAATGAAGCAGAAGGGAGGGTAGAGAGTTTGGGAGAAAGAAAGATGATGAGGTGTAGAATCCCTCTGGAAGTGTGAGGGGACACCAGAGTGGAATCCCAAGTCTCAGATAAGATCTGTACAAGTGGGACAAGTGAAGAAACCAAGGACTACTTCTAGAATTTTCCCACTAAACTCAGAAGCAAGGAGAGATTCATAAATTTTCTGTGGGTTATATGTAAGTTAGGAAATGGAGATGAAAGATTGACCCAATCCCATAAGATCTCTAGATTACAATACAGAGATAAATATCAAAAACTGGGCATCCATAAGCCTGAAGCTAGAGAAACACATGCCTCATAGGATTAGCATAAGCCAAAGAGAGGCTGAGCTACCAGAGAAGGAGGAAAGTGTATCATAGCTAAACTGACAGGAATAGTGATAGAAAACAATTTCACTGCATAAAAACAAGAAGATAAGGGTAAAATTTTGAAATGAAAGGATGGTAGATTTTTTTTTCTTTTACCCACCTGAGAGCTAGGACATTGTAGAATAAATGAATTTTTTTTCTCATTTTCCATAATAAGAAGGGTAGTTTGTAGTTCAGACAGCACAAAAGGAGCAAGTATAGGCTTACCTGCCTTTCATTAAAGATATGATCCTACTTCATGGTGTTCCAGTGAGGAGAGAAGGAATAAAGTGATAAAGTCAGTGGCCTCAAAACAAGGATAAGCCACAGCTTCCATGTTCAGCCAGGACAAGAGAAGAAAGAATTTCAAGTACATTAAATACTTTTAATATCATTGAAAAAAACTTCTAGAACTAAAAACAGCTTGGCCTCAGTTTTAGAAATCTTTCCCTTATCTGGAATGATTTAATCCTCCTAACAGAATCTCACCACCATCTCTGGAAAAAAAAAAAATCTTATTTTAAAATGCAGTAGCCATACCACAGGCACTTTTTGTGTCTATCTAGTGTCCTCTAATACAAAGGGAGTAATCTTATTGGACATGAGATCTAGGTCAATGGTGACCTTTTAGAGAAACATTTCTGTGGAAGAACTGGCAGAAGAAAAATTGCAATAGGTTAAGTAAGAAATAGATGAGGAAAGATGGGAAAAATAGCTGAAGATCAAGAAATGATGCCTACAAAATGGCTAAAGGGCAAGAGTTTAAAAGGTTAATCTATGCAAAATGTGTGCTGAAATGATAAGATATATTGCTTGAAAATTCTGGAAGGAGAGAGGAAAATTAGTTCATGAATTGCTGTTTAGTATAAATTGCAATTATATTCAAAAAATAAAGGCTTTTACCCAGATCTTTGTCATTAGTATGGGAAAAAATGTCCAACTAATACTTGTGATGTATTCATAAGCATGAAGTAAATTGTGTTTGTGTATAATTGGTAAGAGAACATCAATAAAGGAAAAAATATTTTCATCTACTAATAGAACTGGAATAAATCATGTGTTAGTGTAATTACTAGGAAAATACTTAGATGACAGCAAAATGATTCAACAACATGCTTAAGTTAAAATTGTCTTTATAATGGGAATAAATCTCTCTGCAAGTGTTTCTGCTCACTGTAGATGTCCCCAATCTTGGCTGCTTGTCTCTCAGTCATACAGAAACATAACATACTCCTTTTGACAGTCTCTATTTAATTCTGTCACTCTTTTACCTTTTTATTTGATTTTTCTGGTCACCTCCATTCTACAGATTCTCACTGCCATGGATTTTGTATTACTGCTAGATTACTGAAATTATTTTTCTCTCCCAACTTACTCTCAATCTCTCTTTACTCAAATGCCTAATTAATCTTTATAAAGCACATGCGTAATGGCAACTCTCCTTTTCAAAGTTCATTAGTAACCCCTAACTCATATTTTTAATGAATTTTTCTTCTAATACATATAAAATTTTAACTTCCTCTACCGGTCATTAAAATATTTTATCTCTTATCATTGCATAAAGAATTTTATCTTAATCAATACTTTTTGCTCATTTACATATTGAAGTTAAATATTTCGACAAAATTATCCCAGATCTTAGTGATATAAAGGTCAATACGACCTGAGGTAAAAAGACAATAATACATGTGTTTGTTGTTGAGGAACCCACCAGTTTGGTATGACAAGTGAACCCGTGATTCCAGAATAGATTTCAGAAAAAAACTAAGAGAACAATAGCCTCCTAAAAGTTTACCCAGAGACTAATGAAAACATAGTGAACTGATAAAAAGTCCTGAAACAGGGCTGGAGAGGTGACTTAGCAGTTAAGGTGTTTGTCTGCAAAGCAATAGGACCCAGGTTCAATTCTCCAGGACCCACATTAGCCAGATGCACAAGGTGTTGCATGCGTCTGGAGTCTGTTTTCAGTGGCTTGAGGCCCTGGAGTGCACATTCTCCCAGCCCTTTCTTTCTCTCTGTAAATAAATAAATAAATAAATAAATTAATTAATTAAAAAATATTTTTAAAGTCCTGAAACATTTCAAATAGTTAAATAACATAATAAAACTTAAAATTTAGAAACATTTCTTTGCAGCAATGCGGAAGATGGGTTTTGAATCAACTAAATGTAAAATGACTAGATGTAGGGCTGACTATGCAGAAAAAAAATGGAACTTACGTAGATTGTGACAAAGGGAGCGTCAGTATGGATGGAATTGAGGGGCAGATGCAGGAGACAGCTCAGTGTGTTTTTAAGAACAGATTTAAGTCTCAAAAAATCCAACTAAAAATGAAAAGAAACGAAAGATAGTTTGATGTACTTTAATCATGACCTAGGCATTCTCTGTTATGACCATCCTGGACTGATTCTACAAATGTTGAATTAAAATTGATAGCACCTTAATTATTCCCAGCAGTTTATTTGTTCATATGAGTATTCACTCTGCACACTTTTAAGAGATGTAGAGCAACAGGAATACAAAACATGTGCCATTACAAAATCATGAATTCTCTTGCTCTAAATATCCACTGTGGTTCTTCCACTCACCTCTTCCTGCAGGTTTAATAATGGCTTAAACTAAACTTCTGTTCAGTTTCTTTTTTTCCTCAGGCTGCTCCTAAAAGCAGTTTGCCCACCCTTGGGTAGGAAATAACCAGGGTTAGTCTATCTATCATGCTCTGCTCCAAAAGTAGTTTGCCCACTTCTGGGTAGGAAAATCTCAGAAGTCAGACTTTTCTAAATTAATGGCTATTTCCTCCAAATAGGAAATAAAAAAAAATTAGATGAAAAGATGGTAGTGGTCTCCATTACCTTACCTCAAACTTGGGTGTTCGTTTTATGCCTACAGGAAAAGGTGGAAGTAAGGGAAGGGTGTAGGTGCAAGTCTGTAGAGGTTTTGCTTTATAGATGTTTGTGCCTTCATGAAGGAACACACGGACAAGAGGATCCAGTTGCTCATTCTGTAAGACTGGTTTTGTTTTTTTTGTTTTTTTGTTGTTTTTTGTTTTTTTTTTTCTGTCAGCCCTTTGGAACTTCAAACTCCTTGGGGGGGGGGGGCAAAAATGTTAGGACTAGTCTCTGCTAAGAAAGACTTGCTTTCATTCAAGAGCCCTTGTCTACCTGTGTAGGAAACCCCAAGACTGACAGAGTAGCGCTGTACTGTTTTGAGTTCCTGTATGTTCCCCAATTTTAGGTTCATGCTTAACCTCCACTTTACTCAAGAAGAGAACTTTAGAGACAGTGTTTCTTAGTACTTTCCAGTTTGCCCGTAGTTTTGATGGCTCGTTTTGACAGATGTCAGGGAAACATCATCTTGTCCTCTTTCTTAATCCCTTAGGCATAAAAGTTGTCTGACAGTAGTCCTGATTCTGGTGATTCTTTCTGTCGTCTCTGTGAGGAGCCCAAAGTGACTTTTAGAATTCAAAGGTATACTAATAAAAACACTGTAAACATAAGTAGTCAATTTCCTGAAGTAGCTTTTTGGATATACTCTGTTGCATCATGTAGATCAAGATGTTGATATAAACATAGAGGTGTTTTAAGCATTTATGTATTATGTGTATACAATTAATTAACTTTCAGAAATAGAAATTGTCAAAATAAGTTATGCCTTAACTGTTTTAAATGTATTCCTTTTGATATTCCTCCTTAGCCCTATCATTTAAGGAAACAATGTCAACAAGATAAACCTCTATATTTGATATTTCCTTTAAAAATCATGAGTTATCTAGCCAATATTGAACATTCATAACATCCCAGTAACGAGAAAAGAAACCTGACCATGAGCTTTAATTTATTTGTTTTAATCACAAAGGTAACATTTAAAAATGGAGTAAGCATGTTTGAGTGCTGAAAGGATAAGCTTGTTTCCTTTCCAGTGTTGGGTGATACTTCTTTTTGCTACCACATAGGGCTTTGATTCTTAATAGGTTTATTACAGAACTAAGTTTTTATTATTTGAATGCTTTGACTAAGGGACTACAATGAGCTACTAATTTTGGAGCACTATGTTGGAATTCCTGTGTTCTGAAATAAATTAAAATGAATAATAACTCATACTGATTATGTTAGAAGAAACATATTACATAACAGATATTATTTCTTTAAGCATTTCTAAAGTAGTTTGAATTTTATGTCAAAAACACATTTAAATCACATATTCTATTTCATGAAATACTGTGTTAGTTTGAATATATGTCCCTCAATATATTCAGTGTTTTACTAGTTATAGTTTGCATCTGCAATCACCTTGCTAGAGGCAATGTCACTGGGGGCCGGTCTTAAGGTGTTAATGGTGGGTTTGAGATTCCATTGTAAAGATATGCAAAGTGTGCCCAGTAGGAGTTCCTGAAGTGTGCTGTGTGACCTTTTGGCTGTAGTTTTGCTCTATGTGCTGTGGTGGCTGGTTGGCTTTTTCTCTCTCTGCTTGGCCCTGTGAAAGCAGGCTGCTTCTCCTGCCTTTATGGAACTTCCCCTGGATCTGTGAGCTTCAATAAATAATATCCCTTCCTCCATAACTGTGTCTGGTCTGGAAGTTCATCTCAGTGAACCTGAAGCTGTCTGCTACAAATACTAATAAGTATTGTTAAGAAAATGGATTTTTTTTTAGCAGCTGGCGATATAGTTCAGTGGTAGAACACATGCCTTCTATATGCAAGTACCTGGGTTTAGTTACCCAGTAGAATAAAAAGAAAATAAAATGGATTTTTTGGGTGGAAGAATGAAGAAATTCTTAATGATTCATATTGGATACATTTAAATACTTTATAATATGTTGATTTTTTTAAATGAATGTCTAAAAGGACAGTGTTATACTGTGTATTCTTGTAGTGAGCTTGTGCTTTTTGAAAGACACAAGGCCCAAGTTATTCACATCTTCTTACAAGACCAGAGTCCAGGGAGTCTTTACTTAAAAATTATTCAGAAACTAAAATCTCTCTCTTTGTAAATTATAGATGCTGCAATCCTGCATGGAGATCAAACCATTGTTACCATACTAAGATAGCAACATGATAAATAGCTCTCACATAAACAGCTTTAACTTTTGTAGCCCAGGTTTCTTGTTGGAAAATGATGCCTATTCTACCGACCCCACAGGGATGGAGAAGATAAAAATGAAATCAATGCGGTATTTTTGAAAGTGATTTGCAAATGGCAAAATAGCCTGCAAAGGCCAGGGGCTTAGATAATGTCAACCATGTGATTCTGATTGTACCGGATGGGTTTTAAAAAATAGAACAGCTTATAAGTTAATCAAGACAAAATATTCTCCTGCTCCAATAGAGATTATGTCAAAATAACTGTTGACTTCAAAACATAATTCCTTTTGAGAAAAAAACTAGAAGTAATTCAATGTAAATATTGCTTTTTAGGAACTTTATAAAAACTCAGAAACCAGCCATTCAGAAAAAACTGCAAAAGTAAAAATAATTGATATTAGTGGGTGAATTTTAATTTTAATGTGTGCGTATATGTGTTTCTGTTTTATTTTCATCTATTTTTCTCCTGAAAATGTTGGAAGAGCAAAAATCCCAAAGCAGTATTTTTTCAGGTTATTGTGCAGTTCAAGGTAGAGTTATTTTAAGTGAAAATCTCTGAGGCAGTGAAGAAAATACACTGGAAATGCCTCAATGGCCAGAATGCTTCCTTCTTGGGAAAGTTATATTGTACTTTTAAAAGTGCAGGTCAGAAGATGTCTTTGCACTCAATTTTGATTTTTTTAAAATTCCATTTATTTCTACAGTGGCTGAATCTCTATGGAAGTAGTTAAGAATGGAAAATATAAATCCACCTAACATGGACCATTTTGGTCCTGTGGGAAGGCCATTGTGTTATGCTACTGACTGTAATATTTGAAATATTGTAGGAGTCTTACAAATCAAAAAAAAAAAAATCTGGGGGCTGGAGTGATGGCTTAGTGGTTAAGGCATTTTCCTGCAAAGCCAAAGGATCCCAGTTCAATTCTCCAGGACCCATGTAAGCCAGATGCACAAGGAGGAACATGAATCTGGAGTTCGTTTGCAATGGCTGGAGGCCCTGGTGCATCCATTCTCTCTCTTTCTCTCTCTCTTTCTCTCTCTCAAATAATAAATAAATAAATAAAATACATTTTTTAAAACCTGTTTTAAATATGATTGTTTCATTTTACAAAATAAATTCGCATATGTTTTCTGATTATTAATTCAGGCAAGAAAATATAAAATATTATAGAAATATATCTAAAATACATTTTTATTTTATCTGGTAGAATCATCTGTAATTAATTATATGGTATAAAAATTCAGGGTAACGTGGGGGTGGTGGCATACTCCTTTAATCCCAGTTCTTGGGAGGCAGAGGGAGGAGGATTGCTGAGCGTTCAAGGCCACCCTGAGAATACAGAGTGAATTCCAGGTCAGCCAGAGCTAGAGTGAGACCCCTACCTCAAAAACTCCAAAAAAATAAAATAAAATGAAATAAAATAAAATAAAATAATCAGGGTATTTTTCACCAAATATTATCAGTTTTATATTTTAAAAAGAGAATATACTTTTATAATTTTGGCACTTAATATTTTTGTATTTTGGTGGACAAATTAGTATTTGTTTATATTCTAACCTAGTAAGTGTCATAATTTTAACTAATTTCTATTTTGGACATTTTAATTATTTTTTTATTTTCTAATATAAAATCCAAGTTGATATGCATTGTTAAGGTAACATCATTGTAACCTTAAATATTATTTCTTTAGCTTAAGGTCCTATACATGTAATTTTTAAGCTATGTCAAAATTTAATGCGCAAATGAATTTCATACATGTTTGTGTATCTTCTTTAAGAAATGCAGCAATTTAAATTTAATGGCTCCAAAATGTATGTATTCCTCAAAACAAAGAGCTATGCACAATATTATCTGTTAAACTAAATAATAAATGGTGCCTTATAATTCCCAATATTATTTGGAATATGCCTTTTAAGCTCTCCATATTATTGGATTAATAAAAAACTGGTACATATATTTAGCATCATTCTTAGACTAAGATAATAGCCATGGAGATTTAAAAAAAAATATTTCATGTCCATGTGTGAATGTGGGTACACGTGCCACAGCGTGACTGTGAAGGTCAGAGGTCAATTTTTGGATGTTGATCTCTCCCTTTTACTTCATGGAAGTCAGTGTCTCTTGCTCATAGCTCCATTTGTCATGCTCATTGGCCCATGTGTCTCTGCCTCCCTTCTCACTTTAGGCAGATGTGTGCTGTAGCAACTGACTTTTACATGGGTGATGGGAATTGAACTCACTACTCACACTTGCTTAACATGTGTTTTACCCACGAAGTTAACTCTTCAGTCCCAAGCATGGAGCTTTTAAATAACTCTCTCATGGTTCTTTAACAGACTGGTGCTGAAGCCACATTGAAACCCAGGTTACTGGGATCCAGAGCATGTGCCTTAACTACAAGCCACAGTGGCGACCACATATCCTGGGAGAAATGAAGTAAATTCTAGCATCATTAGTCCATAAAGACAGGCATAACCCACTTGTCATCTTGCAGGGACTTTCCCAGGAGTGTGACATGGATAGAAGTTAAGAAGTAAAGAAGTGGGCAATTCAGGTTTAAGAAAGCATCTTTCTGGAAGAGACATTCGCTACTGTTGTAGAATTGCCATATGGAAGATGACCTTAAGGAGTTATCCATCCATAATGATACCTAAAACTCTGGATGCTAACTAAAATTTAAATAAAATAAAAATAGCAAACCAAAACCACATCCTAAGAACACACTAGAGAGTTAGTGTCTCTTTCAGAGAATGTGGATATGTCTTGGAACTGTACCATGATGTAAGACTGCTCATCTTCATGAATCTTCTGAATTTTATAGTTTTTTAGCTTCAAAATGATCATTATGAATAGATAAAAGAAAAAAAAAGAATCTTCAAATAAAGAATCACCAGGCTGGCACTGGCCTAAACTGAGATGAGTTTTCCAAATTTGAGTGTGAAATTAATGTGTTAAATAACAAAGTACCTGATTCCACCTTTTAAAACTCAAAACCAAATATTATTTTTTTCTTTCTCCAGAGTGATGTTAAAAAATGGGAAGCATCAGTGATGTTCATCTCAGGGTAAACTTAACCCCGTAACAGTGTAGGTGGCAGGTGATAGCCCAGTCTCTTTCAGTATTCCACCAGCCTTTCTCGTCAGTTATAGCACCTCACTGACACAGATGTCTTGTGACAGTTAACATACTTATATGTTTTGAGGGCACTTTGAAAGGCACATGATAGCCATGGTTGTTCCAGTGAGACCACTGAGAGGGTTAATGAATCCTCATTCACGAATGCATACAATGGGTTTAACAACTCTCCAAGACATTTGAGAGTACAAAGTAATAGTCATAGATGTTTGTCTTTTCTCTGAAGAAGTAGAGTGTTGATTACCAAAGAAACAACAATTTGAGCAATTTTATTAGGCTTTTTCCTATATCTTAGACAGAGGCAGTAAAGTTTATGAGATTCTGTGATAAAACCTTCAATATTAAAGAGCTGTTACATTACTACTTATAATTTGATTAATTTCTCTTTTCCATATTGAAGCATGGTCCATAAGTTACCCCTTCTTGAAATAGCATCTGCCTTCCATATAAAGAGTAAAGTCAAGATCATATATCTGTGAAGATATTTGATTTGTGAGGACATGAAACCAAAATTGACTAAACATTTTTGGAGAATTTTTTAAATTTTATACCAATTTTATAAGTCCATATTGTTTTAATTTCAAAGGTAATCAAAATACCATCAACATTGTGGGAGAGTTCTCTTAGTAAGTAAGGAATCATACTTGGGGGATTTATCTAAAATCCAGAAAAGCTGAGAAAATGATATAAACATTAAATGATTTTGATTTCATAGAATAGGCATGTCAGAAGTATAAAATATTGCCAGCTTTCATAAACAGCTTATAATTACTATTAAGTAATAAATGATAAGAAATTATCCACTTGTGACTAACATTGCACATGCTGATTAGCTGATAGAACTCTTAAATGTCACGCTATTTTGAAAACTGCCATCACAGATTTAGTGACAGAAGTCCTTAGCACTGCACAAAAAGGTGCAACAAGAAGTCTCTGATGAAGGAGAAAATCATGGAAATTTGAAAGAAAATGTCAAAGGAAATGGCTTGATAGTAAGAGGTATACTTATGTATGACTCTCAAAGAAATTGCCTCCTTAGAAAATTCTAAGGTCTCAAAAATATCTTAAGTAAACATGGACAAAACCAAGTATCCTGTAGATCTAGTTTAGATTTCTTAGGCACAAGAATTGTTTTTCCCTTTCATGGTTCCTCCTTTTCCATGGAGCTTGTCTGAGTATATGTTAAAGTGGTCTTGGGGACATATAAACTTCTTTTTACTTAAGTCTGCTACCACATAGGTTAATCTAAGACTCTGTTAAAACCCAAGTAAGTAATTTTTGTGTGTTAATTATAGGCAAATTCAAATGAAATGGCGTCTGTTAAAACATGGTGAAGGGCTGGAGAGATGGCTTAGTGGTTAAGGCACTTGCCAGCAAAACCAAAGGACCCAGGTTTGATTGCCCAGTACTCATTTAAAGCCAGATGCACAAGGTGGCAAAAGCGTCTGGAATTTGCAGTGGCTATAGACCCTGGTATACCCATTCTCTCCCTCTCTCCCTCTCTCTCTCTCTCTCTCTCTCTGCCTCTCTCTCTCTCTCTTTCTCTCTCTCTCTTTGTCTGTCTTTCTTTCTTTCTCTATCTGCCTTATTCTTTCTGTCTCCCTCTTAAATAAATAAAGAAAGAAAATATATTAAAAAATTTTAAAGACAGTGAAACAATGTACAGGTAAGGTAATATAATATGTATGATTATTAATGTAAAATGTGTGCTTATCCACTAACAGCATATTGAGATGAACTGTTTTCTGCATGTGAGCCCCAAAGAAGTCCTAATATTGAAGGTGCTAAAAGTCTACGAGCAGAAAGAAATTAACATGCACAGAGAGCAGACACACTAATACACACAATTTCAATGAGTAATTGTGATTTTAGGACTTCAGGAAAAAGTATACTATAAAAATTTCTGGGAAAAAAGATATTATGAAGTGGGACTTAACAATGATTAGGCTGTGGAAAACCAGAGAGTTGAAAGAAGGAAATTTCAAGCAAGAGAAATTACAGCCCATGAGTCCATGGGACTAGACTAGGGAACAAGCAAAACACAATGATTCCTAACACTGGAGTTGGGAGTCTGCCAGTTTTACATAGATGTAATTTGCCTCTGTGACTCTAGGCATTATGTACTCATTTGATACCACACATCTATTATTGGTAAAATGGAGATAAATCATCCTATTCTTTTTATGGGGTTATTTTTGAGAATGAATCAGTTAACATAACATATAAAGAACTTTTACAGGAACTCAACAGTTGAAAATCATTCACCCAGTATCAGACTTTGCACCACACTATTAAGCAGTTCGGAGACCTAATTTTCAAAGCTAAAATGAAGCCAATTTATGTAACAAAAGCAACCACCCTTTGTTATTGAGTGACAGTCACTGTACTCAGACATTCTGAGCAATAGTCCTAAAAGGAAAATATATTTTTTCTCATTTTTGAGACAAGGGAATTGAGACCTAAAAAAGACACTTCTCAAGAATCCCACAGTAAAAAAGACAGAGGTTTGTGGTCAGATTGCCTCAGCCTTTACCAGGTAGGATGTCACTCTAGCCCAGGCTGACGTGGAGTTTACTATGTAGTCTCCGGGTAGACTCGAACTCATGGTAATCCTCCTGCCTTTGCATCGCAGGCGCTGGAATTAAAGGTGTGTGCCACCACGTCCTGCTATCTCAGTGTTTTGAAATTCTACTTTTAAGTACTTTGCTTAAGCATTAGAGAGTACTGAGATTTAGTTAGGGCATTGCATTGCATCTCAGATTCAATTTTACTGAGTGAGTTTGAACCAGAAAATGAGCCCAAATTCAGGAGAACCAGCTAACAGCCTTTGGAGGCACCTAAATACTGTAGAAAAGGTGAAGCGGATGTTTTATACATAGGGTGTAAGTGTTGAGATTTGAAAAGGCTGAACCAAGGACATTTGTTCACCAGAGTGCCACTATAATCTTTGTTTGAAGCCTTGAAAGTGAGAGCTCAGTGAGCATGATGCTAGTGTGGAGCCCACATGCCTAGGATCCATGATAATCTCTTGAGGAATGACACAGGAAAAAGGGCCAAGAGGTTCCTTCCACCTAAGGCCAAGGCTAAAAGTGGTCTGTTTGTCTGCATAGCTTTTTTTTTTTTTTTTTTAAATAATGTTACTGGAGTCCATTTGCCTTTGGTTCATGAGAACAGTGAATAACTTTTCTATTACCGTGCACTGCATTTTATTTGCCTCTTGAGAGCTCCTGGTTATGTTTTCTGAGCAGCTTGTTGTACAGAAGTCACTTGTGAAAAGGCAAAGCAGTCCTGGAAGACAATATTCACTCTTGAGAATTCTATGCTATGTAGCCTTAGACCCTTTATGAGCAAGTGATAGAAATAAACATCATGGCTAATGCGCTTCAGTAATAAAAAGGTTTTTACTAGGAAAATGCTGATAGAAGTAAACTACTTATTTAAAACAAAGGTAAATGGTAATGCAGAGGTTATTTGAGTTTGTATTTTGCCTCTCTTGGCGAACTCCAAGTGCTTTAAAGACACAATCTCATTATTACCTTGAATACCTCTGAGGAATATACAGAAAGCCTCATTTCCTCCAACTTTTGTATAAGGACCTAAGTCATAGGGACTTTTTGTGACGTGTTAGCACACAGAAGTAGATTATGCATCTCCTGAAGAAAGAAGAGTTTTAGCAAATTACATTCTTGTCTTATAAATTAGTTCCCAATTTAAGAGGGAAAAGACTAAACTCCACAACAAAAAGGTAATAAGCAGACCAAAATATCTCAGTGACTTATTTCAATTTAAATTTAAAACATCTTTTAGACTTGTTTGAACTTAATAAATATAGCTAGAAAGATCCTTTATTCTCTTGACTTTATCCATCAGAGAAACCCATCACACCATTATTTCAAATATGAAAAACTTCAGAAAAGTTCAGGATACTTGAGACTTCTAAATAAATGAGTAACAGAGAAGGATGAAACTGTTCTTTTTAGATCCTCTGTCCCAGTTCCACATATAACCTTCCACAATGACATTAACATCTTCAGCAAGGATGATTTCTACAGCCAGAAATGACTGGGGAGGAATTATGGGTCATTTCCTTGCAGTCTCAATAAAAAAATTCAACAGAATTCAGTGACTTTTAGGCATGCAGCTCACTAAAGCATCTTTGTGCACAGATGTAGTGTTTCATGCAACTGCTTTTCTACACATTTCCCCAACCCCCCCAGCCTTCCCTAATCACATATCTTAGTTACTTAAATTCAAGGATTACATTGGTTGCAGCACAGTTATAATTATTGCTAATACTTGTCTTCTTAGATTATTCTTTCAGGGAAATTTTTTATATAACAATTCAGTTGTTCATTTTTTGTTTATTCTCTGATACAATAGCCCAATTTTTATTGTTAATGTATATAAAGCTATTTCATTTTCAAAGTGAAAATGTTCTAGAAATACTGAATATGTTTTGAGTTGTGGTTTGAATCTTAACCATCCTCCAAATGATCATGTACAGTTAGGAGGTGGTGGAGGGGTACAATGGGAGGACTTCCAGTAGTTGGGGCATGACTGCAAAGGGGACTCTGGGGAAAAAATAATTTCATCTCTTCATCATTGTGTTCTGCCCATGTTGTGAAGAAATTTTGTCACACATTTCTATCATGTTGGGCTGCTTTGACATAGGTACAAAACCAACACTATCAATCCATTATGAACTGAGACTTCTAAAACTGTGAAACAAAATAAATCTTTTCTTTTTGTAAGATATTTATTTCATGTGTTTTTTATAGTATGAGAAACTAAAACATGTTGCTTTGGGCATATAAATTTTTGGTTAATAATTAGAAAAGATAATAACCATATTATTTTAAAACTGTTTTTATTAATTTGACCTTATTTATTTAGATAATCATTCCAGTGATGGAGATTAAACTTTTTTTATAAATCCTACATTGAAACTCTGTTAAATTATTCAACACAAACACTTGTCCCTAGCTATAAAGTAATTATGAAAACACTGGTTCCATTAGGTAATTAGTAATCTCTTCTAAAGTGATTCAAGACCAAATTTAAGTATTTATGACCTTTGTTTATATGCTTGACTTCCAAAAGGAAATTGTCAAGTATTGATCCCTGAAATATTTTTTCTGATTTGAAAAACCCAAGAAAGTTAAGCATCCCTTTATTTTAATATTTTATAGACACACCAGATTGAATTGAAGAGTAATAATATAAGGTATATTTAAAACTTTTGTGTGGAGAATTATTTTTTAAACATGAAAATATTTTATTCTATATAAGCATTGAACTTATTTGTGGCACACAGACATCATGCACTCATAAAGAAAGCAGTGGATTATTAACTGTAACCCTTTTTTTTTCAGACAGTCCTGGGACTAGGACTAGGACCCTGGGCCTTGCACATGCTAGGCAGGCACTGTACCATTAAGCTATGACCCCACCACCTTACTGTAATCTTTAACAAATATAAATTATAATGGATTTGATGCATTCCTTGATGCATCCCCACATATATATTGACATCCCACTTTACTACCTGTTAGGAAGGGTAATGATTAAATGTGTTTCCTTCCTTAGGTTATTCAGAGATATTCTTCAAAATTGATTCTAGATCAGGGTACTAATCCAGTGAGTAAATCCTCTTTTTAAAAAATTTTCATTTAGTTCTGTACATTTCAGGTTAGGGAATTAAATAAATTAAATCTGTTCTTTAACCTTTAAATTTAAAGACACAAGAGTTGACATATTTTCCATTTTCTTTTTGAATGAATTTTGTGCTGCATTAGCCACACTCTTAAAATGTTTCTGGCATGATTCCAAAATGAGCTGAGTTAGTCAGCATGCTCTGAGGGAGTCTCCAAGTAAAGAAATTGAGCTTCCTGATGATGTTTAAACTCATTATCCTCCAACAGGGAATCAGTTAACCATCATCCCCTAGAACCATTATTACAGCAGAACATCTGTAATCTGTAAACATCAGGATGTGGTTAGATATTGACAAGATGCACTTTTGTAAATAAAAAATAGTAAAAAATGAAGATAAATGTTTGTTGTATCAGTAATGAGACAGAAAATATATTTTAAGTTTATGTTGTAGGATGCAATAACATACCTATGAACTAATTACACTATTACTCATATCACAATGTGACATTAATCTAAATGTTAGGATAATGAATATGACTACAGAAATAACTAATCAGGAATGTGTAAACATGGAATCCATCTAAATGCAATAAATTTAAAATTCAGTAGTGGGTGTCACTGGCAGGTTGGAGGTGGTTTCACAGTTCAATTTCCATAGATTTATGAGAATAAAATTAAGATATTCAAATATTAATAGATAGCTAATTGTTTTCTGTCAAAGTTTCTCATATAATTCAACAAATCTCAAAATTATTATTCTAAATATTCCAGAAGTTCCCACACAGTTTGAACTAAGAAAATCAGAAGAGTTAGGGGAATTGAAATAGGGTGTGGGATTCTGTTGCTATATATTAAGACAGAATGTTTCCTGTGTTAAAGTGTGAAAACAATCCCTTTATTTGTTCAGCAGAGAAAAATTAACATAATGTGCCTAGCAGAGAACTTCACATTTTTTTTTTTTTTGGAGAGAGACAGAGAGAGAGAGGGAGAGGAAGACTGATAGAGATGGGCACACCAGCAGCCTCTCAGCTGCTGCAAAGGAGCTCCAGATATGTGTGCCCCCTTATGGGCAAGTGCAGCATTGCACCCTTTTGTCACTTTGCATCTGGCTAAATGTGGGACCTGGAGATTGGAACCAGCGTGCTTAGGCTTAGCAGGCAGGCACCCTAACTGTTAAGCCATCTCTCCAGCCCAACATATTTTTTAAAAAAAAACAACTATTATTACTGTTTATTATTCAATTATATAAGTTGTTGTAAAAAAAATCCTCACTAAGTATAATTAAGCTTAGTGTGTTGTTCAGACAGTTCTAGCAAGTCAATTGCAATGGGAGGACATGAGCAAGGAAGGGAAATAGGCAAAGAGTTTACTGGATATCTTATTCTACTTGCCTTTTACTTTTATTTTGCTTTGATATAAATATAATACTGGATATTACTTTCCAAAATGACATACCTATTTTAAAATATTAATATAGGCAGTCATTTAAATGAAATTAACTAGTTTAAAAATTAAAATCAATATTTTGTCTGGAAACATCAAAAGAGTCTGATTTAGGTAGAAAATCTGCTGTGGAAAAGTAGTCCCAAGAGGTTGGAGTTGTAATAATCACACTCCCAGGCATTATGTCAGACAGACAAGACCTAGAAGAATCTAATCAATCATGCCACATTGACCACATCTGTTCAATAGCCCCTTATGTGAATTCACTTGAAGCTTTTAATTCTTTGATGAATATCTTTGTTCTTTAAAAAAAATTCCCAATGTTCTTCCCTTTTCTCTTGCATATTACCTTAAAGAAGTTAGCCATAATGGATCAGGTTGACAAATGCCTGTGCAAGCTATGTTGCTCTTTCTGAATCAGGATTCTTGGATAAGTTGTCAGAGTTTCTGTCCTGGACACTTGAGCTGATTTTGTGTGTCTGGTTGCTTATCCTGCCACTCAAAGCAAAAAAGCATTAGAAGGACATCATCGACCTGAAATTGAAGTCGTGCTTGCTGACCCCGCTGCAAGAACCTTTCATTTTGTTCTCTGGAATGCCATAACTTATTTGTTTTGTCCATTGTAAACTTACAGTGTCTATTCACTGCATTCCCACTCATCATTTTGAACCAATTTCCCATGGGCTTTCTAGGAAAACAAGCCTTAAATAGCAGAATTTGAACTTTATTTGCATCATCAATTACCCCTGGGACCTACTGTAAATGAATGTCAGTCTTGGTCAAGAATTTAAATTTTTAATATCTCATATAAAGTCAGATGGCTTTCATTTCATTCGGATTGATTATGTTATCTTATGTTAGCTTATTGTATAGAATTTACAAAAATGTTAGTAAATTAATATTTACAATTGAGGTGTTATCCTGCTTCTTTGCAAATAATTGATAAGTAGAGAATGAAAATATATAGGCTAACATTCATATCTCTTCAACTGTTCTATTGCAGAAGCCAAGACACTGTTTCATTCCCAATGTCAAAATAGTCATTATCTAAATATTGAATTTAATAAAAATAACACAGAGTATGAAAAACTGATCTATCATATTTTCATTTTAAGTACTTAATCTCTGAGATTTCACACTTTTATTTTATTAAAATATTTTATTTATTTATTTGAGAGATAGAGAACAGTGCAGAGACAGAAGGGACATGCCAGGGCATCCAGCCACTACAAACGAACTCCAGATGCATGTGCCATGTGCATCTGGCTTATGTGGTTCCTGGGGAATTGAACCTGTGTCCTTTGGCTTTGCAGGCAAGTGCCTTAACCACTAAGCCATCTCTCCAGCCTGAGAGTTCACTTTTTTAGCAATCTGTGAAACCTGGCATGAGAAAGCAAAGGACAAGCCTTCATTTGATTTAGCAAATGGATAAAAGCAAGGGGCCTGTGAGGAGATTTTGAAAATTATACATGATCATTACTTATATTTGTCTAGTAAACACCTTTTGGCTGAGTTTTTCCAGGTCGCTTCTCTTGCCTTTATGGAACCACTGCTGACATCCTTCCTCCATAACTGTGCCCGGTATCATCTTTACAAGTAGACTTGATTCCATTCTGATTGTTTGGAGGAATGGGCATGGACTTGGTGTGCAACTGACCATGATGATTGCTAAAAATTTTTGGATAATTTAGATAGCTGCTCCACTGGAAAACCTAATTCTATGGTCACATATTAAGGGCCAAGGGATTGTAAACTCAAGCACTGGTTCTCATGACCACTGAATACACTAGAAGAAGAAGCATTTTTATTGCTTTTAAGGACAGGATTGTGAATCTGTCAGCCTAGCTGCCAGTAATGTTCTTGCATTAATTATATTACATGGGTAAGTTGAACATCTCTGAATCCTACTTTACCTGGAAAGTAGGAGGGTTTTGAGGACTTAAGAAATTTAAAATTGATAGAAGTCATAGGTCCCTCTCATATCTCTTCTGTTTCTGAAATCATATATCTAAATTAGGTTATTGTGGCATAGCTTTGATACATTTGGGCAGTGAAGTGTTTTCTTTAAAATGAGATTCTTGAGAAAAGTCAGAATGAGAAGTAAGAGATCCTAGAGGTGGAGCGAAGACAGAGAATCCTGCTCAAAACTTTCTGAGGGGCAGGTTCCTCTCAGAGTACATGGAGCCTCTATGAATATTGTGAGACCTTCAGTGAGGGTTAACTTCAGTTAGTAGTGCATAGCTTAAACACTTGAAGAATTGATCTCCGTGCCTAAGTCTTCAGCTTTCTTTACTATAGCAAAATTCCTGAAACAACTTATAATGGGGAAAAGATCATGTTGTCTCATAATTTTACAGGGTCCAGTCCATAAAAGGCAGATCTGATACATTTTAGTGTTTTCTTTAAAATGAGATTCTTGAGAAAAGTCAGGGTAAACAGCAAATCTCAAAACAGGAGTACCTGGAATAGCATATCTGCATGCATAGTGGCCAGCTTAAAAATGATCTCCGTGCCTAAGTGAGCAAAAAAGGGAAGGAGTCTCATAATTTTACAGGGTGTCATTACCCCCTTTAGGTTAAGGACACAACTTCAAAGACTAACATATTCTCTACTAGGCCCAAACCTTTTAAAATTTCTCATCTCCCAATCCAACCATATTTGAGATTAAGTCTTTAACATAGAGACCTTTGGGATACAAGCTAGATGTAAGTTATAGTATTTTGTATATTTGTCTCAAAAGGAAATGAAAGATTAAGATTGAAATCAGCACATCAAACTAGTATACATACTATATAGATGCTTTGGAAAGGAGAAGGTTAACTATAAGAAATGAAGGAATTATATGACTAAGATTATTAGCAATTTTGTTCTAAATCATTTTCCAAAGTAATTCAATTCAAAGACAATAGATTTAAATAAATCTATATGCCTTTTCATTTACCCCCCAAATCTATTATACACTTTATAGTACTACAGGTGTAATAGTACAAGTTCTGAGGGAAATTTGGAGGGGAGCAAAATGTAACAGTTTTTACTGTTGAAATATTTTCTTCATTAATAAAGTCTGCATTGGGATTTGTTGCTTATCAGTTACTAGATTATCCATGCAATTTATTATATTACCAATTTACATAATAATATGATTCATCATGGACTCCATTATCTATCCATTCCCATATGATTATAAGAAATGCAGTATGATATAGAAATAGTGGCAAACACTGAAAGCAACTGGTCTCTCACAAAAAGGATTTACTTATTGACATATAATTGAACATTCAGAAAATAACTTATTTCATTGGGAAGAGAAACCACAGGTATTTTTCTTTATTACTATTAAAGTTCTTCATTTATATGTGTCTCTCATGACAAGATGGTAAATGGATTTAATGTGAAATGGAAAACTATTCCAGAAAAAGGTACAAAATGTAGAGAAGACAATGAGGATCTACTAAACTCTCCTTATTCCCCTGTAGTAAGTAATGATGATGATAATAATAATAATTACTAATAATTAGTTCTTTCTGAGGGACATTTAATTAGGAACCACAGAGGTGTACCATAATCATGGGCTAAGGTCAGCCACAAAGAGGAGCACCATCTAAGATCTCACCACAGGATACCTGGATGGGTTGGTTTAATTGATAATATCAAATTAGGATTGATAATATGGAATAAGTTTAGTTTACATACTTTTGTACAATCTTGCAGTGGTTCTCTCTCTTTCTCTCTCTCATCCCTCTTTCTCTCTTGTTGTCTGTCTCTTTGTGTATTTTAAAATACAAATGACATTAATACAGGTATCAATATTAACCTTCCCTGTTAATCTTTGTATTAGCTCAACAGACAATATGCACAATTATTTATATGGATTTGACTTTCTCTAACGTACATTTCCAGTCTACTTTAAATTATATAAAATAGTCAACTCTTTCTTCTCAGCAAGAATGCAAATAAAGCTGTTCCAACTTAAGCACAGTTTTCCTTACTACCAATTTGCTTTGTAATACATCTTTACATTTAGAGATATTTGAGGAACTCACTGATATCAATCATTGGTAAAGCAAAGAATACTTTTTTTTTTTTTTTTTTTTTTTTTTTTTTTTTTTTTTAGTTTTTCGAGGTAGGGTCTCACTCTAGCTCAGGTTGACCTGGAATTCACTCTGTTGTCTCAGGGTGGCCTCGAACTCATGGCGATCCTCCTATCTCTGCCTCCCGAGTGCTGGGGTTAAAGGCATGCGCCACCACGCCCGGCTTTTTAAGAATACTTCTATACAAGGTTCAGTGGTCTCTCCAGCTTCAATTTCTCCCATTCTTCTGTTAAATGTAATTAAAAACTGTTTATTAAAAGTATGTTATAAATATGTGATTTTTAATATATTGAACATATGAAAAGAAAAGTTAAGACAATAATATTCACACATTTTTATCATCTTTATTTCTCAAATTAGGTGAAAACTTTGGTCAGTGTTTCTGATTGCTTGAAATTTTTATGAACGCACATTTTTTTTCAAGAGGAAGCTGCCACTTTTTTAAAGAGCAAGATTTTGTTAATATTTTCATTATCAGTACAACTAACTTAACCTCATTGTTTTCTAGTACACTAATTATTCTACTTTTGCTTATGGTAGTTGGTATCTTTGTGTATATACTGTTGGAAGGCTGAGCTGATGTTCACATGACGAACATCTATGAGGTATGAAGGCAGGAATCTACTCCAAAACATTGACCATATGTCTGGATCACCCTTTCCTCCACCCTTAGTCTTTAAACATTTTGGCTATCATGATAAGATTTTTGCATAGATTTTCAACAATGAAACTTAAAATATATTTGTCTTTTTAAATTAGGATTCTAAATTATTTTAATATTATTATAAGCTTAGACCCCAAATAATATTTTACAATTATCATCTGTCATCTTTTTTTGTACCACCAACAGAAAAGTAATGGATGCTCTGAGTTCCATTTCCCTCTATTCTGATAACATATCTTAGAATTTCAGTTAAGATGATTTATAAGGAATGAAGAGTGAGGCAATGGCATGATCTGTAGATTTGAAGCCAACAGAGGTCACAGAAAGAGAGGGTACTCGATCATCAAGACCAGGTTTGGATTCTAAGCTTGTTCCACAATTTGTCTCTCTTCCCTTTCCTTTTCTTGTGAGAATGAGAGTCTCATGAATATGATCCTTTCTTAATGCAAGTACTTTAGCAATAATCAATAATATGTTATCAAATCCTATGTTCTTTCTCTTAAAGTTGTTTTCCTTACCTTACCCAAGCATAGAAAAAAATTTTACAAAGCCAATAAATTTATATTGTCACAGTTCTTCTCCACTCTGCTATCAGACATTTCTAAAATATAAATTGGATTATTTTGTTCTCTTCCACTGTTTATTGTGGAGCCTCCACCATCTGCCTGTATTTCATCCCAAAGTTTTCTTTACTGTTGCAGGCAGATTTTCATTGCTGGGACAAACATCCAACAAGACACAGCTTATTGGAGGAAAGAGTTTATTTAAGTCTTTCAAAATTCAAGGGAAATACCATCAATGATGGAAGAAGCTGCTTACTTCTGTACATCCAAGCAGAGAGAAACAACTGCAGCAAGCAAACACCAGGGAGCACAAACATCCAGAGATCAAACTACTCTGAACACACCTAGTAGGGCTGGATTTAGATCCCAACTCAAACATGCCATAAGATTAGATTCCAAGATCCACCTTCAGTGGCATGCCCCATCTAGCAAGGATTTGCCTGGTAGGGGCTGAAGTTGCCACCTCAATTTTAATAAAAACACCTGTGTCTATGAGCCATGCATTTAAACTATCACATTCAAATTACCATAATCTTCTCTGGCCCCCATGGACTCAGGGTCATCTCACAATGTAAATTGTATTCAGTCCAACTTCAAAGGTCCCAATAGTCTGTATCAGCTTTAAGATAGCTCAAAAGTCCCAAGTCTCATCTGAGATTCAAGACTGTCTCATAGCTGTAAATCCTGTAAAAATCAAAACAGTTACATACTTCTAACACATAATGGCACTGAATAAACATTTCCATTGTTATAAGTCATAACAAGGAGAAATGGGGCCAATACATACTCAATAACCATCAGTGTGGTGGTTTGATTCAGGTGTCCCCCATAAACTTAGGTGTTCTGAATGTTAGGTCCCCAGCTGATGGCAATGTGCGAATTTTGCCTCCTGGAAGGCATGTATTGCTGGGGGAGCGGGGGCTTATGGGTCTTATGACCAGCTTCCTTTTGCCAGTGTTTGGCACACTTTCTTGTCACTATTGTCCATCTGATATTGGCCAGGAGGTGATGTCCACTCTCTGCTCATACTATCATTTTCTCCTCCCATCATGGAGCTTCTGCTTGAGTCTGTGAGCCAAAATAAGTTTTTTTTTTTTTTTTTTTTCCCCACAAGCTGCTCTTGGTCAGGTGTTTTCTGCCCCAATGCGAACCTGATTCCAACAATCAGGTAACATCAATCATCTGTAGTTCAAGTCTGACATCCATAACCAGTGACTATAGTCACTAGATTTTCTAATTCTGTCTCTCCAGCTGACTGAGTAGCCCAGGGAAAACTCAACCCAAGCCAAAAGCACTCTATGGTAGCTGTTTTCACAGTTCTGTGAAACACCTTCATGTCTCCACTGAAAGCCACCATGGTCCATCTTCACAGTTCTATACAATGTTCTTATTGATCCTCCAACACAAGAATTCTAACAACTCTGTTTCACATGCTGCATTTCATCAGGGGCTCATGATTCAGCTTCAAACAATGGCCTCCTGGTCTCTAGACAGGGACATTACCCTGTTTCACATGCTACATCTCAACTGCAGCTAGTGCAACCATGTACATTTCTGAATTTACTTACCTGCATTTATCATGCTTTCAAAATGATTAGCAGGTGTGAGGCAAGCCCAATTTGTTAATCTAGGGGGGGGAATATAAATCTCAATATTGAGCAGGGTAAGCTTTAAAATTCTTCCTTTAAGTCATCTTCTTTCAAAAGAATTTGCATTCATTCTTTCCTTGGTGGATGTCACTCTCAGGCATCTTTTCCATTGTCTCAGTAAAAACCAGTTGGCCCACCCTTTATGGTGGCAATCTGGTTAACAATTACCAAAACCAATCTCTGTGCATATAACTTCAAACTTGATTAAATTTTTCTTATTAGAAAACATATATCTTTTATATCTTTCTGTTCTATACCTTCTGCCAAGCACACCAATCTATTACTTTTAACTTGAACATTGATCAAATTTTCTGGGCATGGGAAGAGGAATGCAGCCAGACTTTATAGTGGTATCCCAGTTCCAACAAAATTCTTTGCTTTCTCTCCTACCCCTTTGAAAGTTTATAAGTCAAGCCTTCATAGTCTACAATTCTCTCTGCCTTTAGTATTTTAAAACTCACCAGAATAGCCCATAAAACTTTGCTTACCACTCTGTGAGGCTTCTACAGTCACTAGTACCAAGACCGTCCACATGCCTCCAGCACATAAATTTCAAAAGACCAAAATCCACTTGTCGGATTCATCACAGCAACCTCCCTACACCTCTGGTACCAATTTGCTGTTGCAGTCAGCTCCTCATTGCTGAGATGTATGGGAGGAAGAAGTTTTAATTTAATCTTACAAATTCCAAGGGAAACTCCATCAGTGGTGGAAGAAGCTGCTTACTTCCATACATGCAAGCTGAGACAAACTGCAGGAAGCAAACTTCAACACTAGCAAGAATAAACAGCCACAGTCAAAATTGCTCTGAAGTAAGGCTGTATTCAGATCCACCGCAAAACATACCTTCAAGCTGGACTCCGTGATCTCCCTCCAGGGACACATCCCCTCTAACAGAGATGTGCCTACTAGGAGCTGAAGTTACAAGCTCAATTAAAACAAAAACCCTATTTCTTTGGGTCAAACATTTAAATTGCCACATTCAAATTACCTCAGCTTATTTCCATTTTGTACTTCTACCATCTTGAACCCTTCACAGTTTTATTAAATATAACTATTGCTGTGGGTCCTGATGTTGCTCATTCTTTGAGAAATCTTTGCTTAGAACATATTCCTTTGGGGAGCTGGAGAGATGGCTTAGCAGTTAAGGTGTTTGCCTGCAAAGCCAAAGGACCCCAGTTCGATTCTCCAGGACCCACGTAAGCCAGATGCACAAGGGTCACATACATCTGGAGTTCATTTGCAGTGGGTGGGTGCTCTGGCAAGCCCATTCTCTCTATATATGTATCATAAATAAATAAAATGTATTTAAAAGAACATATTTCTTTGGTAATAAACATGAGCTTATTATCACTTCCAAAATATCATTTAAATAATGCCTTTTGTGAAGGGTAAAATATGAAAGATTTATTTTAAGATCCAGAAGAAATAAGAAAGAAAGAAAGAAAGAAAGAAAGAAAGAAAGAAAGAAAGAAAGAAAGAAAGAAAGAAAGCAGGCAGACGAGCTCCCAAGATGAGAGGCCATTCCACCATTGCCAAAAGGCAAAATCATGGAAATCTTAAATATTTCCTTATGTGAAAAGTCTCTTTACTTTCTTCTTCTCAGGAGTTTATTTCACTGACATGTGTTCTCACACTGTGCCTCAATGACACTTCAATTCTGGATTTTATATTGTGTTTCACCTGTTTCTTCATTTACCTAAATTTCATTTTTAAGTTATAGTCCTTCCACTGACAGTAACTGTGTTCTTCACATTTGTAAGCCCTGCATGTCTGCATATAGGAACCAATTAAAATATATCTTGAAAAGTAGTAAATTGTTAAGAGAGGATAAGTGAAAGATGGCATTTCTAAGATCTGCAGACCCAGAGGCTTTGAAATTCTGTCATATACTTGTCAACAGTAGAAACATGCTATGAGATGATCTTTTATAGTCTACTTCATAATTACAAAAGGGACTCATAGTCAGAGTTCTGAACATTTGTTTTAACAAAATTGTGATGGACATGAAAGTATCAGGAGCATAGTGAGTGTTCTAAAAAGCCTTGACTATTTGTTCCTGCCACCTCTAGAAAGATTTTTATTATGATCAATTACTTTAATTAAATGATCATTTTGTATCACTTCTCTTATAAAAACAGTTTTAAAAACTTTGTTTTGAAGCTATCTCTGTGTTTCTGAAGAAATGACAAAGTTGTAAATGATGGTGTCTGTATACACATAGACTTGAAAGTCTATGCTTAGCAGGAATAAAATCGGCTGAAATAATTGTTTCCTGCATTTCTTGTCCAAATATGGCAATTACTGCATATTTCATTACTGCATTGAGAACTAATAAAAATTTGACAAACAGTGAATGAAGGGTTATGGTAGAGAAACAGTTATGGAAAGTTGTGGAATTTACAGACTCCTCTGTTTTTTTATCTTCTTCTTCTTACACTGTATTCATCTTTACCTACCAGCAAATTTGCAGAAGGAGAGATAGACAGATTCTTTTGGTGAAGGAAAAGGCAAGACAAAAGGTAAATATGACCTGCCTGTAAAAAGTATATGGAATGGTTCTACCTAGTAAGATATGGTTAAGTCCATTTTTTTCTTATTCTTTGAAGTCATTTTAAACCAGAATAGTATTATCTAAAACACAAGTTAATTAATATCCTATTTAATGAAAAGGAAATGTCAAGAACTCCTATGATAATTAGCAATTCAGCTCTCTCACCTATCACTTTTCATCCATAATTAGTGAAAAAGCTTTTGATGATTGAAGTCATTTTTCTTTTATGAGCAGTAAAACATGTATTAAAACACATCTTTGATGAACATATTGTCACCTAATAATGTGATGGGACATTAGACTCTATTTTTAACAAAATGATAAAGAATAAAGGATTTTGATAAAAGTATTCTTTGATAGTATAAAAGTGATCAGATCTTGAGTCTAGGTCTGCAGTTCTGAGGGTGATTCATTAACCACAGTGGAGTAATTATCTCTAGTACTCCACTTTCTCTCAGTTCTGAAGGCCAGTCTTCAGGTAAATTTTCTCATGGAGTTAAGGTGATTAGTGTACCTATGATGTTAGATAAAAAAAGATTTTTTTTTCAGTACAAAGAAAAAAGCTGCATTAGAGAGATGATGTATAGTAAAATCACAGCCCTCTCATCATGTTAGGGCTAAAAAATATCAAATTCTGACTTAGTAGTAAAAGATCTTGGTCCATCAACATGAACAAATTGCAGGGTAACACACTACTCACATTTTCAGCCGAGCATGACAACATTCTAGATTTAACCCTTAACTCCACCACTGTGCCTCCTTCAGAATAGACTCATCTAAGTCTAGAGGAGGCACATATGTCTAAGACTTTCTGTCTTATAGTTTGTTTAAATAGTTTCCTTATTCTTTTCTCTGTGTGTTCATACTAATACAGTAAATGATCAGATGTGATCTTGACTATGTGTCAGGATAGGCAGTTTGCTTTGACAAACTCTTTCCCTTTCAAAACAAAACAAAAAAATAGGTAATTGAAACAATAGTGGAATCTATACTACAAGTTGATAATGTGAATTTTCTTACTCAAATATACTTTCTTACTAGTATGTATATTTTCTTACTCAATTACCCTTAATGATTAGCAGCATAAACTACAAGTGTCAGTAATTTAAAATACATGTGAATCTCAGAAACCTTCATAGGGGCATTTCTTTACTTCTGGTATGCTTAACTCTAACATGGGGCTCAACAAAGGGATGTATCTCAACAAACTTATAGTGTGATTCTGGTTTCAATGACTTGCTGGCTCTAGCTTCAAATTGTTTCTCAGCTCTTACTCTGACTTAAACCTCTACTTAATGTGTTGGCGGCCTTTACTTAAAAATACTTATCCCTAAATGTTTCATCTTAAAGCAAACTAGCATACCACATATTCCTTGAATTCCATTACTCACCATGTGTTATTTATAGTTGACAATCTTATACTTATCTTTTCTTTCAGTATCTATCTTGGCCTCCATACATATTCTGTCACCAAATAGTGTCACCTTAATATTTGATACACACTTGGAATTTTTCTCTCTTCCATTCTTGGGACTATTGTGTCAGTTCTTACATTCACATTCCCTCATGTTAAGCATTGTCCATTATCTTCAAGTCATTCCTCCACCCTTAGTCTCTATAATTCTCCCTCTAATGGCCACCAATATGATGGTATAGAGCAAAATTTTTCTCCTGCTTTTCTAAAATATGTACTTATTTAACAATGAATTATATAGTTTATGTTTTTTATAGTATATAAATTTCTTTACAATATGGTAAAAATGATTTTTCTAAGATCATCTTCTATATTTCATATATCTCTTTTCATATGTAGCTTGGACTAAAATCTAAATAAACATATCTTTTATTAATCACTTTTTAAAAAATATTATTTTTAACAATTTCATAAATGTATATTATCTACACCCCCAATCTACTTTCTTCTCCCCCTCCCATTCTCTATAAGTGCTTTCTTCTTCCCAATAAGTCCCCTTGCTACTTTCATGTCATTTATTTATTTATTTGAAGAGTATGAGTGATAGAAGAATATAGATAGATAGATAGATGATAGATAGGTAGATAGATAGATAGATAGATAGATAGATAGATAGATAGATGATAGATAGATAGTGCACCAGGATCTCTAGTCATTGCAAACAAACCCCAGATGCATGTGCCATCTTCTTTTTCATCTGGCTTACATGGGTACTGGGGATTGAACTAAGGTCCTTGGGTTTTACACAAGCATCTAAACTGCTGAACCATCTCTATAGCCCTTATTTATTTCTTTCTTATTTTATTTTACTTTTTTAACAAACTGCATTTAGTTTGGGTATCTTAAATAATTATTGGTGCATGGTCACTTACTGAATTATGAACAAATTACCAGTGGCTATGCCATTGAAGAAAATAACTTCTCCTCTAGGAACCATTAGTTGCCTACAGCTCCCTAGGGAGGTCTCATGAGTCCCTCCCCCATCCATGATGTAATATTGAGGGGCACAATCTTGTTCAGGTATTATTCAGGTAACCATAGTTACTGTGGGTTTATTAATGCAATGATTATGTCTAGAAGATAGCATTGGATAGCACTCCTTTTCATCCTTCAGTTCTCACATTCTTTCTGTCCACTCTTCTATAATGTTCCTTGAGCCTTGGAAGGAAGTAATGTGGAAGTCTTGCTTAGGCTGAGCACTACACAGATACTTCTCAGTATTTTGACTACTTATGAATCTCTGTTAACTGCCACTCACTGTAAAAAAGCTTATATTGCCAAGGCTGAGATTGGCAGTAATATGAGTATAACCTTAAATATTTATAAAGCATTCTGACAGCAAGCCCATTTAGCAAAACAAAAGTATCAGGTTCTTCCCTAGGCCTATGAAAACCCTAACTATGGGCTTTTGAACAGATTCACAGGACCAGGCATGAATTCCCTCCTATAGATTAGAATTCAAATCTCAATCAGAAAGAGGTTGGTATCCCCGAGACAACCATGCCATTATTGCACCAGTGAGCATATTTTTCCCAGAAAAACAGTATTATAACATGCAAGGTCTACAACTGTGTTAGATCACTGAAGACACCTCCCCCCTACCTACATAGCACCTTCTGGCACTGTAAGCTAGCCAGCAAAGATGAAGCTTCCATCTCAGTTCCAGCTTGATTTCTCTATGTCTTACAGCTAGAGAGAGTCACTTAGATTTTAACTCAAATATACCAGCTCATTCTACCTGAATCTCCAACAAAAATCTTCAGCTAGCACATAATGGAACCCAAAGATAAATACTGGAACTCTCTATAGACCATAGTGTCAAAGACTACATTTTTAAAAAAATTAAATTTATTTTTGGAGAGAGAGAGACAGAGAGAGATAGAGAGGGAGAGGAAGACAGAGATGGGCACGCCAGCAGTCTCTCAGCTGCTGTGAACGAAATCCAGATGTGTGTGCCCCCTTGTGGGCAAGTGCGGCATTGCGCCCTTGCATCACTTTGCATCTGGCTAAATGTGGGACCTGGAGATTGGAACCGCTGGACATTGGAACCAGTGTTCTTAGGCTTAGCAGGCAGGTGCCTTAGCCACTAAGCCATCTCTCCAGCCCCAAAGACTCCATTTTAAAGAATGAATTGAGCAAGGGCTTTGGTGTGGTGGTTTTATTCAGGTGTCTCCCATAAACCTAGGCATCCTGAATGCTAGGTTCCAAACTGATGGAGATTTGTGAATTAATGCCTCCTGGAGGTAGTGTGTTGTTGGGGGCAGGCTTATGGTTATTATAGCCAGTTTCCCTTTGCCAGGGTTTGGCATACTCTCCTATTCCTGTTGTCCATCTGATGTTGGCCAGGATGTGATGTCCACCCCCTGCTCATGCCATCATTTTCCCCTCGAGTCTGTAAGCCAAAATAAACCCTTTTTTCCCCAAAGGCTGCTCTTGGTCAAGTGATTTCTGCCAGCAATATGAACCTGACTGCAATATTTGGAGATGGATAGAAGTTAACTCATACTTGACTCTCACCGTTTTCTGACTCTGTAATCTTGGGCATGCTACTTAATTAGATTGAGCCTTAGTTTCATAACTTCTAAAATGATGACACAAAATATTGCAGACAGTAGAAGAGTTAAAGGTGATAGTTAATGTGAAATACAGACTGGACAGGTATTAAATGGTGATGTACAATAGCAAATCTTACTAATCACTAAACTCATTATCAGAATTTTTAAAAATAATAATGCTTAATACATCCAATCTCTAAATGTCAGCATGGAATCTTGCTCATCAACTTGACACAAAATATGCACATAGCCCTTAATGAGTTATCATTTACAAATAAATTCTGAGAGTAGTGTAAGAATTCTCCATCTATGATCTACCATCATGTGTTAACTTAGGGAGGCTGACAATTGAGGAACAGCCTAGAAGAATATAAAATATTTGGAAAGTACTTCAGATATCCATGCTTCCTACTGAAATTTATTTTGTGAATTACCACAGGAAAATGAGTAGAATCACACTAATATGTGGTGTAATACAATCTCTAATTGAATACTGAACAGCATTCTTGTGTGATACTCATTTCTGCACACATTGTCTTAATCCAGTAAAAATAATAATTCAAGGCAAGACTGTTGTTTAGGATATTGCACTGGTAAAAATATTTGGGAAAAGGTTTTAATTAGCAATTTATTAATGCACTTTAATTTGGCTTAGAAAACCTCTAATTTTCACAATTGTATCAAACAAGTCTTCATGTGATATCATTGCTTATACTTTGTATGTGGACCTTTGTATAATAAACCTGGCCCAGTTGTGCCCCTTTTGCCACATTCCATCATGTCACACTAATAAAATTTGACATGCTCTTGGATGTCATGATGAATAAGCATTTGTGATGCTAACTTGGGGAATGCTTTGAAATGATGCACTTCCATGGCTTCTAAACTGAATATACCTCCAAGTTGTAGAAGTAACCCTGGAAAAATAAAATTTTCTAGCCATAAACATATTCTACTTATTTCTCTAGTAGCAATGTCAGTCACTAAGGGAAATTCATATTTAAGCTCATCAGTAACCACAAAATAACATAGGATTATAAAACAGAATGTACCTAATATTTCAAAACAAGTCATACTTTATTTTAATGGGCAGATCAAAGTCACCAATGAGGAGAACAGAAACATTGATCAGGAGAGAAATACAATATATTTGGGTGTTGCTGTTTTTTTTTTTTTTTTTTTTTGATTGCTCTCCATCCTGCAATAATCCTACTAATCTAACTTTGAAGTAAAGTAAATACCTTTCATGTGCTAACAACATTTTATCATCTAGTCTCGGCTACTATTCACTTCATTCACTTATTTATTTAATGAACTGAAGTTGAAAGAGTAGAATTAACAAGCACAATATCACATATCTTGTCACAAAATGAAAACTAAAATCTGGATATTGTGTACAGAGTCCAGATTGAGAGTTTAGAACCTGTCCCTCTCTTGACCCTCTTAAACAGAGCTGAACATCTTGCTAAGACACTATATCCTGTGGCATTCCAACCACCTTTTCTGGAGAGTTGCTTCATAGTTATGAGTTAGAATTCTTTTCTATAGGAGAGAAAGGGCTGTTGACTTCTGCCAGAGCTGAGGGCTGACTACCACATTGGTGCAGAGATCATTTTATCCTGTGAAAGCTCTTTGTGTAATTCCTTACTGATTGGCAGCACAGGATGATCTCTGAAAGTTTTTTTCTAAACCCAGCATGATACATACAAAGAAAGCCCTGTCAACACAATTCTTGTAACTACACATACTAAATGTGTTGATTAACTTTTGAATCAAAGCACACAGAACATTTCCTGGATTATATAAATTCAGTGACCTAAACTTTTGTAGTAAAGATAATTCCCCATTGGAAAAACAAATTATCTTTCCAACAAACTATATTTGTTTCTGTTATTCATTTCTCTTCTTTATGTGTTTTCCTTCTTTTAAAAATTTTTTCAATGTTTCTTCACCCTTTTTCTTTCCTCTATTCCTTCTCCTGCACATCTTAGGAAAAATTAACTGATATTTGTAAACAAGGGAAAAATCTTTTTTTTTTTTTTTCTGTTTGCAAGGATGTTTTTTTATAACATTTCATTTACACAATGTTTCAAAGCCTGGTGTGGTGGCATATGCCTTTAATCCCAGCACTTGGGAAGCAGAGGAAGGAGGATTGTCATGAATTTGAGGCCACCCAGAGACTACAGAGTGAATTCCAGGTCAGCCTGGGCTAGATTGAGATCCTACCTTGAAAAATCAAAAATAAATAAATAAATAATGCTTCCCCATATGATTGTTCAAGACCTTGAAAAGTAACAATGAAAATACTCATTTTTTGAATTTTGGCAATATGGAATGTTCTGCTATAAGAGAATCTCATCGCTATTAATATGCAAATGCTACTTAGAATAACAACATGCACAAGCTTAAGTAAAAATAGTTGATTTTTGTTTATTTGTTTTGTTTTGTTTTGGGGCTTTGGTTTAACTCATTACCTCACACAGCCCTGTGTTTCTGGGGTATGGATTTGGAGAAACAATAAACTGATCCAATTGCAATAATACATCAGGGTGCATATCACCTCCCAGAGCTTTCTATAGAGGAAGCTCTAAAGAGAAAAATGCTGTGAGTAAATAAATGTTGATAGATAAGATTTTTGTAAAGCTAGAAACATGGTACAGAATCTTTTTCTGTGCCCATAGACTTAGAGGCAAGCTCCCCTGGAGACCTCGAGAGATTGTGTGAAGTTCCTTATGTAACATTTTGCATAGAACCCCAACACATAAATAATTCCTGGGCTTTGTGATTCTGGATGCATGTTCCCAGTAACTCTCACCACGTTATATTTAAACAATAAGGGGGAAAATGTTCTTATTTTATGTTTAATAATATTAAACTTAGCTTTATATTTTTGTTTTGTCATGGATTTTATTTTATTTGGTATATTGGAAATAATGATTACATTGTTTGTTTTTCTGCCCCCCCCTTTTTAATTACGGAGATTCTTAGTATGGATACATAATGTGTTCATACCATCCTTTCCCTTGTCCCTGACCCCAGTCCGCTGGGAGCCTTCCTCAGTAGAGTTGCAGGTATTCCTCTTGGGGTTGTGGGTTATGTGTTTTGGGAGCAGCAGTAAGTTATTGGAGGAGGCAATGCTTCTGGGCATGATGTCACAACCTGTGGCTTTTATAATCTTCTGCTCCATCTTCAGCAAAATTTCCTGAGCCACGGTTGCTGTGTTTTAAGTCTGATTCAGTGATGAGCTCATAGGAGCCCCTGGATTTCTGCTTTGGTATGCGTTGAGTATCCCTAGCTTCTATCTCCTTTACCCTGGTGCTGATTGTCAGGATCACCATGGAAGCAGCACTGTTGCTTATCTCGCCAATTCACCTGTGTTTTCAGCTGGTGCTTGGCTGAAGTGTGAGGGATAATTTATCTCCTTGAGTGTCACTACCTTCTGAAAAGAAAGTCTCTAGTGGAGAGTGACTTCTGAAAAGAAAGTCTCTAGTGGAGAGTGAAGTCATCATAGTTTAAATGGGATAAGCATTATAATTTAGGGAGAATATGATGGATGTCGCCCCTCTTCTAGCCAAAGACTAGTGTGAGCTTAACATTGGAAAGCATAATCTTTGACTCCATAAGATGACATAGTTGATAGGTAACTCAAGGCCCAGACAATAGGGATGGAAGGATTTGGGGAGTGGGAAGCAGAGGATGGGGAGAACCAAACACAAAATTAAACCCAAAATGAACTGCTACCATAGAAACCTTCATTCTTGAAGATAGACTAAAAGATTAAACCCACAACAGGAGTATGGGAGGAGCACCTGAAAAGAAGGGCCCTGGAGAGAGTGGGATGAATCCTATCCTTAAAAAAAAAAAAAAAAAAATAGCTCTGGCCTGTAACTCCAAGAACCAGAATCAGGTTCTACCCACATTGAGTTGTTGATCGGAGCGATCTAGATGTCCCCCAAACCCACCTGATGTAAAAGGCAAGATCTTATTGCTAAGGACACAATGTGCTACTGACACACAATATGTTACTGACACACAACATGGAGAGAGTTGGCTAGAATCCAGAAAGGAGCCAGATCCCAGTTAGCCTCTACTGCCTAAAAGGGCTATATGAGCTACTGGGGGAAAGTGGCCTATGCTCTCTGAGCAAGCACGAGTCTAAGCTACTCAGAAGTAACCAGCCTGACAAGATGTACACACCAGTCCAATAGTGGCACGCAGCCTCAGTGGAAAGGATCCCATATCTGGAATTGGGAACCAGGTCAGAATTCTCCCTTCATTATTTTAAGAACATTCTAAAATTTCTAGGGTCCTCTCTTTTAAAGACTACAATAATATAATTTTGATGATTTAAACACTATCATTATAATGAGCCTTGAATCCCATATATCAATAAGTTTTTGAGTATTCAATATTTGGTACAGTCTCTACATTATATACTAAGATTATATAACACAAATAGTGACAATTTATCTTTATTTCCATTTTCCTCATCGTTTGCAACATATTTTACAGACAGAAATTTAGTACTTAATTTAAAGAAAGACTTATGTGCTACCCTATGTCAACTAAAATTAATGGAAATACTGTAATGAACTCTTGTACTTGAAGCAGAAGTTTCTGTTTAAAGTGTGAAGTTCTGTAACAATATGAGAAGTTTGCATTGACTAACATGGAGCTAATGAGAATCTTCAGCTTGTTCCCCTTTACTGGACATCTATACAATAACACAAATGGAACATATATTAATGTTGGGAAAAGCTTTTAGAAGAGAATTAAGAAACTCCTAAGTACAGCAATTACATTTTTCAATTATTGTATATCATCCCATTAATTAATTATCAAATATGTTTGGGAAGTTTATTAAGACATTTTACTTTAGGTATTAAAAATAACAATTAGGCTGGAGACATGGCTTAGTGGTTAAGGCACTTGATTGAACAGCCCAAGAACTCCATTTAAGTCCTCCAGATCCCACATATAGCAAGATGCAATAGTGATGCAAACATGCAATGTCATGCATGCCCACAAGGATTGCACACCTCTGGAGTTTGTTCACAGCAGCTGAGAGGTCCCCCTGGCACACTCATTCTCTCTGTCTGTCTCCTTCCCTCCATCTATCTCTCTCTTCTATCTCTCAAAAAATTACATTTTTTCATGTAACATAATTGTCATATCATTAAAGACAATTTTCTGATGAATAAATGATTTCAGGGCTGGAGAGATGGCTCAGTGGGGAAAGTGCTTACTACTCAAGTGTGACAACCTTAATTTGAATTCCCAGAACCCACAGATGCAGTAGCTTCTGAAATCCCAGTCCTTCGTTGATACAATAAGAGGAAAAGAAAGGATAATCTTGGATACTTATGGGCCAACCACACTGTTATATGAAGCGATACATAAAAAATGCCATGCCTTAAAACAAGGTGTAAGGTGAGGACTGACTCTCAGTGTTGTCCTCTTACTCCATACCCCTTCCACACATAGTATCATATATGCATCCACATTCACAAACGCAAACACAAATAAATACACATTATCCACACAAACAAAACCCAAAAATAAATGATTTCAGAATGCTATCATGCTTGCATTATTCTGAGAGAAAGACTGTAGACCAGCATTCTATTCTCCAACCTTCACAAACACACCATTTTCAAGTATTTAATGCACCATTATTTTATTCAATATTCATTTTATGACAGGATTCTCATATGAAGTAAATTTCTCCACATAAAGGAAAGATGGGTCTTATTCATTGTTTTATTTTGAAGAAAGCCACTCATTCCTAAAAGAGAATTGAGACCATATGCCAAGTTTGCTAGTTATTACGATCCTTTATGTGGTTGCTGACAGTTGGGATAAAGGTTGACAGAACTCAGGAATGACTTTTATAAGGAGAATAAAAGAGATTTCCTACTGTAAAAATGCCTCAGAGTTCTTTAAACTCTGCATACTCGAGCTCAGGTAGAAATGCAAATTATAGCATCCATTATCAAACAAAACAGAAAAAGAGAGACCCAAATGGTGATTAAGTTATAAAACTTGTCATAAGCTCTGAGTATTTTAAGTAGCTTCATCTTCTATTGCATCTTAAATCCAAACATAGAAAGCACAAAATACCTTTTCTAAGAAGAACAGGAAAGTAAAATAATCTTTAATATGAAAATACAAAGATTTAATAATAACTCACAGCATATATTTAACCAAAAATAGTATATTGTGCTTACCTTCCAGTACCAAACATGTAAATTTCAACTGCTTTTCGATGAAATTATTAGGGAAATTGATTTTATTAACAGGGATGGCCTCATGCACAGAAACAATAAGTATCACATTGTCCTTTTTTAGACCAGGTGTTTTTTCCTTCTATTTCTCCCCTGGGAGCCTAGATAGTATTTATATACTTGTTATCATAAACGTCTTCTCACTAGTAGCAAAAATCAATGGCACTAAAATAAGTATTTATAGACAGACTCTCTCCAACACTAATGAGATTTGTGGTTAGTTGTCTAATAAAAATTAATCCATGAAATCCAGCATAGAGTTGACAATTATTTAAATAATTGTGTGTGTACATAATTTATTTATTTATGAAAAAGAAATAGGAGAGAGAGCTCCACAATGCTGAACACAGTTTATGTGAGGAAAAGATTTATGGCAAGTTTACAGTTCTAGGGGAACTTTCATCAATGGCAGAAGAAGCTGCTCCCATACATCCAAGCAGAGAGAAACCACCACCAGACAACCAGAAAAACAAAAAAAGCAGCAAGCAGGATCCCCAGAGCTCAGACTGTTCTCTATACCTTTGGGGTAAAATCAGATTTGCTCCCACTGACATGTCCCAACCAGCAGCTGCTGTAGATATAAGCAGGAACTTTAACCCTAATAAAAACATACCTGAGGCTATGGGGGTCATACATTCAAGCTATCACATACTTTGCTCCCACAGTCTCATAATCATTTCACACTGTAAGTTGTATTCAGTACAACTTCAAAGGTCCCATAAATTTTCCCAACTTTAACACTGCCAAATTAACTGTGAGTCCTGTAAAATCAAAACAAGTTTATATATTTCCAACATATAATGGCCACAGAGTAAACATTTTCATTCCTACAAGGGATAACAAAGAGAGACTGATCAAATATAAGATCAATAATGATCAGATAAATATCAAACATCTGCAGTTCAAGTCCAACATCCATAATCAGTTATGATAGTCTCTGAATTTCCAATTTTGTTCTTCCAGATAGGCTTAGTAACTAAGGCAAAACTTCCATTGTGAGCCAACAATACTCTATGGTAGCCTTTGCACAGTCCTGGTATATCCAAACACCTTCAGGTCTCCACAGCAAACCATCGTCCCTTGTACAATAGCCTCACTTGTCTCCAATACAGGGATTCATCCCTGTTTCCCCATGCCACATTTCAGCAGTGGCTCCTGGAACTATGTGCACTTCATGACTTACTTCCATTCATTTCCATGCTTCCAAACAAATACCAGGTATGCATGATACAGCCATTTTGTTAATCCAGGAGAAAATAAGACTTGCCCATTCAGGCTTTATAATTCTTCCTTCCAGTCATCTGTTTTATAGAGAGTTTTCATTTCTACTCATTTAGTCTTTCCTGTGTGGACATCACCTCAGGCATTTTTTCCATTGTTTCATTGTAAAACACTCTGTCCATCCTTAATGGTGGTAATCTGCTTGACAACAGCACCTTCAGTAACCTAAAACCAGTCTCAAAACCAGTAACTTTAATCTTCCATGACTTTTTAAACTTAAAATTGTACATCTTTCAGTTCTGTATCTTACACCAAGCACACAAGTCCATACTTTTAAATTCAACCTTGATCAAACTCTCTGGACATAAGCAGATGAATGCAGTCAGCATTTATACTAGTAGTCCAGTTCCAACAAATTTCTCTGCTATCTTTCCTTCCCCTTTGAAAATTCATAAGCCAATCCTTTGCATTTAGCATTTTTAAATTCCCACTAGAATTGTCCAATAGAAAGGCACAGAAAGCTTGGCTTACTGCTCTGGAAAGCATCTTCAGTCCCAAGTACCAAGTCTGTCAACATTCCTCCAGTACACAAATTCTAAAAGACTAAAATCCACATGGTCAGGTTCATCTTGCAGCAAGACTCCAACTCTCTGGTACCAAATTTTGTAGTAGACATCTCCACAATACTGGCACTGACATCCAACCAGACACAGTTTATGGGAGGAAAAGATTTATTTCAAGCTTACAGATCCAAGGGAAGTTCCATCAATGGCAGAAGAAGCTGTTTACTTTCATACATCCAATCAGAGAGAAACCACAACCAGACAGCCAGCAAAGAACAAAAGCAGCAAGCATGAATATGCAGCAAGCAAGACCTGCAGAGCTCAGAGTGCTCCCCAACCTTTTAGACTGTAATTCAAAACCCCCCTCAGTGACATGTCCCCTCCATCAGGCTGCTGGAGAGTTAATCTGGAATTTTAACCTTAATAAAAAACATACCTGAAGCTCTAGGGGACATACATTAAAACTACCACAGCTCATACCTCAGCTATGTGCTTCTGCCCATGGGTTTCTTCCTCTTTCAACCACTCTTTCTCCATTCCAAAGCTTGTCAAATTTATACTCATCTTTCATTCTCATCCAAAAGATGAATATTTCCTATTTTTTGTTTTATCATTCATCAAGAAAAATCTGACATATCAACTTCTGGACTTTTTCATAGTATGATCACCACTATTAGAATAAATATACCAGGGGAAAAGAGTTTATGTACATGATCAATGCATCTGGCCTGATTCTAGTCAGTATTGATCTAATTTAGTTCATCAACTTACAAGATGTACTCATGCCATTTATTACTGTTCTAAAAATATAGTAATGATAATGATAATAAATTATTTAGGATTTCAAGTGCACAACTAAATTAAGGAATTTTCTTTTAATACCTTAGTTATGTATAAAACTCTATGAATTTTGCTATTAATAGCTGCATATTTTAAAGACTGAAAGACAATTTGGGATGAGATTACTCAAATTCAAAAAATAGAATTTGTGCCTTTGTCATCAGACTTCACAGTCTGAGATTGTAATCCAGAAATTTAGTGCTTCCTCTGACTAATAGTTGAGCAGATTTGTACTTGGAGGAGCTGAGAAATGCCAAACACTAGAAAATTAAAATCACATGAGGGATTATTTGAAGGATAACTCACAAAACTTGCAGAAATGGAATATTGTATAGTTGACCTAAAGTGTAGGAGGTGACGGACAAAAGGCATGGCCTCATCAAATCCTGAAGAAGAACAGGCACATTGTGTTCTTGGCACTGTATTTTAAATAAAATCAAATAGAATCAAAGTATCGTCAGAGCTGCTAACTGTGACCCTTTGAGAGCAAAAGAATAACAAGAGGATTATCTAAAGTGACTAGAAGAGAATTTAGAATGTGTCATGTTTTAGAAGATATGATGTTTCTCTGACCTTCTAGAGAATCATTGGTTCAGAAGACAGAGGACAAAAGTTTACAGAAATGGAAGAATTTGTGGGATGCACTTTGTATAGTTTTTCCAAATATTTAGTCAGATATCATGATAAAATTCATCAGCTATACAAATCCATTTCTGGTCACCTATGTCTGTTCAACATATAAATATATTGCTTAGCATGCACTTTCCTGTTTTACCCCTTTCTACAGGGTATTTTGTCTTGTCAACTATGTTAGTTACTAAAGAGTTACTTTTTCATTCTCAGATATAATGAACATAAAATGTACTTGCAGATATATGTTATAGCAGTGCCCTAAATTTAATGTGCTTAATTTTTAGTTGGAAAGCATTATTGGAAAATTATGTATATATAAGTAATCAAATTTATTATGTTGAAGCAAAATTCAGTAACTCACTCAAGATTTAAAATTCAAAGTAGGTTTTTTTTTTTCCTTCCTTGGATAATTTTAAGTACCAAAGCATGATCTTTGCTTTGGAATTGGCCTTTGACAAGAAAAAAATGTTCAAGTAAATATTTTGAGGCACCAATATGGTGTATTTTATCATTTTTATCTAAAATGAGTAAGCTTTGAAAAGTAGATCTAATTCTTTCACAGGTTTTGGTTCAAAAGTGTAAAACAGGAAGCATGGAGTGAATCTACTGCTGCCATGAAGAAGTTATAACTCAAGGCCCTGTCTACCAATCCAGGCTTTCTCCAGCATCAGTTAATAACCAAAATTATTTCTGAAGCATGTTATTTAACAAAGTACCTAAAACTAATAGTAATACTTATTTGACTCAAGAAGTAAATCCTTAGTGGTATGTTATCAAGTTTTGGAACATAAGTTAAACTTATTTGTACTGCTCAAGTCAGCAACACCACTTCAGAAGGCATGATAATGAATATTCATAATAGGTCTCTTCTGTGTAATCCAAAACTGGAATCAATCCAAATGTGCTTCAGGAATAAAATGGAGGACTTGAAGGATGGCTCAATGAGTAAAGAAACTTGCTTGCAAAATCCAGGGTTCAATTTTCCAACACCTACATAAAGCCATACCACAAAAAGTGGCACATGCATATGGTATTTGTTTGCAGTGGCAAACATGCACATGCACACTCGTGTACACACACACACACACACACACACACACACACACACAAGAAAATTTTATAAAAAGAATAAAGTAGATAAATAAATGTTAATATATTACTATAATAGTATCATAAAGCATTGAATGTTAATAAGGTATCATCAATGCAATAGTAGAAATAAATATGATAGCCATAATTTTGAGCAAATGAACCAGTTACAAAATAGCATGTGCTATTAATATTATATACCTAGTTAGCTACCTATATAGCTAATAACTATCTCTCTATCATCAAACACTTATTTATCTTCCTACCTATCAAGTCTGTCACAAGGAGAATTGGTTTAAGTAGACTCAGAAACTATGGTAAGGATTACTGATGATGAGAAAGGCTGTCAGAGGGCTTGATGGATATTTTGGGACAATGATGATATCCTGGGCTTGATCTGGACACTGACCACATACATAATTATGTGTATTCTTTAAAAATTCATTGAAACTATGATTTGTTTTCTCAAGTGTATATAATAACTTATATTTTAATGCAAGTTGCATTTTAAAACTATGTGTGCTGCCGGGCATGGTGGCGCATGCCTTTAATCCCAGCACTTGGAAGGCAGAGGTAGGAGGATTGCCATGAGTTTGAGGCTACCCTGAGACTACATAGCGAATTCCAGGTTATCCTGGGCTAGAGTGAAACCCTACCTCAAAAAACCAGTGAAACAAACAAATAAACAAACAACAACAAAAAAAACTATGTGTGTTAAAAGCAACTTTCTATGAGTCCACCATAATCTAGCTTTCTCTCTGTTTCTAAATGAATAAATAGAATGCTTTCTTAATATTCCAACTTGTACAATTTCTAAATTGATGATTAATTGAAACCAAAACTGTAGTAAATTTACTTTGAGAAGATGGAATTTGATTCAAATAGGATCAAAAGGAAATTACCTTGTCTTAAAGATGCTATTGAAAGTGACATGCTACCTAATCATAAGGAGCAAATCACTAGATCTCTTCATTCTATTTTTAAGTAGCAACTATATAAGAAGTAACATTTGGAAATCAACAATGTAGGTAACATGTGAAAACACCTTTCAATAGGTTGTGAAAGCATATATCAAAAGTAAACCTAAGCTAATTTGAACCTGACATTATCTATGCTCTAATTTATTCAATGTTTGTAAGGCATGCTAGAAGATGAATGTCATTAAAATTCCTGTGGATAAGCATGTAGTAGGTAAAAGTCCAAGCACTATTTTCTTATGGTTGACCAATTCTGGGGAAGTATGCTTTGTAATATTTACCAAAATCAAAAATCTGAAATGACATATGAGAAGGAAACAAGTCCCATTGTCAAATAAGCATGAACATCCATACACAGAACGAAGATAGTCAGCCTGACTCCTTCTATGCTCCTATTTGTATAACAGCCCATAGTAGAGAGATATTGGCTCCTGAAATTGTTATCCACTAGGAATTATCAGAATTGAACTGAATAATTTCCCTGATGATTCATATTATAATATTTTTTGATCATCAATAATATAACCACTCAGAACTATCTAGCAAACTTCTGCCCAGTAGTTATGGAAATATATTGACTCAAAAATGTAATACCTGGAATATTTACTCTATAACAGGCCATGTGTTAAAACCTGGCAAAGTACTGAAATGAATGTATGAAATTATCTGTGCTTTCAAGAAACATAACTAAAGTCAGGTTTTCTATATAAAGAAGAGATTGATACAGATCCTATTAAAATAACAAATAACAATGAGTTTCATACCTGAAAAAGTTTACTTTGGCAAGAATGTTCAAAGAAGTCTTTATGGGATAGATGCAACAAATGATTTGAATCTTGGAATTTGCTGAAATGTCACTATTTGGAGATATTAGAATGTCATTCCAGATAAAAGAATCTGAAGCATGGTTCATAGTAGAAATATAGTTTGCATTGATAGTTTTGATAAGTACACAAGCTGAATCAGGAGCTCTCTAAGGAACACATCTAAACAGAGTTCTGGAGTCAATCATGGAAAAGGAAACAAGCACTGTGTTTTGTTCACTAGAAACAAAACCAAAATGAATTTTTTTTTTGTATGGTAACCATCATTATAAGACCCTGTAGGATAAAATACATCCCCTGAAGCTCCCAGAGGAGTAAGCAAACTTAGTTTACTTTTCCATGTAGGAAAACACTCAGAATAAGTACATATAAAAATTATCAAGGAATTTTGTGGAAGAGGGAGCAGAAATATTGTAAGAGGCACAGATTTAGACATTACGCCAGGAGGCATCCACCCTGCCAAATAACTGACTGCTGCTCCCACAACTGCATAGGGAACTCCTGCAACCCCACTGAGGAGGAATTGGGGAAGGAACAAGGGAAAAGATGGTACCCACACATGATGTAGACATATAAAATATGTTGTTAACAGTAATAATGATGATGATGAAAACATTATATTTACGACAAAAAAAAATCATGCAATTAGGAGGCCAAAGTAGGAGGATTGCTGTGCATTTGAAGCCAGCCTGAGACTACATAGTGAATTCTAGGTCAGCCTGGGCTTGAGAAAGACCCTACCTCAAAAAAACAATAAAAGGGCTGGAGAAATGGCTTAGCAGTTAAGGCCCCTGCCTGCTAAGAACTCCCTTTGGACTCTTCAGGTCCCACGTTTAGCCAGATGCAGTGACAAAAAGGTGCAATGCCACACTTGCCCACAAGGGGGCACATGCATCTGGAGTTCATTCACAGCTGCTGAGAGGCTGCTGGTGCACCCATTTTCTCTCTCTCTCTCTCTCTCTCTCTCTGACTGACTCTCTCAAAAAATAAAGAAAAAATTATGAAAATGCCAGTTTCTTTTTAAAAATATGGTTCTGCTTAAGAGGAGAGAAATACAGCAGATCCTCCTCCAATGTGCTAACCATTTTTTCCCTTAGCTCTGAACATGGCATCCCAGAGTAAATCTGCATATTCAGGTCAAACAAATCTCAGACAAAAAATAAACAATGCAATGGCTTTAATTGTCAAATAAGACAAACTGGCTGTGATAAGATTATCTAGAATCATAGATCTAATTCTATGAAGAAAAATAAGAACTCAGTGATCGTCATTTTATTTATGCAGCCATCTGCATATTCCTGTCTAAATCCTGGCATTTGAATGTACAGCTTCCAAATTCAGGATCATTTTGGGAGGCCTGAGTCATTCTGAAGCCAGCAAGGATTAAAGGCATCAACCAATCTTTTTGTGGGCCCTTAATTTCACTCTTCTATAGCCTGTTAGGAGCTGCTATTACTGTTGGAAGCAAGAAAACTCCAATAACAGGCTAGCTTATAGTCTCTCTATTATGTGAAGGCTGGTCTGGCCCAAGAGTATATACATGAAAGTGGGTTCCATTTAAAAAAATCAAAATAGGATGAAAGAATCATCTAATCTTTGATGGGAACAGCCCACTGAGTTGGCTTAGCTAAGTATCCACACTATGCTGAGGTGATGAGGAGAAATGAGGACAAGCTTTCTGGGGTGGCAGGACTCCAACCTTGAACACACATACACTCTCCAGGCAGAATAGAACCCCTGTGAGTAACACTGTAGAACCTGCAGGCCATGTCTAGCAGCTAATGGAAAACAGTCTAAGCATTCGTTTTCTGGATAATACAACCATTTAAACTAGGAAAACTGGTTTGTCTAAGGCCATAGCCTATTATATTCCTGTTTAATGTCAACATTATAATGACATATATCCTAAATCCTAAACTGAAACACACATTTTGAAAACAAGTATTTGTTTCCAAGAGCAACCAGGCAGGATATGTAACTATTACAAAAAATCTCAACAAAAACTTTGACACACATCCATAGCTTCAGTAGTATCCAGTTTGAATAAGTGAATAGGTGAATAAGAATATAGCTCATAGAAGCTATAGAGATATAGTTAAGGCACTTAATTGCAAAGCCTGCTGCAGGGAGTCAGTTCCCCAGTACCCAAGTAAGGCCAGATGTAGAAAGAGGACATGCAACTAGAATTCATTTGCAGGGTCAAGAGATCCTGGTACACCCCTGTTCTCTCTCTGTTTCACATGCAAATAAATAAATAAATAAATAAATAAATAAATAAATAAATAATATAGCTCATATACCTCACATAAATGACAGCTTTAAAATGTTGCCTAGAAAAATCCTATGCTTATTTGATCTACGAAGATGCTATTTTGTAAGAACTACTACCCCTTTTATTATTATGGAAAGAAGAAAAAGAAAGAAAGAAAGAAAGAAAGAAAGAAAGAAAGAAAGAAAGAAAAAAAGAAAGGAGGAAGTGAGAGAGGGAGGAAGGGAGAGAGGGAGGAAGGGAGGAAAGGAGGGAGGGAAATCAAACAGGAAATTTCAGTTATGTACCCAAGTGCATAGAACTAAAACATAAATAGAACACTTTCATAGTTCATTTCCATGTATTTGTGTTTCTTTTAAAGATGTCCCCATCTCCATTTCCTTCCCCTGATTCTTCTTTTTATAAAAGGATAGAAAACTACTGCTTTTGTCTGAGGAACAGGTTTTGATAAAATCTATTCAACTACCTGGTTTTGCAATAAATAACTTTCTTTCTCCCTTTAATAGTAATGTTTTCTTGATTTAAAACGTGTTTAGAAAAAGTAAACAGAACACTTGCTTATCCACTTAGGCTCAGAGTGATATGGCTTTGCAGTTGTGTTGCAGTTATAAAGTTATTTTGGGCGGAAGCAAGAAAATCACTATTCTTCTGCTCACATTGAAAATAATAAGGAGCCTTTGAAATATAATTTTTTGTTTGTTTTGTTTTTGGCTTTTCAAGATAGAGTTTTGCTCTAGCTCAGGCTGATCTGGAATTCACTCTGTATTCTCAAGGTGCCTTGAACACTTGACAATCCTTCTACCTCTGCCTCCTGAGTGCTGGGATTAAAGGTGTATGCCACCATGCCCGATTAAATTTATAATTTTTGAGGAAGGAATCATTTTAGGTCCTTCCATGGGCAAATCACTTCCCTAACTTCTACTTTTCTAATGTAAATATCTTGGTCAGATTCTGTTAGATTCTGGCAACCCTGAATGTCTTGAAATGTAATTCCAAAGTTGTCATCAGCATTTTATTTACAAAAGTACAAATATAGGAGCCCATTGATTTTTTTTTTCAGACAGTGTTTTTATCCTTGACAGTAAACTAGAATGTTGCTGTGTAGGGCCACAATTTTAAAATTCAAAGCCATATCTCCCTTACTCTGCACTCTTCTTGCTTGGCACAGAATTAATTTTAGTCCTTAGTGGTTGGGATTGATCCTTTCACTTTCCAATTGCTTTTCCTTTGTTTCTGACAGAGAAGCTCATTTAACTGAAAACGAATATGTATCCTGCATTACAAATTCCCATGGATCCACATTCTTTCTCACCAATTGAAAATGTGAAAGTACATCAGTAAAAGCATCACACACATTGATGTTAATCATTTAAAATCTGACTGAGTAGGAACTAAAAGGGCTCTACATAAAGAAATAAGCAAAACAAATAACATAGCAAGATATAGTGTACATAGATGACTTATACACAATTAAATAATAATTATATCATAGAAACCCTCTTAATTTATCACAAATTCTTATATTCAAGACATTTGGGAGATTTTAATGTGTGCAGGTATCAGTGATTGCAGTATCTTCTTGTGTCTTAGACTTTATTAACATTGATCAAGGATTGGAGAAGTGAGTATTCATTTATTCTGCAGATGAATGAATCATTGTAGAAACTAGTGAGATTGGATATTTTGGATTCTTCTACTCATGTCTTTCCTCACTTTCATATTTTACCAGAAATATTCTATTCACTGATTTCTTTTTCTCCTCAAACTTGTAGTTTCACTTGTAATACACCTGTTCTAAAAGATGATCAATGATGCAGAGTTATAAAGAAACTTGTCAATTAACAAAACATCTTAGATGTAGGAAGATTGAAGTTAAAATTTACATAAATGTGCAGTATTTTTCCTATGATAGGCAAACTTATGCACATTTTACAAATGTTAAAATCAATGACATACAAAACATTATAAAGACAGAGCTGGAGAGATAGTTTAGCAGTTAAGGCATATGCCTGCAAAGCCTAAGGACCCAGATTCAATTCTTGAGGTCCCACGTAAGCCAGATGAACATGGTAGCACTTGCATCTGGAGTTCATTTGCAGTGGCTAGAGGTCCTGATGTGCCCATTCTCTATCTCTCTCTCTCTCCCTCTATCTCTAATAAATAAATAAATAAAAATAAATCTTTAAAATATTATAAGGAGGTATTTAATTTCAATAAAATTGATTATTAGCTACTGCTAAGTGATCATAAAAATTATTTTTTAGGGCTGGACAGATGGCTTAGCAGTTAAGGTGCTTGCCAGCAAAGCCTGACTCGTGTTCAACTCTTCAGGTCCCACAGAAGCTATACACACACTGAAGCAAATGTGCAAGGTGGCACATGCACACAAGGGAACACTTGCATCTGGAGTTTGATTGCAGTGGCTGAGGCCCTGGTATGCAAATTCTCTCTCTGGCTCTTTTCTCTCTCTCTCTCTCTCTCTCTCTCTCTCTCTCTCTCTCTCTCACACACACACACACACACACACACACACACAAATGGCCAGTCTATTGGGCTTATCTCAAAAAAATTATCTTTTATAATGAAAACTTGTCATCAGACTGGAATTATTAATGTCTCATAAACAGTGATAGACTAAAAGAAATACCCCACCATTTTTTATTTTTTAATTAAATTCTGAATTGCATCCATTCTGTAAATACAGGGCATTAATTAACTATCACATCTATGTAATATCTTGTATAACATTAGTCTCCAGTATTATGGTCACCTTTGTAAAATAATGAACTCTCAATTTTGAAATATGTTGAAGTGACATTCAGTACTATTTACATCCATCATAAACTTATACATTCTCTACCAACCTCCACAAACAAAAAGTAAATTATACTATCAGGACAAATAGCACAAATGGAAAAGGAGAAAAAGTAGTTCCTGAAAATATAATAAAAGTGAGAAAATCAATGAGATATAGCCAGGTGGCAGTGGAACAAATTTAAACTGGGCATTTTAGAAATGTCTCTACAAATAATATTTTGAATATTAGATTGTATTATACTCAGAAAAATGTGTGAATGAAACTTTATTGGCAACAACGTTTTCCTGGAAATGTATCAAAATTATGGGAACAATTTTCCTTTTTAGAATGAGATTTAAAAAAAGAGACAAATCTATATCAGAAAAGAAATTGAAGCTGTTGTTTTGGGTAAGACATCTAACTAGAGATTTCCTATAAGAGAGAGATTAAGGAATTTTGCTAGAAGTAGTTAAGTGAACAAAAAAATTTTAATCACAAGTTCACTAGTATATTGAGGAACAGTTGGTATATAGTAAGTTACACATCTTTAAATTTAATCAGTTATGACATTTGTAGTCAAATATGAAATACGACATTCAACATAGCTTCAGTATGTATTACTCTTAAAAGGTTCCTAGTTTGTTCCTTCTATGCCTCCCTCTGCTTGGTGTGTCAGGGAACAATATAAAATCCCATCAATAACATGCAATAGAATGCAATTCAAGAGTGGAAATGATTGAAGAATTATCTCGTACAACATGTGTTAAACTCAAAAATACATTCCTAAGTGAACTCACACAAAAAGGAGTACACATTTTATGATTGTATTAATATAAAATATTATGCAATGCTAATTTATGATGACTAAAAAATTAAACAAACATTTAAAATGGTTTTAGGAATAAGATGCATAAGTTAATTAAGTGAGAATTTAGCCTCACATTGCTTAGTTTTGGGGCTGGGAAACAAAAGGATAAAATGAAACAGAACAATGGCCTTCAGTGAATGACTATAGCAGATTTAAGAATTATTTTAGAGGCAATATGTGTTCCCACAAAAATCTGACAGGAAGCAGATAAAAAATATGTGTGAAAGTTATAGTCATGCTGCCACCTCTCCAAGGGCTGATGACTTCTTTCCACTGTCTCTGCCACAAAAGTATTCTGCATAATAATTCTTTTGTTTTCTTTTGTTCTTCCATTTGCTACCTGATTATAATAACAGTTTGCATTTAAGTGTTTACACATTATTCTTTTGTGATGCCATGTTAAAACTCAAAGGGGAGAAATTTTAATAACAATAAAACAGGCATCTTGATATATATTGCTGGGTCACTTCTTAGAATTCATATTCAGTTCTTAAGAATGCACTTAGATCTTGATAGTTGCCTTATTTGTACAGTGAGTAGTTAGCATACAGTTTAGATTTAGCTTAGTTACACTTAATTTGGTTAAATAAAGACAGCAGGAAGTTTAAATTTGCATTTGTTTATGTTTTAAAATTGAAGAAATATGACATTTCTGTGTTAATAAATTATTTAATTGATTAGCAACTTGGGTGCTAACTCATTATTAGAAGTGTCCAAATGTTCATAGAAATATTACCTAACCCAACAATAGAATTGGCAAACATAATAAATAATTATCCTTTGAAAATAAATGATTGGTTGTAATGTTAACTTGATTAATAAGATGACTTAAAGTACATAAATAAAAATTAGACTATTTTAGGGGAATGTTACATAGACCCACACACAACACATTGTTTTATTTGAGAAAATGAAATGTATGGTATGGTCTTTCTATTTAGAGGTGTTACAAAGTGATTCAATCTTCCTTGCCATTTGGTTAGTAGCAAATAGTAAGATGAACTAACTTCAATGTCAATTATTAGTCAATTATTAGTCATTTTATTAGTCATATTTATTTATTTATTAGTCATATTTATTTTATGTCAATTATTAGTATTACTGTACTATCCTACATTTTCTATTCACCTTGAGAACTTATTATTAATTACATTTGTGTTAGGATGGTTTTCTTCTTTCAGTTAATGTATTATAGGATTGTATCACTTGGTAATTAGTGAAAAACACTATAAGCTATGATATATTTTCTGTCAAATAAAAATAAGGTATTGAGACCATGTAACAAAGGTTAATATATATCATTGCAGAATGAGTAAGCATTATTCATTATTAATCTGTAGATTAAATTGCATAGTTCAACTAACTTCTTTTTTTATAAAGTTGTAAAAAAGTAACAAAATACATAAATGTCTTGTAACAAAAGTGTTTAAGATGTAGTACTTAGATTATTGGCAGTAATCTAAAGCACAAAGTGGCACAATTCCAGGTCAGAATGTCAGCTCACCATCCACAGTAGAGAGCCAGCTTGTTTATAGTAAGGGAAATGTGTGTTTAGTACAAAGAACATTATTTCTTACAAGTAACTTATCTAGAATATGGTGCCATGGGGAGTATGGAAATAAAAGAGTTCACAATAAAAGACACTAGTTCCCTCACAGGACCATGATAAGTGTCTGACTGTGACTTTAGCTTGTTTTGTATTGAATTTCCTTTCCTTTTAATCTGCAACATAAAGACTATTCTCCTAGGAAGAAAAACTCATTTAACAAGTAGTACATCTCTCAGTCTGGTACAGATAACTACATTCTTTCCTATGGGAAGAAATGGTTTTTGTTGGACCTTGAGGAGCCATTCTTTATTTACATGTACTGTCTGGGTGTCGCAAGAGGCAGGGCTACCCCCCTTATTGAAGCCAGCTGTGTACTCCTTGAGCCTCTGGCTCAATCTCTACTGATCTGCCTAACAGTCTTTCTCTCTCTCTGGATCTCTCCATCTTGGTGTCTCTCTTTATCTCCCTCCCTTCTCTGTAACCTATCACAATGTATCACACTCAAATCTAGTTCCTTATTTTTACATTTGTTTTTTAGCTGCATAAAACAAAACTAGAAGAAAAAATTTTGGAGGAATATAGTGGAGGGGATGACTAGATAGATAGATAGACCTGATGAAACCCATTATTTATTACCTAAAATGTTAAGAAAATGAAAAGAACAAAATGTCAATATGAGACTTGTTCTATGTTAAATATTTGATTTTTTCATAATCTACACAATAGCCAAATAATTTAGCAACTCACCCTATATCTCTGCTTACAGATGAAGGAATAAAGACCAAATTGCTGAGTGATGCATATCTAGAAAGAACAGAGATGTCATTTTAATCTTAGACACTCTGACTCCAGAACTGTATTTCTCAATATGAGCATATTGTTCCCCCAAAACACTGTTTTTAGTATTGAGCCTTAAAAATTCTTAGGTCATTAGGACATTGTGCATGATACTTGCCTAAGCATCATTCATGCTAGTCCCTTTCCGCTTTAGCTACTCGCTTGGCATTGTACAACTATTTTTTTTAATATTTATTTATTTATTTGAGAGAAAGAAAGAGGTAGAGAGAGGGAGAGAGAGAGAGTGAATGGATGTGCCAGGGCCTCCAGCCACTGCAAACAAACTTCAGATGCATGCACCCCCTTGTGCATCTGGCTTTCGTGGGCCCAGGAAAGTAGAACTGGGATCCTCTGGCTTTGCCGGCAAACACCTTAACTGCTAAGCCATCTCTCCAGCCCTACAACTATTGTTTATACATAAAGGTGTATATGTATAACTACTCTCAGCGCACACACACACACACACACACACACACACACACACACACACACACTATAATCTTTATTCCTCAGCATCTAGGTAATGCACTAAAGTTCTTGAGTTTGGAGGTGGCTAAACCAGCATTAGTCCAATCTCTGTACCTACCATATGCTTTTACTTTCAATTAAATGTAATGTCCTCCTGATTTTCTCAAGTTTAAGTCACACTAACTGACTATATATACACAATTTTAATATAAAGCCAATACCTTCTGTAGCAGACAGCTTTAGGTTCGCTGAGATGAACTTCCAGACCAGGCACAGTTATGGAGGAAGGGATATTATTTATTGAAGCTTACAGATCCAGGGGAAGTTCCAGTAATGGTAGAAGCTGGCCTGCCTTCACAGGGCCAAGCAGAGAGAGAAAAAGCCAACCAGGTACACAGCACACTGAGCAAAACTACAGCCAAAGAGTCACACAGCACACTTCAGGAACTCCTGCTAGGCACACTTTGCATATCTTTACAATGGAATCTCAAATCAACCACCAACACCTTAAGACCAGCCCCCATGACATTGCCTCTATCAAGGTGATTGCAGATGCAAGCTATAACTAATAAAACACTGAATATGTTGGGGGACATATATTCAAACTACCACACCTTCCAAGGCTGTCAGCATTCCTATAGCCTCTAACTAGAGCTTGGGCTGGGGAGATTGCTCAATTGGTAAAGTGCTTGCCTTGCAATTATGAAGACCTGAGTTCATCTCCAAAGTTAAATAAAAATAGCTATGTATTCTTACAATTCCAGTGCTGAGGAAGTGGAGACAGATGGAACCCTAGGGACTAACTGGTCAGCCAGTTTAACTTAATTGGCAAGCTCTGGCCAGTGAAAAACTCTGTCTCAAAAAAATGGAGGGTGGTTGTGAATGGAATTTTTGATTTAAGACACCTGAGGTTGTCCTCTGGCCTCCATGTGCACTGACACATAAACATGTACATTCACAGACATTCACTTAAAAAATCATGACTCAGTACATAGTTGGTAGGTTCATTTCTAAGAATTTAATTCCTTTTTTAGCTTATAAAATCCTCATTGGAATCCATGAATCTACTCTTAAATTTACTACAAAATTCATAGATGCCTGAAAATATTCCATGACAAAGGGCCCATCATGGAGGAGCGCTGGTATTTTTAGTCATAGGCAGAGGATGTTAAGATCAATATCAATTCAGTGAAACACTGGTTTTTATAGATGTCGATAATATTAATCTGTTTAGACTTCCAAATTAAAAATTATGGGCAAGCCTGGCATGGTGGTGCACGCCTTTAATCCCAGCACTCGGGAGGCAAAGGTAGGAGGATCGCCATGAGTTTGAGGCCGCCCTGAGACTACACAGTGAATTCCAGGTCAGCCTGAGCTAGAGTGAGACCCTACCTCGAAAAAAAAAAAAAAAAATTATGAGCAAGCTTGAAAAAGACACCTATTTCACTCCCTTACAGACAGGATTTCTTCCTTCCACTCTGACATATCATATACTAAATTTCTAACAACACAAGATTGATTTTTCCTCTTCATTAACCTTCTCTTCTACCTCTTCTCAAGGAAAACAGGAACTTTTCCTTAGGCCCAGGCATCTCCTTAGTCTTGCTATCTCTGTCTTCACTCCTACACATTACAAAGAGTTACTTTCTCCTTTTTGAGCATTTGGTGTTACTCCCCATGACTGCCAAATGAAGTCATTTGATACTTGTGTCTATGACAAATACAAAGAGGGATCTTCTGTTTTCAGCTTTTGCTGACATCCTTAATAAAAATAGAAAAACAATTTTTATATATTGTTTTATGATCACACAATGAACATAATCTAGTTAGTGGCTTTTTGTTGGTGCTTGTGAAATGATATATATTTCAGTGTTTAAAGGCATCATGTTTCTTGTCAATAAAAATTCTCTTATATCATAAAAAGACTTATCTACTAAATGGAGCATAAATATTCCCTACTGTATCTGACTCTAGTACAGAGAAGAGTTCTGATAATAAATGTGGCCACAAGTAAGGTTACCGCTAAGAACACAGAGTTGAAACTGAGAATTTATGTTGATTGCAGCCAGAATCAGGATTTTCCATGGCTTCCTGGGTAGAAATAAATGATTATATAGGAAACAAATTCTGAATGTCATTTAATTCTGTTGTGTTTCAATTCCACATGAAGTTAGATTTTGTTTAATGGCTATTACACATGTAGCTCATAGTCCAGGAGAGATAACCTGGGGAAATAATTACATGAAGAGGATCATAATGACTACCTTAACTCTTGATAAGAAATAATGACTAGTTGCAATAGAAGAGGAAATGGAGGGTAAGAATCACATCCTCTACTATTCACAGCTTCTTGCTCATTAGTTCCTAGAGTAAGATTATATTATCATTGCCAAAGGGATTTTGTTCACTCTGAAATACTTCATGTCACCAAATATCACTATTTGCTTTTAATTTGAAAGAGTCAAAATCACTAATAATATTTTGAAACTTTGAAATATTGTATCTTAATAGACTGTTTTTATTTTAGTTTTCTAGGAAGCTAAAGAGCTGCATGACTATTTCCTTTCTGAGAATACACACAAACTAAGTCTCTGCCATATAACTGTATATATCATTTGTTGTCCTTTGTATCTTGTGAGTTAATCTTATACCTGCAGGTTGCCTAATAGTCTCTTTAAAAAGGTTGACCCAGACCAGGAGTGGTGGTTCATGCCTATAATTCCAGCACTTGGAAGGCAGAGGTATGAGGATTGCTATGAGTTTGAGGCCAGCCTGGAACAAGCACTCCACTCATAATGGTCTGAAAATAGCAATCTATGGGGTAGTAAAACTCTAAATATTGCTTTTTAAGCTTTAAGCTATAAAGATGAGGATTCTTTTAAATGTGATTCTGTTTCGTTTCAAGAAACTGTTTTGAGATGAAAATAATTTCTATTCCTAACATCCCAAGAGTAAAGAATTTAGTTTTACATATGTTATGAAATAAATTTTTACTTTGCTTATGTTGTTTGAGAAAAGACAGTGTATCCTCTATACCTTAAAGACTATAGTTATTCATCCATACATCTTAATTTTCAGAAGCATAGACAATTGGTACCTATACCAAAGGATTAAATGGGCCTCCTAGAATTTAATGTTCTGTTGTGGTCAGGAGACAAAGACTTGATTTTCATTCTGAATCAGCTACTTGTCAACATGCATGAGCGTAGGCAAGCTCAAAATTTCCTCTCCTTAAATTTCCTTTTCTGGAAAGGATTCTGAGGCTCTTTTAAATGATGCCTGAAAAATGATTTCAATTTTTAAAATGTTTTCTTTTTACAGTGGACCCACAGATACTTCTCTATGTCTTTGTGTCTCCTGTCTGACTGCTCTTTCTACAAAACACACATAAAACATGCTGAAGCAAAGTTTATTGAGTTGATACTTGTGTTAGGAATAAATACGGATCTTCTGACTGCTCAAGCAGCTGTAACTGTCTTTTACAACTGTAGACTTTGCCATGGTCTGGGTGGGCTGCACCATTAGTCTTGTCACTCACTGTGATGCATATTCACTTTGGCTCCAGTTTTCAGATAATCAGACTTCCTGACTCGAACTGGCAAGCATTTTCAGTTAGTTTTTCTTTTTTCCAAAATCAAATGCAGCCTTTCTTATGAGAATTTCAGGAGTCTCAGGTTTTGTAGAGTTCTTTAAGAATAATCACAAAGTGACAAATCATAAGAGTAAACATTTTTTTCCAAATCATATGAAGATAGAACCAAACTTTTATACACGGTTTAAACAATATTTTATTGTATTTATTTATTAGAAAGAAAGAAAGACAAAGAAGGGGGGAGAGAGGAAGAGAGAGAGAGAGAAGAAGGGAAGGAGGGGGGAGATAATGGACATGCTAGGGCCTCCAGCCCCTACAAATTAACTCCAGACATTTGTGCCACCTTGTGCATCTGGCTTACATGGGTATATCAAACCTGGATCCTTATGTTTTTGCAGGCAAATGCCTCAACCACTAAGCCATCTCTCTAGCCCCCTTATACATGGTTTTATGATCATTAGTGAACAAAGTCTAGTTTGTAACATTCTGTTGGCCTTTGTGAATGTCTTTATATCAAAGTAAACTAGCATTTTTAATATGCTTTTCTTACTTTGACACATGTTCTCAGCTTCAAGTTAATATTTCAAGATTTGAGACTTACAAAGCTTCTATAAACTATGCCTCTTCCACAATTGCTGGCATTCTCCAAGTCAGAAAGCAAATTGCCTATTAGAATTTTAATTTTAATTAGAAATTTAATTTTAAATTTAATTTAATATAATTTTAATGGAATTACTAGCTTAAAACAATGGAGTATCTCTGTGAGCAAAACTCCTTTTTAAACAATTCTGGTTATAGAAGAAATTGCCCAAATAAAGCCAAGTTATTATAAGATATATTACCAGATATTCAAGTAAGCAGAAAATGCCTTTGAAGTTTTGGCACTCATCAAATTCATTCCCCTTATTAAAAAAAAAAAAAAAAGCCCTCAGCTTTATACTATTTTAACACATCGCCCCAAGAATCCATAGGCCTGTGGTGAGCACAAGTAGAACATGGGCATAGCTCTGTGCTGGTTAAAATTAGACGGCCTTAAGAAAACTAAAGAATGTAATATACTAGACAATCTCTGAATCTACTTGAAGGCAATGTATTTAAGATCAAGTACGAACAGAAAGTGACCCAATGTCCAAGTCAGTGTGTCAGAATGATTGTTTTGTCCTGAATAACTGTTACAAAATTTGAATTAAACAATGATTTGTAACTGAGCAGTTTTCACTTGCAACTTTCCAGAAAATGTAGTTACCTGACATTTTCCATTGATTTCTCTTACATTAAAAATGAAATGTCAGACGCTATTAATTGCAATTTTGTAATAAGTAGTTATAGCAGGAGTAATTGCTAAATGAAAGTATTTCCTGTCTAATGCACAATGGATGTGTTCATTTAAATGTACTTAAGTTTGATGAATGCAATATGTCTATATTTATTACAATTATACATATCTGTGGCTTGAATTGATGGGGTGGGAGTTATTACCCTTGTAAATACAATAGTATTGTCAACCAGAAGGAAGAAAACCCATTTCCTTATCATATTTTATACATCCACATCATAGACACTCCAAAATCCTAGCTTTAAAACTAGAAAGTTTACTCTTGAATCTTCAATGGACTGATGATTATACATATGGCATGTCAGTAAGTCCCACTTTACTTCAAGTTGCCAAGGGTCAATCTTTGTCATATGAGAAGTGACAGAAATGGACAAGAGTTTAACAATCTCTATGCATTATGACCCATATTTGGCACTGATCATTGCTACAGATCTGCTGTAGTCATTGTATGCATTGTTTTCTTTGAATTTGATGTAGGTAGAGCTATTAAAATGTGATTTATTTGAGCAGTTTTTCTAATCAGAATACAGTACAGTATCTCTAACCAAGTAGATGTTACACAAAGTTTCCATAATTCTCCCCATTTTATTCTCAAAACCATTTTGCATTGTATGGTGTTTTATAACTAAAGAATCAAATTATTAGTAAGTCCTATCTTTTGCATCAAGGTTTACATTTTTTTCTTTTAAGTTAATATGGATTTGGTATGACCATAGACATATTTCAGGACTTCTAGCTTTCTTACATTTAGCATAATTTGTAATGATACAAATAGATTGCTATCAAATGTATTTTTCCATTTATACATGCATAATGCATATATTCCTCAATAGGTATTTCCTAACTGTGAACTTTGGTTCTCTACTGTGGTAGTTTGAATAGATGGCACCCAATATATTCAGTGTTTTATTAGTTTGTAGTTTGCTTTTGTAGCCACCTGGCTGGAGGCAATGTCATTGGGCGGATCTTAAGGTGTGGTAGTGGGTTTGAGATTTCTTCTCAAACTGTACGACACAATTGGAGAACAGGGAGAGATCCCCAACTCCTTCTATGAAGCTAGTATCACCCTGATTCCAAAACCAGGCAGGGACGCCACAAGAAAGGAAAATTATAGGCCCATTTCTCTGATGAACATAGACGCAAAGATCCTGAACAAAATTCTTGCAAACCGAATTCAACAGTACATCAAAAGCATTATCCACCTTGATCAAGTAGGCTTCATCCCTGGAACGCAGGGGTGGTTCAACATTTGGAAATCTATCAATGTAATACACCACATAAACAAGCTAAAACACAAAAACCACATGATCATTTCGATAGATGCAGAGAAGGCCTTTGACAAAATACAACATCACTTCATGATCAAAACATTGGAGAGAATAGGCATAGACAGCCCATATCTCAACATAATAAAGGCTATATATAAAGCACCTAAAGCCCAAGCAATTTTAAATGGGGAGAGACTGAAGGAATTCCCATTGAGGTCAGGAACAAGACAGGGGTGTCCACTCTCACCTCTGCTATTCAACATAGTGCTGGAAGTATTAGCTCAAGCAAGAAGACAGGAGAAAGAAATCGAAGGGATACAAATTGGAAAGGAAGAAGTTAAGTTAGCCCTATTTGCAGATGACATGATCCTATACATAAGTGACCTGAGAACTTCCATCTCAAAACTCTTAAAAGTGATTAGCACCTTCAGCAAAGTAGCAGGATATAAAATCAATGCACAGAAATCAGTAGCCTTTCTGTATGCAAAGGACAAAGATACATAAAAAGAAATAACTAACATCGTCCCATTTTCAATTGCAACAAAGAAAATAAAATACCTTGGAATAACATTGACTAAGGAAGTGAAAGATCTATACAATGAAAACATAAAAACTCTCAAAAAAGAAATTGAGGAGGTCCTACAAAAATGGAAAGGCCTCCCATGCTCCTGGATTGGTAGAATTAACATTGTGAAAATGGCAATTTTACCCAAAGCACTCTATAGATTCAATGCAATGCCGATAAAAATCCCAACTTCCTTCTTCAATGAGATAGAAAAAACTATCTCAAAATTTATATGGAAAGGCAGAAGGCCTCAGATAGCCAAGCTCATCCTCACCAAAAGAAATACCTCTGGAGGCATCACCATACCTGATCTAAAGCTATACTACAAAGCCATTGTAATAAAAACAACATGGTACTGGCATAAAAACAGGAATATAGACCAATGGAACAGAATTGAAGACCCAGATTTTGGGTCAAATAACTATAGCTACTTGATATTTGACAAAGGCCCTTCCAATGCAGAATGGAGAAAAGACAGCATCTTCAACAAATGGTGCTGGACAAACTGGACAACCATATCTAGGAAAATGAAACTCGACTCACACATCTCTCCATGCACAAAAATTAAGTCCAAATGGATCAAAGACTTTAATATAAAACCAGAAACTCTGCATCTATGGGAAGAAAAAATAGGAGGAACTTTCAGTGACATAGGAGTGGGAAAAGATTTCCTGAACAAAACCCCAGCAGCTCAGGAAATTAAACAATCACTCAACCACTGGGATCTCATGAAGCTGAAAAGCTTTTTCACTGACAAATATACTATAACCAAAGCCAGCAGATTACCCACAGAATGGGAGAATATTTTTACCAGCTATACAACTGACACAGGCCTGATTTCTAGAATCTACAAAGAACACCAAAACCTAAACAATAAATCACCAAACAACCCACTCACAAAGTGTGGCAGAGAACTGCACAGGGAGTTCTCAGAGGAAGAAATACAAATAGCAAACGCACATTTAAGAAAATGTTCAACATCCCTAATCATCAGGGAAATGCAAATTAAAACAACTATGAGATTCCACCTTACCCCAGTAAGGATGGCTAACATTAAAAAAAAAAAAAAATGAAAGCGAGGTCATGGAGAAATAAGAACAAGTTTTCACTGCTGGTGGGAATGTAAAATGGTTCAACCATTATGGACAGCTATATGGAGATTCCTGAAAAGGATGACCATAGACCTACCAATGGATTCAGTTATTCCCTTATTGGGCATTTACCCTAAAGGCTCCAAGCCTCAGACCAGAGACATTTGCTCAACCATGTTTATAGCTGGTCAATTCATAATAGCAAAGAGCTGGAATCAACCCAGGTGTCCATCACTAGATGAACGGATAACAAAGATATGGTATATCTACACTATGGAATTTTACGTAGCAGTAAGGAAAGATGAAATAAGGAATATTGAAAAAAAAATGGTCAAACATGGAACAGATCATCCTCAGTGAGCTCACCCAAGAACGAAAAGATAATCGTCGCATGGTCTCGTTTATCTGTCGCTCCTAACCTGAATCCACGTGACATGCAGCCAAACCTAATAAATACTCTGAGGACCAGACAAGAGGGAGGGTGGGATGGAGGGAGGGTAAGGGTGGGTGTGAAATTTCAATCTAAAGATATGCAAAGTGTGCCTAGCTGTAGTTCCTGAGGTGTGCTGTGCTGTGTGGCTTTTTGCTTGTGGCTTCACTCTCTGTGTTTGGTCCTGTAAGAGCAGGCCAGCTTCTTCTCCCATTATGGAACTTCCCCTGGATCTGTAAGCTTCAATAAATATCCCTTCCTCCATAACTTTGCCTGGTCTGGAAGTTCATCTCAGCGAACCTGAAGCTGTCTGTTACATCTACCCAAAGATATTTCCTAGTTTCACTGGGTAGAGCTGGAATATTCTCTCTTGGAAGATAGTAGTGCTTACATCTCAGTAGACTTAGTGGACATAGTAGTACTATGTCCACCAAGGCTCATTGGTTTATATATGTTTTATGGTTGTATCAGTTATTTCTGCATGCCAGTCTATATCATAAACATGAAAGGTAACATCTGTGTTAGATCAATAAGAAATGTGGAAGAAATACCACCCCTTTTTACTTATACGTACACATACAAGCATAATTTAGCAATAAAACTGTAGTCATGATTATCTTAGACTGCACCTAGGACTTCTTTATTTCCTTTTGAAAGCATTTTCATACAACTCTATTTTAATTTATTCTGCCATAGGTGAAGTTAGAGTTGAGGTGTTGAATGCTGATAACAATGTTACCAATAGAAATGTATAAATCTCTCAAAAACAGTATCTGTAGCCAATTGGGAAGTGATTCCATATTTAGTAATTACATAAGAAAACCTGAAATATTTAATTATTGCTTCATGAACATAAATACAATAAAGAAACTACATCTGTCTTGTATGTTGGAAATTTGTCATTCTTTCCCAATTAGAATTGATGCTGTGTTGCTGCCAAAGTAGGCTTTCTAGAGATAGTTTCCCACATTCAATGTGGTTGTATTCATAGTTTATGAATCAATAATAAGAAAAGAAAAATTCGCTTTCATAAACAAGAAGTGGCTAACATCACAGCTTCTCTAGACCATGACAGAGTTCAAATTGCCATTATATACTTTTACAACTGTGGGAAACATATCCTTTGTTCACAGTCAATTATAAGGAAAACAATTGATTGTATAGAGATGTGAAGAGCAGTGGAAGACACAAATATTTGGCAGCTTAAGTCTGTGCCATTGCCACAATCCACTCCTGTGTAGTCATTTTTCATTAAGCTTTCTGGGCTTCAGTATCTATATTAAAAATGTACTAAAGTTGTAACAGTCACAGCTGCTAAGAATTATAATCAGTCAGGCGTGGTGGAGCATGCCTTTAATCCCAGCATTTGGGAGGCAAAGGTAGGAGGATCTCCATGAGTTCAAGGCCACCCTGAGATTACATAGTGAATTCCAGGTCAGCCTGGGCCAGAGTGAGATCCTACCTTGAAAAACTGAAAAATGAAAAAACCAAAAATATATATATATATATAATCAGATGCTTACTCTATCATTATTTCAGAAGTATAATTATCTTGTCAGGGTAGGCTATATATGGAGTAGGAAATACATCCTTGTTGTTTACTTATTTTACTTAGCTATTTTTTTCTAGTCAGAAATACCATATTAAATGCTATAGCATACAGAGAACATACCTTTTACAAAAGAAGTTAATCATAACTTTGACAAAGTTAATGCTAGTTAAGATCATACCATGCTATAATTAGCTGTGAAATTCCTAGTGTATAGTATATACATATAATCTATCTATCTATATACATAACATAAAATATTCACACAGATTATATATATATATATATCATCTACACACACACACACACACACACACACACACACACACACACACATATATATGTAGATGATATATAGATAGATAGTCTTCTGGTCAGGAATGGTGTCAAGCCTGTTATCTAGCACTCATACTATGGAAATAGAGGTAGGAGGATTATAGGATTGCCCCAAATTTGAGACCAGCCTGGGTTACAAAGTGAGTTCTAGGCCAGCCATGGCTGCATAGTAAGACCCTAACTCAAAAAATAAAATACATAAAGAAAGTTTATACTTTCAAGCTTTGGTATGAAATGGTAGGCTCATATTTCCATTAGATATTTTCTTTGTAGTCTTTAATACAACCACATATATTTATATACAATACACACACATAAACACACACACACACCAAAACACCTAACATCAAATGCCTACATAGGGAAGAAAAATAATTTTTTCATCAATAAGTTCTTGTCTTCCTGTCATGAAAGACATATTAACAAAAGTAAAAAAGCAAACTGAAGTTTGATAACATGTATATTTTCTATATATAAGGAAGGTAACAGAAATGAGATAGTATTCTAGAGCATATCTCAAGAAATTATCTTAGACTGCAGGCTTAAATGGCATCATTCCCTGAAACAAGGAAAAAGTGTGTGGGGAAGGTCTATGGTTTAGACTCAGAAAAGGCACTAAGAAAAAAAGCGAATGCTGCAATACAGAATGAAGTCATACCTTCTTTTTAGTTGACTCTAGTAATTTGAAGCTATCCTTCTCTTCATGGTGCACAAAGGGAGATGCCTTTACAAATAGAATTTGCCTTTCAACTATCAACTTCTCTTCCAAGAGGGTAAAATTTTAGAACTACTTCTATGTGTATAGTCTCAAAGCCCAGGCTTAAATGAATTTTTATGCTAAAGAAGAATGTTTGTGTTGGTATATTTGGGAACTTGTCATTTTGGGGAGTAGTACCCTGAATGCCATAACCTATGTGTGTGCTACAGGCTAGTAAAAACTTCCAAGAGAATGAATAATTTTTTTCATATCAACCCTGTAACCTTCTTATTATTATTCCCCTTAATTTATCTATCCTGAATTCCTAGCTCTTGAACTGCTTTAAGACACAGGCTGACATTTAAGCCAGACAGTCTTTAAGGGCTAAATTGTTTTTTATGTGTTATAAAGATAAAAGAAATCAATTAATAAAACCTTCCCAAAGCAAGGTTTCCATTACCCTATCTGTGACAAAGATTTAGGAAGCAATGAGACCAACAGGGTTTCATGACTCAGCAATATCCACTGATTGAAGCAAAGGAAAATGCACTCTCTTTAAAGCTGGAATTTACTTGGAGACAATAAAATAGAACATGTCACAGAATACAGGAGTTTGTAAGGCAATCTCTCATACATAATAGTGAAAGGGCAAATATAGGTTTTCATGCAAAAATGTGAATTAAATTCTCAGACCTTTTCACATGTAGTACAATTAAGGAGATATGAAGAACAGCAGTGGATTTCTTCTGTTTCATTTTTATAATCAAGGCACATGTCCATGAACAATTTAATAGGACCACTATCTTTTATTTTCTTAGTGTTCATCTCTGTGTTTAATAAAAATTATGGGTTTTTGAAATTAAAATTACTCTTCTCATTGTCTGGGAATTAAGAGCTCTGAAGGATCTCAATTTCACAGATACATTGGCAGAGGCTGCCTGCACTTCCTGTCAGAAGGATAAAGACCAAGTCATTGCCTTCAGCAATATGCAGCCCTGAGCACAGACAGAAATCACTGTAAAGTCAAGCAGACCTACACAGGGATCCAGGATCCTCAACATAGTCTGTAGCAGACAGCTTCAGGTTCTCTGAGATGAACTTCCATCCCAGGCCAACAGTGCACTCCATGGTAGCCCTTTTGCACAGTCCTGGTATATCCAAAACATTTTCAGGTCTCCATGCAAACAGCGGTCCATCTTCCAAAGGCTCTTCCAGCCTATTCCTGAGGGTCTTCATGCCCTGCCTCATGCCACATTGTAGCAGTGGCTCCTGGAACCATGTGCAATTCATGACCACTCCATGCATTTTTCATGCTTCCAAAATTAATACCAGGTATGCAGGACACAGCAGTGTTCTTAATCCAGGGACAAAATAAATCATAGCCTTGAAAAGCAGGTTCCTTCTCCAGTCAACTCTTCCCAAAAGAGTTTGCATTTCTAACAGTCTTTCCTCAGGCATCCTCTCCATTGTTTTAATGTAAAGCATTTGGGCCACCTTCCTTAAGATTGCTAATGTTTGACAATAGCAGCTCTGCTAATCCAAAACCAGTCTCAGTGCCTCTAATTTTAACTTGCTTGAAGTTTTCCAACTTAAATCTCTCAGTCCAATATCTTTAGCCAAGCACATCAGTCCATTACAAATTTAACCTTGATCAAACCTTATGGGCCTGGGTAGCAGAGCTCAGCCATCCCTTATGCCAGTAACCCAGTTCCAGCAAAGTCTCCTGCAGTCTTTCCTCCCCCTTAGAAAGTTCATAAGCCAAGCCTCAAAGTGCAATACCATTTGCACTTAGCATTCTCAAACTCTCATCAGAATAGCCCATAATATTTGACTTACCACTGCAGAAGGCATCTTCAGTTGCCAACACCAAGTCCATGCCTGTTCTTCAAAACAAAGGTTCCAAAAGATGAACATCCACATGGTCAGGTTCATCTCACCCCACACTCCTCGGTACCTCTTCCTGTAGCAGACAGCTTCAGGTTCGCTGAGATGAACTTCCAGACCAGGCACAGTTATGGAGGAAGGGATATTATTTATTGGCGTTTACAGATCCAGGGGAAGTTCCATAATGGCCAGAGAAGCAGCCTGTCTTACAGGACCAGGCAAGAGAGAAAAAAGCCACCAGCCACCAGCCACACAGCACACTTCAGGAACTCCTATTAGGCACACTTTGCATATCTTTATAATGGAATCCTAAACCCACCACCACACCTTAAGATCCTCCCAGTGACATTGCCTCCAGCCAGGTGGCTGCAGATGCAAACAACAAACTAATAAAACACTGAATATAGTAGGGGCATATATTCAAACTACCACATGGTCCAAGCCAAAGTGTTTGTTCTGACATTCTACAGCTTCAATGAAAGGATAATAGATCATGTTTCATGGAGTTCTGGTTAGGATTCATGTAAAAACTATGAAGCATCTGGAACATTTCTGGGTTGCAAGAGGAGCTCAAAACTGATGTATAATAATCATTAAATTAATTAAAATAATTTGAGAGGAAATGTTCATCTTTCTAATTAAGTGCATTACTCTAGTGAGAATACCTGGAAGTTTATAGACAGATCTAGTATATGCATGATATGATATGTTTGATACAAAGGGTGCATATTATTTCCTCATACTTATAATACTAATTATAAATGTTACTAATTATACAGAATTTTTCTGAATTACAACATAAAAGAGCCATTGACATTACCTGTTATTTTTACAATAAATCTTAAGATAATTGTCATGTTCAATTTGTAATTTATTTTTAATCTTTTAATGAATTATTGAGAATGACTAAATAGATTATGATTTTATTTCACAAACACTTTATGCTGTTAAATAAGCTTCCAGCAGCATCCTCCACTATACAAACTGTAAGAAGGAACATGTGAGTAACAGGAAAATTAAGGAAGTCTATATATGCCCATTTTATTCCTTCTTTATTTTTGAAATTTTCTGATACTGATAACATGTGCCAGCTTTTACTCTTTCATATTTATTATATAATTTCAAATATATCTGCAGTTCATAGAATTTTTCAGAAAGTAAATGCCATCCTAATTTACCTTTTGTACTATTGAATCAGTTAAAGTACCCTGTCATTCAACAAAAAAGCTATGAAATACTACATGTCAAGAAGATAGAGAGATGGAGAGAGAAAAACTACCTCCCATTATTAAGCAGTCTGAACCACAGAGATTATCACTCTATGGCTTTTAAAATTCCATTAATGGTAAGACTGTTGTACAAGGCCATAAACTTTTAAAGGTTAAGACATTGTCACAAATCAGGAAGTGTGTCCTTGCCTTAATCCCAGCAATTGGGGAGGGGGGTGCAGCATCTGAGGTAGGAGGAACCCTGTGAGTTCCAGGCCAGCCTTAGACTACACAGTGAATTCCAGGTCAGCCTGGGCTAGGGTGAGACCCACCCTACCTTGAAACAAAAAGAAAATTTAAAAAAAATGTTTGTTCAAAAAACAAAAATGCTACAAATGATACAAGTTTCTCACTATGAGGTTCTTGAATATGTGACTATATAGCGGTTCATGGTATAAGCACATGTGTAGTAGAGTAGATGCACAGACATATACATGCATCCAGTTAAAAGCTTGCTCAACTTTACCAATTGCTACCTCTATCTGATGCAACTTTACCAACTGCTACTTCTATCTGATGCAACTGCTGAATATGTTACTCCTGTTCTAAATGACAGACTGTAGATTGTATCATTTTCCCTCTAGTCTGTGACTTTAACCCCACACTTATTGGTACATATTGTTGGACTCACTCAGCACCATCTGAGAGGATCATCCAATTTCATATTTCAGAGCAGGTCAACCACACACAGGTCATGGGCCTCCATTGGGTTTTGATTCTTTTACAAAGACACCATCACTGCCTGTCTACTGCCTGTCTAGCTATAACCTAGGTTTTCAAGTTTTGTGAAAGATTCCTAAGGCATCATTTGTTCTTTTCTGTCTTTTGCTTTTTATTTACCTTTAATCTTTACCTGCCTGGATTTCAATCTTCATGTCTCAGCTCCCCCACTTCCAACCCTCTGTGGCCACTGAGAAGTTTGTGCTCTCACCTCTGAATATTCTGGAATATGAACTATCTGTATGTTTCCTGACATACAGGAAACATACAGATAGTTTTAAAGAAACGGGCATAGTCCTTAGGGACACCATTATGATATTAAAGGAAGAGAGATGGGAATTAGTGAACCATTTCTTGTTATTAAGAAATCAGTCAAGGGCTGGAAAGATGGCTTAGCAGTTAAGATACTTGCCTGCAATACCAAAGAACCCAGATTGGCTTCTCTAGGACCCATGGAAGCCAGATACAAAAAGAGGTATGAGTCTGGAATTTATTTGCTGTGGCCAAAGACCCTGGCATACCCATTCTCTCTTTCTCTCCTTATTTGCCTCTCTCTCTCTCTCTCTCAAATAAATAAATAAAAATTAAAAAATGGATAATTTTGTCTTGTGACCTTGCAAGAAATAAGCATTCTGAATAAATCCCTTATGATTTAAATGTTGTTAAGACTTTACTTTACAATTATAGAATTTTGAATGGAAATCCATATAATATGATAATTAAAGCTTGTTTTAGAAATATATTGAGATGATGTTTCAAAGAGTAACTAAGGAACTCTTGGTGGTGGCCATTGGGTTACTTTCAGATTATCTACTATACTGTATGGGCTAATACAGAATACATATTTGCCAGAAGTGAACCTTGAATTCTCAGTCATTACTTTCCCTAATTCATGAGACAGAATTTTTTTTAGCAATGGATCTATATCCAAGGCACATGGTAAAATTGCCAAGGCTGTTCCCAGTCATAATAAGCTCTTATTATTTCAAAGTAATACTTAGCTCTAAACCACTCTCTAGAATTACACTAAGAAAGAGAAAGGAGGAAAAGTAATGGAAAAGACTAAATGAGAAATAATGGCTTCCCTTTGTGCTAAGCCCATTAAATCAAGAAAATTATCATCATTTCAGTGTCATCCTCTTGTGTCTGTTCTCACCAGTGACTACATCAATAGGCCATTATCTGTTTTTTGAGGAACTGAGTTTTCATCCTGAAACTTAAGCCTGTAATTTCATTACAGGATCTGTCCTTACTAAGCTTTATATCCTAAAAACATTATTCTAGAATGAACCAAATTGTTACTTCTGTTGTCTGAGTCAGTGATCAGACATTTGTTAGTTTTGCTCTTTGTTCTTGGTGGTCATTTGTTTTTACCTTGTTATCATATCATATTTCCATGTCTAACTTAAATGTTGAGTCAATTTATGTCACCCTGTGAAAATATGCCTGGATTCTACCTTGTGGAACTACATCGAACATAAAAATTTAAGATGTATGTCATATGAAGTCTATGATGGAGATAAAACAGGGATGGCTTGAAATGTGTTAAGTTCAAAAGTTAGGATTACAATTGACAATAGGTGGCAAGAGAAAGGATAAATAATGACAGGCTGCAGTAGTAACCAAAGGGTGACTTCTGTAGAACTCACATGGTGATTGATGAGTTAGAAATGGTGCCGAACTTTTACTGTGCCATGAGTTTCTAGAAAGTAATGAGTCTTGTCATATTATTTTAGTCACAGAATAATTAAATACCAACTTGATTAATATCAGTTTGTGTTTCTATTAGAGAGAAATCTAACCAATATTTTTTGTCTTTTTTTAAAGGATTTTTCAGAAAAAGAGAAGTCCACAGCAAAAGCCCTGGAAGATGCAAAGGCAAACTTTTACTGTGAATTATGTGACAAGCAGTATCACAAACACCAGGAGTTTGACAATCATATTAATTCTTACGATCATGCTCATAAGCAGGTAAGCCAAAGTGCAAAAATCCTTCCCATTTCTAGATTTATAGCTTCAGAATGGAACTTTGAGAATTTGGCCTTATTTATTATCATTGAAGACTCTGAGGTGAGATCATTTTACTTTTTTTCTTTTCCTTGAAAGGTTGTTTCTGTTCAAATGTTAGATGAAGTCATTTTTTTTTCTCTAGAAACACCACAAAACTGGAGGTGAACTTAGAGATAATCTAAGAGTAGAATTATTTACTTTACTTTAGAATTTACTTTAAAATTATACATGTAGGGAAGCTAGAAGACTATATACACAGTATAATGTTACAAATTGCAGAAAAAGAAACAGAATAGAATTCTTGGCTAATACAAGAGCAGAATCTATTTCAGAATCTAAAACAATCCAACCTCACTCCTTCCTTGTTGTTTCTTCCCTTCCCCCCTTTTGGGAAAATAATAAAAATTATTTAAGTTGTTATTGAACAAATGAATCATCTCAAATTAAGCAAAGGTTCAAATAGATAAAGTCAATTGGCCAATAGAAGGGAGAGACTTCGCAGCTCATTTTCTTAAAAGGTCACAATGTAGCTCTCAGTGTAAATATTCAGCACATGGTCCTAGTATTCTTTCTTCTGTTTGTCAGTGAAGAAACAGGCCATTGATCATATCCTGTTAGAATTTAAACTTGCTGGTTGAGGTATGGATGTAGTGGCAACTTAAGAAATAGAAATGACCAAGAAAGAAATGCCTGTGTTCTCATATTGCTGGATGTTGGAATTTGTGGCTTAATCTTTTATACTCTATATCCAAAATATTTATTATATTGCAATTGCCATCTCCTTGCTAGGACAAAACACCTAACCAGCTTTAGCAGCTGACAGTATTGAGGGGAAATCTCATCATGCATGACAGAGCAGAGACTGGGAATCACATCTTGTCAATTAAGCTGGGAGGTAGCATTCAAAATGTGCTAGCTAGTGAACATCCAGTAAAGTTGGATTAATAACCCTCAATGTCTGTCACCACCTTCACCAGCAAGGCTGTACCTTGCAAAAGCTCCACTAACTGAGGATTGATTAGGGTTAATCAGAAATTCACGTGGCAAGAGAGAGCATTTCACAGTCAAACTACCACATATTCAAAGCAAATGAAATTAAAATTTTATTAACATCATTTATTGATGATATTTGGCCTTAAATTAAATTTAAAAATGAGGGGGCTGGAAAGATGACTTAGCAGTTAAGGTGTTTGCCTGCAAAGCCAAAGGACCCTGGTTCGATTCTCTACGACCCACGTAAGCCAGATGCACTAGGGGGCTCATGCATCTGGAGTTCATTTGTGGTGGCTACATGCCCTGGTGCACTCAATCTCTCCCCCCAAACTCTCTCTCTCTCTCTTTCTCTCTCTCTCTCTCTGCCTCTTTCTCTCAAATAAATAAATTAAATTAAATTAAACTAAATTAAAAACTATATATGGCCTTGGGAAAGACAAGGTCAATAAAGATAGCCTTTTATCCTCACTGATATAACATGTACAAGTAGTTGATCGTAACAGTCTGACATGGGCAAGGTTAACAGGGTAAACTGATTTAGAATTGCAATCTCTAATCACTAGTATGGATAATAATCACCTTGGCATCTATTGATAATGAAGATTAGGAGGCTCCATCAGGTTTCTAAATGGTATAATTTGGAAACAGGGCCTAATATCGTATATTTTGAAATGATAAAAGATATATAATTTCAAATACATATTGAAATGAAGTAAATGTCAACTTCCTAACATTAACAATAATACTGTTTCATTTACATAACCATCAGTCTACCCTCACTCTACCCCTGAAACAGTTTTTGAAGCAAATTGTCAATACCATTATCATTTGATCTCCAAGCATCTCAGAATAGACAATTATGTTCTAAAAACATAGCAATTATCATTCCTAAAATGTCCATGAGTAATCTTGTTTTCCAAATTATCTCATAAATTATTTATAAATTTGAGTTCTTTGAAGTTAGTATCCCAAAATGCCCACTTTTTACATGTTACCATTTAGTTTTTCTTTCTCAAAATAATAATCTGTTTTTAATATTTAATTAGATTTTCACTCCATTCAATTTACACTTTTCAGTTCTCCAAATTTAAGATTTTGTAAAATTTTCTACTGGTGTATTTTCACATTTTCCTTGGTTTTCTGTGTTTTCATCAAATTGGTTGTTATTGTTACCAGTTCACTCAAATTCAGATTTCTACTTTCATTTTAAGAAATATATTAGAAGGCATATGGCATTCTCCCATAAAGAGACAATGTCTGGTGGGTTTTATTCATATAATATCAAATTTAGTTAGTGAGTTGAGATACTATCACATATCATTAGATATCTCAACAGCATTTTTCCATGAATGAATTTTATAGCTATTTATTATTGTTCAAATCACTTCATTAGGAGATAAAATGATAATTCTAGATATATTGCCCATTTTGTTAGTAAAACAGAATATGTCTACATGACTATAAAGATAAATTTCTCATAACACTTGCTCCCTTAAGGATTTTATACAGGCAAACTTCAGGGTGAATATTAAACTGGCACTGTACTTAGAAAACAAAAATATGATGGAAAGAATAGTGTAATTTGATCTTGGGCTGTGTTTTGCATGGGCAATGCATGTACTTGTGCTTGTTAAAATAGATTTTCTAGAGGGGATGGCATTATTGATAACAGAAATAGGAGGGGTTAAGTAAAGTGGAAGAACCTGAGGCCCTGGTGAGAACTGTGGCTCCACTTGGCATGCATTGTTCTCTGGATTCTACGTAATCAACTCCCTTTTTGTTCCTTTCTTCAAGCTCAATTTATATTGGCATTGGAATGTTGAACTGAATAGCTGCCTGTTTATAATATCCCTATTCCACCTATATGCCCATTTCTATTATACTTGGACTTAGAGATATTTTAACTTTTCTGTGGACACTCTTTCAACAACACTGTTTGGATTTCTAGTCTGTAATGCTCTATTAGATGGTAAAAATGGATGGGTTTTGTCCTCACCTTGAGGGAACAGGTAACTTAATTGGGAATAAAAATCCATTCACCTTATAATATGATAAGTGATGTAGCACACTTAAAGGATCACAGGAAACTAATTTCAGAAAGAAGACAAATGAGCTTTAAAAGAATGAGTAGAAGTTAGCCATACAATCAACAGTAGTTGATCATTTATGGTAGAAACCCTACATCAAGACACAGGGAAGTTATGACGCATGTCCCATGAAGGCACAAACAATTAAAATGCTGCCAAAGCCACAGGCACTTCTTGGGAATCTCTTTAGAAATCTTTTAAACTCTGTTTCACTTATAAGTGCTTTCTCCTTTTGTCTTGTACTCTTTTTACACTTGTGATTTCTCATTTTCACCATTCTTATTGCATTTCCTTTTACATAACTACTGAGAACTCCTAACTGGTCTCCATAATTCCAGTACTATCTCTGCTCCAGAATCAGCTTATCCACGTATGAGATCTATTTCCATGCATACTGTATCACTCTCTTCCTAGGGAGGGAATCTCCAGTGGCTGACTTAAAAGAGCTTGAACTATTTAGCATGTCATTGAAAACCTCCACTATCTGGCTTTTATCTCCATTTCCAGACTTTTCTCCAGAAACTCCAGAATTTTCCTCCAGTTTTCCAAAAGATGCCTTATGCTCTCCCACCTGCTCTTCTTGGCTCACAGACTTCTTCTGTCTAGGATGTCTTTCCCTTGCTGGCTGCATTGCAACTCATTCTGCACATCCGATACAGATTGACAATGTACATCTTTAAATGAGCTGAAATTTCATGGAAACTGACTCAACACAACATTTGTTAAATTCTTTTTACTCAAAATCTATTAATATTGTGTGGAATTTTTATACACACTGCACACTTTTGGAAATACCAGTGTAATTAAATTTGCTACAGACCTTGTTACTTCACTTCCTGGGATAATGTTGTAATACTTCTTTTTAAAGATTTATTTTGGCCCAAAATATTTTGAAAACTACTTCAATTTTAAATAAAGCACGGTTTGAAATTTCCCTTTTAAATGAAATCAAATTTTATGTTCTCTAAAAGCAAGCATTCAGTAAAATAAAATATGCAAAAAAGGATCCTCACATTTAAAAGCTAAATATGCCCATTTGGTTCTTGCTTCTTAAAACCTTTCCTTGATGGGGATGGAATTGTAATGATGATGTTAGGGATTTGGCTAAGAATAACTTTTTGCCTGACTAATATGAATATGAATTGCTGCCATTTTTTTCTATGTGCAGTGAAAGAAAATTTCTTTCTCCTGTTAAATTTTCCCAATAATGTGGCTTTTTCTATACTTCTAAGTAAATATAAATTTATTATGTTTTTCATTATTAGAACAACTCAGAACCAAAAAATAAATCTACAACTTCTCTTTTCTACCTTTCTTTCATCATTTATAATTAGTCGGGGTACTGCAGGTAAATAAGTTGTTTCTAAAGCTTAAATTCGTTTTTGTATCTAAATAGCAGTATTATATGTTTAATTATTTTATTGCAATGATTATATTTCTATTCATTGTCATGTAGTTGTAGATAAATAAACATTAAAGGATAAAGTAAATTAGTTTGTGATTCACAGATTAAAATAGTTCAAACATTTGATAATGCTTTTCTATGATATGATCAAGAAAAAAACTATTTTTCTTAGGTATTATTTGTGGAGGTATTATTCATGAGTGACCTAAGTGATTTTTATTATATTGTTTTAATCAAAAATAATAATGTAATTCTAGGTTTGGAACCTTCTTTCTATTTATAGTTCATGTCTTAGGGAACAACTTGATTGTTTTAGCTATTGCCTTGAATAACATATAATTCTCCATAAATGCCAATCATTTTTTCCTAAAGCAATTTGAATGTGTATGCAATTTACAGACACTTGGGTACAAATTAGTATAGCTATCATAAATAGAAATAAATTCCTGTGAGACAATCTTCAAATCATAATCTCTTTTTCAAGACTATTAGCTGCAAAAGTTTTACAGTGAATAAGTAATGTACATCTTCACATTCAGGAGAAGTCTCCCATGCTCCAGAGACATTGTGGCTTTTTTTCAATTAAAAACAGAAAACAAGTGAACAGGGTATTCATACAATTATCCAATAAATTATCTTCAATATTATTAAAACAAGCTTACTTTAAGCTCCTCCACATGTTATGATTAATCCTTCTCATCCCTTTTGGCTCTACAATAGGGGTTATTTTCACTCAGGGGGGGCTTGTTCTGTTGTCGACTTTAGATATGAACTCCAGCGGATACATTCTTAAAATATCATTTTGGATTCTTCCTATCTCTTCTGGCTCCAAGAAAAATATCAAAATAAATTTATCTTTGTCACCTTAACTCCCGGAGATAAAAACTGAATTCCTAAAACTCTAAAATGAATTCAATCTAATTATCTCTTGCCTTGTCACCACAACTTGATTTAAATTTTCTCCAAATGCTACTCAAATTGGTCCAGTGATATATATCAGCATGCCATGATTAAGTTACTAGTTCTCAATATATGATAAGAAAATGACAGTCCAGGTGATTTGTGTGTTTTGCAGTATAGAAAAAGTAAAGACTGAGTCCAGTCTTTATTTCCAGGATATAGAATGAACACCTTCCAAACTATAAAATATTTAAGTTCTATATTTTTTAAATATATTTTTATTAGTTATGTATATAGTATATACACAGCCATGATGGTATGCATCCTCCCCCCCATGGGTAGTGTGGGTCTTGCCTTATATTGGTAGCTGTCAGTTATGTGGGAGAAGCAATGACTCTGTGAATAATGACCCAACTCATGGCTCTAACAATCTTTCCACACCCTCTTCCTCGAGTTTCCCTGAGCCATGTTGGGTTCATTTTAGGTCTATTTCAGTAATGAGGTTTTGTGGGTTTCTGTGTCTCTGGATGTCTGATTTGGTAGGGGTTGAGAGTTCTTTGTGTGTATCTCCTTCACCCTTGTGCTGGTACCCAGTTCACCAATAAAGCAGCACTCTTGCTCATTTCCCCTATAACTCAATGGCTTCATCTGTTGCCCTGTTGTGGTGAGATGGGCTGATTCTCTTCTCAGGATATGTGTCCATCTGAAAGAGAGAAGCATATTCTCCAACGGAGAGTGAGGTCAGTGCAAGATATATGGATAACCATTATTATTTTAGAGAGAATTTAATAGGTCTAGGCCTTCTTGTATCCCAATATTGGCAGGAGCTTGATATTGGAGAGCGGGCTCATTTTAGGATATGGTTCTGACTTGTTTCCTGTTTCCATGTATGGGTTCCATTCCACTGAGCAGATCTGTTAGCCAAATCTAGAGCAGTTGGTAACCCACCATGGCTGTGTGCCATTATTGCACTTGTTTGAGCATCATGTCAGGTTGTTTGCTGCTGAGTAGCTTAGACCAAGAGTTGCTTAGACAGATGTTGGTAGTTTTCCCCCAGTCACATATTTACTGCCTTCTGACACTAGACAAGCTAACTGTCTGGGGTCTGACTCTCTTCCAGATTCCATCCAGGTCTCTCATGTTCCATGCAAACAGCATATGGTGTCTTTGGCAGTAGGGTCTTACCCATAACCTTTGGTGAGTCATTGAGTACTCTGAGAGGAATCTGTCTTCTTTTGGGAAACCTTGTAGGTCTCATTAATATACAGCTCCTTGTGGGTGTTAACTATATGCAGGTATTGGGAGTTACAGGTCAGTGCCAAGGAAAAAGAAGGAAGAAAAAATATAGGTAATAGGAAAGAGAAAGAGAGAAGAGAGAGAAGAGGGAGTGATACAGAGTGAAACAGGAGAAGATTGAAGTTAGTCTACATCTTACCCTCTCCCAGTCCTGGTGATTTGGGTGTTCTCTCCAAGCACCTAATTCAGGTTTGACCTTATAGTATGTCCTTCAGGATATAGGATTTTTATGGTACTGTTTCCATTTGGGTCCAATTTTTTGCCCCACCCCCACCCTTTCCCTGCCCTCCCACCCAACCATCCCTATTGTCCAGACCTCCACATGTTTAGTAGGTGTGTCAGCATATCAGGAAGTTCTATATTTTACATTCAACAAACCCCCTATCCTTCAGTGTGTGTGTGTGTGTGTGTGTGTGTGTGTGTGTGTGTGTGCGCGCGAGTACACGCATATGTACTTTTATGTTGAACCATCCAGCAGTTATTGAAATTTCTATTAGGAATTAATTTAAAAATTTAGCTTTCTCCTAATATTCAACTTATTTATGATACTGGCTTTACCTTGGTTATGAGGTTTTTTTTTTAATTTCATGGTTGTTTATAAACAGTAAAAGAAAATTAAAAATTGCATTCTTGTTCCCTGTCTCATATAGATGTGCCCAGTGCTTAACTACCTAGGACACTTTCTCTATGGATCTCCCTGTCTGTAGTTCTTACATCTTACCTTTGGTTTTCAGATTCTTCCCTTCATTGGAATACTATCTTTATGCTACTCTTCAGTAAGACCTTTCTTTTCCTTTGGAACTCAAACTGTGGGTTGCCATTTCTCTAAATCCTAATACCCTATTGGCACTACCTGCAGCGTTCAGTCAGCTTCATATCTTTAGAGCCAATTCTTTAGTATTCAATAAATTTGACAGCTCATTGTATAACCACTGGTACCTTGAAATCAACCACTGAAAATTCTATAATCAAGGTTTATTCTGTCTTATTTTATTCTCAGAAGGTTTTATGTTGACACAAAGTTGCCTACTACAGCATAGAAAGAAACCCACAAGGAAGAGCTTGGTTGCTTCTAATAGCCACTCTATTTCTAGAACTAGAACTAACAGCTGTGCTTGACATATAGGAATAACTCAATATGTATTGTAAGCATGTATAAGTATCTAATTAAGTGAGTTTCTAGGTTAGGTGGTTCTACTTTCCAGCATCAATTATGTTTTCTAATCATTGATTAATCATTACTCAAGTATATAGAGTGAATACTAAAATGAAGAAGATATTCACTCTAACCTAAAATTGTTCATATATATATATATATATATATATATATATATATATATATATATAATTTAAAAATTATTTATACTTTTGAGAAATAGATAAGAGAGTGAGAGAGAGAAAATGGGCATGCCAGGGCCTCCAGCCACTGCACATGAACTCCAGATGCATGCACCACCTTGTATATCTGGCTTATGGGGGTCCTGGGGAACCAAACCTGGTTGCTTTGGCTTTGCAGGCAAGCATCTTTACTGCTAAGCCATCTCTCCAGCCCTACATATTAAATTTAAGAAAATTTTTGTGCCAATATAAATGCTGATATTTTATGTTTTGCCCTAAAACCTTTAGATAACTATAAGTCAAACTGTTTGCATCAAGGCCTTTTAAGAAGTCAGATGATCTGATCAGATTGTGATCAGAAAAATAACTCTAAAGGAGGTTGGAAGATAAGTACACAAAGAAAGGTATTTGAACTTTACAAGCAAGTGGGCATTTGAGATGACAGAAGTCTTTAGAGCAATGACAATAAGGGGGTGACAAAAGGGTAGATATAAAGTCCAGCAGTGGTTAATGAAATGTGAAAATGAGTTCTATATCATGAGTAGTCAACTAAATAAAAGTTTGTGAAGATTTAAAAATAGTTTGTTAAATATGAAAAAAGGAATGGTACTATTCAGTGTTGAGATAGGGCAAAGTTGCTTTTGGAAGTATTATAATTTTTAGATGTTCTACTTTTAGTTATATCTCAAATGATTTAGGACATGAATTTACCTCTCAGGTTGTACTCTGAGATATCTGATAGCTGTTGTTTTTGATCTCTTTTCACTGTGTCTTTGCTTCTTTTCTAGCAGTACAGGAATTTGGGGGTTTCTCTGCCAATGTACCAATATATGATTATTTGGGGATGTTATAGATCCTTATCTTATGATTTTTTTAAAAATTTACTTATTCAATTATTTGTAAGATATTATTTTATTTATTTATTTATTTATTAGAGACAGAGAGAGGGAGAGAGAGGGAGATGGGCATGCCAGGGCCTCTAGCCACTGCAAACACACTCCAGATGCATGCGCCACCATGTGCATCTGGCTTACGTGGGACCTGGAAATCGAACCAGGGTCCTTAGGCTTCACATGTATATGCCTTAACCACTAACCTATCTCTCAAGCCCCTATTATTTATTTGTTTATTTATTTATTTGAGACAGAGAGAGGGAGAGAGAAGGAGAGAGAGAGAGAAAGAATGAGAATGGGCATGCCAGGGCTTTTAGCCACTGCAAGTGAACTCCAGACGCATGTGCCACCATGTGCATCTGGCTTACATGAGACCTAGAGAACTGAACCAGGGTTCTTAGGCTTAGCAGGCATGCACCTTAACTGCTAAGCTGTCTCTCCAGCACTTATCTTATGCATTCGAAGAATGAAAATCACAGAATGGAGGATAAGGTTCAAAAAGATTTAAAAATATATATTTACTTATTTATTTATTTTTTTATTTATCTATTTATTTATTTGCAAGCACAGAGAGAAAAAAGAGAGACAGAAAGATAGAATGGGCACACCAGGGCCCCCTGCCTCTGCAAAAAAACTCCTGTGCATCTGGCCTTATGTAGGTACAGGGGAATCAAATTTGAGTTGTTGGGCCTTACGTGCAAACACCTTAGCTACTGAGCTATTTCTCCAGGCCCCAGAAAGATTTTATTATAAGACAATGAAGTAAGGCGAAGCTCTTACCCAGGGAGACAAGAGGTGGTTTGAAAAGCTCAGAACACAAAAGAAGGCAGAGCTCTTGCCCAAAGAGGCAAGTCGAAGATGGGAAACTCTACCCCTAGGCTTAGGTTGTGGATTTTATGAGCCTGTGTATGTACATCCTGGTGTCAGGTGCCTGTTGTCATGATCTCTAGAAAAGGACAATGTTTCTAGGAATCAAAATTCTCGAAGAATGTCAAGGAAGAGCTTCCTAAGGGGGAAGACATAAGAAAAGCCAGATCCTTGTCACATTTCTGACTATACTAAAGTATAATGGCCTATATTTTCCCCTAAAGGCCCAAGGATAATTCCTGCACTTAGCCACAAGAAAGCTATTCATGTTGTGGTCCATCTCCCCTAAGCTGCCTAGCCAATTTCTATCTCCTATCATTGGATTGCATTCCTTATCTCCTCAATACCATATCTGTCTTTATCATACTTTTCCCCTCTTTTTGGTGTAACCCATCTCTTAGAATACATGTATAAAATTAACATGTAAGATGAAATATGTGGAACATTGCCTATCAGAAAATACATGCATGCACTAATTCTACTCTCCTTATTGAATACTATTTAACTGAGTTTCAGCTTTCAATGCTATTGAAAGTTATGTATCATCTTAAACTTATCCTGTCTTTGGGGGAACATTTAGATTTTCCATCATTTCTTTTGATACCAAACATTTGTTTACTGTCAGTTATGTACCAGATTCTGTTCCAAATGCTCAGAATACAGTAAGGAAGAAACTTGATAATCATCCCCATCCTCATGAGGTGACATATAGTGTGCGGGACAACAGAAGATGAATATATGTAATAAAAACCATGCACACACACACACACACACACACACACACACACAATGGTCCTATATTCTACAGAGAAGAATAATGGATGGGCTGGAATGCTGTGTTATGAAAACAATTTTAGCTAGGACTTTTGAAGAAGAACTTAATTAAAAGACGATTATAAGCAAAGGCTTCAAATACACAAGGGATCAATTCAGGCAACCATCACTGGGAAGAAGTGTGGTAGGCAGGAAGAAAGCCAAATATAAACTTTTACTCCTGAGATCACATTGTGTGGTGGTTTGCTCCTTCTGCTTCTTTTCTTTTGGTTTCTTGGTAATCAAAGCAAATGTTAACTTCCACAGGGTTAATGTGATGACTAAGTGGAAAAAAAAAAAAACCACAAAATGCCTAACATACTATAACTACATGAGAGCTGAGGACCATATTTCACATGGTATAGTTTCCAGTGGATGCTTGAGAGCCATTACAGAAGAATATTTTGTAGAAGTCATTCATGAATTGCAAGACTAAACTGAAGATTTCTTTTACAATCTCTGAAATCATTTATGCATAACTTTTGGGTAGATGTGGCTTTTTCTCATTTCACTTATTTTAGAAATAGTTTAAGCAATGAAAAAAATCAATAGTTTTCTGTTGATTTTAGAACTCTAGAGCCATAATTTCTGTTATTTTCTTCCAAATAACTCTTGAACACAAACTTTATTTTGAGCACCTGAGCAGACCTCATACAATATCAACACATGTCCAGAGGAGTCTTGGCTTTTTACCACATGCATACATTTTCCATCTGCGCATTGATAGACATAAAATTAAGTCTACTTTGTGGTTTTTCTAACTTACACTCTAGCTTTTGACATCATATGCTACATGGCAGGTCAATTCTGAATGAAATACAAATAGCTTTAATTAAACTGCAATGTGTAAAGATGGATACTATTATCCCAAGGTTAAAGATTTACAGATAACCTTATACTTCTTATTTGTTCTGGGTTAATGAGAATTCACTGAGTACCTGCCCAGAATGAGTTTCTACCTTATAAAACTCTCATCATAATAATGTACACTTTAACAATAAAATTAGAGCCATTGTAACAAAAATCCAATCTATTATAGCTATACGTATACCATGAGCTCAAAACCTACAGATATTATTAATAAAGTCAAAGGATAAAATTAGATCAATATTTCAAATGTAAATAATTTTAATACCTCATATCTTTCCATGTGGTTTCCATGCAATCACATCAATCACTTATTCAGTCAGTAATTAATTGTCAATTGCTTGTCTAGACATTATTTAGTCATCTGTTGTGCTCTTTTTATTTGATACATCTGAAAGAAGTAGGAATATCATTTTAGTTTAAGAATTCTAGAATTTGACATTCTCAAAATGAGTAAACAATAACAAAAACCAAATAATTGGAAAGCAAAGAATTCTTCATAAGCTCATCAATAAATGAAATAGCACCATCATACACTTTCCTCTAAAATTAGTCACAGACAGATGGATATAGAGAATCAAAGCTTACCGAAGCTAAAGCCCATGAATAGAGACATCTGTGAAAATCTGGAGAAACTAAGCTGTAACTAATGGATTTCTAGATGGAAAGGAGGAAAAGTTTGACAATAAGAAATCATGTATGTAAAACTTTGAATCAGGGTACTAGATTTTGGAGAATCTTACCTTTAGAATAAAACTTTCTAGTAGTAAAAATGGATTAAAAAATAAGCCTTGCATTTCTCCAAAAAAAAAAGAAGTAGTAATTTTAAAATGTTCATTGAGCATTCTGATCTCAATACCTGTCCTGTAGATAAATTGATTTTTATAAGAACCGTATTGACCATTGTATAAGAACATTATTGACCATATTGTCCCTTTGACATGGAGAAAGAGAAAATGCTAACACGGCTTCCTCTAGCCTTTCTGCCTCTCTAATTGTGGAGATGCAATGTGGGGAGAAGTAGTCCTGAGATAGGAAGTAACTAATGGTTAGATCAAACCTTAATACTATAGAATGCTTCACCCATCCTTATTCCAGCACTTCCTATCATATCAATAAGGCTTCTACACAATGGCAGAGAGACAGAATGGGAAGAACTCTGTATCTCTGATCTTACTTACGAAGTCTGTAGGAGAAGAAAAGATAGTAAAGGGTACTGAAACAAACCAACCTAAGAAAGCTTTAGCTTTTAACAACTGCAGCTACAGGATTTAGCTCTTATTCAGATAAAATTCATATTCATGGCCCAATTACTTCAGTTGTTTTATCCAGTGTATGCCTGGCTTTCAAAACTACTTAAAATATAAAAATGAATATATATACTAAATCAAAACTACAGTTTGAAGAGGCTACAGACACAACTGATTTAAATGAAGATATGACAGATATGTTGGAATTATAAAACTAATTTTTAAACAACTATAATTAATATCAAAATGGCTCAAAAAAGATGGACAGCATGCCAGAACTGATGAGTAAGAAGAGTAACATAAATTGTAAGAAAGAAATAAAGAACCTAGCATAATGTTGCATATCTGAAATCCTAACATTCAGGAGGCTGAGACTACATTGCTACTTACTGAACCATATGCCAGACTTAGCTACACAGAAAAACCCTGTCTTATAAAAAGAAAGACAATAAAATAAAATGTGATAAATTGTTTTTTAATACCTTTGATAGGATCATGAATAGACTGAACATAGCCAAGGGAATAATTGCGAGCTTTTAAAATGCCAATAGCAACATCAAAAGCTGATAAATTACAGGAAAAAGAATGAAAGGAAAAGAGCACACTATCCAAGTATTAAGATGATATTGCAAAATATATAAAATACATTCAACAGAAATGCCAAATATAGGGATGGAGGGAGAGATGGAGGGAGGGAGGAAGGGAAGAGAAGAAAGAAAAGAAGGAATAGAGATAAGGCCCTGGTGAGGGGTGATTAGCTGATCCTCTCCTCAGGTCCAGTTCCCATCTGAAAAAGAGAAACAAATTCTCCAATGATTAGAGAAGTCAGTACCGGATATACCGGATAGCCATTATTTTTTTAGAGAGAATTTTTTTATGTGTATGCCCTCTTGTAGCACAAGATTGGTGGGAGCTTGCTATTGGAGAATGGGAACATTTTTTGGACATGATTTTGACTTGTATCCCAATTCCAGCTATGAGTTCCATTCTACTGAGTGCATCTGTTAGCCAAATCAAGAGCAGTTGGTTGCCCACCATGGTTACATGCCACTATTGCATTTGTTTGAGCATCATGACATGTTGTTTGCTGCTGAGTAGCTTAGACTACAAGTTGCTTGGACAGATGGCAGTCATTTCCCCCCAGTCACTTCTGGAAGTAGACAAACTAATTGTTTGTGAACTGACTTTCTTCCAGATTCCAGCCAGGTTACTCCATGTTCCATCCCAACAGAGTATGGTGTTTTTGGCAGTAGGGTCTTACCATTAACCTTTGGTGGGTCATCAAGGAACTCTGACAGAATTCTATCTCCCTTTGGGAAACTTTCTAGGTCTCTGTAATCAACAGCTCACTGTGGAAGTTAACCACATGCGGATACTGGGAGTTACAGGTCAGCACCAAGGAAAAAGAAGGAAGAAAATGATAGGTAATATAAATGAGGAAAAGAAAAGAGAGAGAAGAGAGAAGAGGGAGATATATAGAGAGAAATAGGAGAAGATTAAGGTTAGTCTTCATGATGCCCTTTCCAGGGCCCTGTGGTACAGGTGTTTCCTCTAAGGGCCTGCTGAAGGGCCAAATTTTAGCCCCTCTTTCAGGATATAAGATATTTTAAAATATTTTATTAGCTATCTATTATATATATATTGCCATGATGGTACCATTGTCAGCCTTCTCCCTGTCCTCCCCTCATGGGTCTTGCCTTATGGGGGTAGCCATCAGTTATGCAGGAGAGGCAATGACTCTGTGTATAATGACCCAACAAATGGCTCTAACAATCTTTCTGCCCCAGTTCTGCAAATTTCCTGAGCCATGTTGGGTTCATTTTAGGTCTATTTCAATGACGAGGTTTTGAGAGTCTCTGGATATCTGATTTGGTAGGGGTTGAGTGTTCTTTGTGTCTATCTCCTTCACCCTTGTGCTGGTACCAGGTTCACTGATAAAGCAGCCCTCTTGCTCATTTCCCCTACAACTCTATGGCTTCATTTGGTGCCCTGTTGAGGTGCGATGGGCTGATTCTCTCCTCAGGTTCTGTGTCCGTCTGAAAGAGAGAAACAGATTCTCCAATAGAGAGTGAGGTCAGTGCAAGATACATGGATAACCATTTTTATTATGGTACTATTTCCATTTGGGTCCCAATTTGTTGCCCTCCCCACCATTACCCTCTCCTCCCTTTCCACCCTCCATATTGTCCAGTCCTCAAGATGCTTATTAGGTAAGACAACATCTTGGACGGATTCAGGTTAGGAGCCATAGATGAGTGAAACCATGTGATGATTATCTTTCTGTGATTGGGTGAGCTCACTGAAAATGATCTTTTCCAAGTTCGACCATCATATTTTAAAAGGCATTAAACTATTTCAAACAAAGTGAAAGTAAAAAATACAAGTGATTGGATGTAGTAAAAGACTACTTAGAAAAAAATTATAGCATTGAAATGTGTCATAAAATAGGAATCAGTGATTCAAGTTCTTAAAATGAGAATCCCAAAAAGAATGAATTAAATTCCAAGTAAACAAGGGGTATAAAATATAGAGTAGAAATTAATCAGACTGAAAACAGGAAATCAGTACAGAAAAATCAATGGAATCAAAAGCTGTATTTGTGTGTGCACTTAGTGTATGTATGTGCACATGTGCCACCATGCACCTATTGAAGTCAGAAGGCAACTCTAGGTTTCAGTCCCTTGTTTGAGACAGGATCTTTTTTTTTTTCTTTTTTTTTGAGAGACAGAGAGAGAGATAGAGTGATAGAGAATGGGTTCACCAGCAGCCTCTCAGCGGCTGTGAACAAACACCAGATGTGTGTGCCGCCCCTTGTGGGCAAGTGCGGCATTGTGCCCTTGAGTCACTTTTTGTGTCTGGCCTAATGTGGGACCTGGAGATTGGAACTGGCATTCTTAGGCTTGGCAGGCAGGCTCCTTAACTGCCAAGCCATCTCTCCAGCCCGAGACAGGATCTTTTTGTTTGGGGCTACTAATCTGATAGCTGACCTGTGAAATTCCAGTTATTTTCCTGTCTCTACCTCTCATCTCACCACAGAAACATTGGGATTACAGATGCTTGCTACTATCTAGCTTTTTCCATGTGGATTCTGGGACAAGGGATGGCAAATTCAGGTCTTCATGCTTGTGCAGCAAGCACTTTACCCATGGAACTATCTCGCCAGCCCTAAATGATTTTTTTAAAGATCATTAAAATTAATGAATTTCTTAAGACACATAAATTAATATTCAAATAGAAACCCTCACTATGGATCTCATATGTAGTATAAAGACAATCTATCAATGACCTACATCTTCATATTTTCAAGTTACTAAAATATGTCTAACAGAAGCTAAATATCATATACAATCAATCTAACTCTGTTTCAAAACCTCTGGAGAATCACTAGAAGATTTTACACATGGGAAATGTGGTAAGCTTTGCTTTCAAAAAATCATTTTTGATAGAACGTGGGTGATGAAGTATGACAGAAACATGATGATGGGGTTGTAAACCTGCAGTAAAATAAGTAAGATATGAAAAGTGACTGTTTCAATTTGCAGCCATGGGGAACCAAGATGAAATGGGCTGGTTTGAGGAAAACTAAGAAAGGAGCATAAATTATATTTACATAACCCATTTCCCACTTTTGCCACTTCACCTCTCTATGTCTGTTTTAAGGTGTTTATGTAATCTGTTGTAAACACTAATACACATAGTAAAAAATATTTGACCAATAACTATTAATAAATTTTACTGGCAGCAGTCATAATGTGTGCTATTGGTGTCAAAGACATGGCTAGTCAATCTTAGCTTCTAATGAATTCAGCATAAATACAAGCACACATGATAAATACTAGGGAAAGTAATTTAAATACTGAAATTTTAGAAATGTGCACAAAATGGTTTTCCTAGCCTATAACCTACAAAGATCATTGCCCATTTCCTCAATGTTGCACTTACTATTGCATTGTTTCTCCTGAAACATGCATAGCATCTGCACTGCTAGGGTTTTGTTCAGTTCCACCCCTTACCTATTTGACTCTTCCTTCTGGATCCAGTCTGATTATATAAAAAGAGCTACAAACACATTCCCATGTATATTACTGAATCAATAGATTGTGAATAATAACTTCTTGGTATTTATTTTGATCCTTTTACAAATTGTTGGTATAGAATATACCACCATTTGCTTACTTGACATTTCTATGCTTTGTCTGGTAAGGTTACTATTCACATGCATTGTTTACTTAATCTAACTGTGACATTTGTCTTATTCATTTTAAGAGATGTGTGCATGTCATGGATCCAAGTCCATCATATATAAGATTTAGATTTGCACATAATTTCTCCAATACTGTGCTTGATAATTTTTCTTTCTTTTTTTTTTTTTTTTTGAGTTTCGAATCCACTGTCATTAGTATAAAGTGGAGCTGATGCAAAGTATAGTTTAAAGAAACAAGCAAGAAAATATTACATGATATAAAGTCAATATGTAAGCAATGTATCACTCAGTGACTTCAGTGGAGATTTCTGGATTTATCTGTTTAAGTAGTACACATTTGTTCAATGATTATGCAAAATGCCATACATAGTATAAAGGAAACATACTTGAGGTAGGGTCTCTCTCTAGCTAAGGCTGACCTGGAATTCACTATGTAGTCTCAGGCTAGCCATGAACTTATGATGATACTCCTACCTCTGCTTCCCAAGTGCAGGCATAAAAGGCATACACTACCACGTCCAGCTCCATTTTTCCTATTTTTTTTTAAAAATATTTTCTTCTATCTTTGACATTACCCCCTCCTCCCATTAATACCCTTCTTCTTTCCCATTATACCGAACTTACTTGCATGCTTTTTAAAGCCATTCAGTTAAATTAAGGTTGTTTGTATAATCATTGGTGGAAGGTTATTTACAGTGGAATGGGCCACTTACCACCCACTTCTCCAAACCACCATTAGCTGTCATTAGCTATTTCTAGAGGTCTAGGGTTTTTACATATCTTTCCTCCATCCATGAAAAAATATTTAAAGACTCAGTCTTGTGCTGAAAATTACAACCACTGTGGTCTCATGAGTATCATGGCCATATTCTACCCAGAAGAAAGCATTTCACTGGTCTCCTCCCAATCCCCTTGCTCTTACATTCTTTCCATCCCTCTTTCACAAGATTCCCTGAGTTTTAAGGGATTAGTTTAGATACAGTCCAGCTTAAGGCTAAGAACACAGAGGTTACTTATTCTTGGCAATTTTTTGTCAGCTGTACATCTCTGCATTAACTCCTTTCCATTGTGGTAAGAAACTTCTATGAGGTGTCAAGCAGTATTAATATATGGGAACAAATATAGATATATAGAAGGCAGATTGATGGGCCTTCTAAAGAAAAAGCCTCAAATCTCATCAGAAAATTGTATTTTTTTACTCCCATAATATTCATGCCACTATTGCACCAGTGTACAAGCATATCTTGCCTGGAAGGTTAGTTGTGGAATGTACTGGGACCACATGTGGGAAGAACTGTTTGTTGATGGTTTTTCTCCCTCAGCTACTTCTAGCATGAAGAAAGCTAGCTCACTCAGAGGAAGCTTTTAGATCAGTCCCAGCTTAGTTTCTCTTCATACTTCAACAAAAACCATGCTATAGATAGGGGCTTAACATTTAATTTTGGTGGGAAACCAAGAACAACAGTAATAGTCCACATTTTTTAAGGGGCCTCTGTAAGCCTTTCTGACCAACAACTCTTTAAGAAGTATCTTTTCCTTGACACTGGAATTATGATTAGTAAGATATGGCCTCTGAGAATAACTCTATTCATCCACATAGGGGAACTTCACTCAAACACTTCAAAAACTTTAGTTTTGTAATCCACTTTTCCCTTCTCTTCCCTACCTCCCTTGCCTCTTCGCTGCTTAAAACTTTCCCTCTCACTATTGCACCCCCTATTTTCATATCCCATGTGTAATACTACCCCCAAATTTTCCGCTGCGGTCTATTTTTAGTTGCTTAGTATGGGCAAACTTTCTGAATTGTATGTTCTAGACTGAACACTTTGAAGAGAAATTAATTTTTAACTTTTATCTAAATTCATTTTTGTTTATTTTAGGGCATGTATTAGTAACAAAGATTACCAAGATTTTCTGTATTTAGCTGTTCTGTGCATTTGATTTTCATATATAGGTCTATGATCTAATTATGAATAATTAATTAATTAATCAACTCTTAACTTAATTTTTATTAATACCAACATATGTTAATTAGTGGAAATAAAGTATATACATTATCTTTGTAATATTTTACTATTCTTCATTTCATTTGATTTATGTGACTATGTCCTAGGCTTTTTTCTTCATTTGTTTAGCCAGTTCTGTTAGTTTTTTTGATCTTTATACAATCTAATTTTGTTTTGATTATTTTCTGATACGTACATATATTACATGTGGTTTATTTCTGATTCCTGCTGTGATATTTATAATATCCTTCTTTCTATTTATGTTATGTTTGATACTAATCAGGTTCTAACAGATTTCTTATTGACTCAGAACCCTTAGAAAAACACAGTGGATTTCTTAAATTAATCTCTGGGGACATCAGTAAAATGTGGCAGATACCACAGATAAGTGTTGTCTGGCTAAGAGAATATGCACAGGAAAAATAATGCATCATGCGTCTTTCAGGCATTTCTGTTTTGATAAATAATGTGCCATCAAGAATTTGAGTTTCTGGGACTTCCAGATGGCATCTGCCTAACCAGGCTCCACCTTGCAGGGAAGGAAAGGCAAGATCAGGGGGATATTTAAGGTCTGCAGATCCTAGCAGAGCTCCAGTGAGAGGACAGGGAGGAGAAAAGTAGAGAAACCACTGATTCCCATACTCTTATGTAGCTTGCCAGTCCCCCAAACACCTCCAGCAGTTTTCTCAGCCAGCACACCACCAGGCTCCTCCCACACTGCCTGCAGGCTATGCGGAACCAGGCCAGCTGGTTACATTCCTTCCTCCCCCCCCCCCCCCCGTTTTCCTACCCCTTCCAGCCACTGGCACTGCCACTCCACCCCCCACACACACCGCATCTCCAGAAGTGCAGCAGTCCCATCCCCCTCCAGCTTCACCTTGCCATCAGACACACAGCAATCCCATCCCCCCACCCTGTGGTGTCACAAGACCCCACAGTCCCCTCCACCCTTTGCATCACGGTGCCAGGGGAACCACAGTCCCATTCCTTCACCCCACTGCATCACAGGACTACTCAAACCCATCCTCCCCCACATCCCACCACAACACCACACTGCATTGTACCATCCCCCCCATCGCTCCCCATCCCATCGGGCCACCTGAATAACATGAAAAATCAAATGGAAGTAAATACCCATTACCACAATGGTAGTTTATAATCAAAAGATAGAAGAGACAACAGTATCAGAACCCCAAAATGAAGACACAAGCTGTGTGACCCTGGCCAAGCAATTAGTAAAACTTGCAGAAAATGTCTAAAGGTCTAACAATTTTGTGAATGCTGTCTTTGCTCTATTAAAAAAAAAAAAAAAGCAGGAAGTGTTCCAAAGACACTTAAATGATCTGAAGGAGAGCGAAAAAAAAAGAGGATCTCAATAATGAGCTGGCTAAGCTCAATGAAGGCATGAATAAATGCAAGGATGAATTCCAAGAAGCATTAAGAAAATGATGTGAAAAGTGAGCTCAACAGAGGAATGAATACTATACACTAAAAGGCAATAGAAAATAGAAACCAAATTGAACAAGTCCAAACCTCTATAGAAACTCTCCAGAATAGGGTCAGTCATGTGGAGGACAGAAACTCAGAACTGGAAGACAAAACAAAAGAAACAGTTCTTGAGTCCAAAAGTTTGAAGAAGTTCAAAAATGTTAGTGAACAGAAAATGAGGGAACTGTGGGATACCCTTAAATGTCCCAACATTCACATCATGGGAGTACCAGAAGGGGAAGAAATTCAGACCAAAGGCATGGAGAACTTATTCAACAAAATTATCAAAGAAAACTTTCCCACAATATCAAAAGACAGACCCATCAACTTACAAGAAGCTAACAGAACTCCAAAGAGACTAGACCAAAAGAGAAATTCTCCAAGACATATTATAATTAAGACTCTAAACATCAATATCAAAGAGAAAGTCCCAAAAGCAGCAAGAGAGAAACAACACATTACATATAAAAGGTAACCTCATCAGAATTACTTCAGACTTCTCAGTGGAAACCCTGAAAGCCAGAAGGGACTGGAATGGACCACTGAAAACTTGAAGAACTTATGGCTTCCAGCCCAAACTACTCTACTGAGCAAAAGTATCCCTCATAATAGATGGCAAAAGAAAATTTTTCCATGATAAAAGTCAACTTTACAACAATATGAACACAGAGCCAAAACCTACAGAGTTATTCAGGGAATTCTCCACGTAGAAGAGTCAAACAATCAACCTCAAGTGCCTATAAGAAGCAGCTCACAATAACCAAACTCATAGAAGGCACAAAAAAAAAAAAAAAAAAAAAAAAAACTACAGTCCAAGAAAACACCAAACCACATAAAACACCACAGTTTGGCAGGAATTAAATAAAACCTACCAATTATTACCCTAAACATTAATGACCTTAATTGACCCATCAAGAGACATAAGCTAACAGGGTGGATCAGAAAATTAGCCTGCTCAATCTGCTGTCTTCAAGAAACCCATCTCAACACTAAGGACAGACACTTCCTCAGGGTGAAAGGGCAGAAAATGATATTCCAAGCAAATGGAAATAAGAAACAAGCAGGTGTTGCTATATTAATATTGGACAAAATAGACTTCAAACAAAAAGTAATCAAAAAGACAAAGAAGGCCACTTCTTACTTATCAAGGGAATGATCCAACAAGAGGATATCATAATCATCAATCTTTATGCACCAAACACAGGTGAACCACAATCCATAAAACAAAACCTACTTGACAACAAAACAGAAATCAACCAACACCATCGTAGTTGGTGACTTCAATACTCCACTGTCAGCAATAGATAGATCATCCAAACAGAAAATTAACAGGGAAGTAAGAGAGCTCAACAACGCCATGTATCAATTAGACCTAACAAACATCTGTAGAACATTCTACACCAAATCTACAGATTGCACATTCTTCTCAGCAGCCCATGGAACCTTCTCTAAAACAGATCATATACTGGCCCATAAAACCTGCCTCCATATATTTATGAAAAGAGACATAATTTCCTGCATGATATCAGATCAAAATGCTGTAATGCTAAAAATTAACAAGAGATGTGCCAGGAATCCCACCAGCTCCTGGAGACTGAACAGCATACTTTTAAATATTACCTGTCAAAAGTAACGTGCATCTTCCACTGAGCGATAAAGCCATGTCGGTAAATATTCATTACAGTTTTTAACCCAAACAATGCAACGTTTTGATATATACTCTAACATACACCATAAAATGTACACCTAAATAATGTAATGAAATGGATTTCAAAATGTGATTCATTGGAGGAAATTCATTGGTGATATATATAAAATCAATGTCCAGAGTAATTAAGGAATCAAATTAGGTCCTAATATTAGACCTAAGAATTAATCTAGTCTTACCAAACAGTAGCTGATCTCTATTGTACATAGATTTCCATCAAATGAAGTATCATAGATTGTTTTATTCAGATGATTTATTCAATTTTACTTCACTAACATTTACATTTTTTTGAAATCTGTATGCACTTAAAAACTTATTTTCTTATTCACTAATAGTTTTGGTATTCTTGGTATCCAACAACACCTAAATAATAAAAATACTATTAAAGTTTTTTTTGCTAAAATTTATTTTTTAGTGTAGCCTTAAAAGAAAGAGGAAGAATCTTTTGTTGGGCAAAGAGATCCAGGATGTTAGGATTTTTTTCCATGAGTAGAGTGGGGATAATAAAGCAAGAAGCTGTCAGCAGGCAGAATGAGACTGGATCAAAACTCAGATAAGACAAATCTGGAAATCTGAACAATGGTATTAATGAATAAATGCTTGGGGATTCAAACTTTGATATAGAAAATAAGAAGATAAGTGGCTTAGTTCTTATCTTGGTTTTTAGAAATTATTTAATAAAAACCCATGCCTAAATCATGAAATTATAGTAATTTTTTAAACTAAGTTGTGATCTATGGATGGTCTGGACTCATTAAAATGGGATGGAATAATTATACTGCATTTCAACAAATGTGATATATATATATATATATATATTTCATTGTCAGTTGTGTAATGTGATATATATCACATTAGTTGTCATATACATATAATTACAATATAACCTAATTAATGTATATTATTGCAAGAAGACTTAAAGCTCAGTGGCATACATTTTCCAATAGCCAGAGATCTAAATATAGTACTAATGAGTGTTTGAGATAATGGATATATATATATATATATATATATATATATATATATATATATATATTTAGCTTAATTTGATATTTCCACAATTCATACACTTTTCAAGACATCACATTTTACATCATAAATGTATACAATTATCATTAGTCAATTAAAAATGTATGATGAATCACACTAGTTTGGAAATTCAGGTCTGACACATTAGAACATGGATTAATAAGCACCAGGACTTGTCCATCTCCCTAGCAACCTTGATTCCACTGGATCCAATTCTAACCTTGGACCTACATCACCAACTCCTTTCTCTATAGGCATTCTGTCCTGAGAACCACTGAAGAAAGAAAAGACTGAACCATGTCGAAGCTGTTTGCCTCTTGGCAACATATCTGTTCAATTCTCAGAGATCCTCCAGTTCAGTGGTTTGGCATTTTACTTCTTTTTTTTTTTTTTAACTATACCTGGAACAATGAAATATATTTTATATCGTGACCCCCAAAATATATAATAAAATTTTTGGAAATATATCTTGTCCTTACAAAAATACCATGTGTTTTGATTCAGCACTTTGTTTTGTTCTACTTTACCTTTTAACTTTCTCTCTAATTTTTAAAATTATTAATTTATAATGTTTTTCATACAAATTATATTGTATGTTACTCATACTCTACATTACTACAATACTCTGCATCCCTTCCCCCTGCTATTAATCCCAAATGAATTAGGTCAATTACAGCAATTACAGAAAGACAGTATCATATGTTTTCTAATATATATATATATATGGAGAGAGAGAGAGAGAGAGAGAGAGAGAGAGAGAGAGAGAGAGAGAGAGAGACATTTAATTGAAGAACAGAGCTTCTTATTCATCGCCCTGCTTTTACATCATTGTGCAATTAAACCAAATTTTTCTGTTTCTAATATGAAGCTAATGATTTACTTGTTAATAGCCAGTCTATGAATATTTTTAATCCATGATATAAAGAGGCCTTTAGGTTAGTTAATGCCCCATTGAAAATTAAAAACAGCTCCCAATAATAAAGTACTTGAAATTGGGTTGATTTATTCTGGGGTAAAAACAAATTAGAAATCAAATTGCATACTATTTATAAATCATGTGCAACTGCAGATAGTAACTTCATGTTATGTTTGTAATGATTTAGCCTGTAAATTATAAGGTATGAATTCTATAAATGCTATGGTTCTAATATTATTATGTTAGTAATGAGTTAAATAATGCTCTTTAGATCTTCATTCATTAACTAAGTTTTCCAGCAGTAACACCCCAGAGAAACTCAAACAAGCAAATGCCACTGAACACAGGCTGCTGATTGCTTTTGTCTTAAAGCAAGAAGTTTGGATTTAAATGTCAACTTGCATAGTTCTTTATTTGAAGCACACTTTTGTGAAGGCTGTGGGATTTATTTAAAAATGCTGTACCCACCAAACTGGAGACCTGTTTTATGGTACAGAAAGAAAATTAGCCAGCAGTTTCAATATTTAGAAACTGTTTAGCAAAATAAGCTTATTTTAATCTTCAGAATCTAAAAAACACACCTATCAAACAAATCAATGTTTCATTTACTGGCTATTTATGCTAAGTTTGTCATTAATTATTACATATAGAAGAATTACATCTATCACATTTAAATGTGAATGCTAGTAACATGTAAATGAGCAATTTAGCCCCTTTAAATTTATCCAAATTTAAATCAGAAAATAAAAACACTGTGACAGTTAATTTCATAGTTGTTAGCAATGGCCAAATCTGTGTAATGATTCTTCATATGCCATTATGAAAGTGATTATAAAAAGACATCATTGGACTTTTGCATCTAGAAAATAATGGATAATATTTCTTCCTGTCAGAGAGTATTTTATCCTTTTATTCATGTTTTAATGTTTTAATTTTCCCAGAGTAGAATCATACTCTGACCTTACAACTGTGGGTATTTAGGTAGAAGTTGTGCTATAATACTGTATTTCATTATGCTCATGAACCACTGGACTTAGGTATATGCACAGATCAGAGTTACCATAAATATACAGGTATAGGGCTACAGAGATAGCTTAGTAGGTAAGGTGCTCACCTGCTAAGCCTACCGACTCAGCCTTGATTCCCCAGATCCCATGTAAGCCAGATGCACAAGGCGGCACATGCATCTGGAGTTCTTTTGCAGTGGCTACAGGCCTTGGTATGCCCCCTCTCTCTCTCTTTCTCTCTTCTCACAAATAAAAATAAAATATTTTTTTAAAATCCATGTTTAGACTCAAATGTTATTCTATTCAAAAACAGGTCTTCCCAGTTGCTAGGGTTTTTGTTATTGGAGAGAGATTGATTTCCTCCTTGAATAATTAACACATGCAAAAGATAGGTGAAAATTCACCCAGGCAATAGGAAAAGAGTGCAAATGATATACCCTTGGAGAACTACATTTAGTAAATACTAACCAAGTGATGACCTTCATCCTAGGAAAATGTGTTACATTTCCATCATTATGATACAATACCTGAGAAAATCAGCTTAAAAGAAGAAACAATTTATTTTGCCTGTCCGTCTCAGTGGTTTCAGCCCATGGTCATTTATCTTCATTTCTCTTTAACTTTTGGTGAAGGGCTACAGCAGGGTTGGGAGGAACTGGTGAGGCATAATGGTTTTCTTCATGGCAGGGGATTCAAAAACAGGAAGAACAGATAAAGAGAATGCCTATGAGTCATTTCAAGTTCAGTTGACTAGTAGTTAAATAAACTGATATGGGTCTCAAGAAAGAGCTTCTGTGAGCAACTGGGTAGGTTGTGAATTATAGAATTAAAAGCATCAATATTAAATCTATATAGTTCTACATCTGCATGGACAGATATCAAGATTTGTGGAAGCTACCAACTAGCAAATTCCTATATATGTGTGTGTGCACATACATATGCAACCAGTATCTGTGTGTGTGTGTGTGTGTGTGTGTGTGTGTGTGTGTGTTTGATAGTTTGAATAGAAAATTTCCCTCAAAGCCTCATATGTTTTTGATTAAACTTCATACTCAATTTCCAGCTGGTAGAGACTTTGAGAGATGGAGCCTTTTGGAGGAGGTGTGTCACCAGGGGAGGGGTGGTTCTTGAGGTTCATTAGGCCAGGTTAAGGGGTATTCAGAGCAAGCTCACTTGGACTACTTCCTCCCCTTTTGCTGTGACAAGATGTGATGCCCTGATAGCTTGTTCATGCCATGCTTTCCCTGCCATGATGTAGCTTCCCTTCAAAACTAATAAACCCTCACGTAAACTGCTTCTAGGTGTTTGATAACTGTATATATATATATATATATATATATATATATATGTTCTATGGTAAGCCAATGAACTGAATGCAATCACCTAGTAGAAGTTGCTAATAAAAAGAATGAAATCAAACACTTTAATTTAAGTAAAAGCAGATCAAATGGAACTACCAGAATAAATGTAGAAACCCCAGCAGACTGGTAAGGTACAGAGTTATCACATGCGTAGGGAAAGACCAGGATTCCAAATAGTAAACAAAGACAATTGAGGGAATTGAATAGGATTCAAAGGCACTTCTGTTCATGAAACTACCAGTTTAATGGCAAACCACACTATGCTACTCCCTGTTCATTTCCCATAAAATAATCTTTGTCCTTTAATAAGGCACTAGGGATGGCATATTGTTGGTAAACACATGCCTATAGCTTTCTATCAATCCTCTGAAATGCCATGCTACCTTTTAACAACCTTCTAAAACACTTTGATATCAAGAGGAAGCAAGGAACAAAATGAAAAGCAAAAGACAGTCTTCAAGCAAAGGAAATAACTTGAAAGATATATTGCCATCTTTTATCACATAGCTTTCTATGATTCAATAAACTGGTAAGAAAACCATTGCCTCAAGATTATTCCGTAGAAGGAAAAATAATCTCTAAATGGCAGCCAGCAGCCATGCTCTACTGTGGTACAGCCATGAGCTCCAAATCCTTATCAGGAAAATGAGGAAAATGCAGTGCTTTTCAAAATCTTCTTCTAATTCTAGTATTTGGTTTTATAAGTGCCACTTATATTTTTGTGTTTTATTTATATGTGTATAAGTACATAATATATTATTCTTAATAACATGCACAATTACAATGTGTAATTTTTAAAATATGAAATTGTAAAACAAAGTCAAATTAAACTCTGTTTTACTAATGCTTAATTAGGCAGCTGATCTGCTTGCTATAACTTAAAAACAAAAAAGGTCATTGAATTTATATACAAAAGCTCATTAATGAGATGTTTGCTAAGCTTTTATTAGACACTTTTCATGTTATTTTAACATTAATAATTAAGCATTATTTGCACTTCATTAAAAACACAGATTATGAAATTCAACTTGCCAATATTTGCAAATGTTGTTCTTTCTATGGTTCTATATTTCTTAGATAGTAATGGGAATTTGATAATTTAGCCTTTGATATTTATTTAACTTAACTGTATAGTTATTAAAATGATCATAGATGAAGTCTGCCTACTGTGTGAATATTTTGTTATTAAGAATATGACTGTCAAGCCGGGTGTGGTGGCACATGCCTTTAATCCCAGAAATCTTGTGGCATACTTAGGAGGATTGCCAAGAGTCCAAGGCCACCCTGAGATTACATAGTGAAGTCCAGGTCAGCCTGAGCCTCAGAAAAATCATAAAAAAAATAAATACATAAATATTTTTTTAAAAATATGACCGTCATTTTCCCAAAAAATCAAATTTCTTCATATGTTGAGAGACCTGGTTTCCTGTTGCTTCTTGAAAGAATAACATGGTTTCATTTAGATGGATTTTGAGAAAAATGCTGGGAAAGCCTCTCTGCTGGTATAGCAAGATTTTACACAATCCAACCTGGTAAGGTTTTTTTTTAATATTTTTTTATTGGCAACTTCTATACTTATGGATGATAAACCATGATATTTCCCTCCCACCCCCATTCCCCTTCAAAACTCCACTAACCATCATATCCCCTCCCTCTCTCCAGTACTCTGTCTTTTAATTTGATGTCATTATCTTTTTCTCCTATTATGAGGGACTTATGAAGGTATTGCTCAAGGTCATGGATATCGAGGCCAATTTCTGTCTGCACAGTTGCATTGTAAGGAGTCGTATCCTTCCTTTAGCTCTTACATTCTTTGTGCCCCCACTTCTGCAATGGACCCTGAGCTTTGGAGGGACTGACAGAGATGTTTCAGTGCTAGACACTCCTCTGTCCCTTCTTCTCAGCACTATGTTGCCTTTTGGGTCATCCCATTGGACATCTCCATCTGAAAAGAGAAGCTGCCCTAACCATAAGTGAGAGTAGCATTAATATATGAATGTGAACATTAAGTGTAGTGCTTTCAGGGCAGATTGCTGGCAATAATATATACATTTAGCCAGACAAGAACAGGATTAATACCCCTAAGGCTCATGACCTCCCTTGCTATAGACTTTTGATTAGATTTTTCAGTACCAGGCATGCATTCCCTCCCATACACAGGGCCTTCAGTCCAATTAGGGAGTAGTTGGTTTCCCCAAGAACAGACAAGCCACTACTGTACCCGTTCAGCTTTATCCAGCTTTCAGTTGTCTGGTTTATAGGGAGAAGGTTTTCTGCTCAGCACCAGCTTGCATTCTCAGTGGCCTTGCTGCTCAAGCAAGAGAGGTCTTCAGCAATAGGGTCTTACCATCTGTTTCTCAAGGGAAACCAAGGGCCTTGGCAATAGCCTTTAATGTTTTGGAGGCTAGAGGGACCTCCTTGGCCAACAACTCACTGGAGGGTATACCATCCCAGGCACTGAAAATCTTAGTAACAATCTATAGCTTTGGGATGTGCCATTATTCAAAAAAGTAGGTTTACATAAGTCTTATTCAGAATATCTTGAATTTTGGTTGCCCTCCCTCACCCTTCTTTCACACATTCTCTTCCTCTGGCCCCTCTTAGGCTTTTCCCCTCCCTGTAATCTGTTTCTACTTACATATATACAATACCATCCACTTAAGTCCTTCCTTCTCCTCTCTCCCTTATAGCACTTTTCCAGCTTACTGGCCTCTGCTACTGATTTTTGGTTCCAGCTCACACACAAGACTATACATTTGTAGCTTGGATCCACATATGAGAGAGAACATGCGAAGTTTGGCTTTCTGAGCCTGGGTTACCTCACTTAGCATAATCCTTTCCAGATCCATCCATTTCCTGAAAATTTCCCAATTTCATTTTTCGTTACTGCTTAATGGAACTCCATTGTGTAAATGTACCATATCTTTATTATCCATTCATCTATAGAGGGACATCTAGGATGTTTCCATTTCCTAGCTATTGTGAATAGAGCAGCAATAAACATGGTTGTGCAAGTATCTCTAAGGTACTGAGAAGAGACCTTCAGATATATGCCTAGGAGTGCTATAACTGGATCATATGGTAAATCTATTTTTAGCTGTCTCAAGAACCTCCCCACTGATTTCCACAATGGTTGGACCAGATTACAATCCCACCAACAGTGTAGAAGTGTTCCTCTTTTTCCGCATCCCTGCCAACACTTATTTTCATTTGTTTTCTTGATGGTAGCCATTCTGACAGGAGTGAGATGGAATCTCAAAGTAGTTTTAATTTGCATTATCCTGATGACTAAGGATGTAGAACACTTTTTTAATATTTATATGCCATCTGTATTTCTTCTTCTGAGAACTCTCTATTTAGTTCCATAGCCCATTTTTTAACTGGGCTGTTTGATTTCTTATTGTTCTGTTTTTTGAGTTCTTTGTATATTCTGGATATTAATACTCTGTCAGATTTATAGCTGGCAACAATTTTCTCCCCTTTTGTAGGTTGACTCTTTGCTCTATTTACAGTGTCCCTTGCTGTACAATAGCTTTATAATTTCATGAGATCCCAGTGGTTTATTAGTGGTTTTATTTCCTGAGAAATTGGGGTTATATTCAGAAAGTCATTGCCTATGCCAATATGTTTAAGGGTTTCCACCACCTTTTCCTCTAGCAGTTTCAGAGTTTCAGGTCTGCTATTAAGGTCCCTGATCCACATGGACTTGATTCTTGTGCATGGAAACAAGGATCTATTTTCATCCTTCTACATAGAGATAACCAACTTTCCCAGCACCACTTGTTGAAAAGGCTATCCTTTCTCCAATGAATATCTTTAGCATTTTTGTCAAAAATCATGGGTCTTCTAATATGTTCCATTGATCTACATGTCTGTCCTTGTGCTGGTACCATGCTGTTTTTATTTCTATGGTGTTGTAATATAACTTAAAATCAGTGTAGCAGACAGCTTCAGGTTCGCTTAGATGAAGTTCCAGAACAGGCACAGTTATGGAGGAAGGGATTATTTATTGAAGCTTACAGGTCCAGGAGAAGTTTCATAATGACAGAAGAAGCTGGCTTGCTCTTACAGGACCAGACATACAGAGCAAAACCAAAAGTACACAGCACAGCACACTTCAGGAACTCCAACTAGTCACAATTGCATCTCTTTAGATTGAAATCCTAAACCCATAATCACACCTTAATACTCCCCCAGTGACACTGCCTCCAGCCCGGTGGCTCTAGGTGCAAACTACAAACTAATAAAACACTGAATATATTGGGGGCCATCTATTCAAGATACCACAATCAGGTAGATGATATAACAAGTCTGATTTTTGTTGCCCAAAATTGTTTTGGCCATTCAAGGTTTATTGTGCTTCCAGATGAATTTTATGATTTTTTTTTTTTTCTGTGAAGAATGCTATTAGAATTTTAATTCGAATTGCACTAAATGTGAAGAGCGCTTTTGGTAATATTGACATTTTCACAATATCGACTCTTCCAATCCAAGAACATGGGCTGTCTTTCCACTTCCTTGTGTCTTCTGCAATTTCTCACTTGAGTGTTTTAAAGTTCTCACTGTACAGATCCTTCACTTCCTTGGTTAAGTTTATTCCAAGGTACTTTATTATTTTTTTGAGGCAATTGTGATTGGGAGATTGCATGTTTGTTGTTAGTATATAGATATGCCACTGATTTCTGTGTGTTTATTTTGTATCCTGCTACATTGCTAAAAGTGTTTATCAGCTCTAACAATTTGCTGGTAGTCTTTAGGGTCTGTTATGTATAGAATCATATCATCTGCAAATAATGATAAATTGATCTCTTCCCTTCCAATTTGTATCCCTTTTATGGGTGTCTCTTGCCTTATTGCTATATCTAAGAATTCCAGGACTATATTAAATAAATGTGGGGAAAATGTTCCTGAATTTAATGGAAAAGCTTCAAGTTTTTCCTCACTTAGTATTATGTTGTTTGTAGGTTTGTTGTAAATAGCTTTTATTATGTTGAGATATGCTCCTGCTATTCCCAGTTTCTGCAATACTTTTACCATGAATGGATGTTGGATTCTGTCAAATGCCTTTTCTGCATCTATTGAGATAATCATGTGATTTTTGTCCTTCAGACCATTTATATGTTGTATTACATTTTTCGAGTTGCATATATTGAACCATCCTTACATCTCTGGGATAAAGCCTACTTAGTTGGGGTGAATAATCTTTCTGATATATTCTTGTATTCTGTTTGCCTATAATTTGTTAAGAATTTTTGCATCTATGTTCATGATGGATATTGGTCTATAATTTTTTAAATTTTGTCTCTATCCAGTTTTGGTATCAGGGTGAGGCTGATTTCATAGAAAGAGTTCAGTAGAATTCCTTCCTTTTTTATTTTATGGAAAAGTTTGAGAAGCAGTGGTGTTAGTTCTTCCATGAAGGTCTGGTAAAATTCACCATTTAATCCATCTGGGCCTGGATATTTTTTAGTTGGAAGACTTTTTATAACTGCTTGGATCTCTGTACTTGTTATAGGTTTATTTAAATGGTTTATCTCATGTTGATTTAATTTTGGTGGGTCATATGAGTCAAAGAAATTACCCATTTCTCTCAGAATTTCAAACATAGAGGCACATATATTTTTAATGTATGACCGTATGATTTTCTGATTTTCTTTGGTATCTGTTGTGATGTTGCCTTTTTCATCTCTAATTTTATCAATTTTTGTCTCTTCTCTCTTTCTTTTGGTCAGATTTGCTAAGGTTTTATCAATCTTGTTTATCTTTTCAAAGAACCAACTCTTTCTTTCATTGAGTCTTTGGATTATTTTTTTGGTTTCTATTTTATTAATTTCTGCCCTAATCTTTATTATTTCTCCACATCTACTGATTTGTGGTTTGCCTTATTCTTCTCTTTCCAAGGCCTAAGGTGAAACATTAAATTGTTTACTTGTGAACTCTGTAATTTCTTAATATAGGCACTTAGAGTTATACATTTCCCTCTTAGGACTGCCTTCATTGTGTCCCAAAGGTTTTGGTATCTTGTATTCTCATCATCATTTGATTCTATGAATTTCTTGATTTCCTTTGTAATTTCTTCAATGACCCATACATCATTCAATAGTGTATGTACTGTTTAATCTCCATGAATTTCTGTATGCTCTGTAGTTTTTCTTGTTGCTGATTTGCAGTTTAATCACCTTGTGCTTAGATAGTGTACAAGGGATTATGTCAATTTTCCTATATTTGTTAAGATTTGATTTCTGTGCTAATATGTGGTATATTTTAGAGAATGTTCCAGTTGCTTCTGAGAAAAATGTATGTTCTGCAGCATTTGGATGGAATGTTCTGTATATATCTGTTAGGTCCAATTGTTCCATGACTTCATTTAATGCAGATGTCTCTCAGTTTATTTTGGCTTGGATCACCTGTCAATTGATGAGAGTGGGGTATTGAAGTCACCCACTACAATTGTGTTTGGAGTTATCTCTGACCTTAAGTCTAATAGTGTTTATTTGATTAAATTGGGAGCCCTCATGTTAGGAGCATATATGTTCCGGATTGTAATGTCCTCCTGTTGGAGTGTTCCTTTAATCAGTATAAAGTGACCTTCTTTATCTTTCCTCACTAATGTTGGTTTGAAGTCTATCCTGTCAGGAATTAGGATAGCAACCCCTGCTTGTTTCCTAGGCCCATTTACTTGAAATGCGATTTTCAGTCCTTTCACCTTAAGAAGATTTCTATCTTTTATTGAGAGGTGAGTTTCCTGGGGGTAACAGATGGCAAGATCCTGCCTTTTAATCCAGTCTGCAAGCCTATGTATTTTGGTTTGGGCATTGAGGCCATTGATATTAAGAGTTATTATTGAAAGATATGTATTTATTCTCACCATTCTTCTTGTTTTGTAGTGCTTCCTGTTTTCCCTTTACTCGGTGGTTTTAACTGTTATTTGACTATGGTTTATTTATTTTTTTTTTTTCTATTTCCTTCTGTGAATGTTTTGCTTTCTCTTTAACATGAAGGACTCTTTCAAGTATTTTCTGTAGAGATGGTTTAGTTGTCATAAATTCCTTTAGTCTGTTTTTGTTGTGGAATGTCCTTATTTCTCCACAATTTGTATACATAGCTTTGCAGGATAAAGTAATCTTGGTTGACAGTTGTTATCTTTCAGAACTTGGAATACATCATTCCAAGCCCTTCTGGCTTTTAAAGTTTGTCTTGAGTAATCTGCTGTGATCCTGATAGGTGTCCCTTTGAAGGTCACTTGCTTTTTCTCTCTAACTGCTTTCAATATATTTTGTTTGGTTTGTATTTTTAATAGTTTAATTATAACGTGGTGAGGAGAGGATCTTGCTAGATTTTGTCTGTTTGTTTTTCTAAAAGCTTCTTGTATCTGCATTGGCATTTCTTTCCCAAATTGGGGAAAATTGTCTTCTATGATTTTGCTGAAAACACCTACTAAGCCTCTGGATTGAAATACTTCTCCTTCTACTATACCCTGAATTCTTATGTTTGATCTTTTCATAGTTTCCCAGATATCTTGGAATTCCCATTCCTACCTTTCTATAAGCTTGTGTTTCTCTTTGTTGGTCTGTATTAGGTCTGCCACCTGGTCTTCTAGTTTAGATATTCTGTTCTCTCCTTCATCCATTCTACTGGTGAGACTTTCCACAGAGTTTTTTATTTCACTGACTGTGTTCTTCAGAGCTAGGATTTCAGCCTGGTTTTTCTTCAATATTTCTATTTCCTTACTCATGTTCTGTAATTACCTTTTTATTTCATTAAACTTGTTTTCTGCGCTCTCTTTCAGGAGTTTGGTTTCTTCTTTGAATCCTTTCATTTCTTCTTTCATTTCTTTGAGTATAGATAGAATCATTCTTTTGAAGTCCTTGTCAGGTATTTCATCTAAACTAGTCTCATTGGTGATCATTTCAGATGGATTTGTAATTTTTGGTGGGATTGCCTTGTCTTGATTCTTTGCGTTTCTTGTAATATAATGTAGTGACTTTGTATCTTGAATTGATTTGATTCTTGGGTTTTCTACTTATCTGCTGTGCTCTTAGATGTGGTGATCCACCTTTGTATACTTTTAGGATATGAGTTTAACGTGCCAAGTGTAACACTTGTACCCAAATACAACCACTTAATCCTAGTTTTTGAGTTTGCTTGCTAAGTAAGTATTCTAGTGGACTGGGTGGAACAATACACTGGCAAATTCTAAACTTCAACTGAGCCATATACACATTTCATAAAAGCCAAGTTTGGGATTAAAACAAACAAATAATCTTATAAGGCCAAAATTCCTAAGGGATTGTGTTATTCTACACCCTTAATCCTGTCAGCAAGGAAATAGAGAATTCTGTTCTGAATTTGGTTTCAGGACAGCCTGGATCTGGATCAGACCCTGCTCCCAATAATGACAAAAGCAAAAGAGAAAGGACCTGTAAATCTGTAAGCATTAAAGGCAGCAATATTCAACACCCCATGTATAGCTTATTTGAAAATGGTAAAGCCAACCAACAATATGTAACCCAAAACCTGCTCTGACATGGAAAGAGAGACTAGCATTTCCAATGCAGGCCAATGTACTTGTATTTATTTATTTATTTTGGTCAGTTGGCCTCATTACCTTTTGGTGTGGCTTCCAATCTCACCAATGCTGAGTGCCCACCTCAATCCCTCTGTGTTGTGCTGTGGAGCTTGAGGTTGGCTCAGCTGTGCTGGATGCACTGCGACCAGGAGGTGAATGCTGGAAGTTCACAGTTCTGATGGTTGTGGGATGGGAGGGTTCAGAAAGCCTGTAGTTGTTCACACTGTTTTCCTGTATCTCTTTCAATAGCTCAGCAGATGTTTCTTTAGATTTCTGGTCTCTGCAAGGAATATGATGAGGTTGTAAAGTCCCCTTGTTTGGTCTCTGTTGAAACTGCTAGGCATGCCTGGTGGGTGGTGCCAGGCATGCAGATCGCATGGATCAGGGCCACTGTGGACCAGGGCTGCTGATGATTGGGGCTGCAAGCTCCTCAGTGAGATTATGGCCATTTTCCTCCTTTCTGGTGGATCTTGATCTCTCCTGCTTCTCTCCTGTGTCTAAGAAAAACCTATTCTCTTGCACTTTTCAGAAGAAGAGTGCATTTTGTTGTAGTTTTGCTTAAACCCCTCTCTGGGCTGGTTTGGTGTGGCTCCTATGCTACCATCTTACCTCCCTGGTAAGGTTTTTACCATTTGACGTTTAGCATCTAATGAAAACACCTGCCCTTTTATGAAATTATGTTTTTAATTAATTTTAAAATATCATTTCATTACTCTTGATATGGTGAAACTTGGCCTCTATGAATACACTTAAATATGTGACTTAAACATAAATCAGGTCATGCTGTTACAAATGAGAAAATTAATCATTTAGAGACAGCTAAACTTTAAAGAAAACATACTGGGGCATAATTTATTGACACTTTAGAGAACATAGGAGTAATAAGGATGCTTCTCACATGTGTACACTACAAAAGTGTAGGAGGCTAGCATAATGACAGAACTCCCACTTTAAGCAGACATAAAAAACAGAATATTCAGCAATATTAGAATTATAGAGAAAAAGTACATTAAAATTAATATCCAAATAATTTCATGGCAACACTTAAACTTATGCAATAATCGTTGATGGTGTATAATTTATATACAACTTGGCAAATTTGTCTGAGTGTATGTGTGTGTGGGTGGGGCATGACAGAGCATATGTGTACAGATCAGAAGAAAACCTTGGATGTAAGTTCTCACCTTGCCCCTTATTTGAAGTAATGTCTTTCTTTCAGTGCTTGTTTCCCCAGGCTAGCTGACCCACAAACATCCAGCAGATTCTCCTGTCTCTGCCTTCCATATTTCCATGGGCCCACTGGGATGCCTGCCACAGCATCTAGCTTTATATGAGTTCCAGAGATTCAAACTCAGATACTCACACTTTACACAGCAAATACTTTATTTGAATTCTGGAGATTCAAACTCAAGTCCTTGTGCTTGCACATCAAGCACTTTATCCACTAAGCCATCTCTTCAGCCCACCTGGCAACCCTAAATATTAGAAAAGGTGGTTACATAAATATTAAAATGCAGATTTTTTTCTCATAACAGGATTAATCAACATTTATGAAACATAAAGGAAGGCATATCTCTGAGATATGAGATATTTTCCAAAGGCATTTTGGAATGCAACCTTATCCATTGTGCAAAGCTAAAAAGTAAGAAAAAAGTTATCATTTATTTTGTTTGGGGCCTTCATTATCTTATTTTCACTGAGTATACAATACGTATTTATCTAGGAGTCAAGCATTCAAATGGCAAATAAACACTGAAGTGTAAATCAAGGATCAGTGCTTCAAAAGTGAATTTATCTAGTATAAAATGTCAGGGCAGCTTTTATGCTACCAAACACAGAAAATGTAAAGTAAAAAGTGTTTATAGTTTAAGTCAACACTCTATTGTGTAAGAACTTCAGAGAAGTAAAATATATAGATCCATAGCTATAGGTCAAAAACTATGCAACATTGAAAATAAATAACCCATCACTATCACATCAATACGGCTATACCACAAGATCATAATAAACCTTAAATAGTGTTGCCTCAGAGAATATATAGGGCACCATTCTGTCATCACAAGTCTCCAAACCACAAAAAAAAAAAAAAAAAAAAAAAGAAAAGAAAAGAAAACACAAAGTCTAGGCTTGTCCATCTGTATTAACATCATGATGGTAAGTTCCACATTCCAGGAAAACATTCCTCTCAGTCATGCAGTTGTGTGAAGCAGGGCCACCATGGTGCTCACAGCTGGTGTTCTTTGTCTCTGGTTCTGGTTTCCTGGGCTGCTTCAAGTTATTTATTTTATATTTATTATTTATTTTATTAGTTATACTCATAATGTGAATATATTCATTTTGGTGCCTTCAATAGCCTCTTCCCTGTCTTCCCCACTCCAAAGAGGCCCTCCTCATTGGGGAATGTGGGTCTGGAGCAGACAGCTTCAAGTTCAATGAGGTGAACTTCCAGACCAGACACAGTTATGGAGCAAGGGATTTATTGAAGCTTACAGACCCAGGGTAAGTTCCATAATGGCAGAAGAAGCTGGTCTGCCTTCACAGGACCAAACACAGAGAGAAAAACCACCAGCCCAAAACAAAACATCATAGCACACCTCAGGAACTCAAGCTAGGAACACTTTGCATATCTTTAGATTGAAATCTCAAACCCACCATAACACCTTAAGATCCACCCAGTGACATTGCCTCCAGCCATATGGCTCAGATGTAAACTACAAACTAATAAAACACTGAATATATTGGGGGCCATCTATTCAAACTACCACAGGGTCGTACATTGAGGGGGGAAGCCATCAGTTTTAATTCATAATTAATATCTGATTTAAATTGTTTCCATCAAACACTGCATTTGTATCTGGAACTTGAAAGGCCAGGTGACTGAGTCAAATAAATTGCCATTGCTCCTAGACTGCCTTGTAAATGCTCTTATAATATGTGATTAAGGAGCAATTTTTAGGACATTTTCTTTTTAATTGCTTTTAGTTTAATTAAAAGCACACAATAATATATTAATAATATATTCTCTGAAAGGCTGAATATTTTCCTATAGCAGGAGAAATTTACTTCAGTTATGAGGTAACTTTATATACTAGAATCATTGGCTAGAGGAAAGTATTTGAGAATTGTCTATAAATTCTTTTAAAATTTGCTTCAGAGTTATTGTATAATATATCAAGTTTTCCATGGTCATTCTTAAATAAAAATTGTATTTCATAGTGTACTGAAAAGAATCTTGGGAAAGGAACTTTTATCATTACATTGCAAAGAGTCTTATGAAACTATGATGCCCTTTCCACATGAAAGGAGATACCACTCTTCCTTTTAATAAGCCTTTAATCCTCCAGTGAGAAACTCTACACATATCCAGGTGTATTATACAGACATAAATGTCTTGTAAACTTAGCCCATGAAACTTTTCCAAACTTCAGAAATACTTCAGGAAAGTATAACATTTGCTCTGCCTTAATTGCCAACAATCCTACTTCCCACGGATAATGAATAATGATCTGCCTGTTTTGGTAAGGCTATGTGCTTTATTTTGGCTGCTTGGTTAAAATGTAACAAAGGAATTTAGGAAAATCCAGTTAGGCTGAATAAATTATTCTATAAAGTCTTCTAGAGGTATAGTAATATTCTTTAATTGAAAAATCAAGTACAAGTAAATATACTTATATTAAAACTACAAATATTTGGGATGGAGAGATTGTTTATCAGTTAAGTCACTTGCTTGCAACGACCTGTATTTCATTCTTTAGTATTCATGTAAAGCCAGATGGACAAAACAGTATATGCATCTGGAGTTCATTTTGGTGGCTGGAGGCCCTGTCATGCTCATTCTCTCTGTCTATCTCTCTTTCTCTTTTCTCTGTCTCTCTCTTTACAAATAAGTAAATAAAAACATAGTATTCTATAGCTTATTCAATGAGAATTCTCCTCTCATATGAATCACTCACATTTCGTTGGTTCATTATAATATAATTCTTGTATTTATGAGTGTATGCATTTAGAAAGTACAAGACTTAAATAATATTTGTTAACTAACTCCAATATTATAGACAAAGGCTTTCGACAATGTTTTAAGGAATTAAAATGTCATTTGAATTTCTCAAACACATCTGTTCTATTTTGTTAACTTGGAACCTTAAAGAAAAAAATAAACAAAACACCCTCAGGTAAAGTTGAATCCACTTTGGTTTGTTTTTATTTGTTTACTGTTTTAAATTTCTTTTTGCTCCCAGAGAAGTTCCTCATCTTTTTCGGGCTCTGGGCATTTTTCTGAGATCATTGATTGTATTACCTCTTCTGCCTCTGATCTTTACTTTCATGCTCAGGCAGTTTATGGAATGGTTATGGGCATGCACTCACAGGGTCTCACTGCTCCAGTCCAAGTCCTAGTTTCCTTATTAGCCATGTCACCTGAATGAGTTGTCTTCTTTTTCTCAATGACTTATTGTATTAATGAAATTCATGCATGCAAGATGCTTAGAATAGTGATCAGTTTGGTATTTAAGTTGCTTACTCTTACTATAATTACTTTTATATACTGTGCCATTTTTTTCTACTTATATTTTATGCTTCTTTCATATTTTCCATCTTTGTAACCCTTGGGATTGTATTATAAGCTAATTCCTTGGTTTGGTACTGGAGTGCTCATTAGCTGTGTCTTTTACAGTCTAGGTAGTCAAGTTTTATTGTGGTTTATTTAATATTTTCATTGCAACAGCTACAGAAACTATTTCCCAGAAAACAATACTTTGATCAACAATGAACACAATAAATGATGACCTCATAAATTTATAAGGGCACCACCTCAAAAAATATTCCATCACTTAGTGCTGCAGGTTTTGGAAAGTTGCCTCCAGTGTGTTTTTCATGTGCCTATGGTGATGCTGGTGTATAGAAAACTCATCTTGCTGCCCAACATATAACTCTATAACACAGGGCTGGAGAGATAGCCTAGTGGTTAAGGTGCTTGCCTGTGAAGCTTAAGGACCTATATTCAATCTCTCTCCAGATCCCACATAAGCAAGATGCACAAAAGGTGAGGCAAATGCAGGGTCACACATGCCCACTAGGTGGTGCAAGCATCTGGAGTTCCATTGCAGTGGCTGAGGCTCTGCATGACAATTCTCTCCCTCTTTCTCTGTCTCTCTCACTCTCTCTAAAAATAAATAAACAATACAATTATGGATAGTACATAATATTTGACAACATGAAACAACTGTGTTGCTGGTTTATATATTTGTTAGACTGAACTTTTAATTGTTGTTTTGCAATGTATTCCTTCTACTTATGAAAATGTTTACCGTAAAACAATCTACTGTGCTACATGGCATCAGCCCTACCTATCTTGTATTTCTTATATCTCTTCACTGTGTCAAGGCCCTATGTTAAGTGAGATAGTTTCTATAAGTACATCCAATGATCTTAGCACAATGAAATAGCCTTACAAAGTATTTCTCAGGAGATATCCCATACCTGAATGTGTCTTCACATATTAAAAATGTTTAATAAACCGGGTGTGGTGGCGCATGCCTTTAATCCCAGCACTCAGGAGGCAGAGGTAGGAGGATCGCTGAGAGTTCGAGGCCACCCTGAGACTACATAGTTAATTCCAGGTCAGCCTGGACCAGAGTTAGACCCTACCTCAAAAAACCAAAAAAAAAAAAAAAAAAAAAAAGTTTAATAATTTTTACTTTCAAGTTGCCTGCTTTAATGAAGGTGATATCTTTCTAATCCCCATGTGTGCATTAACGTTGATATATAAAGTATATCTTTAAACCTACTGAGTTTCCTTTTTGACCTATGAAACTTTTCCATTTCTTCAAATTCATCTCTCTTCTTTGGCTTTGTTTGATGTTTGTTGCTTACTTGTGTGTATACCTTGGGAGCTGAGATGTCTTGATCGCTTATCTTTTCTTTTTTGTTCAGATCTGGGTTCATATGTGTTTGTGTGTGTGCGTGTGTGTGTATGTGCGTGTGTGTTTGTGTGACTTTGAAAGTGGCATTGCTTAGGTGCTGGCATTTTTTTTAATGATTTATTTATAAGCGAGAGAAACAGGCAGCAAGAATGGGCACACTAGGCCTCTAGCCACTACAAACGAACACCAGATGCATGTACAGCCTTGTGCATCTGGAGTACACGGGTACTGGGAAGTCAAACTGGGTGCTTAGGCTTCACAGGCAAGCACCTTAATCACTAAGCCCTCTCTCCAGCCTGCTTAAGTGCCTTCTTTTTCTGAAAAAGATAAATTGTAAATGCTAAGCATAAATAATAATACTCAGATTGCCTTTTAAAATTCTTCCTTGACTGTGTCTTCTGATGCTCCTCCATCAGTGTGGTCCAGGGGTAACCTTCAAAATGCTCTAATTCAAGGAATATCTCTGCTGTTTATTCCTCACCTTTTTTTATTTTTCATTTTGCTTTCAGGTATTTTCTAAAGCTTCTCATTCTTCCAGAATGAATCTTTTATTTTTTGAGTGAGGCTGTACATATTTTAATTTTAAAAATTTATTTTTCTTTTATAATTAAATAATAATAATTACACATATTTATAAGCTGCACAGTGATACTTAATGTGTATACATTGTGAAATTCAATCATAGTATTTACCTGTCATCTCATACATAATCATGTCTATAAACTGAATGCAGAAATAGTATAATAGATTCAATATATAGTATATTCAATGTAGTCATCTTGAAATATAGGCCACTAAATATGTTTGTGTTGAATTTTGATCCCCCAAAAAGATATATCTTTGTCATAACCCTGGGAAATTGTGAATGTAAATTTATAGTTAAAGGGTCCTTGCAGTTGTAAACAATTAAGAATCTAGGAAATGGTTCATCCTGGATCACCTGGGCATGGTCTTAGTCCCCTGATTAATGTATTCATAATAGATGTGCAAAAAGAAGTATTAGAACATTATAATAAGATGGAGGAGAACTGAGTTATGTCATCAAGGAAGACCAGAAGCCACTGGAGCTGGAAGAGACCAGGAAGGAGAATCTTCTCAGGGAGCAAAACCTGACTGGTAATTAATAGCTATCTTCTTCCATTAATACCTATACTTGCAATTCTACACAAGATAATGGCTCTTAACTCACAGTGAAAATTTGTATTAGAGACCTTATCCAATTCTGCATCTGATTTACATCAAGTAAAAATCTGATACTGATTTTTCTTTTATATATGAACATAGTCAGTACTGCTCCAAATAAAAATAAATAGATAAATACAACATCCTTCAGCTTCTGCCCTGTGCCATATTTATTTTATGGTCAGTCTTTGAGGAATTGGTTGCATTCACTGTCCTGCCTGTATATTCCATATTGATCTAAAGCAGTCTCTCTCTTGACACCAAAATTACACTACAAGCCAATAACGTCAATGTCCTTCAGATTGCCAAGTCAAGCACACATTTTCTTTTTCCATTTTAAATGACCTCTTTCTCATTTCAATCTGACAGCTGCTCTGGGTTTGGGGGCATCAACTCTCCTTAGCTTTTCATGTTTCTTCTGAATATTACTTAGTCTTATATATAGAAATCATTGCCCTTGGTCCTATTTGTTTATTTATTTAAGAGAGAGAGTGAGAGAGATAAAAAGGTAGATAGAGAGAAAGAGAATGAAGGGCTGCCAGCCACAGCAAATGAACTCCAGACACAAATGCCACCTTGTGTATCTGGCTTACATGGGTCCTGGGGATTGGAACTGGGGTCCTTTGGCTTTGCAGGCAAGTGCCTTAACTGCTAAGCCATATATCCAGCCTGTCCTCAGACATTTCTAAAATTCAGGAAAATGATTCAGCATCTGCCTTTCTCCATCTCTTCTGTCTACATTGCATGAACTCCAAGTGACTTTGTCCATATCTATGATGTACTAGGCATCCATGATATAATCTTTTAATAAGAACTCATGTGTGGGCTCAACTAATGAACACTGTACTGGACTTTCAAGGGTTTATGTCCACTAACATGTTGCAAGGATACTTCAGACTTAGACCTTTATCTTATACGTACTCCCCTTTTTTTATTCTAAGCTTATTTCTTGGTATTACCTGTTGTAGTGAACACATTCTCCCTTCAATCAAGCAAACAACAGAACATTGTTAGCATTCCAAAGCCCATGTATATGGACTCTCAGGTATGTTTGTACTTGATGAAAGCCAAGTATTTTATTCTTGTAGGTCTAATATAAAATTGAGCATAGAGTGATGAATAGTTTTCCATCTTCTATTTAATTGTAAGGCATGCTTAGATTACAGAGCTGAAAGACAGAGGTCATTTCCAAAGCCCACAATTAATGATAGAATTATAGAATAGTAAGTGCTAAAGACAACAGCAACTAGCTATGAATTTACTATCCAAGATCCCAGATTATAAAGGACACAGTGCATGCATTTATGATTCGTGAGAAATAGTGAATTAATGTATGAACATGAAAAGGATAATTTAAACAATGGGAACAAAGCCAAAGGAGAACTAAAAGGAGCTGAAAAGAACTCAAAACTATAAGAACAGTTTACAAAAAGGGAAGTTGGTATTCAAGCAGTTGATGTGAGCAATTTATTATATTTATTTTTATTTATTTAAAAATATATTTATTTTTCATTTGAAAGAGAGAGAAAAGAGAGGGAGAGAGAGAGACTGTGAGTATGGACATGCCTGGGCCTCCTGCCACTGTACATGAATTCCAGTCACATGTGCCACATTATGTACCTGGCTTTACATGGGTGATGGGGAATCAAACCCAAGCCATTAAGTTCCTTTAATTGTTGATCTATCTCCCTAGCCCTAATGTAAACAATTTAGATTGCATCCTAAATGGAAAAGGCTATTAATGCCAAGTTAAAGGATTAATATTTAAAAGATGATTAAAAGATACTCCAATCCCATTTTTTTATTATTGAAATGTGTTTGAGTTACTGTATTTAAATTTATTTTTAAAAGGTTTTCTTGTAGGGTAATTTGAAAGAGTGAAATGATAGCCTTTATAGTAAAATTATGCTAAGAAAACGAAGTCAATTTGTGAAAATATAGATTATTTCTAAGTAAATGGGAGTTTTAGCAGTAATATATGTTTTGACTATAGTGTCACACAGTCTATTCCTAGATCCCTGGGATAGTTCCAGGCAGGAAAGGAAAACAACTCTGTACTGGATACAGCCTCATTTAGTTTCCCTTATGAGTGTTAGCAAGATTCCATATTGCAGTCCTTTCAGGGAAAAACTGCTGGTGCCTCCACTTCACAGTGAATACCTAAGCTAATGGAAGAAGTCACAACACTGCATATTCTTTACAGCTCTCACAAGTAACTGATGCAAGCATTCTATTGTCTTCATTTTTTTTTTCTGTCCATTTGTCAGAGGACTTGAGGTTTATAAATAGATTCCTGAATAGGTCATGCAGGGCTTTCTCTAAGCCCTGGAACATGGTCATTCCTATTCTTCTGAGCAAATAGCCTATTTGTCTTTAATAAGCCACTGGAATAGCTGTCCTAATATCCTTGCCACTGCTATTTCTGCTGTCACCAGTTTAGAACTAGGTTGAACTTATATTTTTACCTTTTCCCATATTCAAACAATTACATGAAAAGAAATTTTCTTTATGATAAAGGCTAGATTTACATTCCAGAATTTTGAGTGACTACCCACTGGATACGAATGAACATTCTAGATAAATGGAGTCCTAAATCTTCAAGCTGCAGTCTTGACTGAGAATAAATATATCTTAGCAATAAGTTTATGAGAGCTGGATATCTATGATTCCTTCAAGTTTCAAAGATATTAATTTCATAAATTCTATTTTCCTCTAAAATGTAGTATATATATATATATATATATATATATATATATATATATATATGAATTCAGTACATCAATGGGTTGAAACTAGGGCTTTGCACATGCTAGGTGAGTGCTCTAAAACTGACCTATATTCACATCCCATAGTTCCACATACAAAATCAATGTCATAAGTAATTCCAGCATTCTTCACATTTTCCATATGTTGTCTGAGCATTGATCTTTTGTTTAACTTCAAAGAGTGTTCTATTTCACATTTGGATCCAGACATTGTACATTGTCAGACAGACATTGTCACTTTTTCGACGATATCTTCTCATTATCTTTTCTGTTTAGTTCATTAAAGTTCCTTTGAAAACCTGTGTGTATATGGGATCGTGTGTGTGTGTGTGTGTGTGTGTGTGTGTGTGTGTGTAAAACAGATAGAGATACAAGGAGAAAGAGAGAGGGAGAGAAAAATAGAGGAGAGAAAGAAATATACAGATTTAGGGGTATATATTATACAAAATATTGTAAATTTTTTTTGTGTTTTTTATTTCCATGACCTGGTTTATTTGAGATATTCTGCTTGTTTCTTTTTCTTTCCAGTTTTATGTGTTACCCTGTGGTTTCATACAGTAACTTTATGCTTCATTTTTTTATTGAAAACTTCTATACTTACAGACAATAAACCATGATATCTCCCTCTCCTATCCCTATTCACCTTCAGAACTCCAATCTCCATCATACCCCCTCTCTCCATTAGTCTCTCTTTTAATTTGGTGTCATCTTTTCTCCATTTATGAGGGTTTTGTGAAGGTATTGCTAGGCGCTTCAAGGTCATGGATATTGAGGCCAATTCCTGTCTGACAGTTGCTTTGTAAGGAGTCATACCCTTCCTTTGGCTCTTACATTCTTTCCGCCACCTCTTCTGCAATGGACCCTGAGCCTTGGAGGGTGTGATAGAGATGTCTTAGTGCTAGACACTCCTCCATGCCTTCTTCACAGCACTATGTTGCCTTTTGAGTCATTCCAGTGGTCATCACCATCTGAAAAGAGAAGCTTCTCTGATCAGAAGTGAGAGTTGCATTAAAATATGAATATGAATATGAACATTAAGTGTAGTGCTTTCAGGGCAATTTAGTGAGAATAACATATACATTTAGCCAGATAAGAGCAGACTTTATACCTTTAAGGCTCATGGCCTTCCCTGCTATAGTGTTTTGATTAGGTTTTTTAGTACCAGGCATGTATTCCCTCCCATAAAGTGAGCCTTTAGTCCAATTAGAGAGCAGTTGGTTTCCCCCAGAGCAGGCATGCCACTATTGCACCCATTCAGTCATTGGCCCTGTCTGACCAAACTTGAGGTTTCCAGTGTCCACTGTTTTCACCACTGATGATTTCTGTATACCATACAGCTGAATACAATACATCTTTTTCCAGCTTTCATGTGTGCTGGTCTACAGGGAGAAGGTTTTCTGGTCAATACCTGCTTGATTTCTTAGTGACCTTGCTGCTCAGGCAAGTGAGGTCTTCAGCAATAGGGTCTTACCATCTGTTTCTCAAGGGAAACCAAGGTTTTGCCAATAACCTGTAATGTTTTGGAGGCAACAGGGACCTCCCTGACCAACAACTCACTGGAAGGTATCCCATCCCTGGCACTAAAAATTTTCTAGTAACATCTATAGCTTCTGGATGTGCCATTATTCAGAAAAGTAGGTTTATGTAAGTCTTATTCAGAATATCTTGAATTTTCATTGACTCCCCCCCACCACCACCCTTCCTTTACACATTTTCTTCCCATGGCCTCACTTAGGCCTTTCCCCTGCCTGTATTCTGTTCTTCTACTTTCATATATACAATACCATCCCCTTAAGTCCTTCCCTCTCCTCCCCTCTTATAATCTTTTTCTAGCTTACTGGCCTGTGCTACCAATTTTTGGTTCCAGCTTACAAGTCTATACATTTGTATCTAGGATCCACATATGAGAGAGAACATGTGATGTTTTGCTTTCTGAGCCTGGGTTACCTCTGCCTCCCGAGTGCTGGGATTAAAGGCGTGCGCCACCACGCCTGGCTATTTTTTTTTTTTTGAGGCAATTATGAATGGGAGAGATTCCCTGATTTCATCCTCTGCATATTTGTTGTTAGTATATAGAAAAGCTACTGATTTCTGTGTATTTATTGTGTATCCTGGTACATTTCTAAAAGTGTTTATCAGCTCTAACAGTTTTCTGGTAGAGTTTGTAGCATCTTTTATGTATAGAATCATATCTTCGTCAAATAATGGTAATTTGATCTCTTCCCTTCCAATTTGAATCCCTTTTATGAGTGTCTCTTGCCTTACTGCTATAGATAAGACTTGCAGAACTATATTAAATAAAACTGGGGAAAGTGAACACCCTTGTCTTGTTCCTGAATTTAGTGGAAAAGCTTCTCAAGTTTTTCCCCATTTACTATTATGTTGGCTGTAGGTCTGTTATAAATAGCATTTACTATGTTGATATATATTCCTTCTATTCCCAGTTTCTGTAATACTTTTACTATGAAGGCATGTTTGATTTTGTCACTTGCCTTTTCTGCATCTATTGAGATGATCATGTAATTTTGTGAATTCTCTATTTTCTTAGTATAGGCACTTAGTGCTATAAATTTCCCTCTTAATACTGCCTTCATTGTGTACCAAAGGTTTTGCTATGTTGTATTCTCATCATCACTTGATTATATGAATTTATTTATTTCCTTTTTTAATTTCTTCAATGACCCCATTCATCATTCATTAGTGTACTGCTTAGTCTCCATGAATTTCTGTATGTTCTGTAGTTTTTCTTGTTGCTGATTTGTAATTTAATCCCATTGTAGTCAGTTAGAGTACTAGGGATCATTTCAATTTTCCTGTATTTGTTAAGATTTGATTATTCCATGCGCTGCTGAGAAAAGTGTATATTCTGCAGCATTTGGATGGACTGTTTTGTATATATTTGTTAGGTCCATTTATTCCATGACATCATTTAATCCAGATGTCTCTGTTTATTTTGTGCTGGGATGACCTGTCAATTGATGAGAGTGGGATATTGAAGTCACTTGCTACAATTGTGTTTGGTGTTATCTCTGACCTAAAGTATAATAGTGTTTGTATGATGAAATTGAGAGCCCCCATTTTAGGTGTATATACGTTTAAGATTGGAATGTCCTCCTGTTGAGTGTTCCTTTAATCAGTATAAAATGACCTTCTTTATCTTTCCTCACTAATGCTTGTTTGATGCCTATCCTGTCAGAAAGTAGGATAGCAGCCTCTACTTGTTTATTAGAGGTATTTGCTTGAAATACCATTTTCCATCCTTTCATCTAAGATGGTGTCTATTTTTTATTAAGAGATGAGTTTCCTGGAGGTAACAGATAGCAGGATCCTGCCTTTTATTCCAGTCTGCACACTTGTGTCTTTTGGTTGGGGCATTGAGGCCACTGATATTATTCAAAGGTATGTGTTTATTCTCACCATTCTTCTTCTTTTTTAGTACTTCCTGTTTTCCCTTTAGTCACTTGTTTTAACTGTTATTTGAGTATGGTTAATTTTAACTACTTCCTCCTGTGTGTGTTTTGCTTTTTCTTCAGTGTGATGGATTCCTTCAAGTATTTTCTGTAGAGCTGATTTAGTTTTCATTAATCCCTTTAGTCTGCTTTGTTGTGGAATGTCATTATTTCTCCATCAGTTTGGATAGATAGCTTTGCAGGATAAAGTAATCTTGGTTGAAAGTTGTTATCTCTCAGAACTTGGAATACATCATCCCAAGCCCTTCTGGCTTTTAAAGGTTTTGTTGAGTAATCTGCTGTGATCCTGATGTGCTTGCCTTTGTAGGTCACTTGCTTTTTCTCTCTAACTGCTTTCAATATATTTTCTTTGATTTGAGTTTTTAGTAGTTTAATTATAACATGACAAGAAGAGGTTCTTTCTAGGTTTTTTTTCTATGTTTGGTGTTCTAAAAGCTTCTTGTGTCTGCATTGGCATTTCTTTCCCAATTTGGGGGAAATCTTCTATGATTTTATTGAAAATGCCTACTAAGCTTCTGGATTGAAATTCTTCTCCTTCTACTATACACTGAATTCTTATGTTTGATCTTTTCATAATATCCCAGATATCTGGATATCTTGGAATTACCATTCATACCTTTCTGTTAGCTTGTCTTTCTCTTTGTTGCACTGTATTTGTTCTGCTACCTGGTCTTCTAGTTTAGATATTCTGTTCTCTCCTTCATCCATTCTACCTTCCAAAGTTTTTTGTTTCACTGACTGTGTTCTTCATAGCTAGGATTTTATCCTGGTTTTTCTTCAGTATTTCTATTATCTTACTCATGTCCTGTAATGACCTTTTTATTTTATTAAGATGGTTTTCTGTGTTTTCTTTAAGGTTTTTTTTTTTCTTTGAATTCTTTCATTTGAGTATATATAGAATCATTCTTTTGAAATCTTTGTCACATATGTCATCTAAAACGGTCTCATTGGTGATCATTTCTGATGGATTTATAATTTATAATTTTTGGTGGGATTGCATTGTCTTGAATCTTTGTGTTTATTGTGTTATAATGTATCAACTTTTGCATCCTGAATTGATTTGATGCTTGGGTTTTCTACTTATGTGCAGTGTTCTTAGATGTGGCAATCCACCTTTATATACTTTCAGGATATGAGTTTGAGGTGCCAACTGTAGCTCTTATACCCAATTCCAACCACAGAAGTAATCCTAGGTGTTGAGTTTGCTTGCTAAGCAAGTATTATAGTGGACTGGTGGAACAATTTACTGGCAAATTCTATACCGAGCAATATACAGTCAATAAAACCAGCATAGAGTATACAAGAGTTGGGATTAAAACAAACATATAGTCTTATAAAGCCAAAATTCCTAAGGGTGTCTGTTGCTCTACTCACTTAATCCTGTCAGCTAGGAGGTAGAGAATCCTGTTCTGAATTGGATTCCAGGTCAGCCTGGCTCTGGATCAGACCCAGCCCCCAATAATGACATAAGCAAAAGACAAACACCATATAAATCTGAAAGCATTAAAGGCAGCAATATTAAACTCCCAATTACAGCTTTTTTGAAAATGGTAACGCCAACCAAAAATATGCAACCCACAACCTTCCCTGACATGGAAAGTCAGATTAGCACTTCCAATGCAGGCGTATGCATTTTTTCTTTTTGTCAGTTGGTGTGGCTTCCAATCTCACCAATGCTGAGTGCCCACCTTGTGCTGTGGACTTGGTTCTCTGTTTAGCTGTGCTGGATGCGCTGCCTCCAGGGGCTGAGTGGTGAAGGTTCACAGTTTTTTAAATTTCTTGACTCTGCAAGGAGGCTGATGAGGTTGGAAAGTCCCCTTGGCTGGTCTCTATTGGTGCTGTTCAGTGTGCCTGGTGGGTGGTGTCCAGTTCTTGGATCACATAGATCGGTCCACCACAGATCAGGGCCGCAAGCTCCTCAATGGGATTCTGGCCATTTTCCTCCTTTCTGGTGGATCTTGGTCTCTCCTGCTTCTCTGCTGTGTCTAAGAAAAACCTATACTCCTACACTTTTCAGAAGAAGAGTGTATTTTGCTGTGGTTTTGCTTAAATCCCTCCCTGGGCTGGTTTGGGTTGGCTCCTATGTGGCCATCTTACCTGGAAGTCTGCTTGTGTTTATGAAGAAAATTATATCTATATATTGAGTGTCAAAGTAGGTTTATGTTACTGAGTTAGGGAAATTAATTATTTGTAAAGTGCTTTTCTATTGAAACTGAGAAGTTGATTGCTTGCTGTGACATAGTAAACTGATTATTTAATCATTCTTTCAATTCAACTAAAATTCTACTGATTGGAATTACTAGTTATTCATAATGATATTTTATTTCATCTTTTCAATCTCTTAAGTACATAAAGTGCTCCTTTTTCTTAATATTTTATTATGCATTTATTTATTTGAGAGAGGGAAAGAGGGAAAGTTAGAGAGAGAGAAAATGGGCACTCTAGGGCTTCCACCACTACAAACAAACTCCAGATGCATGCACCACCTTGTGGATCTGGCTTATGTGGGTACTGGGGAATCGAACTCCAACTGGGGTTATTAGCCTTCACAAGAAAGTGTTTAACCACTAAGCCATTCTCCAGCCCAATGTGCTCTTTCCAAGGCTTTATTTATTACTTGCTGATGATAGTATTCTCTCTCACCCTCCATGGTCTTGTATATTCTACTTTTTCTACAATGTCTACTTGACATCAAACTATAATAAGTGTCAAGATTCTGGTGTTTGCAAGTAATAAATAAAACTAATATCATAAATGTGGAAAGTCTTTGGTTCACTACAATAAGTACACAAAAGAAAGCATCCATGTCAACTTGATTATGTCCTGGGATTCAAATGATAGCAATCTTTCCTTGATTTCTTCATCCCACTTCCATCTGAGTGTTGGTGAAACTTACTCTCACCAAATGTGGTCTAGGTTCATATGCAACATAGTTGTCATATATGGCCTCATACCTTAACCTGAAGTCAATCCCTACAAAAAGTAAAAACTGAGAAAGAGACAACACTGGTTGCTTAGCTGATGTTCCCTGAGTTAGAATAACTGTTAGAATCATGTAAAATGAATAGTTAAGAAGTCATTTTCAAGTAATAGGCAGTTTCTTCATTATCACAATGGGAACATTGAATATACAAGCAATAGCAGACCTCTCAATATGCTTATTTCTTAAACTTTCAATGTTATACACAATTTAGATATGACTTGCCTTTTTTTGCAAATGATTTATTTCTTTTTTGCTTGGCTAAAATGCTGCAAATATTTCACCTTATGGTTTCTACTGATATTGCTACAAAAGATGTTTTGACCCAAAAGTCCAAGGAAAGTATTTTTCCAGTGCTCGTTAAGGACATCACCTATATTAGTTACTTTTCTCATTTCTGTGACCAAATACCTAACTAGAAGCAGCTTAAAGGAGGAAGGTTTCATCTTTACTTACTGTTCCTGGTGAAAGACTTTGTGATGGCTAGTAAGACATGACAGAAGAAGTAGGAGACAATCTCATGTCCCCCAGAGAAAGAAGCAGAGAGAGTGAACAGGAAGTGAGGAAGGGCAATAAAGCCTCAATACTTGCCCCCAGTGACCTTTTTCCTCCAGCAAGGCTACTCTCTCCTTCCCAAACAATGCCTCCAAATGGGAGCCAAGTGTTCAAACAAATGAGACAATGTAGGACATTTCACATTCAAACCACAATTCAGTTCTTTCTAGAAGCATAACTAATTTCTTTTCTTCATCGTTCTTAATTATGTTATCTTTGGCATCATAGGATACTGCCTCTTTCTTGAAGTTATTGTCTTCCTTAGCATCTCTAATATATCTCTATCTCACATATCTTACTATCATGTACTTTTTGAGTTCCTTTCTTCTATCCATTCATTTAGTTAATGATCTTCAGAGCTTGCTCTATTAATGATTATAGGCAGTCATTCTCTATGTTTGGTTTATTTTGTTTCAGCTTTGATCCTTTCTAAATGTCCATGAATATTTCTCTATCTTTCCCCCAGGATATTGTTCTAAATTCTAATCTCTGTTTCCTACTGTTTGTTCATAGACATCAATGAAACCACAATACCTAAAACAGGTTTTTATTGAAATTTCCAAGCTAGATGTGGTAATTGACACAGGAGAATCATGAGTTCCAGGCCATCCTGTGTTACACAGTGAGAGCTTATCTAAAAATAAGAAAGGGATTGGAGAAGGGAGGAGAGGAGAAAGGAGAAGAGAAGAGATGACATGACAGGAGAGGAAAGGAAAGGATAGGAGAAGAAAAATCACTTTCAATTTTTCTTTTTCCTATATTTTTGTTCTATACAATGATTTCATCAAATTCCAGCACCTATCGAGGTTAGAGCAGATACTGCCTTCTCTCCTTCTATCTGCACATACAGAATGTCACCATACAGAATGTCACCATCTGTAAACGATGTTACATTCCTCCAGAGTTTATTATATGCTTTCCATTGCAGAATTGCAAAATATTGGAAAAATTTCAACATAACTAATATATATATATTATATAGATACAGTATTAGTTATGTATATAGTATATATACAGCCATGGTGGTACCATCATTAGCCTTTCCCCTGTCCTCCCCCCATGGGTAATGCAGGTCTTGCTTTTTGTGGGTAGCCATCAGATTTTCAGGAAAGGCAATAACTCTGTTTATAATGACCCAACTCATGGCTCTAACAATCTTTGCATGCCCTCTTCCTTGAATTTCCCTGAGCCATGTTGGGTTCATTTTAAGTGTATTTCATTGACGAGGTTTTGTGAGTCTCTGTGTCTCTGGATATCTGATTTGGTAGGGGTTCTTTGAGTGTTCTTTGTGTCTATCTCCTTCACCCTTGTGCAGTTTTATCTGAAACCTCCAGTGCCCCCCTTTTCAAGGAAAAAGGCATGCTGTTACCTGCTTTATTTTTCAACAGGAAAATTGTAGAAGACTGAGCATTCTCCCCCCAACAACTGTCTGCTGCTCCCACAATGCACAGCCCCATGGGGGAATTCCCCCACCTCCACTCCAGTGGAAAGGGGACAGGGCTGAAGGAAAGGGTGCTAACAATGCATGATGCAGCCATACTAAGTATGCCCATAATAAATTAAAAAAAAAAAAACAAAAAAAACCCTCTATTTTGTACCTTTACTCATAAGGTTTAAATCCTTTTGCTTCAGAATTTTTATGAGTGCCCTTTTATAGTAATCCAAAGTCCCATGTTCCATATCTCAACTACCTCGAGGTATTTACAATTATTCCCACATTAATTCACTCTAATGCCTCAGTATCTTGGCTCACACTGTTCTTTCCACCATGATTTGCCTTTCTTTCTGAACTCATAATCAGTGTTCTAGGCCAGAGTAACAAGGAACAACTATAGCACATAGGTGACACATAGCAAATATTTAGGTATGTTAGATGTATGAAAAATTAGGACAGTTTATTTTATATATATATATATATATATATATATATATATATATATATATAAAAGAGACAGAGACAGAGAGAAAGGGAGACAGATAGAGAAGGGCGTGTCAGCAGCCTCCCAGCTGCTGCGAATGAAATCCAGATGTGTGCGCCCCCTTGTGGTCAAGTGTGGCATTGTGCCCTTGCTTCACTTTGCATCTGGCTAAATGTGGGACCTAGAGATTGGAACCGCTGGAGATTGGAACCAACGTTCTTAGGCTTAGGAGGTGGGTGCCTTAACTGCTAAGCCATATCTCCAACCAAGGACAGTGTATTTTTAATTGTATATTATAAATTGATTCCTTGTATCATTCATGTAAAATTGAGACTTCAACAAAAGCGACTCAAATGTATTAACTTTCTGTCTCAGACTCATATGTTGATTTTTTTTCTAGAACCATAAATGAAATAGTAGCCACAAAACTATCTATATTGTTCTATGGGATTATTAGTGACTACAAACAAAATAGCTAAGGTTGAAAGCATGGACAGTTGGATTTTTAATTGCATTCCTTAGAAGAACCACTAAATATATGGTTATCTATATCTTTTTTTTTTTTTTTATCTATCTATCTGGGTGTTTATATGAACAAGTGGTGGGCATGTGTGTTCATATATGTGTGGGTGCACATATGTGTGTCCCTTATGGAGGCCAGAGGTGTCAATGTTGGTGTCTTCCCTAATCACTCTTTACCCTTTTTTTTTTTTTTTTTTTTTTTTTTTTTTGACAGAGTCCCTCACTGAACAAGAAGCTCAGTGATTTGTCTAGGCTAAGTAGCCAGTAAGTCCCAGGAAACCTCCTTTTCCACTTCCCCAACACTATAATTACAGACACACACTTGTGTTCCCCTTTTATGTGGATGCTGGGGATCCAAAACCAAGTCCTCATGCTTGTGTGGCAAGCACTTGACTGCCTGAGTCATCTCCTCAGCCTCCTTCTGGCACTTCTTAAAATGACTCTTTGAACTTTATTTGTAGTATAGAAACTCTCTAAGAGTTGGAAAGAAAAAAATAAGTGCTTTCATCTTTAGCCCACTTCTAGATTTATAGGTTTAATGTTTTCTTTCTTCTTTCTTTCTTGCTTTCTTTCTCTTTCTTTCTTTCTTTCTTTTTTCTCTCTCTCTTTTCTTCTTTCTTTCTCTTGCTTTCTTTCCTTTTTTGTCTTTCTTTCTTCTTTCTTTCTTCTTTCTTTCTTCTCTCTTTCTCTCTTTCTTTCTTTCTTTCTTTCTTTCTTTCTTTCTTCTTTCTTTCTTTCTTTCTTTCTTGTTTTTGTGAGGTAGGGTCTCACTGTAGCCCAGGCTGACCTGGAATTCACTATGTAGTCTCAGGGTGGCCTTGAACTTACAACAATCCTCCTACAGCTGCCTCCTGGGTGCTGGGATTAAAGGTGAGCACCACTATACCAGGCAAGCTTGGCCTTTTTGGTTGTTTTGTTTTGTTTTGTGTTTTGGTTTTTGAGTTTTCGAGGTAGGGTCTTGCTCTAGCCCAGGCTGACCTGGAATTCACTATGTAGTCTCACAGTGGCCATGAACTCATGGCGATCTTCCTACCTCTGCCTCCCAAGTGCTGGGATTAAAGGCATCCTTAACCATGCCCAGCAGGTGGAACATTTTTTTAAGAGGAACAATATATATACCATTAGATCAGGAAAACAAGGAAAGTAATTAATTACCTTTCTCAGGCAGAACATTGGAAAGGCCAATTTCTATTCTGTTTATCTACTACCAGCTTTGAGACAAATGTATTTTAATGGTCTTTGTGCTTTTAGACAGTATGTGTAAAGCACAGGGAGACAAACACTATTTACTTGGTTTTCAAATGCTTGTGTAGCTGGCTGTATCTATAACAATAAAACAATTCATTCACATAATTCTTATATAATAAAAACTATTTTTTCATGTAAATACAATTGCAAAAATAATTATAACAAATAAAAGCTCTATGTCACCCTAAAACGCACAACTCTGGAAATAGTTTGAGAATATTTTATTAACATTGGAATCTTGAAAAATATCAACTTTAAAATACAGACTAATGGAGTAGCCTTAAACTATTCCCTACAAAGAAATGGCATTAGACAGTAGGATCATCAACATGGAAACCATACACGGTCCACTGGGAGGAAGGAACCAAGTGTGTTTTCTCTCTGTTATAGAATGTTATCATCAGGGCTTCTGATGACATCTCCAGGATTAGACAGGAATGATGAGTACAAATTGTGGCCTGTAGTTGTTGATTAAATGTTCCCTTTAAATGTCCCAATTTGAGATATTTAAGGTAGTCATATTTGATATTAGAATTGTATCTCTTTGTAGACAACTTATAAGTATTTACTGCTGGAAGCTAAGCATCAAGATGGATAAAGTTGAAAGGTAAAAATACTTCACAGAATATGCAAGATTTACATTACAACATTGTAATAAAAGCTCTAATGTACAGATTAGGGGCATTTTACTGCAAAGAGCAGTTTGAGAGAGAAGCTGCCAAACTATATTAATTAATATTTTCCATTTGCAAAGCTAAGATGCTTAGAAAATATGAAAATTTAAAAAACTAAAGGACCTGATCTATTATTTCTACAATATTTTCCTATTCATGTGTCTCCCTTTAGCCAGACATAGTGGTACATGCTTTTAATCCCAGCACTTGGGAGGCAGAAGTAGGAGGATTACCGTGAGTTCAAGACCACCCTGATACTACATAGTGAATTCTGGTCAGCTTGGGCTAGATTGAGACCCTACCTCAAAAAAATATAAAAAGAATGTGGATCTCCCTTTGTAGATATTATCTTTCTATCTAATATATATTAGGGACTCAAACAATGTTTCATTAAATTATTGCTATATAGTGGATGCTATATTTGGTATATTTTTACTTCTTAAGGAATTGCTATTCTCTAAAAATCAAACATTAAAGAAGAAACAAAATGAAATTGGGGCATTTTTAAAATGATGATATAAATCACAACACATTTGGAAAGGGTATATTCCATATCAATAAGGTTTCATAATTTGAATAAAATAGTTTCCTTTTATCCCAAGCTAGGAACCACATTGTAAATTTTATATCTCAGAGGTCTTCTAATTCTATATGTTGGTCCTAAAAAGTGGTCATACTAAATGTCCCTTCTTTTTCACTCTCCAGTGGAACAGATGACTATTTCACATTCTTATCTCTGTACTAAAATATCCAGTGTTTTTTCTCCAGTCTCCATTCTGACCTGATGGCATCATTCCTACTTATCTGAGAAGACATATACATAGAGGAGTATTTCCTTAATCTCCTGACACCACCTTCTGGTCCTTCTTGCATCCCATCTTTTTGGCCTTCTCACTAGTTATCACCATCCAAAGACTTTTATCCAAGTCTCTATACATTTTATTTTCCTCTTACCTGCTTACCGATTCAAGTTTCCCTTGTGGCCTACTTTGTCCTCATTTACTTTACTCTCCCTCTTTTTATTTTGGTCTCAGTTTAAGATTCCTTCTCTAATCCACTTGTAGATCTCAACAGGACAGACTGATACCTGTGTCTGCACGTCTAACAGGCACTGAAAATGGACTACTGATCTTCCTCCTTTCATTCACACAAGGAATGTGCATAACTATTCTTCCATGTTCCTGAAAGTTTTACACTCTATTTTAGAATATTTGTATGTTTTGAACTCATGTGTGAATACCCTGAATTTATTTGCCTTAGGCACATTGAACTGCACATTCAAATAGTTTTGAATAGCCCTGGTTGCAGTAAAATTTAAATGACTATTTTTCCAATTTACTGCCAAAATGTGAAAATAGATTGAAAATCTTTAAATGGACAACTAATGCATCAATAAGGAATCAAAGTGCCTGATATTTAGCTTATCAGTTGTTCTTGATAGATCTACCATCAAAAGATGAAGTATGTTACTCTGCTAGAAAACATTTATAACAGATGAAGCAATTAACAATCAACATGTAATAGTTAACATTGGTTGTTTACTTGACAAGATTTAGACTTACCAAGGAGGCAAATATCTACACATGTTTGTGAGGGAGTCATTGGGGGACGTGGCTGTTAATTGATGTGACAAGACTGGTCCTAACTATAGGGGGCAGCATTCTATGGGCTATGATCTGAGACTGAATGACAAGGAAAAAGAAAGTTGAGCACCAGCACTCATCTCTGCTTCTGGGGACAGATGCAATTTACTCATAAATTTGAATAACACCATCATGAACAGAATAGCTGTCTTTGTTGGGATGAAAGCTACTAAAGGAAGAGAAAGTTCCTCACATGAAAAGTTTCTGTTGTCCAGGACAGAGGCCGACAAGGAGTCTTCACTATGGATGTTTCCTGGGAGAATACCTGCTACTATTAGTTGGCAAATGGATTACAATAAATACCATCCACTTTCACTTCTAGAAGTTATGATTCAGCCTGGTTATGGTTTGAAAATGAACTGTCTCTCACAGACTTGTATCATGAAGGCTTGGTTACCTCCTGGTAATGCTGTTTTGGAATGTGGGGGAAGCTTTAGGAAGTGTGGGTAGATGGAGTAATTATGTTACCGAGGATCAAGTTTTGGGGGTGCATTTTGTCCCTGTTTCTTCTCACGTTCTTTGTCTCCCTTCACGTGTCAGGTGGGCCACGTTGCTTTACCACTTGTTTGCTACCATGATGTTGAACATAACTACAAACCTAGAATGGACAGAGTCAAGTAACCATATTCTGAAAACTCTGAAACTATGAGTCAAAATAAGTCTTTCTTCCTTTTAAATTGTTTTTCTCAACTGTCACAATGACAACAATTTAGCAGAAAAATGGCATCAAAGAAATGGGGTCATTACTATGACTAAACATGTCCATATGAATCAGAATATTTTAAATTTTTGTGGAATGAATTTTGAAAAGTTTAGAAAATCAGGTTAGAGAAAGCCTAGAGTGCTGCATTGTAACATAGCTTTCTCCTCAGGGCTGGACATGACCATCAATCAGCCATTGTGGCTGATGACTTTGCAAGTATGACATTGCCTGGATAATCATGGCTGCAAAATATTAGACCATTATGATAACCAGGTCTATAGTAATAGGAATGGTAACACTCTCAAAAAAAATGGGGGCCCGTCACAGGATCTTCATCTGGTATTCTAGCTATTATTTCTCCTTGCCCCTCTATCTCAGGAGGTGCCTGAAATATATAGAAAGTATAAGATTAACTAATACCAAAATGATAAAACTTCTGTGAGGTCATCACCCATGATTGGTTTGTACTTTTTGGTAATGCAGCTGATTTTGGAGTCATCCATAATCTTGTAAATCACCACTAAACCATGTTCTTATGAGTAAACTCAATGAACTAAATGATTCACCAAGTGGGCTTAAATGAATTTGTTACTCTGGTCTATTTTCAGTTGCCTAGGTATGGTGAATATGCTTAATCATGTCTACCCAAGAAAGTTATTCAACATGCTTAAGCACAGCTCACTGGGGATTACAGAGGAAACTCATAAGCCCAGAATGTCAGTAGGAATGTGTACAGTGAGGACTACTCATATGCAATCAAGGTCTCCATTGAGAATTGGACTAGCGGTCATGTGTACCACATTCTGGTCCATTTGTTCCATGTCCTGACACTTTGTGTTAAGCTGAATGTAAACTTATAGGCTACTGTAAAATTTCAAAGCATTCGGCTATGGCATAGTTATTGCTGATTGCTTTTAACTACATTTAAAGTAAAAATTAGAAGCAAAAGGAAGATTTTTAAAATGAACATTTTGGTTAAAAAGTAAGTTTGTGTATGGCTGATAACCAGTAAAAAGAAGCCAAGTATTTTGTACAAAGATACTAGAACAGATATTTTGAGGTTATCTCAAGAATTAGAAAGACACTACCAATTTCAGACTCAAGGATATAAAAGTTCAAGGATTCATTTGAAAGTTGTCATTTTGAGACTAAAGAAAGCACTGGAGTAGGCGTTGTTTTACAGTGTCACCTATGGCATTCTTTATGTTCAGCCACATGTATTTAGAGACTAATGCAGCCATAGTCCCAAGTAGGTGGGTATACTTTGATATCATACACATGCTCATTGTGAAGAGGCATATAAAATCTAAGACTGAAGCATCATAGAGACTACTACTCAGACTTTAAAGGGAGGTCTATGCACCCACATCATATGAAACCCACAAAAGTTATAAATGCCAAGAATATAGAGCATTTGGCTAGGGAAGTTACAAGAAATGAGCAGAACAATATGAAGAGAAAGAAAATATGAGCTGTGCTGGAAAGGACATAGGGGAGGAATTGATATGCCCTTAAGAGCTCATAGCATGATAGGATTAACATTTTCCTTGTTAAGTTTTGGTTTAGTTGTGGTCTGACTTACTATTTTTTTAAGTCCTTCCCCTTTTTATGGGAATATTTACCCTGTGGTGTTGCATGTAATTTCCTTTACTTATCACCTAAGAGTTTGGCATAAAATTAAGAGAAAACTTTGCATATGGTCTTTTGATCAATGTGAGAACTATTTAGACTTTTGGGACTGCTTTTTGTGTTATGAATTTACATGAACCTTTTGGGGCTTCACATAGAGTGTTATGTTTTGAATAGGAAATAGCCCCATAGGCTCATGTGTTGAAGACTTACTCTCCAACCAATGAAACTATTTAGAGAGGTGATTTAAATTTAAGAAGGCAAGTCCTAGCAAGAGGAAAAAGTTCAATATGGCATACTTTTGAGAGGTATATCTTATCTTCAAATCCTTCTCACTTTCTGTGCCTCCTACTCAACAAGAGATGAGCCACTTATCTCCATCATTGTGGGTCCCTGGTTACTCAAGGGGCCACTGAGCACTGGCTCCCTGGAGACATCCAGGCAACTGTGGAGCAGGGTCTTCAGTGGTGGTGAGTGCAGTGGGAAAAAAATACCTGGGAGGCATCGTCAGAGGCAGCTCTCATTTATTCAAGTAGGAACTGGGTTTTTATAAATAGTTGAGAGAGAAAGAGAAAGTGGGAAGAGGGTCCCAAGGGGATTTATGGGTTCAAAGGTTGTTTGCTGATATCTAGTTGGCATATAGGGATGTTCATTCCAGCATGTAGGAAGAGGGTCAGGTGATCTACGTAGTGTCAGGGAAAGGTATAGGTTATTAGTCATAGGGGGATGAGCTGTGTAAAGGAAAGTTATATGTGGGATAAGTTGGACTTTATTTGGGGAAATTTTGAAGCCTGCCTCAGTGAGGGAAAGTATTAATTGACCCCTAAGCTTGTCTGGTGAGGTGGAGGAGTCTTTCCATACTAGCATGTCATCCATGTAATGATATAAGTTAAGGCATTGATCTAAATGTGGCCTTAATGCAGTAGCAACTGCTTCTTGGCACATAGTGGGGTTTTAGCCATACCTTACGGCAGAAACATACACTCAAAGCATTTTGTAGGTCATGCAACATTTGGTTTAATTTTTTCTTATTATTGAGAGAGACACAGAGAGAGAGAGACAGAGACAGAGAGGAAGAGGCAGAGAGAGAGAGAGAGAAAATGGACATGCCATCTGCACAGAAATGGGCATAGAGCCAAGCAATATAAGCTTAACATAGTCCTTCACATGTTAATATTTTCATGAAACTAAAGTCTTATAATAACATCCTAATCAGTCTACAAGTAAGGGTTCTGTCTGACCAGGTCACAATTTCAAAGACAATATGCTATATGAATGTGTTAATTCCCCTTCTCTAACTCATTTTAATGGCCTCCTACTATATTCAATTAATTGGACACCTGTTGTACAGGAGTAGCGACCTTAGAAATATGCATCTTACTTTATGTGGAAGAAATGATTACCTCCTTAGGCACTAAAAATTATTCCCAGAGGTACCTGGTCCTGCTCTTTAAATCAATATGAATCACTTACTATTAATTATGGTCAGTAATAGTTATAATCTCTGAAAGCTTTTCTCCAAGAGTGAATAGTTCACTTCAATCCATAGAATTACAAAATTCAAGAAAAACTTACACAATTTAAAAATATTTAAGATTATAATAATATTATTAAACATAACATATTTAAATATGATCTTTAGAGCAAGTGCTGCCTGGGCCTAGGAGCCAATCCCAGGTCATTATGGCTATGTACATCTTTTCAGACTCTTCTTTTAAGTAGTATTTTCATACAATTTACTACAAATATATACTACTTTCAAAACTTATACTTCTATAATCAGCACCACTACCAAACATAGGACAGACTATACTGAAATCATGTAATATATGTTATGTTGTTTGGCTCATCTTGCCTAGCATAATTAATTTTTATGCATCTATGCTTTCACATGTATCAGGGTCCATATTTTGTACTACTATTATTTTATTATCTGCATACAACAAAATGTGTATATAAACTAACTTCTTGTAGATTCTTAGGGTTTTTGAAACTATATATATATATATGATAATTTTCATACATTTACATTAAATCATTTGGAATAGGTTTCCTAGTCAAACAATAAATATTTGTTTAATTTTGGAATAACTTGGACAAGTTGTTTCCAAAGTGGATATTCCATATAATATTACCTTCAGTTTTGAGTAAAAGCTGCCAGTTCTAAAACAAACCAAATAAATAGGCATGAAGAAACTTAGATCTATAGTTTGCCTCAGGATGAGGATAATACCATATCAACTACCTAAAAATGTGCATTAGGGCTGTGGTTCAGTGAGTCTGCCAACTGGAGTTCAGTTCCTCAGTACCCATGCAAAATAGCACACATGTGTAATCCCAAATGCATCCACTAAAATAGGAGGCAGAGTCAGGTGGAATCCCAAAGCTCACAGGTCAGCCAGTCCATGACCCTGTCTCAAACAAGGTGGAAGCAGAGGACCAACCTTCCATGATTGTTCTCTGGCCTCCATGTGCGCTTGGCCACACACACACATAAGGCACACATACACAAAAGAGGAAGAAAAAGGTGGCGGAAGAGAAAGAGATACAAAACTTGTATCTAATTAAAGTTCTCATTAGACTTCTCAAAATTCAAAAAAAAAATAATAATCAGCCCATTTTCCCATCACTTTGTTTAAAGCCTAAGAACTATCACACACACACACACACACACACACACACACACACACAGATAGATAGACAGATAGATAGTAGGTATTCAAAGATTTTATACAAGATCTATTTTTTAATTATTTAGTTGACCTATAGAGATCCAAATACTTTTTTGTTACTTTTCAGTTCTTACTCACAAGCTGAACTAAAAGAATTGATATTCATGGGATAGGGTAATCCATGGCCAAGGAATTCCACCTCATGTTCTATTATTAACTTAGCCCAAATATCAGTTATGTGGGACAGGCTGTTTTGCCACTAATGAGTTCATTTAGCTCTGTTGTAATTAAAAAAAAAAGCCTTTATTTTTTATTTACTTGCTTTAGTATTGAAATTATTGATCTTTACTATTTTACTTTCTACTTTCTAGGATTCTTCTGATTTCTAACTAAGTTTTATTTCTGTATGCCAAATAAAAGCATTTGTAGAGACAGATGATATCTCCTTTTTAAACATTCAAAGACACGTGCAAAACAGATTCTGCAAAAGAACATTTACAGACATCAGCTCTTTCATTCAGATCCTTCTAACAATTTCCTCATATTGAGTTTTGAGATAGGGTCTCTCTGTAGCCCAGACTGAGCTGGAATTCACTATATAGTCTCGGGGTGGCCTTGAATTCGCGAAGCTCCTCCTACCTCTGGCTGCCAAGTGCTGGGATTAAAGGCACACACCACCACACCTGGCAAGTTCTAATTTTCATTGGGGAATAAACATTTCTCACATGACTCTCTTTCTGTTCTCAACTCCCCAGGTCAGAAATAGTGCCTGATCTTATTTTCCTCAAGGGACTGAAGGTTACAGTTTTCTCCCCTTTAGATAATGTATTAGTCTAGCTATAACATCTAAAAAATATATGTTATCACCTTGTCACCATAGGAATTGAGCTACTTGTTTAATTAAATCATTAATGATCCCATCCAAAGGCAAGCATCTTACTGAAAAAAGATTATTTGTCTTGGTAATCAAAGTGCCAAGTATACAGATAGGTCCCTAAATGATGAACAACCCTTCTCCCCACCAAATAATTCTGGTGCTCAAATATCTCATACTATCTTCACACTGCCTCTTATTTTGGATGTGGAGACCTTACCTGTAGTTTTGTCCCCTTTTTCTACAACCATGTCCTTCATCTATTAAGTACAATTATGCTCAATTCCCTCCTCTTCTGAAACATGCTCTTGACTTCTTATAGTTCAAATGAAACTTAACCTTATTATGGTGGCTAAAACGACCTTCAGAATACAACTTACTTTTTCTAGTTAATCTATTTTTTGTTCTTGTTGTTTTTCAAGGTAGCTCAACAAACATTTTCTTTCCCAGGCTGAACTGGACTACACTATGTACTCTTAAGGTGGCCTTAAACTCATGGTTATCTTCCTACCTCAGCCTCCCCAGTGCTAGGATTAAAGGCGTGTGCCACCACAGCCAGCATACTTTTTCTCATTAATTTCTAATTTCTTTGCTTTCTTTCATTCTTGAGTGTGCATGTGTACTGTGGGATGGGGTGGTGTGTGTGTGTGTGTGTGTGTGTGTGTGTGTGTGTATACATGAACACTGTATGTTGTATACAGGTGTAAGTGCACATGTTACGCCTCTTATGCTCATCTGTGGTGAAGTGTGCTCATTTCCAGTGGCCCAAAGGGAGCCTAGAGTGTACCACTCAAGGGTGTCCTTCCAGTCTTACTTAAGGTGGAGTCTGTTACTGATACAAGAGATGCTGTTTATTCCCTAGCCCCTATAATTCTCTGGGAACTGTTCTCCACAAGACTGGGGTCATAGACTTGTGTTGCCTCAGCCATCTGTTTATGTGGATCCCAGTAAGCAGTTTAGCAGGGGACAGAACCCTGTATTGGCCAACTTTCTCCTACTAAATGCAGGAATTGTCCTTAGACCTGTATGGGGAAAATCTAAGTTATTGTACTTCTTTCTACAAGATAGAACCTTCAGAAGAGTCTGGCCTTTCCTTATCTCTGACCTCTTAGGGTGTCCTTAAAGTCCCGTCTAAAAGATGGTCCTTCCTAGAGAATTAAGATTTCCATGAAAATTGCCCTTTCCCAGAAATACTCACCATAGACAACTAACATCAGGTCTAAACTGGCTAAACCAGCTGCCCATCCACAGGTATAGACAGAGAGGAGAGAGAGAGAGAAAGAGAGAGAGAAGAAAGAGAGACAGAGAGAGAGAGGTAATGATTGGTGAGCATGCCAGTGCCTCTAGCCACTGCAAATGAACTCCATATGTATGCACCACTTTGTGCATCTGACTTTATGTGGTTACTGGGGAATTAAACCTAGGTCATTAGGCCTTGCAGGCAAACACCTTAACTGCTGAGCTTTCTCCCCAGCCCCTTTCTTCCTTTATTAAGCTTCCCCTCTCTTAAAGAAATCCCTCATAAAACTCTAAGCTATAACAACTTCTTTGTGAATTCTGGTCTATGGATTTTATTCTTTGAATTCATAAGACTAAGAATCCAGAAATATCCCTAAATTATTGGCTTGTTAGCATATTTTATTGATACATTGGCAAGGAACTCTACTAAAATTCTCATATCAGTAAGGCTCAAACACTAGCAATCTTTCAGACATGGTCAGGTCCTCATGCTTTATGTAGAAAGTGTTCTTACCTGCTGAGTCATCTCTCTAGCCCTGACCCACCCCATACTATCGCTTTTCTATTTACAACTAATATTACTATATTCTAGCTTTATGTGTACACTTCCTTTGTATATGCAGATCTTTGTGTGTGTTATTTTCTTTTTTTCTTTTGATTCTTTTTATTGACAACTTCTATACTTACAGACAATAAACCATGATATTTTCCTCCCCTCCCTCCATTCCCCTTCAGAACTCCACTCTCCATCATATCCCCTCCCTCTCTCCATTAGTCTATCTTTTAATTTGATGTCATCATCTTTTTCTCCTATTATGAGGATCTTGTGAAGGTATTGCTAGGCACTGTGAGGTCATGGATAGCGAGGCCAATTTCTGTTTGGACAGTTGCATTGTAAGGAGTCATACCTTTCCTTTGACTCTTACATTCTTTCTTCCCCCTCTTTCGCAATGGACCCTGTGCTTTGGAGGGTGTGATAGAGCCATCAGGGAAATGCAAATTAAAACTACTTTGAGAGTCCATCTCACTCCTGTCAGAATGGCTACCATCAAGAGAACAAATGACAATAAGTGTTGGTGAGGATGCAGAAAAAGAGGAACACTTCTACACTGTTGGTGGGAATGTAATCTGGTCCAGCCATTGTGGAAATCAGTGTGGAGGTTCTTGAGACAGCTAAAAATAGATTTACCATATGATTCAGCTATAGCACTCCAAGGCATATATCTGCAGGACTCTTCTCACTACCTTAGAGATACTTGCACAACCATGATTATTGCTGCTATATTCATAATAGCTAGGAAATGGGTCCCTCTGTAGATGAATGGATAATAAAGATGTGGTACATTTACACAATGGAGTTATATTCAGCAGTAAAGAAAAATGAAATTATGAAATTTTCTGGGTAATGGAGGGATATGGTAAGGATTATATTAAGTGAGGTAACCCAGGCTCAGAAAGCCAAATGTCATATGTTCTCTCTCATATGTGGATTGTAGTTACCAATTCATGTTCTTTTCTTTATCTGAAACACAACAAAGGCTTGTACTCATTCTCTTTGATGTATTAGTGAGTAAGGAATGAAGCACTGCTATTCTAATTTATTTAATGGTCATCTATGATAGCATGATGCTGCGCAATGAAGATGAGAAGACATTAACCATCTAAGGAGAATAAGTATGGCCCAGAAAGGGTGTAGATTCTGAGTTAGGAAAGACTAAGAAGTATTCACATAGTAGAAAAACACTATCACAGCTGAAGAGTATTGGGATGGGGAGAACATAGAAGGGAACAGCAGAGAATAAAGCTGGTATGTATGGTGTCTGTAAATCAGGGTCATGGTAAAGTTTTAATTTAAGCAAGGCTAAATCTAAAAGCTATTTTGAATGAATTACCCTGTCTACTACATAGGCAGTGGGAATAAATTTGGTAGGTGAAACTAGAGCTGAAAGATCAGCTAGAAAATCATGTTAGGTGGGTCACGAAGAAGATGATAGCCTTTGTTAAGGTAGAAGGCAAAGGTATTAATTGATATAGACTATATTTTATGAAAAGATTTATCTGAGCCCACTGTTGAATAGGGAGTTGAGAAAAAATGTCTAGTATTGGAGTAACAATATCATGATATATTTTAATCTATGATTACTTGTGAGCCACAGAAAATTTTAATTATGAAAAGGGATTAATCTAAAAGATATTTTGAATGAATTGCCCTATCAGTGTGACAGCAGTGGACAGGCATGTGGGAAGTGAAACTACAGCTGAAAGATCTACTATATATGGGCTGGAGAGATGGCTTAGCAGATAAGACTCTTGCTTGAGAAATCTAAGACCCAGGTTCGATTCCACAATACCCAGGCAAGCCAGATGCACAATGTAGCACATGTGTCTGAGTTTGTTTCCAGTGGCTAGAGGCTCTAGCATGCCCATATTCTCTCTCTATCTATCTGCCTCATTTTTTCTCTTTCAAATAAATAAATAAATAATTTTTTAAAAAGGTCTACTACATGGGTGATCCTATAGGAACTTAAACTCTTTAAGGGTCAGTTCCTCTTTCTTTGGGATGGGGAAATAATAATATATATTTCATGGTGTTGTTGTGAAAATTAGCATTTAATTTTTAACACATTTTATAAAGAATGCTTTGTGTAAATTCAGCAATGGGTAAATGATAAATATTAATATATTATCATTCACTTAAAATGCTATAATTGTATAAAAATGTGTGATATCAGATTGAACTCTCAAATTGAATACAATATTTTATTGACCTTGTTATTATATATTCAATTACATCACTTATTTATAGCAAAATAATGTTTTATATGTCATAATTGTATCACTTTTTCTAGCTTTCTTGTGAGCTCTTAATACACTGTGATTTTGAATAAATTATATATGTCCCCAATATTGAATAACTTTAGCACACTGCATATAATATCCTTTGTCCCATGGATAATTCTTAGAAAAATTGGCTTGTGACATCTTTTTCACATTGCTTTTCCTGTAACTCTAGCTCTCAACCACCCTGACCCCATAAACTCAGGTGTTTTTAGTGCTTGGTCTCCAACTGGTGGCCGTTTAGTAGGTTGAACCTTGCTGAAGGAGGTTGTTTGAGGTCATAAGTTGAGCTGTTATAGCCCAGCTTCTCCCTTCCCAAAGTTTAACTTATTCTGTTGCTGCTATTTTCACCTGTTTTGGCATGAAGTGATGCCCAGCCTCTGTTTTCCTATTCTTTCTCTGCCATCAGGAAGCTTCCTATTGAAACTGTGAGCCAAAATAAACTCTTTCCTTCTATAAGATGCTATGGTCAAGTAGTTGCAACAGAAAATTGGTACCAGAAGAGTGGATTCTTGCTGACACAAGACTGACCCTGTGGCTTTTGATCTTTTGGAACTAATTTTTGAGAGGAATATGGAAGAATTTGAAATTTTGAACTGAGAGATGCCTTGCTGTGCTGAAATCAGAGCTTAACAGCCCATTCTGGTGAGATGCAAAAGACCTAAGTACAGAATGAACTATGTACTGTAAGGCTTGGCTTATGAGGGGAAAGAGAACTTAGTTTGGACTGAGCTAGAGGCTATCTCTGTGAGAGGCTAGTTGTGCTCTTCATGTGTCCTGAGAATATGTGCAAAGTTGAATTTGTAATGCACTAGTGTGCTTGGCAGGGAGATAGCAGAACTATATTACACAAATAGAAATGTAAGTTTCAGGCTGGAGACTGCAGCCCAGTTCAGCTGCAGTTGTTTGAGATATTGCCACAATTGAGATTAGGCCAACTCTTCTGTATTGTGCCAGTAGGAAGAATGCTGACTCTTTTGAATGTAGGGAGTTAATATTCTGTAGGAGTTTTCCTGCTCTTCAAAGTTGGCTTTGTTCCCTCCTGTATTAACAAATTTGGTAGCCCACCTGGTACCATAAAAATATAACAAATACAACAAAAGGAAGATCATCATATTTGTAACAAGGTTCTTTTATAGGTGGACTGTAGGTGATGTGAAGCAGAATCATACTCCCTGAATAGAGGCCATGGGAGGCCATACATAAAGGTATGAAGATGAACTCTGGGTTTTAATAGAGATCCTGGGAGTTTGGGGGGTACAAAGTACTATAGACAGCTGCCAAGGAAAGCTGCTGGCTTGGGATGGAGTTTCCCTGAGCTACAGGGAGCCCAAATGGAATAATGGATTTGGATCCCACAGATATCTTTTTGGGTCCCAGATGCCAAATATTAAGCCACAGTATTTGATATTTGCCTTATTTATTTTGTGTATTTAACTTCTGTTTTGATTTTGCAGGCTCGTAGTTAAGAAACTTTAGAATATGGTGATATTTCACCAATGTTGGGACTAGTAAAATCTATGCAGGCCTTTAAATTTGGAGTGAATGAATTTTTCATCATAAGATGGACAAGACTCTATGGGGGCCAGGGCAGAATGTGGTGATTTGAATCACATGTCCCCAATAAAGTTATGATTGGTCCCAGATTCCACAAGTGGTAACTTGGGAAGTAGAGCCTTATTAAAAGAGATGTGTTTTGTGAGAAGGGCTTTTGAATGTTACAGCCCAGTTTGTACCTTGCCAGAACCCAGTTCACTCTCTTGCTCCTGTTTTCCATCTGTTAATGCAGGAAGCGATATCCAGCCTCTTTTCATGCTATGTGTGGTGGTTTGAGTCAAGTGACCCCTATAATCTTATGAGTTCTGATTGCTAGGTCCCCACCTGGTGGCAATTTGGAAATCTGACCCTCCTAGAGACAGTGCATTGTTGGGGGTGGGGCTTATGGGTGTTAAAGCCATCTTCACCTTGTTACCATTTGGCACACTTTCCTGCTGCTATTGTCCACCTGATGTTGGCCAGGAGGTGATGTACACTCTCTGCTCATGCCATCATTTCTCCCACCATTATGGAGCATCCTTTTGAGTCTGTAAGCCAAAATAAACCCCTTTTTTCCCACAAGCTGCTTTTGGTCAAGTGTTTTGTGACAGAAATGCAAAGCTGACTGCAACAGTAAATTGGTACAGATGGGAGGGATCCTTGCTGCTAGAAACCTGATTGTGTGGCTTTTGGCCTTTTGGGACTAATTTGAGGGAGCTTGTAACTTGGTGTCACTGAACAGATCCTAGAGTCCAGCCCTAAGGTGTAGGAGTGGGTTTTAAATTCCAGTCTAAAATATTCAAAGTGCTTGAGCTTTGCCTGGAGTTGGTGGTGGTTTTTCTCTCTGCTTGGACCTGTGGAAGAGGGGCCAATTTGTTCTGCCATAATGGAACTTCCACTGGATCTGTAAGCATAAAATAAATTCCCTTCTTCCATAAATGTGCCTCATGAAGAGATTCATCTCAGCAACCCAAGGCTGTCTATTACATAATTGGTACTAGGAGTGGGGTGTGTAGCAATGAATCTGGCCATGTGGATTTTGGTCTTTTAGAACTTATGTGCTTTAGGAATGGAAAACTTGGTGCTTGGTGAAGATACCATCTGGAGCAGTAAGCCAAGTTTTATGGACTATTCTGATGAGAATTTGAAAATGCTAAGTGCAGACAGACTGTATTTAAAGGCTTGGATTATGAACATTCTAAGGGGAAGGAAAGACTGCAGAAAACTTTGTTGGAACTGGGCTACTGTCATAAGGGATTCTATTGCCTAGGCCCAGAGAGTTGGATCAAGGTTAACTTTGTAATGTATTGATATACTTGTTGAATGATAGGGGACTGAGAGATTTAAGATTTTAAAACAAGTTTAAAATTACTGGCTCTGAAGCTGCTGTTACCAAATACAGTAAAATTTGGAAGGAAGATGGCCCAACTACTTTACATTAAATGGAAAGGATACCCAAGGCAAGACTATGATGGAACTGCAAAATCTTGGAAAAGAGTTGACAGGAGAAGGAAATGGCTTTTCAAGTTTAGGATTTATTTTCTCCCTGAATTAGGAATATGGCTGTGTCCTACATACCTGGTACTGATCTTAGAAGCATGAAAATGTGTGCAATGGTCATGAAGTGCACACAATTTCAGGAGCCACTGCTGAGATGCAGCATATAGGCAGGAAATGATGACCCTCATGCATAGGCTCGCAAAGCCATTGGAAGATGGACTGAAGGTTGCAGGACTGTGCAGGAGCTACTATGGAGGCTGTTGGCTCATGATGGAAGTTTTCCTGGCTACTCAGGCCAGCTGTAAGGGCAGAATTACAAAATCTAGAGACTGTCAGTCACTGGACTTGTACTGCAAATGTTTGATGTTTGTTTGATGCCCTATTGAGTGTGCATTGTTCTAGTCTGTCTTTGGTATGCCTTATAGCTGTACCCTTATATGTTAAAAGTATATAACTTGTTTTGATTTTACAGGACTGATAGTTAAAAAGCAATTTTAAATCTCAGATGAGAATTAGGACTTTGGGACTATCTTAAGTTGGCAAACCCTGGCAACTTTCAAAATTGGACTGAATACAATTTACAATGTGAAATCTTTTGGGGGCCAGGGGTGGAATGTGGTACTTTGAATGGAAGCTCCCCAATCAATTTAGAAATTTCATTCAAACTTGTAACTTGGTGTCCCTGGGCAGACCCCAAGGTCCAGACCTAAAGTGTGGGGGTAGATTTGGAATTCCAGTCTAAAGATAGGCAAAGTGCATGAGGTTTTCCTGGAGTTCCTAATGTGTGTCTGCATGATTTTTGATGGTAATTTGTCCTCTCTGCTTGGACTTGTGGAAGTGGGGCCAACTTCTTTTGCCATTATGGAATTTCTTCTGGATCTGTAAGCTTTAAATAAATTTCCCTCTTTGATAACTGTGCCTGGTTTAAAGGTTCATCCCAGAAACCTGACACTGCCTGTTACAAATGTGGAAGGATTTATAACCTTGGCTTAAGAGATGCCTTGAAGTGCTACAAATACAGCTTGATGGACTATTCTGGTGAGAGTTGAAAGAACTGAATGCAGTAAGAATTAAGGACTTTGAGGTTTGACTTATAAGGGAAAGAAAGAGCTTTTCATGGACTGGGCAGTTTGTGTGGTTTGTGTGAGAGGCTTGCTGTTATGCCCATGTCCTGAGAACTTGTGCAGGGTTGCCTTGATTAGAAATGGACTGGTGTGAGCACATAGATATGGCACAGAAAAAATGAAATATTTGGACTGAAACTGCTGCCCATTCAGCTGCAATTGTTGAGAGATTACAACCATTGAGATTGGGCCAGCTGACCTGCATTAAGACAATAGGAAGAATGAGGACTTTTTTAAGGAAGTGTCTTAAATTCTGACATAATTTTCCTGCTCTTCAATGTCACATTAATTACCCCCGGATTAACAAGTTGGTAGTCCACCTGGTAGAATGGAGTATAACACATGCAGGAAAGACAGGACCATTAAATTCTCTTCATGGTTTTTGTATTTTAAAATGGCCATAGGAAATGTGAAGCAGGCTTGTTGGATTACCTGTGTAGAGGCCCAATGGAGCCATGAGGATGAACTGTGGGTTGCAGTGGAGACCCAATGGAAAGGCCAGAACTATAGGATGGATAGCAAAGAGAGCTTCCAACAACAGAGTTTTCTGGGACTGGGCATAGCTAAACTGGAAGGGTGGAATTGGAACTCCAGAGACTCATCACTGGTTAGAATGATCAAACATGGAGACATGTCACTGGTTACAGTTGTCAGACTTGGAGCTACAGAGTTTGATGTTTCCCCTGTTTGTTTTAAATCTTTCACTTAAAACAGTATTTCTTTCCATGCCCAATGCCATATTTTACTGTTTGTGAATATTTATTCTGTGCCATTATTTTTTGCTGTTTTGTTGTTGTTATGGCTCATTTAAAAGACCTTGGACTATGGGGATGTTTGAACATAATTGGGATTCATAAAAACTATGGAGACTTTTAAAGCTAGACTGAATGCATTGCACTTTACATCATGGATGCTTATCAGTTTATTGGGGTCAGAGGCAGAATGTGGTGGTTTGATTCAAGTAACCCCCATAAAGTTATGTGATCTGAATGCTAGGTTCCCAGCTTGTAGCATTTGAGAGTTGGATGATCCTGGAGGAAGTATGTTATTGGGGGCAGGTTTATGGCTATTATAGCCAATTTCCCCTTGTCAGGGTTTGGCACACTCTTCTGCTGCTGTTGTCCACCTGATGTTGACCACCCTGGTCTCATGCCATCATTTTCCCCTGCCATCATGGAGCTTCCCCTCAGGTCTGTAATCCAAAATAAACCCTTATTTCTCACAAGATACTCTTGGTTGGGTGTTCTCTGCCAGCAGCATGAAGCTGATGGCAACACTATGCTTTCCTTTGCCATCATGAAGAGTCCCCTCATGACATAAACCAAAATAAACTCTTTTCATATCATTTGCTTTTGGTTGTGTGTTCTGTCCTAGCAAAATTAAAGTAACTACATATGATAATAAATGGAAAGTTGGCCCTAGTTTAGTGAAGTACATTCTGTCCCTCCATGACTTAGAATCAGAGGAAGAGAATCTGTTACTTTAGGAAATGACCATTCTTGAGTCTTATGCTTTCCAAAATAGAGAAAAAAAATAGCAGGCTAGAGTGAGATAGAATGACAGTTTTTGTGTCCAGAGCAGGGGAGATAGGAGAAGATGCAGGCTCTTATTGCAAATAATATTATTTTGTTTCTTAACTTTTTGTTCCTGGTGTCAGTCCACTTGAAGTCTGGCTAAACTTCAAGTTTCTTCATAACAAAGCCTATATGCTTACATGAAATAACCCCATATTAGTATAGTTCTGTTAATAATAACTAAACCAACCTTGGTGTAGACCACATGCCTCTCTCCTTTGATTTCACATCCTTTTAGCTGTATGAGAAACATTTCATCTTCTGTTCTCCTTGATACCTGACTAAGTATCTTACATAGAGCATCACTAACAAGGTAAATTGCTGGTTTTATTTTTAAAAATATTTTTGATTAGTTATGCACATAATGTGAATACATTCATGTTGTTACCATGGATGGCCTCCTCCCTGTCCTCCCCTCTCTGAAGGGACCCTCCTCATTGGGGAATGTGGGTTGTCCTTTGTAGGGAGAGCCATTAGTTATGTGGAAGAGGCAACGTTTCTGTGCATAATGACCCAAATGTGACTCTAACAATCTTTCCACCCCCACTTCTGCAAAATTCCCTGAACCATATTGGGTTCATTTTAGGTTTACTTCAATGATGAGGTCTTCGGAGCCTCTGTGTCTCTGGATATCTGCTTTAGAAGGAGTTGAGTGTTCTCTGTGTCTATCTCCTTCACCCTTGTGTTGGTATCAGGTTCACCAAGAAAACAACACTCTTGCTCATTTCCTCATTTACTCTATGGTGTCTGCTAGGACCCTGGTGGGGAGCAATAGGCTGGTCCTCTTTTCAAGTTTGGCATCCATCTGAAAAAGAGAAACAAATTTTCCCACAGAGAGAGAAGTCAGAACCAGATAAAGGGGATAACCATTATTATTTTAGAGAGAATTTTATAAGTGTGCGTCCTCTTGTAGCCCATGATTGATGGGAGCTTGATACTGGAGAGCGAACTTTTTTTTTTTTTTGCATATGGTTCTGACATGTTTTCCAGTTCCAGCTATGAGTTCCATTCCACTGAGTGGATCTGTTAACCAAATCAAGAGCAGTTGGATACCCACCATGGCTGTGTACCACTATTGCATTTGTTTGTACATCACGTCAGGTTGTTTGCTGCTGAGTAGCTTAGACTATGAGTTGCCTAGACAGATGTTGGTCATTTTACCCCAGTTGCTCATGTAGCACCTTCTGGCAATAGACAAGCTAACTGTCTGGGGACTGACCCTCTTCCAGATTCTGACCAGGTCACTCCATGTTCCATGCCAATAGCATATGGTGTCTTCTGCAGTAAGGTCTTACCATTAACTTTTGGTAGGTCATCAAGTGCTCTGACAGAACTCTGAATTCTTTTGGGAAACCTTGTTGGTCTCTCTGATCAACAGCTCATTGTGGAAGTTAACCACATGCTGGTACTGGGGTTACAGGCAAGCACCAAGGAAAAAGAAGGAAGAAAAAGATAGGTAATATAAAAGAGAAAGAGAGATGAGAGAGAAGAGGAGGAGAAAGAGAGATAAACAGGAGAAGATTAAGGTGAGTCTTCATCATACCCTCTCCAGGGCTCTGTGATACAGGTGTTCCCTCTAAGGACCTGATGAAGGTTCAACATTTTAGTCTGTCTTTCAGGATATAGGATTATATGGTACCATTTACATTTGGGTCCTGTTTTATGTACTCCTCTCCACCCTTATCCTTCCATCCCATCCCACCCTCCCTATTGTCTGGTCCTCAAGATGCTTATTAGGTATGTCAGCATCTTGGGAAGACTCAGGTTAGGAGCCACAGATGACTGAAACCATGTGATGATTATCTTTCTGTGATTGGGTGAGTTTGAAGAGAATGATCTGTTCCAAGTTTGACAATTTTTCTTCAAATTACATTGTGTCATTTTTCTTACTGCTGTGTAGAATTCTATAGTGTAGATATACCACATCTTGATTTTCAACTCATCTAATGATGGACATCTGGGTTGATTCCAGCTCTTATCTATTAAGAATTGAGCAGCTATAAACATGGTTGAGCAGATCTCGCTGAACTGAGGCTTGGAGCTCTTAGGGTAAATGCCCAGTGGGTCTATTGGTACCTATATAGTCATCCTTTTTTAGGAGTCTCCATATTGCTTTCCATACTGGTTGTACCATCTTACATTCCCACCAACAAGGAATGAGGGTTACTAGTTCTCCACAACCTCACCAGCATTTGTTTTCATTAGATTTTTTTAATGTTAGCTATACTTACTGGGACAAGGTGGAATCTCATAGTTGTTTTAATTTGCATTTCCCTGATTATTAGAGATGTTGAACATTTTCTTAAGTGTGTGTTTCCCATTTGCATTTCTTCCTCTAAGAACTCCCTGTACAGTTCTCTGCCCTATTTTGTGAGTGGGTTGTTTGACTTTTTATTGTTTAGGTTTTTGAGTTCTTTGTAGATTCTAGAAATTAGGCCTCTGTCAGTTGTATAGTTGGCAAATTTTTTCTACCATTTTGTGGGTAATCTGTTGGCTCTGCTTATTGTATGTTTGTCTGTGAAAAAACATTTCATCTTCATAAGGTCCCAATGGTTGAGTGATTGTTTATTTTCCTGAGCTAGTGGAGTTTTGTTCAGGAAGTCTTTTCCCACTCCTATATCATAGAAAGTTCCTCGTATTTTTTCTTCCAGTAGAAGCAGCATTTTATATTGAGGTCTTTGATTCATTTGGACTTGATTTTTGTGCATGGTGAGATGTGTGTATTGAGTTTCTTTTTCCTACATATGGTTATCCAGTTTGTCCAGCACCATTTGTTAAAGATGCTGTTTTTTTTTCCACACTACATTGTTAGGGCCTTTGTCAAATATCAAGTAGCTATAGTTACTTGACCCAAGTCCCAGTCCTTGATTCTGTTCCATTGGTCTATATTCCAGTTTTTATGCCAGTATCATCTTGTTTTTATTACTATGATTTTGTAGTATAGCTTTAGATCAGGTATGGTGATGCCTCCAGAGGTGTTTCTTTTGCTGAGGATATGCTTGGATATCTGAGGCCTTCTGCCATTCCATATAAATGTTGAGATCATTTTTTCTATCTCTGTGAAGAAAGAAGCTGGGATTTTTATTGGTACTGCATTAAATCTGTATAATGCTTTTGGTAAGTTTGCCATTTTCACAATGTTAATTCTGTCTATCCAGGAGCATGGGAGGCCTTTCCATTTTTTTCAAGTTCTCCTCAATTTCTTTCTGGAGTGCTTTTATGTTTTCATTATATAAATCTTTCTCATCTTTGGTTAATGTTATTCCAAGGTATTTTATTATTATTATTTTGCTATTGAAAATTGGTCAATGTCTCCAATTTCTTTCTCTGTATCTTTGTCTTTTGCATAAAGAAAGGCTACTGATAGTTGTGTATTAATTTTGTATCCTGCTACTTTGCTGAAGGAGTTAATCACCTTTAAGAGTTTTGAGATGGAAGTTCTCAGGTCATTTATGTATACAATCATGTCTGACTTAACTTCTTCCTTTCCAATTTTATCCCTTTTATTTCCTGTCTTATTGCTTGTGGTAGGACTTCCATTACTATGTTGAAGAGCAGAGGTGAGAGTGGACACCCTTGGCTTCTTCCTGATCTCAATGAGAATTCTTTAAGTCTCTTTCCATTAACGATGATTCTGGCTTTAGGAGCTTTATATCAAGACTTTATTATATTGAGATATAAACCATCCATGTGTATGCTCTCTAATGTTTTGATCATGAGTGATGTTGTATTCTTTCAAGGTCTTTTTTGCATCTATTGAAATTATCATGTGGTTTTTTTTTTGTTTAAGCTTATTTATGTGGTGTATTACATTGACAGATTTCACTATGTTGAAACACCCCTATATTCCTGGGATGAATCCTATGTGATCAAAGTGGACAATGCTTTTGATGTGTTGTTGAATTCGGTTTGCAAGGATTTTGTTCAGGAACTTTACATCTAAGTTCATCAGGGAAATAGGCCTGTAGTTTATTTTTCTTGTGTCTTCTCTGCCTGTTTTTGGTATTAGAGTGATGCTAGCTTCATAAAAGTAGTTGGGGACTTTTTCCTGTTCTCTGGGTATGTGGCACAGTTTGAGAAAGATTGGTTTGAGTTCTTCCATGAAAGTTTGACAAAATTCAGCTGAGAAGCCATCTGGTCCTGGACTCTTCTTTTTGGGGAAGTGTTTGATTACCTCTTCAATCTGGAAGGGTGTGATGGCTTTGTTTAGGGGATTAATCTGCTCTGGGCTTAGCTTTGGTAGGTGGTATATGTCCAGGAATTCATCCATTTCCTCCATATTATCCAGTTTTCTGGAGTAGAGGTTTTTGAAATAAATCCTGATGATTCTACCAATTTCACTTATGTCTGTTTTAATCTTTCCTTTTTCATTTCTAATTTTGTTAACTTGAAGTGTGTCTTTTTCACTTGATCAAATTGGCAAGGGATTTATCAATCTTGTTTACTATTTCAAAGAACCAGCTGTTTGTTTCATCAATTTTTTTTAATTGTCTTCTTAGTTTCAAATTCATTAATTTCTGCTCTTATTTTAATTATTTCTCTCCATGTGGAGTTTTTTGGGTAGGATTCTTCATGTTTTTCCAATGCCTTTAGGTGGATGCTTAGGTTATTGATTTGGGATCTCTCTGTCTTTGTTACAAAGGTGTTTAGTGCTATGAATTTTCCCCAAAGGACTGCCTTCATTGTGTCCCATAAGTTTTGGTAGGATGTGTCCTTATTGACAATCTTAAAAAAAAATGTGATTTCATTTTTTATTTCATCCATAGGTTTTGTTTTATGACTTATGGTGCACCTGTGTTTGGTGCATAGAGATTGATGATTGTGATATCCTCTTGTTGGATCATTCCCTTGATAAGTAAGAAGTGGCCTTCATTGTCTTTTGTGATTAGTTTTGCTTTAAAGTCTATTGTATCTAATGTCAGCATAGCAAAGCCTGCTTGTTTCTTATTTCCATTTGCTTGGAATATCATTTTCTACCAGTTCACTCTGAGGAGGTGCCTGTCTTTAGTGGTGAGATGCATTTCTTGAAGACAGCAGATAGAGGGGTCTAATTTTCTGATCTACCCAGTTAGCTTATGTCTTTTGATGGGTGAATTAAGATCATTAATGTTTAGGGTAATAACTGTGAGGTTTGATTTAATCCTTGACATATCATAGTGGTATAAGTGGTTTGGTGTTTTCTTGGACTTTATAGTTTTTGCACCTTCTCTGAGTTTGGTTATTATGATCTGTTTCTTGTAGTCACTTGAGGTTGGCCATTTGACTTTTCTGTGTGGAGAATTTCCAGAAGTACTCTCTGTAGGTTTAGCTTTGTGGTCATATTGTTGTAAAGCTGACTTTTATTGTGGAAAGTTTTTCTTTCACCATCTATTATGAGGGATACTTTTGCTCAGTAGAGTAGTTTGGGTTAGAAGCCATAAGTTTTTAGAGTTTGCAGTGTTCCATTCCAGGCCTTTCTGGCTTTCAGGGTTTCCACTGAGAAGTCTGAATAATTCTGATGGGGTTACCTTTATATGTAATGTGTTGTTTCTCCCAAGCTGGTTTTAGGATTTTCTCTTTGTTATTGATGTTTACAGTCTTAATGATAATGTGTCTTGGGGAATTTCTCCTTTGGTCCAGTCTGGAGTTCTGTTTGCTTCTTGTAACTTGATGGGACTCTTTTTTGAGAGGGTCAGAAAGTTTTCTTTGATAATTTTATTGAATCATTTCTCCATAACTTTGGTGTGAATTTTTTCCCCTTCTGGTATCCCCATGATTAGAATGTTGGGACATTTAAGGGTATCCCACAGTCCCCTCATGTTCTGTTCACAAAAATTTTTGATCTTATTTAAACATTTGGATTCATGAACTGTTTCTTCTGTTTTATCTTCCAGTCTGAGTTTCTGTCCTCCGCATGGCTGACTCTTTTCTTGAGAGCTTCTATAGAGTTTTGGACTTGTTCAGTTTTGTTTGTATTTTTCTACTACCATTTTATGTTTAGTATCCATCCCTCTGTCAAGTTCCCTTTTCACATCATTTTACAATTTACTTAATGCTTCTCAGAATTCATCCTAGCATTTATTTATGTCTTCACTGAGCTTAGCCAGCTTATTTTTTAGGTCCTTTTTTTTTTCTCTCCTTCGATGATTTAATGATGTCTTTGGAATCCATCCTGGTTCTTTTCTATTAGGTCTAATCTAGCAAGGACACCATCCATACAATTATTGGCTCTTTGTTGATTTTCTGCAAGTTCTGCTATTTTCTTGGCCAGGGTTATGTTGCTTTTGTCTTCATGTTGAGGTTCTGATCCTGTTGTCTCTTCTATGTTTTGATTAGAGATTTCCATTGTGGGAGTGAGTGACCTTGTTGTTTTTACTTGTAATTGATTTTTCATGTTGTTCCTTTTTTGCTGTTGGTCTGCCCATCACACTGTAGAAATCTTATGTAATTTAGGAGGAAGTTGTCGTTTACCTTTGAGGTGTCTTCAGTGATTATGGCCTTTTATGTTCACCTCAATTAGACTTCTGATCACAATCAGGCCTGTCTACTCAAATGGATAGTGCCAGCAAGGCTCTGGTAGGGGCCTGAGAACCTGATGAAGGGGCTTGTTTGTCAGTGGTTAGGGTAAGGGACTGGGTGGTTAGGTGGCCAAAGGGGACAGGGGGTAGGGCAGAATAGGACACAGTAAACTGGTGCTGTGAAGGGGATAGGTGGGGATAATGGGGTTGCCTGGTCTTATGACACTGAGGGGTGAGTGGGTGGGATAGTGGGGTCAGGGTCCATTGTGACCATGTAGCAGTGGGTGGATAGGACTGCCAGGGTTCTGTGATACAGTGGGGCAGTGAGGTGGCTCTGCTGTGGGTCAGGTGATACATGGGGGGATAGGCAGTGGTCCAGATGGGGAGAAGGAGGAGGAAAATGGAGGGAGGGAGGGAAAAGGGAATTTTACCCTGCTGGCCTGGGTCTGAGTTGCCTATAGGATATGCAGTAGGACCTAGTCACAGGTGGGATGGTGGTCAGGTGGAATGAAAGCCCAGGTATGGAGAAGAAAATGCTACCTTGCTGGCCTAGGTCCAAGTTGCCTGCATGGCAGATGTAGCTGGGATGGGGAGCAGATGGCAAGAAAGTCCAGGGATGGAAGGGAAATTGTTGCCTGCTTCCTTGGGACTGCTTATCCTATGGTAGTGCAGGAGGGAGTGGCTGGGATGGCAGATGAGACTGTGGCTGGGAATGCTCCTGGGATCTCAGATGGGATTAAGGCTGGAAAGGTGGCTGGGATGGTGGCTGGGGCTGAAGCTGGAACAGGGATCTGATGATGGAAAAGTCCAGGGATGGAGGGGAAACACTAGCCTGCTAGCCTAGGACTGCTTAGCCAGTGGTAGTACAGGAGGGGGTGGCTGGGATGGTAGCTGGTCCTGCAGATGGTATGTATGGTGGCTGGGATGGCTCGGATGTGACAGTGGCTGGGATGCTGGCTGGGATAGTAGCTGGATGGCTACATGAGGAGCTTCGGGGACTAGTGGGCTACTCAAGAGCATAGGAGTCAATAGATTAACTTCTTTGCTCCTCCTCACCCTCCCGCTGGAGGTCTGCTAGGATCTTCAAACCCCTAACTACCCCAAAGAGCTTCCCTTTCCTTCCCCACAAAGTGAAGCCAAATTTTGGGTTTTCTTACGCTCTGCTAATAATCTTGAGTTCAACACAACACTATTCGGGTACTTGGTCAGACCAATTTAAGTGTGAATCTACATTATTTTTTTTTTCTGTAAACTTTGTAACATCTCACAAAAAGCCTTGAGATTTTTCTCTAAGACTCTGGCTTGTGACAAGCCTGGATTGAGAATTACTTAATTGAACTGAAGCATATTATGTAGCCTAATTGGCTTTTCTTATACTGTGCAACATGCAAAGAGAAAAGCATAGATACTTCTGGACTAAGGTAATCTTCCAGCAAGTAGTAGCTTTTTTGAAGTTGAATTGTATCCCAGAGGTTTCTCTTGCTAATGAAGAAGAAGGCAGATGTTTTTATACTGCTACCATGGAGATGCTCTAAATTTCAGATGCTAAATCCCAAATGAACATTTCAAAGCTTTCATAGAAGTATGTTTTTATTAAATACAATATATATGGCATGGAAAATATAACTTTTTGAATATAATTTGAAAGTCTTAGTCCTGTGAGGATAACAATGTCATAATTCCAAGGGAGAAAAAAAAAGTGTAGTAAAGTACACAAAGAATATATCAGAGATGCTAGAGAATAGAGGTTACAAGATAGGGTTCAGGAGCTAAGCAATGCAGATTTCAAATAAATTCTATGAAGTTAATCACTGGTTGCCCAATTCATAGCAAGTTATTCAGTATCTCTTAGCATCAATTTCTTCATCTAAACAGGTGAAATATGGATGAAAATACCTCTTTAAATGGTTTTGTGGTAATTAAAGTCAGATACTTGAATATGTATTAGTAGAATGCTTGACATATAAAAATCTTACAGTCAGTGTAAGGTACTGGTGATATAGTTTAATTTCAGTGTATTTATTGACATATTTTTATTTGATTTCTCATACCACCAAGCTTTGAAAAGAATCAGAAAGAAAATGTCAGAAAATTACATGTATACTAAAATTACAGTAAAATAATGCATGCATATTGAAAATACAAACACCAATCTTTTAGAGGGCTCTTTGATAACACATGGAATAAATTTCTTTTAAATTTTTTCTACTGGTGTTTGGGAATTTGTTCCCAAAGTGTATCCTCACCAAAATAGCCAAAAGCTGCTCTCAGCTTGATTCAACTTTATATTGACTTATTATAGACTCTAGGAACTTGAACTGGCCTCTCTGCGAAAAAGAACATTTATTTTAGAAAACTTGCAGTTGTAAATTCTTTCTTCATCCCCTTGAGATTTAAATAGCTTACATTCCAGAAATAAATTGTATATGAACCTAGGAATCACCCTTTGAAATGCAATTTTGGAAGAAATTGAAGTCCCTCTCTCCTTGTTCCTGTAGGAACCTAGGGCTCTAACTTTAATCACAATTAAACTTTAGTCACAATTAACAAGCCCAAAGACTTAAGCATATTGGTAGATACCCTTCAGCACTTCTTCCAGTACTTTTCAGTTAGGTCACTCCAGCTTTCAGAAATTCTCCCGCCTTTATTTCCATAGAGGCAATTTCAATTTTTATTATTGATTGAAGGTCTCTTTTCCATTATTGCAAGTCATGAATAATGCCAATCTTGATTATTAACTTTCTGGTGCATTTTTACAAGTATTGTACTGTTGAATAAAAGTAACCACAAAACATGTATGTGTATATAAAAGAAAAAAAACTCAAAAAAAATCAATGTCTTTCAAGTGGTTCCCTATCAAATTTACTTCATAGTACACACAGTAGTTGTAGTGGAACAGTTCTTCCCAACTTCACCATTCTGCAGTGTGGATATAACAGGGTTGTCCGGCCCAAAAACAAGCCACATGATTTTATATTTCTAAAATATAATCTATAAAACTATTCACTAGTTTATAAAACTAAGCACCACACTTAGAAATGCATAGTGTAAGTGGCCCCTGGCTATTGATTTACAGAGTGACACTGGGCAACATGTATGGTCTTCATGGCATCTGGGCCTTAATTTTCTGAGTGTAAAAAAAGAAAGCAAAAGAGCAGATGTAGAACTTGAAAAGGTACAAATATTTTTACTTAGAAAGATTTTCTCTCAAATGATATGCAAAGTAGACTTTCACTAGAGAGTGTACAGTGTTGCTTGTTAGACCAACACTCTGAAATGGGCTATGAGGCTGGCCTGTCACCCACTGGACAGTATTTGTAAAATGGGAATGATTATGATAGCAGCAATATAATACTTCATTGTTATGTTTAAAGAAACCTATGAAAATAAAGTGCTTATACTTTTGTTTCAGTGCTAAGAATCAAATGCAAGGATATCACCTTTACCACTGCAGATGGAATAAAGCAGTGGGAGAGTAACCCAAGCTTTGGGAAGGGGAAGCTGGCTATACTACCTCTCTGCCAGCCCCCAACAATACACTTCTTTCACCTTCCAAATTGCTACCAGCTGGGACAGAAGGATTCAGAACACATGAGTAGAAGGGGGTCTGGGGATTTGATTCAAACCAACACAAGGGTTTGGCCTTTGTTGTTTGTTGGTTTTGGTTTATTGAGGTAGGGTCTCCATCTAGCCCAGGCTGACTGGGAATTCAGTCTGTAGTTCCAGATTGGCCTGGAACTCACAGTGATCCTCCTACCTCTGCCTCCTGAGTGCTGGGATTAAAGGTGTGTGCCACCACAATCAGCCAAGAGTTTTGATATGAAAGGAAAAGGAAGGGGCTTTCTCATTTCTTAAAACCCTACTCTTGCCTCTTGTGTATTAACCCTCTCTTCCTTCCTTCTTTTAAGTTCTATCTATAATCTAATAAATCCTTTAATAAAACCTATATTTAAAAAAAAAAAGATAAAAACGGGGCTGGAGAGATGGCTTAGTGGTTAAGTGCTTGCCTGTGAAGCCCAAGGACCCCAGTTCGAGGCTCTTTTCCCCAGTACCCACATAATCCAGATGCACAAGTTGGTACATGCATCTGGAGTTTTTTTGCAGTGGCTAGAGGCCCTGGTGTGCCCATTCTCTCCTTCCCTCTCTCTCTCTGTCACTCTCAAATAAATAAATAAAAATAAACATTTTTTTAAAAAAATTAAAAAAATAAAGGAGAATTGAATGAAATTTTAATTAAACACTATATTTATGATAATAACTATCTTCATGATAATTGAGATTCCTCAGAAATACATATCTTTGTGGAATATATTTTACTAAATGTCTATAAAATAGTTTCCTTAGCCAGTTTCCTATAGCTGGATTTTTGGATGGCTTTCAGACTTATATCATAAATATGTATATTGTGCAACCCCAGGGAAAAATAAAAGCTATAATAATAGGCCTCAGACTTCAGCATGTTATTTTGTATATTCATTTTTATGCTTAAATTTCAGATATTAATTTTTGGAAGTTATTTTAGATCACTTGCATTTGCATGTGGATTCGTATATCATTTATCTATTCATGTTTTTATATGAATCTAAATCTGAACAGAGAAGTAGCCTTTTTATAGTGTCCATTTTTTTATTCTAGTGCTTCACGAATCAACTAAAGGTTAGATGCCTTTGTTTAGAGAAATTGAAATGTGTGACCTTTTGAAGTTACATCTAATAGATTTAATAATGATTTGTCTCATATTTAATACAAATTCATAATAAGCCATAGGTAATTTGTACAAATATAGTCTAAACAGAGTAAGCACCATTAATAGCATAGGATGGCTGAGATTTCCAAATAGTTTCCGTCTTCAGGTTTAATTTATCTCCAGTCAGCAAATAATGCATATGTAAAGGATGATGGTTTTACTTGCGTTATAAAGTTCATTCTCTGAATTATCATTTTAACTACATATTTTAACTACATATCCATTGACCCTTATTGTTTTTTTGAGTCTTGAATGTGAAGATATTTCATAAAGAACTGGAAGAATTTTCAAGAGATTTTTGCTAGGGCCAGAACTTTCACCTGTGCCTTTCTGTCCTCCAATTCGAACCTCCCTTATTTGTATTTTATTTTGATTCATTGGTATGAATTTTAATATCTTATGACTTAAAACATCTTTATCTCACCTAATTCTCTTTTATTTTACAAATGCATGAAATACATTATATGTGACTGTGACCCTAGTTGGGCACCAAGTTTGATGAATTTTGCTGGATACCTAAGTCATACTTAAGATACCAAAACCAGAAAGATATGTGGCAGACTTTTTATTTTTAAAAAGTTTAATTCAATTAATTTCACGGTTAGAGGTGGGAAGTGAATGAAATAAAAGGAATAAAGAAAATAGAATTTACAGAAATGTTACAAGTTGTATACATTATTCCCTCAAAATAAGCAATCAGAAGCAATGTGTTTTAGATCAAAGCTTTAGGGAATGAATGGACTCTCCCCTCAACTTAGTTCTGTCAATAGTGTAAAGAACAACCCTTCTTTGGATGCCTAATTCTATCTGAGAGATGCATTTCTAGATTTAAAAATCCCTGATTTAGTCAGATGGCTTATGCAGAAATGTGATTGCTATTGTCAAAGTACTCTGTATCTGTTTACTTTTCCACAATGGGTAAAGAATGTGCTTCTTTCTTCATATACTCAAATCTACAAAATGTCACTTTGTTAGATACATTAAAAACTGAAGTTTTTTCTGATGTCGACATTACATTTCTTTATATATTTATGCTTATTGTATTTTTAAAAAACAAAAAACCCTAAGTATTTATGGTGTTTCTGCATTTATACCTAAAAAATGATTGTAATGTTTGAGTATTTAAAATACACAATGAAACATGTGTACAGTATTAAAAACTTGAGTTCTATTGAAACAATAGAGCTCTTTCAATGTCTGTACATTTAAGTGTTTTTAAGTATGTTGACAACTAGTATGAGCAAATTAAGATATAAATGTGATCTCAGAGGTAATGCATTGATATATAACATCTTTCTAGGGTGCTTTTTAAAAGAAAAACACAGGGGGCTGGAGATATGGCTTAAAGTTAAGCGCTTGCTTGTGAAGCCTAAGGACCCTGGTTTGAAGCTCGATTTCCCCAGGACCCACAAAAGCCAGATGTACAAGGTGGCACATGCAGGCAAGTGCCTTACCGCTGAGCAATCTCTCCAGCCCCAAGGGGGTGGAAGATGCATCTGGAGTTCTTTTGCAGTTGCTGGAGGCCGTGGCATGCCCATTCTCTCTCTCTCTCTCTCTCTCTCTCTCTCTGCCTCTTTCTCTCTCAAATTAATAGACAAAAAAATGAAAAAAGAATAAACAAATGAAATATTTTGAGCAATGTTCATGGATTATAATAACTATAATTTTTTACAGAAATGTTTAATTTTGCAAATAATACATTTGGAATAAAATTACTTGTTTCCATATAGGTAGTAAGTCAGAAAATAACATAAAATTTTGTTTTTATAATCTTTAAAAGGAAAAATTTAAAAATACATTTTTCTCTGAAATATAGCTCAGTTTATAAGAAAATAGAGCAATGAAGGGGCAAAATCAAGGAAATAATTGTACAACCTGGCCTAATATCCTCTTTTCTCAAGTATATATTCAGCTAGAACCTTGGTTTCACAGGTTCTTGCTCTTACAATAAGACATGAAGTGCGTTTCCTACACTGAACTTAATGAAGAGCTATGCTTTCAAAAAACAAAAACAGAATTACAATATTATAAAAGACATTGGTTTCACATACATAAAAAATATCTTTTGATTATTATTCATCTCCTGAGCCTTACACATCCAGATACTTGACTTAATTACATTTTCTTGATTTCCTAGTTCAGTAGTACCTTCATGCAAAGATAGGCAAGGGTATTAGAGATGGTTATAAGTCTTGCATCTGCCAAAAATTGGGAGTTATTTTTGTTAGCAATGCTAGTGAAATGCTTGCAATAAGATAATTCAATCTGTCTAGTTTCTAAAAATTAGTTGTGCATTTAGTAGCTCTGTGGGATACTATTTAGGAGAGTATTCAAGGCTTATTTTGTTAACAAAGCCAAGCTTAATTCAGTTAGACTCCCACAGGAAGTTGAGAATATTAACTCTATGTCAACATCATAATAGGAAATTTGGTCCCCTTAGAAATTGCCAGTTCTGCCTTGTGGAGATTCCAATTTATTAATATTGAGTTAAATAAAACTGGTATTTTCTCCAAATATCATTACCTCTTTCTTTCACCATTTTAAAAATATTTTTTCATTCACTGGGCTATTTCTCTCATAGAAAATAACCTATTAGTTGCCCACATATGGAGTTAATGAACTCCACAGTTAATTAACAAAATCATGTTTTTTTTGTTTTTTTTTTTTTTTGTTTGTTTGTTTTTTTAAACTGAGGGCTGAAGAGATGGCTTAGCGGTTAAGGCGCCTGCCTCCTATGACTAAGAACTCTGGTTCCAATCTCCAGTGGTTCCAATCTCCAGGTCCCACGTTTAGCCAGATGAAAAGTGACGCAAGGGTGCAATGTCACACTTGACCACAAGCAGGCACACAGATCTGGATTTCATTCACAGCAGCTGCTGGTGAGCCCATCTCTATCCTTCTTCCTCTCCCTCTCTCTCTGTCTCTCTCCAAAAAAAAACAAAAAATGAGGCTGGCCAATTTGGGAGGGAAGGCTAGATAGTCCTCTTTGTGGAAAGAGATGAATATATTTTAAGTCATATAGTCTGTCTCAAGGACTTACTTCTTTCAGTGTAGCATATATATATATAATTCACCATACATACATATTATCTCACACACACATATGCATATATATATATATATATGCACTGAGGGTCAGGATTGGACTATGGGAATAGTAGTTTAGTCATTACTACTTCTAACACAATATATCTGAAATGAAAACAAATCAAAAATATTTTTAAGAGAATAATGCTAATGATTCATTAATACTATTTATTCAAGGATATAGAGTAAAATGAGCCTGAAACTCTGCAGCACATGGACTTGGAGCTTGAGAAGGGGAATTACAGAATGGAAAGATATAGTAGGATTAGTGAACATTAAAACAATCATTTGTTTTGTTAGCATTTATCAAATGCAACAAGGCAGACAGTGCTGTCTACTTCCTCAATTTCCATTGCACCCTCTCTCCTTACTGACAAGATCTGAATTTATTTTGAGGGGTAGCAATATATCTAGCTGAAAACTTGGATTTGAAACAATCCTTATTGTCATTAACATGTGACAGCCTGTAGCCAAGAAATGCCACTGAAAGTCAACTATATGCGGCTTCCAAAAACCTCTTACTTTTAATGTATAAAAAGACTAAAGACTGCTTTTGACTGTAGCCCCTTATCTTTCCTCCTGCTTGGAATATATTTTTGATATCTGACATTTCTCAGGTGATCCTGGGGATAAAACTATGAGCTTAAGTTGGAAGAAATTGAAAGCCGGAACATGAAACAATGACTTCTCTTGAGAAGGTACAGTTGCAGAGTTTGCTTCAAGGATAAATTCTCCATTCGGAGTAAAATAAACTTATTTAAGCCAGTTATGGAAGCCAAGTTTCTGATGCATAAAAGGCCAACCTGATTTCATCTTTATCTCAGTATCAACTCCATTTCTTTTTTTTTATTTTTATTTTTTTATTGACAACTTCTTTAATTGTAGACAATATCCAATGGTACTTCCCTCCCTCCCCCCACTTTCCCCTTTGAAACTTCACTTTCCATCATATCCCTTCCCCCTCTCAATCAGTCTCTCTTTTCAGTTTGATGTCATGATCTTTTCCTCCTATTATGATGGTCCTGTGTAAGTAGTATCAGAAACTGGGAGGTCATGGGTATCCAGGCCATTTTATGTCTGGAGGAGCACATTGTAAAGAGTCCTACTCTTCCTTTGGCTCTTACATTCTTTCCGCCCCCTCTTCTGCATTGGACCCTGAGCCTTATAAGGTGGGTTTGAGATGTTCCAGTGCTGAGCACTCCTCTGTCCCTTCTTCTCAGCACCATGGTGCCTTCTGAGTCATTCCAAGGTTGTCACAATCTATGGCTTCTGAGTGTTCCATTGTCCAAAAAAGTAGGTTTCCATATGACTTATTTATATCCTCTTAAATTTTGATTAGCTCTCCCTCCACCTTTCTTTTACTCAATCTCTTCCCTTGACCTCACTTAGGCCTTTTCACCCCCATTAATCTCTTCTTCTACTTACATATATACAATATCATCCTATTAAGTACCCCTCCCTCCCTTTCTGTTCCCTTTATAACCCCTTTCTAGCTTACTGGCTTCTGTTACTGAGTTTTTTTTTTTTTTTTTCTCACATAGAAGTCCAATTATTTGTAGCTAGGATCCACATATGACAGAGAACATGTGACATTTGCCTTTCTGGGCCTAGGTTACCTCACTAAGTATAATCCTTTCCAGATTCATCCAATTTCCACCAAATTTCATAACTTCATTTTTCTTTACTGCTGAGTAGAACACCATTGTGGGATGTGCCACATCTTCATTATACACTCCTCTGTTGTGGGACATCTAGGCTGGTTCCATTTCCTAGCTATTATGAACAGAGTGGCAATAAACATGGCTGAGCAAGTATCGCTAACACAGTGAGATGAGTCCTGAGGATATATGCCTAGGAGTGGTATAGCTGAGTCATATGTTAGATCTATATTTAGCTGCTCAGAAACCTCCACACTGATTTGCACAATGGCTGGACCAGATTGCATTCCCACCAACAGTGTAGAAGTGTTCCTCTTTTTCCGCTTCCTTGCCAGCATTTATAGTCATTTGTTTTCATGATGGTAGCCAATCTGACAGGAGTGAGATGGAATCTCAATGTAGTTTTTTTATCTTTTTTTTTTCCTTTTTGGAGAGAGAGACAGAGAGAGACAGAGAGGGTGGAAGAGGAAGACAGATAGAGATGGGTGCGCCAGCAGCCTGTCAGCTGCTGTGAATGAAATCCAGATGCATGTGCCCCCTTGTGGGCAAATGCAGCATTGCGTCCTTGCATCACTTTGCATCTGGCTAAACATGGGACCTGGAGATTGGAACTGACGTTCTTAGGCTTAGTAGGCAGGCGCCTTAACTGCTAAGCCATCTCTCCAGTGCTCAATGTAGTTTTAATGTGCATTTCCCTGATGATGAAGGATGTAGAAATTTTTTTTAGATTTTATATGCCATCTGTATTTCTTCTTCTGAGAACTCTCTATTTAGCTCCATAGCCCATTTTTTGATTGGGTTGTTTGATTTCTTATTATTTAATTTTTTGAGTTCTTTGTAGATCTTAGATATTAACCCTCTGTCAAATGTATAGCTGACAAAGATTTTCTCCCATTCTGTAGGTTGCCTCTTTGCTCTATTCACAGTGTCCTTTGCTATACAAAATCAATGAAACAAAGAGTTGGTTCTTTGAAAGGATAAACAAGATTGATAAACCCTTAGCAAATGTGACCAAAAGAAAGAGAGAAGAGACACAAATTATTAAAATCAGAGATGTAAAAGTCACCATTACAACATATACCAGCAAAATTTAAAAAAAAATCATAGGGACATACTATAAGAACATATACTTCACTAAGTTTGAAATTCTGAAATAAATGGATGATTTCCTTGACTTATACAACCTACCTAAATTACATCAAGATGAGATTAACCACTTAAATAGACCAATAACAAGTATGGAGATCCAAGCAGTTATAAAAAAATCTCCCAGCTAAAAAAAGTCCAAGCCCAGATGGATTCACTGCTGAATTTTACTGGACCTTCATAGAAGAACTAACACCAATGCTTCTTAAACTTTTCCATAAAATAGGAGAGGAAGGAATCCTACCAAACTCCTCCTATGAAACCAGGATCATCCTGATCCCAAAACCAGACAAAGATAGAACAAAAAAGGAAAATTTCCAATCTCCCTTATGAACATAGATGCAAAACTTCTCAACAAAATATTGGCAAACAGAATACAAGAATATATTAGAAAGATCATTCACCCCAACCAAGGAGGCTTTATCCCAGAGATGCAGGGATGGTTCAGTGTACACAAATCAATAAAGGTAATACATTATATAAATGGACTGAAGGACAAAAAAATCACATGATCATCTCATTAGATGCAGAAAAAGCATTTTACAAAATCCAACATCCCTTCCTGATAAAAGTCCTACAGAGACTGGGAATAGAAGGAACATATCTCAACATAATAAAGGCTATTTATGACAAGCCCACAGCCAACATAATACTAAATGGAGAAAAACTTGCAGCTTTTCAACTAAAATCAGGCTCAAGACAAGGGTGTCCACTCTCCCCACTTTTATTTAATATAGTACTGGAAGTCTTAGCCATAGCAATAAGGCAAGAGACAAACATAAAAGGGATACACATTGGAAAGGAAGAGATCAACTTATCCTCACTTGCAGATGATATGATTCTATACATAAAGGACCCTAAAGACTCTACCAGCAAACTGTTAGAGCTGATAAACACCTATAGCCATGTAGCAGGATACAAAATAAACACACAGAAATCAGTAGCCTTCCTATATGCTAACAACAAACACACAGAGGATGAAATCAAAGAATCACTCACATTCACAATTGCATAAAAAAAAATAATAATAAAGTACCTTGGGATAAACCTAACCAAGTAAGTGAAGGATCTCTACAATGAGAACTTTAAAACACTCAAGCAAGAAATTGCAGAAGACACAAGGAAATGGAAAGACATCCCTTGTTCTTGGGTTAGAAAAATCAATATGGTGAAAATGGCAATCCTACCAAAAGCAATCTACACATTTAATGCAATCCCCATCAAAATTCCAATGGAATTCTTCACCCAAATAGAAAAAACAATCCAAAAATTCATTTGGAAGCACACACACACACACAAAAAAAAACCCTCAGATATCTAAAACAATTTTGAGCAACAAAAATACTTTGAATTGGCCTTACAGTGATGAAAACAGAGTTTTATGGGCTATAGTGGTGAGAGTTCAAAAATTCTAAATGTAGAAAGAACTGTGGACTCTGAAGACTTGGCTTATTATTTTTCAAGGGGAAAGAGAGAATTTTGTTGGAACTGGGCTAGTGGAATAAGTGTAGCTGTATTCTTCTACCAATGTCCAGAGAGTTTGATTAAGGTTGAATTTAAAAATAATGAACTGGAATGTTGACAGAAGGTAAAGAGCAGAAAGATATGAAAAATGTAAGTTTAAGGTTACTGGCACAGAGACTTGTTTTAAGTTAATAAAGCTGCAATTGTTGATTACCAATTTTGGGACAACTGGTTTGCACTGGGACAATGGAAAAGATGCCAGTGGGAGAATTCACCCATGGAAGGCTCAAATGAGTAAGAATACAAATTCTTTTGTAAGGAGGAGGTTAAGGAATGATTTTAAACAGTAACATGCTCTTCAAGGTCAAGGTTTATTTCCCTACCCTGGATTTAAAATTTTAGCTATGCTGCCTACCTTGTATTGGTTTTGGAAACAAGAGTGATGTAGAAAAGTGGGTCATGAAGAGCACACAGTTCCCAAAACCACTTAGATATGGCAAAGTGAAGCATGGTTGAAATCCCTGTAAAACGACTCAGTAAAGCCATTGAATAAAGCTATAAAGATGAACTGTAGTTGCATTGCAGACTAAAAGATGTTTTGAATGTACCAGAACTGTGGAATAGCTGCCATGGAGACCTACTGGCCAAGGATGGAATTTTCCCCAGACTGCTCATCCAAGCTTGAGGGATGGGATTGGAATCCAGAGACTTTCATAAGTAATTATGGGCATTGGACTTGAACAGTAGATGTTTGATGTTCACCTACTGGTTGTTGATTTTGCATTGGTCTAATCTCTTTTTATGCCTTTTTGCATAGGAAATGTTTACTCTGTGCCATTATGTGTTGGGATTATGTAACTTTTATTGATTTTATAGGATTCACACTTAAGGAACAGTCTTAAATCATAGCTGAGACAGTACTTTTGAATGGTGTTTAAATTGGTAAAGACTATGGTGACGTTTGAAGTTGGACTGGATTTAGTTTGCATTGTGAGGACTAGAGATATGGCTTAGTCCTTTTTGCCTGCAAAGCCAACCGACCCAGGTTCAATTCTGCAGGACTCATGTAAGCTAGATACACAAGGTGGCACATGTGTCTGGAATTTTTTTGCTGTGGCTGGAGGCCCTGGCATGCCCATTCTCTCTCTCTTTCTCTTTCTGTCAAATATGTAATAAAATATTACAAAAAATTGCCTTGTGTGATGGTCTTGAGTCTATAGGGGGCAGGGGCAAATGTGGTGATTTGAATGTGAATGTATGCCTCCTATGGTCTCAGAGATTTTTGATTAGGTAAACTTCCTACTTAAGTCTCCAGCAGCCTATTGAAGGAGGTTTCACTGGGACAGATCTTTCAGCCATTCCTCAGGTGTAGAGAATCTGTGTTGAGCACTGGCTGTTCATGCTTGTTGGCTCTTGGTTGTGTCTCTCTGCTATGGCTTTATGGAAGTGAGCCTGATTCTGCCCTGATGGAACTTCCCTTGAACATTTAAGCCTGAAATAAACCCTTTCCTCCCATAAACTGCTTGTGCTTAGATGTTTGTCTGGTAACAAGAAGGTAACTGCAATATAAATATGCTTTAAGCATTAAAGATATGTTTTAATGTTTTGTTTTGGAAATATTAATGTTTTAATGAATAGATTATAATGTTTTAATTACATGTATACTATATATATAATTTATGTATTTATATATTTGATATGAACAATGTGGATGTATTGTTTACTTTTCTCATTGCTATGATAAAGTACTTGACAAAAAGCAACTTAAAGGATGGTTTCTTTTTGTTCATAGTTTGAGTATATAGTCTATAATGGCTGTGCAAGCATGGTGACAGGTAGATGAAGCAACTAACCATTACATATCCACAGTCAAGAAGCTCACTTTCTCTTTTCTATCCAGTCTGGAACACTAGCCCATGGAATGACATCATCCACATTCAGAGTGGATCTTCCTGCCTCTGTTAAACTCCTCTGAAAAATTCCCTCATGAATATACCCAAATTTTTTTCTCCTACATGATTTTTAAATTTTATCAAATTGACAGAGAATGTTAACCATATAGCATTTACTATTTGGCTGTTATCTAAAGAAATGAAGACAATTTTGGAACTTTACTGCATGATGAAAAGTGAATTTAATTCATGTAAAATAATTCATGTAAAATTATTTTTACTGAGGTCTTAGTGCTAAGGTTTTATTAATCCAACATTTATTAAAATATTACCTTTTATTCCTTAGTTTCTATCTGTTATTCCAGAAATGCTAAACTTTCAAGCATGGAATACTTTCTTTTGATACTTCTTGGGAATTGCTATATGTTCTCAAGATGCTATGAACATGGTGAGAGGTAGAAGTTAAAATCTCCTTAAATTCTACTCCTAACCTACTACAAAGAACAATAGCTTATTTATTTGTTTGTTACTAAGATTCTCCCATGTCACTGGCAATACTGATGTTGGTGCAGTGTTGGTTCCCATCTTGTCTGATATGAGTCACATCAGCATCACAAAGTTTAGCTTTGGATAGGGCATGGTATACAAAATAAAACTTTCCATCAAACCAAAATGTGCCATCCTTCATGTCACAGCTGAAATAGATCTTGACCATAATACCTTGTGGGTGGGAAGATCTGGGTAAAGTCCCAAAGGAAATGGAACAAAAGAGCCATTTCTTTATTTTCTGTGAGAACTCTGAGGCTCCTAGGCTTCAGAAAGGGATGATGTGGCTTCCCTGGGGCACATCCATACAGTATCTGAGGTTACCCTACTTTCTAAGTCAAAAGTTGATTACATTCCATTCTGGATAATAAAGAAATTCTTCATTTATATTAACAATGTTGTCATTGAATCTAGAATCTTTCCACATCCACACTTAAATGAACAACCTTGTCCCCAGGCCTGTTGACATCTCTCCTGAACATTGTACTCATTTAAAGGACTCAGAAGTGATACTGACAATATATCTCTACATGCTGATAGTCTAGATTCAGCTATATTATCATCAAAATTTGTATTTAAGATACTGTACTTCTTATGCAAGTACATGGTGGAAGAATTTTCCAGGTACCATTGTGTTATATTCAATATAATACTACTGAAGAAGAGAACAGAAATAAAGTGGGAAGTCTCAGCCATTCCTACTTATCCATGCTTAGCTTCTTGTGGCTTGATTGGCTCTCCAGAAGCAAGAAATATCACAGAGAATATGCCCAGAGACACACATCCCAGGAATGACAAGCAACTAATTCATTCCCATCAGCAGCTCAAACTAATAATGAAAGACTTTCTAAAATATTTCAGTTTTTTTAACTATTTGTATTGTATTGTTACCATAACATTAAAAAAATAGAATGCAAAAAATAATCGGAAAACAAGAAAAATTCCATTTTAATATGGAAAATTCTTCTGTGAGATAATGATTTTATGTAATTAATTCCTATATATTCCTTTACTGAACTATGCTTCAAATTACAACCCCTTAAGTTATAGATTATTTTGAGTAACCTACAAACACTTACCTACATAATTCAAGAAGATCATTCCCAAACATTAATCATTATTTCAGAACTGGAAAGACTTTTGATTAATAAAGATAAATTGCTATAAATGTGTAGAATTATATATGTTCTTATTTTTTTAACCTCACATTTATTTATTTATTTATTTATTTATTTATTTATTTATTTATTTATTTTTGGTTTTTTGGTTTTTAAAGGTAGGGTCTCACTCTAGTTCAGGCTGACCTGGAATTCACTATTTAGTCTCAGGGTGCCCTTGAACTCATGGCAATCCTCCTACCTCTGCCTCCTGAGTGCTAGCATTAAAGGTGTGCGCCACCATGCCCTGCAAACCTCACTTTTCTAAAGATTAGAAATTTTGTTTTCAAGTTATATTTCTTCTTTGATCTCTTACTTGGTGTGGGTCAAATCATTTAATTTTCTATATGTTTGTTTCCTAATCTCTCAAGGAGTTTAATGATTTTGACCTTTATGCTAAAGGTATAACTCTGCAGTGAAAAAAAAATTGGTGTTTCTAAATTACCTACAGATATATGGTTGAAAAGGAGAGATAGAAGGAGTTATTCTACTTAAGAAAGGAGACATGCACACTTGAGTAGATTCATTTCACATGCCTGTTCTGCTCCACTGAAGTTGAACGGAGAGTGGTTACTGGAGTGGACAGATGTTCACATTCATGCTCAGGCTAGTAAGCAATAATACTGAGAATATTGCTATTCAAAACACAGGGAGACTTTACTGACCTGATCAATTTGCTTCATTTATTTATTCACAGCTGAATTGCACTCGCAATGCATGAGCCAAACATTCTTGCAGGCAGGTAGGGAAATAAAGACTGTATTGTGCTTTTAAAATGAATACAAGAAGAAAATCAAATTCCTAATTCTTCATAAATGTATTTTAGCAAATATGACTCTATAAGGCTATTTCACTTCTGCTGAAAGAATCAAGTACACTGTAAAAGCTGGAGAAAACCTTTTCTTTTTTTAACTTGACCTCTGCATCAGTCTTCTATTACATTTCTTTTGTTGTGGGAAAAGACCTTTTCAGGTATCCATTCTGCAGACCTATGTGGACCATCTGTCTTGCTATTTCTCTTTTCAGTTGCTTTTAGGGAAAAAAAATCATAAGAACATGAATTCTACTTCATATCCCTGCATTTCTTTTTAAGAAATGTGCTTTTATCCTCTTTCCTAATAAAGACCTGATTTGACCAAATTCTTTAAACTTTTTCAATTTTTTTACTTTATTTTTATTTATTTATTTGATTAATTAGTTATTTTACTTTTTCAAGTCTTAACACATAGCTATGAAAGAAAATCTAACCAAATCAGAAGTTTTGTGTTGGAGTGCTGTGCTAATTATATTCTTTTAACTTTTATTTTTAACTTGCTCTTTGAAATTTAATCCAATTGTATGGAGAAATGCAAATGAACAGGGTAGCAGCTAATGCCAAAGCTGGAAAACATCCTTTTATTCTAAATCAACTATGTGGTCAAGGCCCTAACTCATCTTCAGAGCTCTCAAATATGCAGCTTTTAGAAGTTTCTTGATATGTAACATTTCCCATTGATTTTCCTAATGAAATTAAGAAAATTGAAAATCCCAACTATACATTTTGTTAAGCATAATACATAAAATAAACTTCAATTTTGAATCTTGTTTATAACCAATGTCAAAAATCATGAAATATTTATCAAAGAAAAGTCTAAGAACATAGCCAATTTTAATATGAAATATATAATTGTATTCAGTAGTAACATGACTTTGGATTTTAAAAAAAATATAAATGTTTCTAACCAAAAAAAAAATATTCAACATGAGAAGGACCCATTAGTGAATACAATTGAAAATAGATCATCTTAAAATTCTTCAACTCAAACTTGAAATGTGACATGATATTTGAATAAATATCCAGACTGCCACCTTTTTGTTGTCCTTTCTTTTATAACAAACTTTATTGCCCACCTTTCAACTTTGGTCAGATGTAAACATCTCAAAAAGTATTTTTAATAAAACTATAAGTCAAATTTCCTTAAAAGATTGTTATTGCCCATTTAATCTACTGCTCATCATATTTCCACAAGTTCCATGGCACATAACTGTGTTTTATATTGAAAAATGATTAAAGTTCATATGTTCTGAACATTTGTTACGTAGCATGTTGTTTACTAAATGATTTATCTTTTGTAAGTTAAATAATCACCTCAAGAACTACACAACACAAATGTTGACAGATTCCTAAGTTCCAAATGTGCAAACTAAACTCCAGGATAATTGAGTTACTTTCCTAGAGTATCAAAGTTAATGAATGACAGAGAGAAGGTACAAAATCTAGTCAGCCTAGTTTTATTCTGCTTACTGTTAAACACTTGTATATTTTTTTAACTTACCCCCTTCAAGGGAGGTTCAAGCTATAAAAGATGTTTTACAATATTATAGTTAATAAATAGTGAAAATAGATTCAAGCATGTCAGACATTTAGGTTGATTTCATATTTTATTTCTCTATGTATATTTGCGATATCTGTCTCTCACCTAACTATAAACTATCTATGAGAAATATTATATATATATACATATGCACACATACATGCATGCATGCATGCACACACACATGTGTATGTGCATATATATATCTGATTAATCCTAGTTAACATCATTTGAATGAAAAAGAAATGCAATCATAAAAATTATTAATTAAATTTAAAAATAAAAATGCAATTAAATTAATTAAAATACAAGAATACTAATTGCAATAATTAATTAACTAAAGTATAAAAACCTTTAATATTGCATGAAGCCCTCTCATAATATTATCAAGTTAGATCTCTCACTCATTTTATTGCTTTGTTCAGTAATATTCAAGTCGAGAATATCCAGCAACACTCCTATCATAAATACCAATAGCAGATAAATATTTTAAAATTGTATCAACACATTTTTAGCAATTCCAAGAATAAAGTGTATGGCACAATACAGGCCTGGTCCTAGCCAGACCGCATGGCAAAAGACAATAGGAAGTGGCTTCTGTAAAAGTGGCGTTTTCAACAGGCTTGATTTGACAACAGTTCCAGCCCCAAGAGTATAAACAAAGATGTCCTGTCCAGAGACAAGCTGTCATTGGTCACCAAAAGGGGACCGCCCCATAACAGCCCCTTAAAACCCATGTACACTTCCTGAATAAACGAAGTTTGTGGGTTCTGCTCCCACTTTCACCCAAAGTCTGTGTCGTGACTCCGCTGCTAACAGAGACCCTATCGTCCCTCCTGAGCTGGCCTTGGGGGGGACCCCAACAATAAAGAGTATAAACAAAGGTGAGGGAATAGGAAAACTTAAAATGAGTACGTTATCTCCTACTTCTGTCATTCAAAGTCATAACACTTGACAGCTTCAATCACAAGAAGATATTGTAGAAAATCTAAATGTCAGTCCCATCAGAAAACTAAGTTTGCATTTTAGCCTAATGAAATGAAAAGCTAATCATGAATTAAGATGGGAAATTTCTTGTCAGGAGATTAAGTGTACACCCAAGCATTGACTGACTCTTTTACACGGTCTTCCCTTAGTACCATGATAAAGATTCTTGAGCAGAGTAGAAGACAAGAAAAGATGTCCGTATGGCAAGAGAGGCTAACCTAAGGTTATAGATAGATGAAACAGAGAACAAGGAAATCCCTATTATATTCTGGACTCTGACAAAGTGTATATTATGGATCTTTTGTCATTTAAAGAGGAGCCATGTATCATTTCCTTCACTTTGGACCCACACAAATATAGGCAGAGATCATCAGCAGTATTGAGGACCAGGAGTATTGAGACATCACAATCTCTGCGCCGTAAGTTTAGAGTTACAAAGACTAGGCTGCACCAGGAGAAACAAAGCACACTTTTAGGTCATCTGAATTCTGATTAAGAGTAAGAGGTCATTAACTACTAAGGGAGGGACAGTCTGTCTGCCTTCTAGACTTTGCATAAAGATAGATCTCATCTAGCACCTATACACACTACATTATATATTGACCATGAGACTGCGATCATCTGCTACTAAAAGGACACACAGAAAATACCTTCATGGAGGGCTGGAGAGATGGCTTAGTGGTTAAAGTGCTTGCATGCAAAGCCTTAAGATGCAGATTTGTTTCCCCATACCCACGTATGCCAGATGCACAAGGTGGTGCATATGTCTGGAGTTTGTTTGCAGTGTCTGGAGGCCCTGGTGCACTAAATCTTTCTTTATTCTCTCTCTCTCTCTCTCTCTCTCTCTCTCTCTCTCTCTCTCTTTGCTGCTCTCTCCCTCTTTCTAATAAATAAATATGAAAAAAGAAAAAAAAATATCTTCATGGTAGGAACTGTAATGAATATGTCTATCTTTGGAAAAAATGTGCTGAAGAATTGAGGATTAATCACTCTGAGGTGTGGTTGCATAAGACACTCTATATAACTAGATGCAAACAAAGAAATGACCAAGTTAAACCTGCTGCCAACAAATAGTTATCAGATCTAGTATTTGCATGAGGCTATCAAATGAGGAGGAAGACTCTTACTCCAAGGACCTAGCTAAGCATCTGGAAGGGGAAATCCCAGTGATTAAGGAACAGGATACTTTCTTCCAAGAGAAGCTGGCTACACTGAAGAGTAGGAACTAAGAGTTCTGTATAATCACTGATGAGCAATAATAAAAGAAGCATAGGCAAGGTTTAAGTGAGAAGAATTCTACCTAGTCTGTGTTGATTTGGTGGGTGAGATTCTCCAATGTTACTGGAAGAACTCTCACCAGTCATTCAGGTTTTCTGCTCTAAACAACCAGTATGTCAGTCATCCCCATCAGAGGATGACAGAGAAGGAAGTACACATTTAATTCTTTGAACATGGAGAACTCCTTCCATATTAATTTCTGAGGTTAATTTCATGGTAAGAAATCTCTAAAGAGAAGCACACTAAAAAGAAGTGTTAGAGAGAAGATTCAACAGAATTATACCATAAGTTTGATCAGTAATAATTTCAAATGCCAAGATCCAGATCAGGGATGGGGAGGTGGGCCAATGGATAAATCACCTGCCACACAAGCCTGGGGACCCGACCCACATAAGAACTGATCACGGTAGTTCACATCTGACATCCAAGCAGTACTATAGCAAGGCAGAGACAGCTGCAGATGTGGAAGCTAGTATGGCCTAGACAGCAACTAGCAAGATATATTACCTCAAATAGGGTGGAAGGTTAGGGCTCACAATGTAGAGTTTCCTTTGACCTCCAAATAAGCACAGTGGCACACACGAACATGTACATACATATCATACATTCGTATATGCACACAAAGATGATTTTTTAAATATGAAAAAAATAAGAAACTTTATCAACATAAAGACAATTTTAGATTGTGTAATCTTTTCTCTATCATGAAGGTTCACACATCATCTTATGAACTCTGAGCAATAAGTATATTTTCTAATGAATTGCATTGTAAAACATAAGACATTGTTCTTTTAGAAATCTTACACATGACATGTATTATGGACAGCAAGAGGAAGCTGCCTATCACAAGAACAAGAACATTGAGAAAGATGCCTCACTTTACTACAAAGTCAGAGGTTCATAGAGTATGGAAACAGTTGAATCAAAGAAGAACCCCTCAAAGCACATACTCTGTATGTTTTTTGCTAGGTACAACATAATAGCAAGCTACATGTGGAGTAGAAAATGTGTTAAAAGAGAGCACTTCTGTGGTGCAGGCAGAAAAGGCCAGCATAACTATTAGTACTAATTTCAAGTTATTATTGTCCAAACACAAAGATGGAGTTTGAAAACTATGGAGCACAAACCATTGTTTGATCAACAAAGAACAAATGTAGCTAAGCTATAAAAAACATTTCTTCAACATTGTATATTTAAGGATCAACAGAAAAGGAAGCATAGCAAATTCCTGGTGTGCAAATAATTTACTTTAATCTCTACTGTTCTGCATGAAATGTTCAGCATTCAATAAAAAAAAAATCATGCTGGGAAATTAACCAGGACCTGATCACCACTGTTTTAAACATGCACTATTCAAAGAGAATTTTTGCCTTTGGTAAATGCAAATTCCTGAGACTACCCACTACATTGTATTTATTATATATACCCTATAAATATTTTAGATGTAAAAATTAAAAACCACTTCGGTACAATTATGTGTGTGTCACTAAATCTTTTTATAATGATTTCCAAGTAAAATTGTGTGGCTTGGATTTAATATCTGCCAGCTTTCATACCCAAAGTGATAGCCTTGAACAGTGAATCTAAACTCTCTGTCATAAAATGTGTTTTGTTTCCAAGGGGATATATTGCATTTCCCAAGACAGAGCATATGCAGAGTCATCATAAAATGTACTCAATAACTATCTCTGACAAAATTTAGAGTAGGTTCTCTGACCATAGTACTATTAAGTTAGAAGCAAATAACAATAAAATATCTAGAAAATCTAAGTAATCCCCCTTATTTTGGACCTCCCAACTTTCAGAACTGTTAGAAAAAAAATGTTGGCTGGTTAAGTCACACATTGGCATTCTTCTGTTTTGTTTTGTTTTTTTCGAGGTAGGGTCTCACTTTGGCTCAGGCTGACCTGGAATTCACTATGTAATATCAGGGTGGCCTCGAACTCTCAGCAATCCTCCTACCTCTGCCTCCCGAGTGCTGGGATTAAAGGCGTGCGCCACCATGCCCGGCCCACATTGGCATTCTTCTGAACAGACTAAAATACATTCTAAATGGACTAAAATAATACTAGATTGCAACAAGAATGTCATAATAATATTGATCAATGTCACTCCCAAATGTAGATTCAAGGCTGCAACAAAAGTTAGCAAATAAAAATTGATATTAAATAACCAATTAATGTATTTCCTAAGCATGTAAATTTAGCATAATAAAACAATGGAAGTTATTTACCACATAAATAGGATATAGGAAAAGAGTGACACCATAACTTTTTTGTCTGTATATGAGTGTGGTGTGTGCATGCACATGCATGCTTATTCATAAGTGTATGGATATGTGTTTGAATGTAAATGTGAATGATGTGTGTGTGGTTGCATGTGGTAGCCAGAGGTCGACATCTGATCTGTTGTCTTCTTTAGGGCTGGTATCCATAAAATAGGCTAGGTGAGCTGGCCAGCAATCCCTGCAGATACTCCTGTCTCTACCTCCACAGATCTTGGATTATAAGTATGCACAGTCACTTGAGCATCTGTGTGGGTGCTGGGGATTGAACTCAGGTCCTCATGATTTGCAAGACAAACAGTTTACCAACTGATATATTGTTTAAACCCCTAAAATATTTTTTTTATTTTAGAAAGAGTAAGAGAGAGAGAGACATGAGAGAGAGAGAGAGAGAGAGAGAGAGAGAGAATTGGTGTGCCAGGGCCTCCACCACTGAAATTGAACTCCAGATGCCTGTGCCACCTAGTGGGCATGTGTCACCTTGCACTTGCCTCACCTTTTTGCACCTGGCTTATGTGGGATCTGGAGAGTCGGATATGGGTCCTTAGGCTTCACAGTCAAGCACATTAACTACTAAGCCATCTCTCCAGCCCCCCATAAATACATTTTAATAAGTGACAAAATATGTATTGGAAAAGACAAAACGCATGCATCATAATCGCATTGGTCATTTGCTTTCCTCTCTTCTATCTTTCTCATTAAAGGATAAGAATATGATGTGAAAAGATAAAATATATTCACTTTTACCAGCTACTTTGCAAAACAATATGTTCTCCTTACTATTCTTTGAAATGATTAAAATTGTAGCAATTCTAATAACGGATACATGCCATCAGTTGTTCTCATATTGAAACAACTTATTCATTGCATACCCTTCAATATTTTCCCACAAATTTTGTACTTTTTATTTGCATCAACCTGAGTTACTGACAATTATGGTGTTATAATTAACTAGATAAGTACTTGAATTTGATAAGCTCTTAATAAAATTGGGGAACAAATAGATACTAGACCAACCCCAAATATGAGACTGGCAAAATTGTACCTATGTATTAAACTAGAAGTCATTCTATCCTATCCATTGGAAAACAGACCTTTTATATTAGATAAATCTACTCTTTGAAAGGTCTTTTTTAATTTTATTTTTTATTTATGTATTTGAGAGAGAGAAAGAGAGAGAGAGACAGAGAGAGAGATACAGAAATAGGCAGGTATATATAGAGAGAATTGGCACACCAAGGCCTCCAGCCACTGCAAATGAACTCCAGATGTGTATGCCCCCTTGTGCATCTGGCTTATGTGGGCCCTGGGGAATCAAGCCTCGAACCAGGGCTCTTGGGCTTCACAGGCAAGCGTTTAACCACTAAGCCATCTCTCCAGCCCGTGAAAGGTCTTTTTATATCAAATATGTTCATTTCATATAATCTTGCCCAGCAATATCATACTTACAATTGAATTTTATTGTCGTTTAACAGAGGGACATGAAAAAATTTCCTATTTTAATAGTTGATTTTTCCTTATTTGGCTGCTGTTATAATAATTTTTGCATTTTGTATTTTAAAGATATAATCAGGCGTACACACATTGATCATTATTATTTTGATTCATTTGCACTACTATGGTCATGAAATTACCTTCTTTATTCTTATAAGAGTTTTTAAATCTTCTTTATGATTCTAGAGGCCCTCCAACCTTCTTTTGACTATTTTTTTCATATGGCATGAAATTTTTGTTCTAATTTCTTAACTCATTGGATCTTAATTTTTTTTAAAGTTTGTTTTTCTAGTTAGCATTGTATGTTCTTTAAAATTTATTTAAATTGATATATAAAAGCAAATAACTGAGCTGGAGAGATGGCTTAGCAGTTAAGGCACTTGTCTGCAAAGCCAAAGGACCCAGGTTTGATTCCCCAGGACCCATGTAAGCCAGATGCAAAAGGTGGCATATGTATCTAGAGTTCATTTGCAGTGGCTGGAGGCCCTGGGCAACCCATTCTCTTTTTCTTTCTCTGACATAAATAAATAAAAATATTAAAAACAGCAAAAAGCTATACATATGAAGCTAATTTGACACATGCACATATACAGAAAATACACATGTTCAAATCAGGCTATCAACATCCAACTACCAAGCATTTCCTTATGGTTAATATTTTCAAAGTACTTTCTTCCAGCCTTATGAAATAAACAGTACATAACTGTTTCCTATGAACTCTCCCCAGCTTCTGGTAACCACAATTCTAATGTCAACTTTTAGGACATCAACTATTTTAGATTCCACAGTTGAATTTCACAGTTGATTCCACAGTTGCATAATCCTAGTTGTTCTGTACCAGGCTTACAACACATAATGTAATGCTCTCCAGTTATATCAATGTTGCTAAAATGTCATTATTTTCATGGGTGAATACATACCAGTATCTTATATATAAGAACTTGATCTTTCTTTTTAGCCAATTGATACTCTATCCCTTTTAATTGTGGTATTTAGTCAACTTACATTTAACTAGATTATTAATATGATTAGGTTTGAATTATTATCTTGCTATTTATTTTCAAATGTTGTATATGTTTTACCTGAAAATTTTCTATTTTTTTTTTTTTCTGATTTCTTGTTTGGTCCTATTGTCTAAAATACTTTTTCATTGTGATTGTTATATCATTTATAGTACACTTCTTTCACTTATCACAGTCTACCATCAATGGTTATTACACTAGTTCATATATAATGTAGAAACATTTCAACAGCACACTACCATTTCTCCCCTCCCAAGCTTAATGTCATTCATTTTACTAATGTACTTATTGTAAACCTCAAATGATTAATTCCTTTTCAAGACCCTTATACATTTATCAAAGTAGCTGCTATTTCTTCTGCTATTCCTTTTGTGTAAATTTTTCTAGCTGGCAACATTTACCTTTTATTTCATTATATGTATTAACATCTCTTGTGTATGTCTAAAGGCAATGAATGCTTTCAGCTTTTTCACATCTTAAAATATCTTTACTTTTTTCAACAAAAATATATTTTGTCTGGATATAGAATTTTATGTTTATAGGGCTTTTCCCCCAGAAATTTGAAGTCAATTCATTATATACTCACATCAGTTTTAAGCTTACTTATTTGATTTTTATTTTTATTGGTTTGGTTTGTATTTTGATAAGTGCCTGTGATTCATCTGAGTTACTTAATCAGATTTATTATTTAAATCTTGTTATTGATAACTTCCATAAATATAGACATTATACCATGATCACAATCCCCTCCTACCATCCTCTCTTGTATACCCCCTTCACTGAATCTCATCTTCTTTCCAACTCATCTGTATTCCATTTAGATGTCATTTTTCCCTCCTATTGTACAGGCCTTGAGTTGTATCAGACACTGTGAGGTCATGAATATCAAGACCATTAGTTTTATTCTTTGTTTCTTACTTGAATGCTATGTTAGACAAGTCTAAAAATGGTGCCTGAAATAGCCATCATCTCTCTTTGACAAAGGTTAAACTGACAATTAATTACTAAATACCATGAGTTTATCAAATTATTTTATCAAGAATATGATTAATTTTGATAAATTTTATTAATGCTGGCATATGTTTTTTAATCCTTCCACATGTTCTTTTCCTGGCCATTAGTAGTTTATTCACACACATGAACATTGATTCAGTGCACTGAAAGCTTAATGCAGATTTCATAGGACTTCTGTGTCTTTTCTTTTCTTTATTTTGTTACCATCCTCTCTACATACTTGAGCAGTCCAAACTGGCTGGATCAAATATAGCTATATCTTTACACCAAATTTCAATGTGGCTCTAAATTATTAAACTTGGTCACCATTTAAACTATTTAAAATTAACAAACAATATTATATATATATATATATATATGTGTGTGTGTGTGTGTGTGTGTGTGTGTGTGTGTGTATGATGCTAAAATTCACTTATCTGTCTCTTTTGAAGGGAAAAATAATTGATTTGTACATTTGCTATACTCCATACTAGGAATTGATAGTATTTGTTGGGAAAAAAAGAGACTGAAAAAATGTGTGATCATTTCTGTAGTTAAGAAACATAAGCATGGTCTCAGAATCTGGACAGCTAATGAAAGACATAAGTGTACCAAAAAGTTTCCAATAAAGTTCTAGTCATGAGGAATCAAGAATTGACTTTTCCTCTCTCAGGTTATACAAGTATTAATTTCTGGTAATAACAGACATTAATAAGTATTACATCAAGTATTTTGCATTTATAGTTACTAAGAGCAAAAATATCCCTGACATCCAAAGTATCATCTTCTCTCTATAACACAGTTAAGCTTCATTTTATGTATACTCTATCATAGTACAACGCAATTTCTAAAGAGTCTCTGCTCATAAGACAAGGATTCACTACAAAACCCGGATTATCCAGCACATGAACTCAGAAGATATGAATAGAAGGGCTGGGAAATGAGGGGAACTATTTCTCTCTGTCAAATCTATCAACTCCTTCATGATCAGCCTCTCTGCTATTTATCAGCTCTTGAGAGAACTATTGATTTTTTTTTTTCTAGGGGACACAAGTGGGATTTCTTGAGATTTCCCATTTTTTAGAAAGATCTAAAGTATTCATAAAAAATGAATTCAGGTTGACTCCACTGTATTTCCCATGGCTGCTTCTAGCTTTGAGGCCACTTTGTTCTTTGTGGTCAAAACATTCTCTTTTTGAAAGTTTGGTCTGCAGCCTTCAGACATTTGGCTGAGATGTAGTTATCTGGCCACCATCTCCCATGAGCATGCTCCTTGCACGAATGAAACTAATGATCATTAAAGTTTTTTATCCCTTGTTTTACGAGTGGAAAACAGTCTACTACTGGGTTATTGATAGCTCTTTAGCTTTTTCCCTGTCTGGATAAGATCCTTTCCATCTGATTTGGGAAAAGAAAAATCAATACAGATCTTAGACTGCTCAAAATCACTTTGTATGAGTTAATAGAAGCTAATCTTCTAATGTACTCCCAATTTAGGATTAAACCACAAATCTCGAGATGTTCATTTGATGGTGTCTGTTGCACAAGTTATTCAATATATTTAGACATTCCACATAGCAGGTTCTAAAGAAAAAATATCAAACAGGTAATGAGCAGTGTCCAGTCTGCATATAAAATAATTGTTTCAGAGAAAAGATTAGTTAAAGGGGTGATAGGCTAAGTTGAATGAAATAAGGCCAAGCCTCTATTTTGGATTTAAATTCTTAACTAATTTTTGTCATCCTGGTCTATATTTTATACAGACCTCCACCTGAAAACGTATGTAAATATCACATTTTGAAGTGTGAAGTATTTCATATAAACAAGACATAAGTTATTGAAACAGGCTTATTCTTCCCAACACATTTAATAAGTATCTTCTTAGAACTTGGACATGTATGAAGAAGACAGAAATTTCCATAACTTTCTCTCCCTGCATCCATAGCCATTTAAATATATATCTCACATATAATTCATTGACACACAGTGACTCAGCTGTGTAGCAAGGATGACCATAGTAAGGACTGAGGACCAGCTTTGCAGTGCATTTCCAAAGTGACTGTCACAGCTCTGAGAAACAACCTAGTTGACAACTACATTTATCTACTAAATTTAGTTTGGAACAGAGAATAGCATCAATAGGCATGCTTTCACTCCTCCTATACTGGAAGTTACCTCTGCACTCAGGGCAAGGATTAACAAGGACTAAGTGGATGAAAAAGAATATATTATTTATTTGTAGTATTGTTTCTGTTTGTCTTCTTTTTACACAGAGACTGAAAGAATTAAAACAACGAGAATTTGCTAGAAATGTAGCTTCCAAGTCTTGGAAAGATGAGAAGAAACAAGAAAAAGCTCTTAAGCGACTTCATCAGCTGGCTGAGTTAAGGCAACAGCAGTCTGAGTGGTAAGAATTAGAGGGAACTGGGAACTCTCTTCCAACCTCTGGGGCCATTCCATAAAAAAATCTGCTCAGTTCTCTGTAACAATGTAAAATTATCATTAATCAAATACAGGTCTGAAGGCAAATTGTCTTAATTATTAAATGTTAGTAAATTATCTTATCATTCAATTTTTCTTCTTTTCTAACATTGTTGATTTACTGTACTCATTAATGAAAAGATCCAGGAAATGATTCTAATATACTGGCATTTATTCTATCCAGTTAACTTAACCTGACAAAATTTATCAGTAATTTGATTTATAATGATAATTTCAGAAACTATTAATAGTTATGCATCTTTTTGGAAGGAATATGTGTTCCATACATTCATTCCTCTGCACATACCTGGAACAGGAATAAAAGGCACTATCATTGTCTGCCTGACAAAAAGATGTAATTAATGCTGTTCAATTTATGACACAGGGCCATTTAAATTGATAATTATAACATAACAAGTATTAGGCTAATACATTCTTGTAGCTGAAAAATAACACTTTTATAAAAGCTTAAAGTCATTGAATGCTTCAAAGTTGTTACCTGGAATATAATTAAATTTTTAAATTGTGATTTGCACTCATGTAAATCATAATGTACAAAACTAATGTAGCTAATTAATGTAATCAACAGCAACCTGTGAATTTTGAAATGTATAGCTCTGGGCCAGAATTTAAACACCTTTTGTTTAAATAAAAAACAACATATAGGGCTGGAGACATGGCTTAGCGGTTAAGGTGCCTGCCTCCTAAACCTAAGAATGCTGGTTCCAATCTCCAGGTCCCACGTTTAGCCAGATGCAAAATGACGCCAGGGCACAATGCCACACTTGACCAAAGGGGGCGCACGCATCTGGATTTCATTCGCAGCAGCTGAGAGGCTGCTGGTGCTCCCATCTTTATCTGTCTTCCTCTCCCTCTCTCTGTCTTCTGGATCTCTCTCAAAAAAAAAAAAAAAAAAAACATACAGAGTGTTTTAATTATATCAAAACAAAATATTAGACTTCAAATGTGATTGTAAGAAAATGTAAGATTTCCAATATCATTGTAAAGAAATATTTATATTTTGGGCCCAATTATGAGTGAAAATAGTACTCAGCTTGCAATATTAATATTTTTATAACTTTTAGAATAATTTAATTAACATAAAAATGCAAAGTAATAATAGTATGAAATAAGAACCAAATGTAGTAAAAAGGAAAAATACAAGATTATAAGTATCCAGACATGAAGTTGATGGGAAAAATGTGTGCCTGGGAACTTCTGTACAATCAAAGAAGCAGAAAGCAGATTTAGTACTGACCTTTTAATCAATCAATATGATGAGGAACTCAGAAGATGTTATTAAAACATTGCCAATACTGTATCAGAAAGACCTTGTTAGAAAAGAACTCAGAGGGCTGGAAAGATGGCTTAGTGGTTAAACGCTTGCCTGTGAAGCCTAAGGACCCTGGTTTGAGGCTCAATTCTCCAGGACCACATAAGCCAGATGCACAAGGTGGTGCATGTATCTGGAGTTCGTTTGCAGTGGCTGGAGGCTCTGGCATGCCCATTCTCTCTCTCTCTCTTTCTCTCTCACTCTCTGCCTCTGTGCCTCTTTCTCCTCTGTTACTCACAAATAAATAAAAATAAAATAAAATAAAGAAAAGAACTCAGAAAAAGGAAGTTCTATACTTCTTAGGAAAGCATACAGAAAAAAAAAAAAAAAAAGAAAAACACCTAAGTAAGATGCTAGTTCCTGCATTGGTTATGAGATACAGTAGTCAGATCAAAATAAGGGGGTAGTATTTGCCAAAGAAAGACAGCCTCAAAAAAGCTTTCATAGAGCCTGGGGAGATGGATCAGTGGTTAAAAGCACTTGCCACTTTTAGAATGTGGATCTATGACACTGCCAAGTTTGACTCTCTAGAACCTAGATTTTCACTGGGCATGGCCACATACTTCCATTACCCCAGTCCACAGGGGGCATAAGCCAGAAGTTCCCTGGACCTTGATAACAGACAACAGCTTGGGGTTAAGGGAGAGGCCCAGTCTCAAGTAAATATATGGAGGAAATGAGGGCAGTCTCCATTCTCCTCTGGCTTCCACATGCATGTGCATGGTATATGTGTATCTGCACAAAAGCACAGCATATGTACATCACACTTAACACACATTCACATACACACACCACAAGCAAATTTGTTTTTACAAAAGGTGCTCACATCTAGGCTATATTTACCTGTCCTTAATCAAATCCATGGCTGTTTTGCTACTGTGAAAGTTATCATACATCTACATGTTTTTCACCTGTTATAGAGTTTCTTCTGAGAAAATAGCAAAGGACCAAAGGAGTCTTGAAAGTGGTGGCTGAGAAGGGATTGGGATAATGTATTTCTGGATGATATTGTTGATAATGGCAATGCTATTATTTAAAAGTCTAAGTTTGCTAGAGTTACCCAGTGAGGTCTACCAAATTAACATGTTCACTCTGTTGAATTTAGGGTATCCCTCTGCAACCCTTCCCTCCTCTGTAGGTTATATGTCATATTATTAAGAAAAAGATAAATGTTCAACTTTATAAATATAAAACTTGAAACCAGGAAGATATTATCTTTCTTTCACTACTCTCTATCTGCTTAAATAGTCTCATGTCCTAAGGGAAGTCAGTTAGTGGAATTATAAAACTTTTCTTTGAAGTAGCCAGATGGATGGGTAAAAATTAAAAATAAAATGAAAAGTATTAATATTATTATCTCTCCACTAGACAACCTTTTGTTGTCCTTAATCCTCAGATTTGTGGAAGAAACAGGTAAATCAGGCCTTGTCTGTGAGGACCTTTCTTGAGGATGTCCTTCTGTGGTGGATCTTGCCCCACTTATCATGTCTGACTTGTTGCATCTCATAATTAAATGGCAACTTCTGTGTACAATGATGTAGATAACAAGTCTTTTCCATGACTGTGAACTAGAGAGGTGAATTTATTGAGAGTAAGAATACTTGAATCAGACTGATGAACAAATGATGGAAGGAAACTGGTTATGGGTACCATAGAAAAGAGCCAACTCTGCCATCTCTTGGACAGTTCTACTCACCCTAAGTCTGCCACAAGACCAGCTATTGTATGAGGAGAATCTCACTTTCTATATATAAACACCTCTGTGTAAATCTGGCACAGTTCATATTTGTATGGAAATTTTTACAACATTTAAAAGGCTTAGAACTATCTATCCTGAAAATGTGAAGACCCACATTAGAAAATCAAACAACTTAACAAAATCATGCTATGATTTTATAAGCAGATACACAAAGTGGTGTATGCATCTGGAGTTTGTTTCAGTGGCTAAGGCCCTGGTGTGCCAGTTCTTTCTCTCTCTCTTTCTTTCTCTCTCTTTCTCTCTACCTCTTCTCTTGCTCTCACTAAAAAATCACAGAAACTAAAAATTTTAAGATAGTTCCTGAATAAAGAGAATAGAAGAACAAATGACATAAATGTAAATATTATTGGAATAGTCTATACTAGAGAATAGAGGATAGGAAAAGTAGGAAATGTTGGTCAATGCACATAAAATTTAAGATATAAATTCTTGGTATCTAAAGTAGAATCAGATGACTATACTTGGTAATTGTATTGTTTACTTGATATTTTCCAAGATAGTGTATCTTGGGAGTTTTCACACACACACACACACACACACACACACACACACACACACACACGTGGTTATGTATTGTCAATTCATTTGATTATGATAATAATTTCACAAGGTATACATATAGAAAATCATTGTTATTAACCTAGAATAAATGTAGTTTTTATTTGCCAATTATATCTCAATAGGCTGGAAAATAATTAAAGTTTAATTATATTATGTTGCATAAACTTGTATTCAAATAGTAGACTTTAAAACACCAAAATAACGCCAATGGGTAGAAAATTAGGATTTTCTAAGAAAACAAAAATAAATTAGACTTAATATAAAAGAAATTAAAGTTCATAAAACAATTAAATAAAACATTTAAAGCATGAAAAAGGAGCAGCAAGATTAAGAGGGAAGAGAGATGTATAAAACATGAAAAATTTAATAATCAGAAATGCAGATTGGTTTATAAAAAGCAAGCACAAAAAGGACCAGAAGTGAAGAAAAAATTACAATATAAAAACAATAAGACCAAAGAAGTTTAGAAATATTTAAACAATATAAAAGAAGCAGGCACATTACAGAGATAAACAGTAAAATAATGAAACAGAAAACAACATTTAGGTTAATGTAAATCAAAGCAAGAAAATGCACAAAAGAATGCATGGGTAATGAACATAAATTGTTAAGAAAAGTTAATATTTAAAAATATACTTCATAAATGCTAAACTATCTTTACCCAGGTGGAATCTGCAAGAAAAAGTGATACTATTAAGGCAGTAGATATTGGAATAATTTGTATTGAATGCAGAACCAATACTATAAGATTCATTGATATTTGTGAAGAAGGTGACTTAATTCAGAAACATAGTTCCTACTTAATCAAAAGAATGGCAATGTATGGAGAAAAGAGTCTCTTTAACACAAGCTGCCATTCAGGGTGAGGGCATTTCTGAATCTCATCTTCCTACCCACATCACCTGTCCCCACAGCACCCTTCACTTCAGTAGCACTTTGGAAAAGCATATATTGCAACTCATGTAGCATGTCTTAGATTGTTTCTCCACATTCTTGATATTCACTATGCCTAAAATCACCTTTCTTTTTTAAAAAAATATATTGCATGTGTGAGAGAGAGATAGAGGGAGAGAGAGAGAATTAGTGTGCCAGGCCCTCTAGTCAGTGCAATTGAACTACAGATATGTGCACCACCCTGTGAACATCTGGGACCTTACATGCTTGCATCACCTTGTGTGTTTGGCTTATGTGGGATATGGAGAGTTGAACATAGGTCCTTAGGTTTTCCAGGCAAGCACATTAACCATTTACCCATCTCTCCAGCCCTAAACTCACCTTTCTAAAGAATATGATAAGATTACTCAAAACAAAGAATCATTGTGATAGAAATAAAACTGGTTTTCACTGTGAAATGGCAGATTCAAGTAACAATTTCTGTTTTAGAAAAGTCCTGTGGGAGTTTTAATAGATGGCCCCCAATATATTCAGTGTTTAATTAGTTTGTTGTGTGCATCTTCATCCACCTGGCTGGAGGCAATGTCACAGGGTGGATCTTAAGGTGTGGTGGTGGGTTTAAGATTTCAATCTGAAGATATGCAAAGTGTGCCTAGCTGGAGTTTCTGAGGTATGCTGTGCTGTGTGGCTTTTGGCTTGTGGCTTTGCTCTCTATTTTGGTCCTGTGAAGGCAGGCCACCTTCTTCTGCCATTATGGAACTTCCCCTGGATCTGCAAGCTTCAATAACTCCCTTCCTCCATAACTGTGTCTGGTCTGGAAGTTCATCTCAGTGAACCTAAAGCTGTCTGCTACAGAAGTTGGTACCAAAGAGTGGGCTGAGATGAACCTCACCACATGGATATTGGTCTTTTGGAACTTTTATTTTATAGGAATGGGCATGGACTTGATGCTTGCAACTGAAGATGCCTTCTGGAGTGGTAAGCCAAGTTTTATGGACTATTCCGATGACAGTTTGAGAATGCTAAGTTCAGACAGTATTGAACTTCGAGGCTTGGCTTATGAGCTTTCTAAGGGGAAGAAAAGACTTCAGAGGACTCTGTTGGAACTGGCCTACTGGCATAAGGGTTGGCTGTGTTCTGCTGCCCAGGCCCAGAAAGTTTGATTAAGGTTAAATTTGTAATGGACTGATGTGCTTAGCTAAAAATATTGGACTGAGAGATTTAAGATTTTAAGTTGGAAAACCTCAAGCAAGTTAAAGTTAGAGGCACTGAAACTGGTTTTAGGTTACTGGAGCTGCTATTGTCAACACATTAGCAATCTCAAGGAAGATGGCCCAACTGCTTTACATTAAAACAATGTAAATGTAAACACCTGAGGAAAGACTGTTAGAAATGCAAACTCTTTTGGAAAGAGTTGACTGGAGAAGGAACCTGCTTTTCAAGGTTATGATTTATTTCACCCCTGAATTAAGATTATGGCTATTGTCCTGCACACCTGGTATTAATTTAGGAAGCATGAAATGTGCGTGGAGTGGTCATGAATTGCACACAGTTCTGGGAGCCACTGCTGAGATGTGGCATGAGGCAGGGTATGATGCCCTCATAGGATGAGGGAGCCTTTGGAAGATGGACCATGGTTTGCACAGAGACCTGAAGAGGTTTTGGATACACCAGGACTGTGCAATGGCTACCATGGAGTGCAATGTTGGCCTGTGATGGACATTTTCTCTGGTTTCTCTGCCCAGCTGGATGGGCAGAATTGGAAAACCTGGAGAATGTCAATCTCTAGTTGTATTGAACTTGAACTGCAGAAGTTTGCTGATTGCTGATGGTGGTTGAATTTGCATTGTTCTAGTCTGTCCTTGCTATGCTTTATACCAGTTTAAAGTGTTTACTCTGTGACTTTATATGTTGCAAGTATATAACTTGTTTGATTTTACAGGACTCACAACTAAGAGACAATCTTAAATCTCAGATGAGACTTGGGACTTTAGAACTATCTTAAGTTGGCCAAGACTGTGGGGACCTTTGAAACTGGACTGAATACAAGTTACAATGTGTGATGGTTATAAATCTATTGGAGCCAAGGGCAGAATTGGTAGTTTGAATAGATGGCCCCCAATATATTCAGTGTTTTATTAGTTTATTGTTTGCATCTGCATCCACCTGGCTGGAGGCAACATCACTGGGTGGATCTTAAGGTGTGGTGGTGGGGTTTAGGATTGCAATCTAAAGATATGCAAAGTGTGCCTAGCTGGAGTTTCTGAGGTGTGCTGTGCTGTGTGGCTTTTGGCTTGTGGCTTTGCTCCCTATTTTGGTCCTGTGAAAGCAGGCCACCTTCTTCTGCCATTATGGAACTTCCCCTGGAACTGTAAGCTTCAATAAATCCCTTCCTCCATAACTGTATCTGGTCTGGAAGTTCATCTCAGTGAACCTGAAGCTGTCTGCTACAAGTCCTAAATTTCCTTGTCCATACAATTCATGGACTTGAGAATGTTATAACTGTAAAAGTTTTATGGACTATTAATTAATGTTAACAGACAATATAAAATTATTTTAAATGAATGGTGGATAAAATTATTGATTGTAATTAAAATCCATTCTGCTGCCCAGGCAATAGTTTATTAGCATTTTAAAAAATGGAATGTGCAAGCTAAAATATTGGACTGAGAGATTTAAGAGTTCTCAAGTTAAAGTTAGACACAGAAACTGGTTAAAGACTGGAGCTACATTGACAAGCATTAAGATCTAAAGGCCCAACTACTTTTAAAACAAGTAAAACTAACCTAACTTTAATGTTAAACTGCAAACTCTTTTGGAAAGAGTTGACTGGAGAAAACAAGGTTATGTGAATTAAGATTAGGCAATAATCATTAAAAATCAAAAAATGTATCTAAACACAAACTGCAAAATTGAATATGTTCAAGATGGAGCAAGATAAAAATGGTTTAAAGACCTGAAATGATACACCAGGATGTGCAATTCCATTGCAATGTTGGCCTGTGATGGATATTTTCTCTGGTTTCTCTGCCCAGCTGGATGGGCAGAATTGGAAAACCTGGAGAATGTCAATCTCAGGAACTCTTCTTGAACTGCAGTTTTATTCTGATGGTGGTTGAACAATCTTCCTGACCCTTATACCAGTTTAAAGTGTTTCTTCTGACTTTATATGACTGTACTCAGTTGTTTGATTTTACAGGACTCACAACTAAGAGACAATCTTAAATCTCAGATGAGACTTGGGACTTTAGAACTATCTTGTTGGCCAAGACTGGGGACCTTTGAAACTGGACTGAATACAAGTTACAATGTGTGATGGTTATAAATCACTGGAGCCAAGGGCAGAATTGGTAGTTTGAATAGATGGCTCCCAATATATTCAGTGTTTTATTAGTTTATTGTTTGCATCTGCATCCACCTGGCTGGAGGCAACATCACTGGGTGGATCTTAAGGTGTGGTGGTGGGGTTTAGGATTGCAATCTAAAGATATGCAAAGTGTGCCTAGCTGGAGTTTCTGAGGTGTGCTGTGCTGTGTGGCTTTTGGCTTGTGGCTTTGCTCATTTTGGTCCACAGGCCACCTTCTTCTGCCGTTGTGGAACTTCCCTGGAACTCACTTCAATAAATCCCTTCCTCCATAACTGTATCTGGTCTGGAAGTTCATCTCAGTGAACCTGAAGCTGTCTGCTACAAGTCCTAAATTTCCTTGTCCATACAATTCAGGAGAATGTTATAACTGTAAAGTACAGCTATTAATTCATGTTAACAGACAATATAAAATTATTTTAAATGAATGGTGGATAAAATTATTGATTGTAATTAAAATCCATAGGGCACATAGGCAATAGATTATAGCATTGTAAAAAAGAATGAGCAAAGTAAAACTTGCATGAAAGGAGTTCTCCCTGAACTCCAGTAAAAGATTAAAGAAGAGTACAGAGACAAGCATTAAGATCTAAAGGTTACATTCAGAAAAACTAATAACTTTAATGTAAACTGTAGTACAAGAAACAAGGTCAGTAATAGAGCAATAATCAGAAAAATCAAAAAATGTATCTAAACCAAAGCAAAATTGAATATGTTCAAGATGTACAAGTAAAAATCTTTAAATGAAATGAATGTGTTCCATTTAAAAGTAAGGGAACATGTTTTGTGTTCTCGTGAATGTAAAATAAATAACCTATGGAGTAGATTCATATGACATGTATTCACATGATATGTATAATAGGTGAAGGGCAGATGACTACAGAGTCCTGTGTTGATTGAGAGATCCCACATTAAGCAATTAGCAGATCTGAGATAAGAGAAAGACCCAGAGTTCTCCTTTGCCTTCTACACACATATGCATAGGGCATGAATATTTGCACACAAAATTTCATACACCACACACATGCTACACACACACACACACACACACACACACACACACACACACACAAATGCAAATCTAAATTAGGAATATGGAAAAATGAAAGGGAAAAAAGGGAAGCCAAAATAAAACATCAGACAAATTGTGTGATTTATATAGCTTCCCCCCATGGAAACTTTGTTTTTTTAATAAAGGGTTATCAAATAATATATGACAAAGATAAATATTTTTTTAAATTTTAGAAAATATTTTTATTTATTTATTTGCAAGCAGAGAGAGATCGAGAGAAGAGAAAGACAGAATGGGTGTGCCAGGGCCTCCAGCCACTACAAACTCCAGATGCGTGTGGCACTTTGTCCATCTGGCTATATGTGAGCACTGGAGAATCAAACCCAAGTCATTAGGTTTTGCAGGCAGATGACTTAACTGCTGAACTATTCCTCCAGCCCAAGAAAAATAATTGTAATCTAAATGTTTCTATTAATTTATTTTCATTGGCAGCTTTCTATTTGAAACTAATGGAACTCAAAAACAGCAATCTTTTAAAACCCTTAAAAGATCAAATATACATGCACACAAATGATACAAATGGTAGAAAGAATGTTTTATGGAGGAATCAGCAGGAGAAACTGCAGTGTAAATATTGAGACCACTAGTAAATGTGTATTACATTCTATTGTGTTTATTAATTAAACAAATGACAAGTCATAAAGAAAGAACTAACCACCTTTTTTCAAAAGAAATAAAAAATTAGGGCATTTTTTAAAGAAAATTCTTTTTATGAGAGAGAGAGGGAATTGGCACACCAGGGCCTGCAGCCACCACAATTGAACTCCACATGCATGCACCACCTTGTGTGCATATGCAACCTTGCATGCTTGTGTGACCTTGTGCTTCTGGCTTACATGGGATCTGGAAGTCAAACATGGGTCCTTAGACTTCACAGGCAAGTGCCCTGAATGCTAAGCAATCTCTCCAGACCAAAATGAGAGGATTTTAACCACAGGAACAAAATTTAAAATGGTATAACTTCTAAAAAATAAAATTGAGAAAACTAAATAAATGCTTTTATAAATTAGACATTTATTTTTAATTTTTATTAGTTTTGACAATTTCAAACATGCATATCATTATAATCACATTCACTCAGATAATGCTTTCTTTTCTCACTGCCACTCCTGCTGATCCCCTTTTCCAAATAGGCAACATTCTATTTTAAAGTTGTCCTCTTTCTTTTTTCTTTCTTTATTTCTTCTTTCCTTTTGTTACTTAATAAGGTTAATTACAGGACTGCTTAAAGAAGCGTTGGTGAGGGATTATTTACTGGAGCATAGCAATTTACCAGGGGTGCCACTACTGAAACAAAGGATCCCCAATTCCTCCAGCAACTGTTAACTGCCAATGGTTCTTCAAGGAGGAGAGTCACCAAGAAACCATCCCCCAGCAACATTTAGCTGTCTAGAAGTGCTCAGGGAGGGGTCAAACATTACAAGCCCCTCATCCATCCATGATAAAATATTGGTAGGCTCAAGCTGGTTTAGGTACTGTGTAAGTACCCACTACTTCTATGAGTAAAATGAGTACAAAGGTCATGTCATGTATGGAAGACAGCTTTGTTCAACATGCCACTCTTCTTTTTCTTTTGGCTCTTAAATTCATTCTCAGTCCTCTTCTACAAGGTTCCCTGAGGCATCGAGGAAATTATATAGATGTCTCACAACTGAGCCCTAAACAGTCACTTATACTTAGCATTTTGACCAGTTATGAGTCTTTGGACTAATCGTGACCCACTGCAAAAATAAGCTTATTTTATGTCTGCACTATTCTGTGGACATAAACATAAATATTTAGAAAGCAGTTTGATAAGCATAACATGTCTATTTAGCAAAACAACACTAGTAGCTTCCCTATTAGGGACTATGTCATCACCCGCCATCGACTTTTGACCACATTTACAGTTCTTGATATGAATTCCCATCTGCAAAGCAGACCTCAAATTCTCTCACAAAGTAATTGGTTAACAGCACTGACTGCTGCTACCACAACAAATAACCCACAACCCCATGGGGAATACTAGAAACCCCACTGAGGGGGCTCCCAGCAGCATGGGGCAGGGAGGAGGGAAAAGAGGCTATCAACACATAATGTATCCATGCAAGTATGTACTTTAAAAAAGTCATGTCAGTATTGCACCTATTGTTGGTAGTGTAGCACAATAAATGAAAATGGATAATATTTTCTGAGAGGGGAAAGGGAGGGGAAGAGAGAGAGAGAGAGATTGAGTTTGGTAATGTGGAACATGCTCTAATCCTACTACTTTGCAGATACGGACAGAGGGGTCAACAGTTTAAGGTTATCCTTGTTTGCATTGTGATTTTCATGTCAGCTACATGAAACCCTTTCTCATAAAAAGCAACAAAACATAATAAAACAAAAATAGATATTGTTTAATATATTAAAAACTAAAAACAAACAAAGAAAACACCTTGAGAGTTTGTTTTAGAGTTCTAGCTATGGAAAATAGCTATTTATGTACCCTGACCAAACTAAAGCCTTCCTCTATTCAGGGTATGTCATCCCTGGTCATCAAAGGAATATCAGATGTGGTAACCATATCCACCCTGTGTGCTACATGACTGACCAGCCAGCCAAGATGTACCTACTGGTGTAACAGGGACATGACTGCTATGGGGGTAACCAACTACTCTCTTAATTGTATCTATATGAAAGAGAGTTCATGTCTGCCATTGAAAACATCATCAAAATTATATGGCTAGGAAGGTCATACACACTAGAGGTGAAGCCACTTCTGTTGTTTCACTAAACACATATGCTGTGCCCATCAAATGACTCTCTAAATACTTATATCTTGTTCATGCCCATAGAGTAGTGCTACTGTCACCTTTGTTTGTTCAGAGAAGTTTCATGCAAAATGAAGCAAAAGATGGGGATGGATACTGGGGACAAGCAAAACTCATCAAAAGCTGAGAATAAGTGACTATTGAATGCTCAGTACTAAATGAAACATGTCTGATATATCCTCTAAGACTCAGGGAATGAGAAAGAAAGGGCAGAAGAAAGATACAGAGGATGGGGAGGGTTACTTTGGTATATTATCTTCCAGATATGAAGTGATAATTGCATTCATGACCTCAGAGTAGCTGTCATTACTTCAATAAGACCTGAAAAATATTGACACCAACAATATATTGACACAGATAATGGAGGAAGACAAATTATTATATCAACATATAAGAAGGGGTTCAGTGGAAGTAGCCCAGAAAAGGAGGGGAAGGTAAAAAGAGAGATTATGATCAAATTTATATTATGCTTATATATGAAAATGTCAATAGAAGGTTAAAAACAAACTTGGTGACTTGGTGGCTCAGTGTCTGAAATGCTTTGCAAACACAAGAAACTGAGTTCATAAATGCAGCATTTACGTAGATGTTAGATAAAGTGGCACATGTCTATCTGTCATCCCAGCTCTGAGAATGCAAAGGCAGGGGATCTGTGGGGCTTAATGGTTAGCTAGTCTAGATGAGTCCGTGAGCTCTACATTCAGCAAGAAAGATCATGTGTCATGAAAACAAGTTGGAGAGCAACTGAGGAGATACCCCACATTGACCTCAGGTCTCCATACAGGCACTCACACATATCACATGCATATATACATGCATACAAACCACACACAAATACACTTACAAAAAAGAATAAATAAAAACGTAATTAAAGGGAGTGGGGGGATAAGCAATCATTTAGAGCATGGAGGACAGTTAATAACATTTGCAGACCCAAACAAAAGACAGCCCATTTAGACTCCTATATCAAAATGCTATTTGTGGGTATCTTAAACAATACATATATTTCTCATAGTCTGGAAAGTCTTGAGGCTGGAAATCTGAGGTCACATTCTGGCCATCTCAAGAGTTGTGGACCCACCTTCCCTCTCTATAACCAGGTAAATGGAGCTAAGGACCTCTCTGGGTTCTGCAGGAGATATACTCTATGATGTAAACTTTAAGGGTTTTTTTTTTTTTTTTTTTTTTTTTTGTTTTTGAGATAGTTTTGAGATATGGTCTTACTCTAGCCCAGGCTGATCTGGAATTCACAATGTAATCTCAGGGTGGTCTCTAATTCATGGTGATCTTCCTACCTCTGCCTCCCAAGTACTGGGATTAAAGGCGTGTACCACCACTCCCAGCTGTTATTTTTATTTTGTATAGTATAAGCACAAGATAATCACTTGTTAATTTCAAAATAATACACTTAAGGCATTTTAGCAGGAAAAACAGTTACCATGAAAAGTACACACATGATAAAATGGTTGTATTACCAAAGATAGAGTGTGTTAATCAATAGTAAAATAATGCACCATAGAACCACTAAGTATATAAATTCAATTACAATGCTAATATCTTAACCAATTAAATATTTATTGCATTACAGTGTTTCTGGAAATGGACCAGCATACAAAGCCCCCAGGATAGCCATAGAAAAACAACTCCAACAAGGCATTTTCCCAGTTAAGAACGGCAGAAAGCCATCATGCATGAAGAGTGCACTTCTTCTTAAGGGCAAGAGTCTCCCCAGAAGCACTGCAGAGAGACAGCGGTCCACCATGCCCAGTCGACATCAGCTCCAATCAGACAGATATTATTTATTTGGAAATCGGGTAACACAAACACCTTCTGATCTTAGCAATGCAAATCACAGAACAGGAGTATCATTTTCATTTTCAAAAAAAGCATATCTAAAATTAGAATCTTCAGCCTCGGTATTCAGTGAGAATACAGAAGAAACCCATGATTGTAACAAGTCACACACATATAAAACAAAACAAACTGTGGAGAAATGCAAGTGTTGTAGGTTTGCAAATAAGGATATCCACCTCACCAAGGAAAATGATGTCAACACATCACCAAGCCATCTGGAGAATGTTTTGAACACCACTTTCTCCATGAATTCAAAAATTTTGCAAAACAAAAATGAATCAACTAAGAACCTGGAAGATTCAATAGACATCCATGCTTCCTTCTCTAAATCGAACACTCATCTTTTAGAATTGAATTGTACTTCTTCCAGCAGAGAGAAAGAGACTAGGAACACACTGCAGAATGCCTCAGAGAACTACATTAATCATTCATGCCAAGCAAACAATTGCTCCAGCCCACTAGACATTTATCACACTGATGCCAGTATATTTGAATGTGGGGATGAATCTCTATCTACAGGGCCAAGTGAGCAAAGGAGTACAGTGCATTTAAATGCTAATTCCAGAATGCAGAGGAGAGGAAAATCTTTAGATGAAACAAAAAGAGTGAAAAAACTTCTAAGAGAAGGATGTACCCATGATGTGAAAACCAAACCATTGCCTTTCCTCCACGTACAGAGCAAAGATGGCCACACTACTCTGCAATGGCCTATGGAACTTCTGCTCTTTACAAAAACAGAACCCTGCATCTCTTATGGCTGCAACCCATTATACTTTGATTTTAAGATTTCCCGGAACACAAAAGATGAGCATAATTCTGAGGACTTGAAAATGAAAATGAGCAAAGAAGCCTTAGAAGTGAAGAGAAAATTAGATAGCCATGTCTCGGGTTTAATCAAAGACCAACAAAAGTTAATCCCAGATCATCAGTCTATGAAACCAAATATGATTATGGCTAACACAGACTGGCAAAATTTCCAGACAAAATATACTTTGGGCTATAACAATTCTGAGCCTCATAGGAATGAACATAATTTTAATGCAAGTGATTTGGAATTTAAAAATCCCAAAGTGCCTGCTTATCTTAATATGTCTCTAAAGGATTGTACAGGTAAGAATAATACTGACGATAATGAATTTAAGGAATCTGCAAAGGTTCGTTGGCAAACATGTGAAAGAGTCATTGTAAATGATGGAAAGGAGGGCGTATCCTGCCCTCCTCATATCTCCAGGACTAAAAAACATAAACTTATTCCCCACAATCCTGATTCAGAGTTTGAAGATGAAAATCAATTTCCCTGGAATTCTAGTCCTTTTGTAGCTGGGGGCCACAGTGACTGTGGGCAAGACTTCAGTGTAACTTTGAACAGCAACATCAGCATGACCAACAGTACTGCTGGATGTGGAAACCAGAGGAATGGCAGATACTCTCCAAAGCCACCTCTGGGTGCACAATCAAACTCGCTGGCCACATCTCCTAGCAACATGTCCAGTTGGAGAAGCACTTGTTTACATCATAGGTCCAATAGCAATGACTGTGGTAATCTGTTCTACTTTTGTCAAAGAGAAAACAACTCAATTGAAAGACTCAAAGAGAAATATAAGAAGCACAACTGTCTCTACTTGTCTGATGAAACAACAAGCAGCCCTCCATCAGAAACACAGAGAGACAGGAACTGTAAATTGTGGGAATCATTTAAAAATAAAAAACATTCAAAACATAGATACTGTCACTGCAGAGGAAAATATAAACTGGGGAAAAATCAGCAGTTCTCAGGAACAAAATCCACAAGAATTATCTATTGTGAGTCTAGCTCACAGGTATCCTCTGCTAGAAACAGTGGGAAACCGCTCAGTGTCCAGAAACCTCAGCACAGCAAATTGAGCTCTTACACAAGACAAAGAACTTATTGCTTAAGAAAAAGCAAGAAGAGTCAAAAGTATTCAGCTAGCCCTCATTCTTGTGATCTGGGAAAAGTTGAGCAAAAACCGTGTAACTCAGGTGCCATCACTTACCTTCTGAGAAACTGTTCCAGTAGCTCTTCAGAAACCATAGAGTCAAGCATTCCACAAGAGGAGAAGACGTACATGACAGCCCAAAACCTTTTAGAAAGAGTACAAGCCAAGAAGTGTCGGGAACGATCAACTAATCGTGAGGTCTCTTTAAACAGTTATGAAAACGAATCAGTGACGAATTCACAAATCCAATGCACAGTTCAACTTGTACCACCAAGTTTTGACAGATCAACATTGCCTTCATCAGAGAAAAGACACTGCACAAGTAAAAGAAGTGATAAAGGCAATAGAGTTCACTGGACTACAGAGAAAGACAAAAATGAAAGCTCACAGGCAAATGCTTGCCCTATATTATCAGACACAGAATGTGATAACCATCTTTCTAAAGGTGTAACCCATGCAGTCACAGATCCTCAGTCTTTAAGGAGAAAAAAGAACGCAGCAACAAAAGAACAATCAGAATCTTTAATTAGTAAAGTCCAGCCTTTTACTCAGAGCTGTCACCTAGTACCAAATGATTTCCCTGGTGCTTTTCCCTCTAGTAGGTATACTGGTGTAACTGATTCAACAGAGACCAAAGAGGACCAAATAAATCTAGGCTTACAGGATATAAGCATGCATATGAATCATGTGGAGGGAAACATAAACACTTGCTATGACAGAACTGTGCAGAAGCATGACAATGTGGAAGACAAATTAGAATTTTGTCATAAATCTTTCTCTCCCCCTTTAAGTCAACATCCTATAACATTTTCTCCTGATGAAGTAGATAAATACAAGCTTCTACAGCTGCAAGCCCAACAGCATATACAGAAACAATTCCTGTCAAAGCATATTCGAGTTTTGCCTGCTGCAGGATCCAATGCTTTCTCTCCAGCCTCAGCTGTACAGACAGTTCCGGTCCACCAGCATGCGTCCATCACCACCATCCACCACACATTCCTGCAGCATTTTGCTGTTTCTGCTTCTATAAGTTCCCATAGCAGTCCCCTCCCCATAGCTCATCTCCATCCATTTTCACAGCCACATTTTACACCTATCTCATTTTCTACCCTGACTCCCACCATTATTCCTGCACACCCCACTTTCTTAGCAGGTCATCCCCTGCATTTAGTTACTGCTACCCCTTTTCACCCATCTCACATAACATTTCGGCCTTTCCCTCCTACAGCATTTATTCCCACATTGTTTGCCCCCCACTTAAACCCAGCCACAACTTCTATCATCCACTTGAATCCTGTAATCCAACCAGTGTTCCAAGGTCAAGATCTTTGCCAACATTCTTGCTCCAGCCAGATACAGCAGATAAATGGAGTGAAAGAGGCCTTGAATGTGTCAGGACACTGGAACTAATAGGTGTTAAGAGTTTCTCTTCTGGATAAACAAAAAATCAATTTGCCACTGCCTACGAAATAGTGCATTTAAGGTCACCTATCTGGCTATTATAACATTTAAATATTATCGTCAATTTAAAATACAACCCATGTATAAATATGAACTGGATTGCCAATATTAAAAAAGAATCATTTTTAAAAAAAATTTTGCTTGCAAAAAATACTGCAAATTTTAATAATCTTATGGAGAGGAAGGGTGAAGTGTTAAAGAATTATTAAGGATGAGTTCTCACATAATGTTATGAAGTAGTAACAGGAAACATTCAGGTAGAGTGTTAGTACTAAAATAAAATGGAATATAATTTCCTGTATTTTAGATTTTTGAAGAGTGTATGAATAAATGAATGTGTCAGTTTTATTTGTCCAATAATAATAAAATGTCAGTGAATTGCATTACAGATTAAAATAATTCCTATGGTTCACTTTTGACCAAGCTATTGATCCATATTGCATGTTAATATATTTTCACAGGAAATAAAATATAGCAAGAAAATTTCAGATTAATAAACATTGGATAGCATTGAATTAACAACTAATTTTACACAGACTAAATTGTTTGAATTCTGTGAAATACTATTTAACTTCAATTCATACAAAGCATTATAAGTGTCAATAAATTAAGAATGTCTAACTTTTGTACTAGGAAGCACACACTAACCAAAATTACCATTTGATAATTTAAAATAAAATAAGAAATACACAGAATTATATTTGGAATATGCCAGTCAATCTTTTAAATAGCAAAAGGACTAAAATTGTTTTTTCTTTACTGTTTTACTCAGAAACATTACTGTATTTAGCCAATATATCTTGAGTTTAAAAAGTACAAGACTTGGGAATGGCCCCATTTACATGTTTGTTGAGAAAGTCTTATAAGTTACCCGTATCAAACAGTCATAAAATACAATGAATGACAGACCTGGCTTGGTGGAGCATGCCTTTAATCCCAGCACTCAGAAGGCAGAGATAGGAGGATTGCTGTGAGTTCGAGGCCACCCTTAGACTGCATAGTGAATTCCAGGTCAGTGTGGGCTAGAACAAGACCCTACCTTATAAAACCAAACAAAAAATGATGCAATGAATGATAGGATAGTGAATCAACTTATCAACCACAGTGAGTAAAGTATTACAAATATTCATTCAAAACATTTTAAGGCCCATAGAATTTTCAGTTCTTATATTTGTATATGGCTATTCACTTAGGTTTATGATTTTATATCTTTGTAATTAAAAAGCATATCACTGCATATTTCCTATGAGCATGGGTTTCAGGGAAAGTGAATCTCAACAAAGCAGAAGGCATCACTTCATCTGTTACTATGCTTATGAAGACACAATACCCCCTCCACTAGATGGTCATAGGGACTTCTACCTTGTCTTCAGGAGTCATAACTGTACTTATTGAAGACAGGTAGTGTTGCACATAGTCAGATCATTTTTTCCACATTTTCTCACTTAATATTCACAACTATAGAGATAAATATTATCATTTTTTAGTTCCTCAATGAAATTGAAAAGTTGAATGCACAAAAGTTCATAGACAGTGGGGAAAATGTCTTTGTTGCATAAATGGATGAGAGAGAAAATTTCAGAAGGAGATAAATTCAACTTAGAATGTGTAAATAAAAAATATATACTTTTCCAGGTGACACAGCAAGTTAGTGTTCTGGTTGAAATATAGCACTGACAATCTCTAACTCATTTAAAATGAATAAAACAATTGAAGTTTTCTTTTCAGTAGCAAGAAACCCTACACTTGTGTAGAACTCAATAAAAGTAACTGTAAGAAATAGTAAGCATTTGGTAAACCCAACAATAAGTAAAATTAATAGGAAATATGTTACAAAATAGATGACCAATTGCTTAGAAGATAAAATAATGCAGATAATCATTTCCCTGATTACAAAAATAGCAAAAACAAAGATATAGAAATCCTGGAAAGTCACTATTATGAAAGGCAGACCACCTCATTAATTTTATAATTAGATACATTTCTATGAAGTTAACACTGTAATGCCTTGCTTTTCCAGCATTTTTGCATCAAATTATGTGTGGTTGTTTCTGTTTCAGCCACACATAATGGATTTGAAACTTCCGCTTTTGTCTTCAAATTTTGCAAGGTCTTAATGGAATATCTCTGTTATCACAGGCCATAAATATATTCAAAGTAACTAATCCTATACAAGGTTACTCTTAGAATATTTAATCAATCAATCAATCACTCAGGACCCTAATGTTGGTTCTATCCCTTCAATACCTGAAGTTCTCTGTTACTTCCATGATTTCCAATAACAACAACATACCTTTCAGAGAGTTTTTAAATAATACTTTGGAGTGGATCCAAAAACATCATGCCTTTGAGGCATTTGAAACAATGACTGGAGATACAGAAATGTCTCCACTTACAAGACACCACCTGTAACCAGCATTCTAAATGTAAATAAATAAAACACCCAGCTCTCCCATCCAGGATGTGGATAGTTGGTTGTCTAATGATGTGGGTTGAAATAACACTGAGAATCATCTCAAACCATATCATGTTTATCAATCTTTCAAAAATCATTTCCCATGATTTTTCAGAAAGATTATTAAACATTCTGAAAAAACTGTATAAATATTGGACACAGCATTCTCAAAACAGTATTTAAAGGATCCAAATCTCACACATCTGTGTACATAACTAAAGTACTCACATGCAAAACTGACCTACTTCTCCTCTATACCCCAGCAGAGCTTATGAATGGGTTCAATTTTGGCTCTTTGGATTAAATGAACTCCTAAAGTGAAATGTGCTCTCAATGACGAATAGAAAGCTAGTGGGGGTTCCAAGCAATAGTCAGAAAAACATATGATTGCCCCTTATGTCTCAGACTGAAGGTGCTTGAATAAAATGAGAATTTCCTACTAAAATATGAGTTTCCTGCCAATAAGCCTGGGTCTAGAGGATTTTCAAAGGTTATCATTTCATTCCAGCAAAAACATTATCCACTTCTTCTATTAGGTAGATAGTTGAAATGAGTGTTGTACTGGGGGGGATTAAGCTATATTAAAATGGAAGCAATGACTGAATGAATTAGGTTTAGAATAAGCCAATATTAGAGAGATAAGCTAAAGGGTCATTTTCACTCTGTAGATGTATATAGGAGGAAAATCTTCCCATCTGCTTTCTTAAATCCTTCTCAAAGTCCCTTCCTCTTTGTGCAACCTCCACATTTCTTAAATAGCAAGTTCAAATATACCTTGCCAGAAATGTAAAAACATAAGTCAGGAAAATTGGAAAAATATAATATACAGAGTGTATACATCAGTATGTATGTGTTCTTAATAAGTATCTTTGTAGAAAATTGGAGGGTTTTTACATTTTTTAGAAAAACATTTAAATATTTAGACAATCAACTTCAAAAAGACATTTTTTTATCCACTATACAAAATGGCCAGTTCCTTCAATACATGAGAGATTTAAAAATAATTGATGATGGAAATTGGTTGTATAGCTGCTTGCAGCAAAGTCCCATCTTGCTCAATTCTTTTTTAAAAGTATGTAATTTATAATTATGCTAAATGAAAGTCTGGCAATACGATAAAAACCAATCATTTCATTTTGTATTCTCTGTTCAAAGCAATTTTTATTATACTGTAGCTAAGTAAATTGCACTATTAGACATGTAACACTGCTTTTTTATGTTATTCAATAAATTACCTGGACTGTAGTTTAATGCAATAATTTTTTTTCAACAAAATGTTTAATGGTATAGGAGTGTTAGTCATGCATTTCTAACAAATGCATACCAAAATATAAAAATCAAATGCAAAATGATGTGGAAATGTTCTGCATTTTACACTGCTGAATTAAAATGCATTTAACATTTTATTTATTGTTGTATATATTTATAGTATATATTTAAAGGCTTGGATTTCTTAAACTATTTCTTAAAATTTGAGTGTTATATAATAAAGCTGTTTCCTCAAACTGAAAATAAATATCACTTTAAAATTCTACTGATGTATTCATTGTTGAAACACAATAAATATGTTCTATGTGAAGTCCTATTTTTTTAAATGTAATATGATAATTTGTAATGCTCTAACAAAACTATAGTTTCCAGAATGTATTCTATGATAATATAATATAAATATAGTGATTTTCCAGTACATGTCTATTTTAATGTGAATTCTTAAAATATTTAATTAAAATTTTAATTACCTGTCATTCTGAGAAGGATTAAATTCTCTAGGAAATATCTTTAATTAAACATTCCCAATGGTGTGAGAAATGATTTGTGATTATACTTAGCTATCACAATGCCCTATGTTTTAATCATTGTCACCTCACACCAAGACAACTGTAAGAACTCTTGTTTGCTGGTTTATAGTATACAATAGCTGTGCAAAACTTAGACCAGGTTTTCCTAATAGTGACCAATGATGACAGATGCTCCTCCTTCTCTTCCTCTTCCTTCTCCTCCTTTTTTCTCCTCCCCCCTCCTCTTTCTCCCTTTCCTCCTCCTCCTTGTTCTGATAGAGTCTTGTCATGTAGCCCAGGCTGGATTCAAACTGGCAATTTTCAGGCCTCTACTCTCCAAATATTGGATTATGGTAGACACACTCTAACTGGCTTCTATTGTTCCCTAACTACCCTTCCACTTAACATCACACAATAAGCTTTAATCCAAAATAACTCACTTTTTTGTTTTGATTTGCTGTTCTGTCATACCTGATCAATGAAAAGAGAATTTTGTAATGCACTTGACCCCAGTGGTCAAATCCAAGTTTTTAGTGGAGGAGAAATGTTCCAGATGCCAGTTAGCTGCCTCGCTAAACTGTTACTCTAGTTACTCTGTTTCTGTGAGAAAGTATTTAGTGAAATCCTCCTAAATATCACAAAAGTACCTTTCACCCAATACATGAAATCACATGAACATACATGTACACATATATTGGTTATTGATGGAGCCCTGACAGAAATTCTAGTTTCTTCATCAAAGAAGTTGCCATTTATTTTTTGAGTGCCTAATCAGGATTCAGACACTGTACAGCTATGTTCTTTCCATTCACTGCATGACTAATATCTTGTGGCACAAGAAATAACATTTTTTGAAAATGGAAGACAAAGATAGTAATTATACTCAAGGAAGGAACACATAGTAACATATGGTAACTTATGGTATCTATGTTTAGTGCAAGCCCCTTTATAAGGTATGAGATTTCTGGCCACTCTGAACTCTGTTAACATTCTATATCATTTTGACATATCATGGAAAAATTTGAAACTAATGAAAAATGGATGTCACATTCTTTTGCAGTTGTATTCTCGTATTACATCTAGTAGAATTGAGTCAATACCCAAATTACACTTAAAATACTGTGAATTCCAAAGAGAAATCCCACAGAATATCATGAAGTATCTCTGCAATAAATAAATAAAATCCATTCCAGAGATAAGTACACTCATGAGAATGCTGTACTTAGTAAAGAGTTGCCAGGTGACCAATTCATAAATTAAATATTTTCTTTCCTTTAAATTTCTTCACATTGCATTTTCTAGGAGAAATAGTGGTTGACATGCTATTTCAATTATTTGACCTAGAAATAGTATAACATCTTCAGAAGAAGCATGGGAATGATTACATCTTCATAGGGTGCTTTATTCATTACAAAGACATTTTAACACACACTTTCAAGGATTTTGTCATATATTATTCATATTTTGTAAGCAATAGATATTCTCCATATTTATAAGCATTTAAGAAAGTAAAGAGAATATAGAACTAGTGTTATGAGGAAATAATTGGGTGTTAATTTTCCCTCTTTTTCTTAATTTTTTTATTATTATTATTTTATTTATTTTTGGAGAGAGACACAGAGAGAGAGAGAGACAGAGAGGGAGAGGGAGACAGATAGAGATGGGAGCGCTAGCAGTCTCTCAGCTGCTGTGAACGAAATCCAGATGTGTGCGCCCCCTTGTGGCCAAGTGCGGCATTGTGCCCTTGCGTCACTTTGCATCTGGCTAAATGTGGGACCTGGAGATTGGAACCGGGTTCTTAGGCTTAGCAGGCAGGCGCCTTAACCACTAAGCCATCTCTCCAGTCCTAATTTTCCCTCTTTAAATCAATCATTCTTTAAACAGTTGTTTGGAGATTACTCAAACTGACTAAAATAAAAGTAAAATTTAATGAGTGGAAAAGATAACAAATAACTCTAGTCAATTTGGATTTTTTTAATATTGATATTTGTCTTTATCTGTATGCACCAACCCATATTTTTTGAATGGGTCACAAAGAAGCTTTATAATATCTACCCTATTCATCCTAAGTTAGGCATGACTTGACTTGAGACTGGAATAAACTCATGTTTATACTTTACTGTTTTTGATCATCAAAAACATTATGGATATACATAGAAAAGATTATAATGGTATATGGATTGATGACATTTTAATTTCCATATGTGTTTATTGTGTGAACATTTCCACAGGGAGACATCTGCTCTCTCCCTCCCATAGGGCATCAGTGACAAACCAAAGAATAATTTCACCAGAGTTCAATTTGGTGAACCAATGACTTTATTAGACTTAGCACAAGTGAGGGGTTACTTATAGGAACATGGATGACCACAAAGTAGTAGCATCATTGAAAATTCTCACCCCACTTGAGTGATGACCTACTATACCTGCATAGATGGACTCCCACATCTAGTTAAGGTGAGGACCTAATGACCTTCCCCAGGGTCCATGTAAGTCAGATGCACACGGTGGCTCATGTGTCTGGAGTTCGTTTGCAGTGGCTAGAGGCCCTGGTCTGACATTCTCTATCTGCCCCTCTATCTCAAATAAACAAAGTATTAAAAAAGGAAGCTAATCATGCCAGAATTCAGTATCGTTTAGTTCAGCTAGTTGCTGTATTTATTAAGGAGTGAAAAGTGCATATTTCTCTGATGTGTAACCTTTTTTTTTTTTTTTAAAAACAAATATTTCATAGCCAACAGCTATTTACTGGACTTTGTATTGTCTGTCATCTCAGTTGTTTTCTTTTTCTCACTGTCTTAAAGAACAGCAGGGCCAACCCTCTCCCAGTCAAAGAGTAGAATAAAAACATCTCAAATAAAGTCTAAGATGCCCTGGAAAGGTCATCTCTTGATTTCAAATTGGTTGTCTGCCAATGATAAAGAAATGAATGATCAGTTCAGCTTGGATGGTAAGCCTTTATGGCAATACTGTAACACTGCTGAAGGTGTCTTTCTGACTGATATCTAGGATTTCCCCTTGGAAAACCATATTCTGAAATGCAACACTGGCTTTGGTTTCTTGCTTCAAATTGAGCTGTCCCATTCTTGATGGCAACCTGGGGTTGGTTCTGTCACTGCTTATAAAGATGTTTCAGGGCTTCTGGCTGATTTCTGGCATGTCCTTGAAGCATAACAAAGCCCATCCTGGGCATGCAGCTTCTTTTCTGCTCCTTAGGTGTTCTGCCCTCATCAATTTTCCTCATCTGCCAGTCCTGTCAGAGCTGAGTTTTCACACTCATTGTGTCAAATGCAAAGAAGCAAATGCAGCCTGAACTCTAACCAGTGGCTATTTTATTCTGCCTGCTGAGGATGTGTGGGTGGTAGGTGCATTAGGATTTAGTAACCAGCTGTGATAGGGAGAAAAATTCTCATAATTTAAAGGGTTTGGGAACACACAATTACTTTGTCTGCTTGAATCAAAGCATGATTATGTGCCAAAGATAGTGTTCTATTTAAGAGAAAGTGAGTTCAGGTACCAATTTGAGGACCATACAATTAATGGAGACTTCAGGGAGAAAGGAACTTAAATGCTTAGACAAGTTAGCAAATCAAAAATGTGCTCCTGTTGTTCATATTTCTGCTGTCAAGGTGTGTAATTATGCATCATGGAAAAGTACTGTAACCATTGTTGACTAGTCTGTTAAGCAATGATGGTCTCAATCTAGTTGTCTCATCTATGAGTATGAAAATGACAAAAAGATTATGTGCCTATACCAGAATTGCCAAACACTAAAACAATGGAGTTCTTATGATTTTTGCACCCTCCATTTTATTGACAACTTTCTTGCTTACTATTTTTATTAGCATTTAAAATTACAAAGACAGATGATGTAAATATACCATAATTTATGTAACAATTGTACATCATTGTTTTAGATGCCCCTAGGTTTTTGCTAAAATAAATGATGCTTAATTGAACATTTTTATAAGTTTAGCTTTTCTTCACCTCATCATGAAGGGCATATGATTAGATGTTATAAATGAGAACCACACATACTATATATACATACTATCAAAGCGCTTTCTTTGTGATACATTGGTGACCTGGTATTGGTGAGTGTCGCTGACACCCCAAAGTGCTTTCCAATGAGTTCTTCCTATCATCACTATTATCTTCATGGGATTCCATCTGTACTATTATTATACCATATAAGGTAATGTACACCAGTTGTTGTTTCATAAATTTTTCTTAGTTATTCTTCATATTTTTAAAACAAGGTATTAACAGTTTTTGAAATTTATACAAAAGGCGAAGCTGTGAGAGCTTGCAGCATTTGTGCTCTAATAGACTACAAACAGTGCCAAGGTTTAGTTACCACTGTTGTGTTAGTTTTCCAGAGGAGACAAGAACATCTCTATGTGTTGTTTGATTTCCCAGGGGGACGCAAAGAAATGTTTATATTTATTGCATTGCTTTTTCTGGAGAGAAGTAAAGAAACATCTATTCATTCCATGCAGAGCACTCAGAGACCAAAGAAATGATTTCAAGATCAGCAATGGGAACCAGTGAGCTTATTGGGCTCACTTACAGGGTGATGGATTACTTGCAGGAGTATGGGTGACTCAAAATTAACTCTTTCACTAAAATATAGTAAGGTAGCATGGGTGACAAGTCATGAATGCTGCATGACCACAGTCCTATCTCCGAGTCAACCTCCATCTACTAAACAGTTTTGCACACTCCATGACCACGTGCAGCTTTCACAGTAAGAGGAATGAGAGGCTGGAATCTCAGGTGAGGGCTTATTGATCACCTTCTCTTCTAAAAGATACATTAATAGTCCCATGTTCACCATCACAAATTGTCATAACTATGAGGCCACCATTGTCTAAGTAACCATAGCATCTTTGCTCCATGGTGGCTGATAGTCACGCCATGCCAACAGAAAAGTTAGCTAGGAAGTGGCCCACAGAAACATGGAAGCCACCTTGTTTGCTTTGGAAGGACTAGAACCTGAGTCTGATCCAGCCTCCTCCAAGATGACAACAACAGAAACAGCAACATCTTTCTTTTTCTTCCTCAGTTTCATAGGCATAACCCTCATGGGTGGACAATTCCTAAATCCAAGTTCCTCTTGGGCCCACCAGCTAATCAGGTTTCTCCCTACATACCACCTGAGCCTGATGATGAGGATCACTCTAACAGACGGATCCTATAAATGGGTCTGAGACACATATGTAAGTGCCTTGTGTCCATCCATTCTTCTTACTTCTCTGATTCTCCCCTTCTACTTTTCTTTTCTTTTTCCCTTCCCCCAAAAGCATGTGAGAGAGATTCTTCTAGTTTCCTCTCTGAAGAAAAGAGCAAGGTCAACAAATCTCTTTATTGAAGTGATCAGGAATTCAGCAAATTACTTCTGAACCCAAAGGGTCTGTCAGAAGATCATAAAACTGTCCTGGCTATCTTAAAAGAAGGCAGCTTATTGGCTTATGACCCCAAGGAGCTGTATATCTGAGCGAATATCTCAGAAGAAAGAATTTTGTATTCTATCACTATCTCATTACCCCCTCCTTCATTCTTTCGGCTAGCATGATCCTACCTCTCTGTCAAAGTCCCCTACAAAAAACAACCAACACACTTTACATTTCCAGTCTCAGGACTGCTTTAATGTGAAGTGTCCCTCTGTGACCTCGGAATAAAACTCAACTTCTTGCCAGAGATGTCTACCTGCTTCTTCCTTTCAAACTCACCTCTAAACTTTTTCTTACATTCTCTTAGCTGGGAAGGGGAGAAATTCTTTTGGCTAGGATTCTTTCCTGTTTTGATTTCCCTCTTATTTTTTTTTTTTTTTAATAGTTTTATTTATTTGAAAGGAGAGAAAGAGAGAGTGCTAGAAAATGAGCACTCTTGCTGATGCAAATCAACTCCACATGCATCAACCAATTTGAGCATCTGGCTCTACAGGGATACTAGGGAATCAAGCAGAGGCCTGCAGGTATGTGAACAAGTGTCTTTAACTCTTGAGCCTTACCAAGCCCCCTGATTTCACTCTTATCTTAACTGTCCACAAAATAATCTCATAACTTGCCCTTCTCTGATCTGCATTTTTAATACTTTGATAACATGGACAAGGACAAAAATATGGGGTTCACAGGCCTGGGGGTTTCCTGTATGTTTATGGAGATCTAATCCCTCCTAGGACTCCAATTCTGTATCAGCAAGCATTTCACTGTATTTTTTGATCCTTGACTTGGATGCAAAAAAGTTCATATCACACTAAAATGTTCAATTGTGTTACAAGAAACCAAATATCCCTCTCTGGGATCTTGTTTCCTATTATTTCATCATCTGTATTTCTTTTAATTAGGAAAAATAATATTAAAAATAAATGCCTGGTAGTCAATACAAAGGTATCCCTAATGGTAAAAATATAAATTTTCATGTCATAGGGATGACTTTAGGAATTGTTTGGGACCCTCTCAAAGATTTTTCCAACACCTCTTATTTTGGCTCGTTCTGATTTTATCCTTTTTGTTCTATTCTGCAGATTAGGCGTCCCATGTCCTTATGTTAAAGGCTAGGTTGGCAGATTGATAGTGTTGGAAGGTGATAGAATCCTTAGTAAGTAGGACTTATTTGGAGATTCTTAGTTCATTAGGACTGTGTCCATGGCTGTGATTGTCAGACCATGGCCATTTCTACTTCCTCTTCACTTCCTGTCCATCTGGAAAGCCATTTGTTCCCCTGTTTGTTCCTTGCCATTGGCATCTAGAAAACATCAAAGGCCTAAAAACAATCATTTTGTCAGTTATGGACTGGGTCCTCCAAAACTATAATCCAAAACAAAACTTTTCTCTTATAAGCCTATTATTTCAGATATTTGTTATAGTTATAGAAGGCTATTGTGTGATTCCCCCCGGGGGGAAGGTGCAAACACACAATCAGCTCAGATGGTACATATAAGGAAAGCGTAAGAGAAAAGCAAAAGAGAACAACACATTTGATCTCTACAGACAAGACTATTTATTGACAAAATCAACGAGGGGCCTCAGCTTTCTGTGGGATGAAGGCTGAAGCACTGGGCCAGGCTGGGGTGCAGGCTTACAAGGGAGATCCTAAGAAAAACAGACTGTACCAGCTGCAGGTCCAAGGGAAGGAGATAAGGAACTGTAGTTATTTGTGTCCTTGCTCAGAATAAGCTTTTTTTAGCCAAATTGTCTAGGGAGGATAACCCACCAGGTTTCTGTTCCCTCAAGCTTTTCTGAGCTAAGGGAAATAATTGGGGAGTAGAGAGGCCTGTCAACACTATGCTTCTGAAGTTTTATTGCTTGTTGGTCTTAGGGATAATTATTAACTCTTTAGTTCCCTTTAGTTTTCAAGGAAGGCTATTAACACTTCAGGACTCAGATAACAGATCAAAGCAGGACTGCACCAAAGTCTAATTTTGCTGAACCAGTGAATGAATGTATTGGGGTTACTCAGAGAGCACTGGTTATGTTTAACTTACAGAAGCATGGTTGACTGCAAGGCAGCTGCATTACAGAAAAGCTCATCCCAACACAGTTGCAATGCAAGGAAGCTGCATGGGAGAGTCATGCCTCCCACCTCCATTAGTTATTTCTATAACCTTGGGGAGGTGGGTCTTGCGACCTTTGAAGTTTCTGTTTTCCCAGACTTATTTATCACCTGAAATGAATCTCCTGACCCTCCCTGCAGGAGGGAATGTTTCAATTCAATGTTTCAATTCAAAGGAAATTGCAACAGACAAACAAAAGGTGACTAGCACACTATATTAAAAATGTTATTCCAAGTATAAGTTTTCTACACATTCTATGAGGTCTTCTAGTACATCAATTACGTGAATTAATGGCCTCTGAATTTAGGGTCAGTTGGTTAGAAGAGATCCTTAATTTCTGGATGATAACTAGTGTTAGAGCAGCCTTGTGCAAGATTATACTCTTATCCTGTGAAACTTGTCACATTTACAAGTAGTTAATGTGAGAAATCATTGCAATATGCTATAGACATAAGAATTAAATGGCTCTATACATATGTGTGTTTAATGTTTACTATAAGTGGTATATAATAAATGTTATATACATATTAATAATAATTAAAGTTTATTGCTATTATAGTTCTTTAATGGGTATAGTAACAATAATAAAGACTAGTCATAGTTCTTATGCTAAGCACTATGGTTAAAGACATTCTATAAGATGTTTCTATAGGAATAAAAAACTTGGTTTTAAAGAAATATATCCAGTACGTGGTAGATCTAAGATTAAAAATAAATTAAAAATAACATTTTATGTTCTGTCTTGCAATATAAGATAGCCTTTCCTTCATGTTCATGCCTAAAGCTAGAATTTCCTTTTTGAGAAAGAGCTAAACTTGCATTGTTCATTTAAAATTTACCTGTTTTGTAGATAAAATAATGCATGCAACATAACTATGGAAGAAGAGAAAAAATGCAATACTAGTAGTTTAATATTTTAATATTTGCCAATTTCTCATATATTGTAAGGCACTATCAGGTCCTTGCTGAACATAGTCCACAATTGAATGCCAACTGATTATTTTATTTAATTTCCTCTTTCATTGAAATGTCCTTATTGTCCATCACAACTTAAATAATGTCTCCTTTTCATTGGTTTACCCCAAGTTACTTGAAATTTTTCTACAAATTTCAGGATTTTAAGTTTTTATATTCACTTTAGGAATTCAAGTTAGGCATCTCTAGCTTTTCTTTGAAAAGACAAAGTATATTAAGGGTAGATGTTATCATACACTTATACATTGGAAATGGGTTTATAAGGCACTGTGGTAGTTTGATAGATATCCCCAAATAGATTTAGGAGTTTATCAAAGCTTGTAACTTAGATCTCCAGCTACTAGCTAAAGGGGGTGTCACTGTAGAAGGATCCTGGGGTCTAGACCTAAGATGTGTTTGGGTGCAGATCTGGATTTCCAGCTTAAGTATGCAGAGAGCAGATGGAGTTCTGCCTGGGGTTCCAGAGGTGTGCTTGCTTATGGTGCTGGTAGTAGTTGTTCTCTCTGTGTGAATCTGTATAAAGGGGGCCAGTTTCTTCCTCCATTATGGAAGCTCCCCTGGATCTGTAAGCTTAAATAAATTCCATTCTTCCTATACACTATATCTGGTTTTGAAGGTTCATTCCAGTAACATGAAGCTGACTACTCCAGGCATGTACCCTTCATGGGTACAGAAACAGGCAGTCAGGAAACAAGGAGAATTAGGCAAAAATAGAAGCTCCCCCATCCTCGTCCTACAGAAAGTCTGAATTTCCTATAGAAATGCTATGTTATCTATGATGGAAGGCTTTCCTAAAAGACTGACAAGGGCCTCAGTGACTAAAGACATTTGCTCTGCCCACCAGACCCGCAAGCCTGTTGATCAGTATTTAGATCCCTAGCATCCACATAAAGAAACCAGACATCCAAAGAAGTGTATGCATCAACACGCCTATGGCAATGGGAAACAGAGTCCTAAAGCTCATAGGTCAGCTACACTGGCCTTCCTAGCAGCAAACAACAAGAGATACCATGTCTCCCACAAGGTGGAAAGCCAAGACCAACACCCCACTGTTGTCTTCTGTTCTCCACCTGTGTGCAGTGGCATGAGCAACACACACACCACATAGTGAAATAACTAAGATAAGGCCATCTGTCTCAATTAAACCTGACTCCCTACATGTCTAAGTATTTTTTATCTGTTAACTCTCCCATCCCCTAGACTACCATGTCTACATTGATGACATTTTTGGAGCTTCCTATAACCCAGATTTATTGACTCAAGATAACTGTGGAGTATAATGTTTACCAATATGGGTAAGCTCAAGGATAGGGAGTAAAACAATGCTTGAAATTCCAAAGACACTCTGACTCACAACTGACACTGATGTTTTTGTAATTTTTTATGGTTTTTTGTCTTTAAAATGCTATACCACTGAGCTTCTGTACTGTGAACAGTTTTTGGCGTGAGCCCCTTTTAGTTGTAGGTTTAATCAAAGGACTCTTAATTGGCTATAAAAGCATGATCTGTAAATTTTTCTCAAAGACTATAACATTTAGAGGCCGCCGAAGATACCCAATGCTTATAGGACTCAGCCTAGCTCTGGTCTTCCCACTCAGGGGGAGATTAGAAGGGTGGCGCCCCCTGAAGGTGTACCAGGGCCTGTGCCTCCACTAAGTCTGCGGAGGTCTGAAATGAACACAGTATTCCCAGGCATCAAAAGGGATGGAGTCCTTCACTCTCTCCTAGGAGGTAAGTTTGTCCATGGGAACTTCCCAGTCAAAACTATCTGCCCTTCAACTCATGCTAAACACTTCTCTCAGGGGTTTGGAGAGAACTACAGTGTGTCACTCTGAAAGAGAAAACTGCACCTTCTGTGAGGTTGACTGGCCCTCCTATGAGGGGGAATGGTCATCAACCCAATACTTGGACCCGGCCAAGATCGTTTGGCTTAGGGTCATGGAGATTCCAAAACACCCTGTACAGTTTCCCAACATTGACCAATAGTTAATTCTCATTCAGAATCCTCTGCCCTGACTTGGGATCTACATTCTTAAAAACTATCCCACTGTCCTGGTCTCCAGGAAGCCCTCTGAGACTTCACCTCCCCCACTTCTGCCCCCTTCAGATGCTGAGGACCCCCTCAATTCCTTTCCCCTGCCTTACAATACATACCCCTCCTTCCCACTTTCTGCTGTCTATCTTTCTCTTCCCAACTGCAAACCCCTCCACCTCACCAGATCCTACTCTACACCCCCTTATCCGTGTGCCTTCTGTACCCACACCCTTGATGAGGGCTTGTCCTCACCTCCATCTGCACAGACTGTTCAGCCTGACACAACCCTTCCCCTCCATCTACACGTGCTGATCAGCCCCATGCCCCTCAAGACACCCTCTCTCCCCTCCTTCTGCTCTCTCCCTTCACCCCCAAATATCTCCTGCTTGAGACCCCCAACAAACCACTGACTCTCAGTTCAGAGGGAGAGCTGCGTCCTTTTCTGGTCCACCTCAGACTTACATAACTGGGAATCTCCACACCCTGCGCTTCTCTGACAAGCCCCAAACTCTAACTGCTCTCCTTAATTCTATCCTCCAAACCCACGGTCCCACTTGGGAGGACTGCCAACAACTCTTCTGAGGACAAGGAGCACCCTGAAGCGAAGGCGAAAATAATCCTGCTTGGCTGCAGCAACCTACCGGAGGGACACTGAAAGCCAGCTGCTTTTGAGAAGGTTTTTCCTATCCAAACGCCCTGACTGAGACCCGAATAAGCCTGCAGCTCCCAGGCATTGAACACTTTTCAGTAGGACATTATGGCTGTGGTACAGGGAGCAGCTGAAAAACCAACTAACTTTTCTAAAACCAACAAAATCCTTCAAGGGTCAAAAGAAGCTCTTCGAGTGTCTGTGGAAGCTTTCTGAATCTACACTCCTTTCTATCCACAGACGCTCAAAAAGGCTAGGGCTTTTAATCCGGCCTTTGTCTCTCAGTCTGCCCCTGATATACTATACGCAAAAGATTCGAGAACCTAGAGGGGTTTGCAGGCATGAATATCTCCCAACTACTACAGGTGTCTCAAAAAACATTCAATAATTAAGACATGGAGAAACTAAAACAGGCTGCTCTAGAGGCCAAGCAAGCAACTCCCTGACAAGCTAAAATCATGAGGGCTGCCATCCAGTCACCAGTGCTGAGCGTCTAGGGGACCATGCCCCAAAAGGAAAAGCCAAAAACAAAAAGTGTGAAAAACAGAAAAAAAAAAAAATCTCACTGGGGGCTGGAGAGATGGCTTAGAGGTTAAGGCGCCTGCCTGCTAAGCCTAAGAACGCTGGTTCCAATCTCCAGCAGTTCCGATCTCCAGGTCCCACGTTTAGCCAGATGCAAAGTGACACAAGGGTGCAATGCCACACTTGCCCACAAGAGCCAGCCTATATTTGCCTTTAAATGGACAGATCCATTATCTGGTGAAACAGGCCAGCTGACCTGGACATGATTACTCCAAGGGTTTAAAAATTCCCCCAACACTATTTGGGGAAGTCCTACAAAAAGACTTGAGGGGATCCTGAATATTTCATCCTGATTTGACCCTGCCCCAGTATGTAGATGATTTCCTATTAGCTACAGCTGACCCAGTCACTTGTTTAAGACACTAAGAATTTGCTCAAACTGCTCCAGACACTGGGGAATTGTGTCTCTGCAAAGAAAGCTAAGCTCTGCCAGACAGAAATCTCATACCTGGGATACAGACTCACAGCAAGGTAAAAAGACTCTATGTGCTGTCTGGAAAGAGGCCATCCAAATCCCAACGCCCCAAACCAAAAAACAGGTATGTAAATTCCTGTGGGCAATGGGGTATTGTAGGCTCTGGATCCTGAAATAATAGGGCCACTTTTTTCAGCCACAGTGGGAGACCAACCTTTAAATTGGACAGAGATAGAAGAATAAGCTTTTCTGAATCTAAAGTGGTCCTTAACACAAGAGCCCCAGTTTTGGCTTTACCTGATGTCCCTAAGCCATTCCACCTTTTTGTCCATGAAACTCATGGCTTTTCAAAAGGCATTCTAACTCAGACATTAGGACCCTGGTGGAGGCCTGTGGCATACCTATCCAAGCGCTTACCTGGTGGTCTCAGGGCGGCCTTCCTGCTCCTGTGTAATAGATGCTACTGCCATACTGGTGAGAGAGGCTGACAAACTCACTTTAAGCCAAGATCTGGCTCTCATGGGGGTTAGATGACCTGTAGATGTTGAATGTCCACATCACTCAGTATCAGAACCTGCTGCTTGACCAGCCCTGCCTTACTTTTACTCATGTACAGTCTCAACCCAGCGACACTAATACCTGATGACAACCCTGAGGTCCCTCTCCATGATTGTGAAGATCTGCTGGACATCTCCCAGGCCAGGCACCCAGACCTCCAGGACACTTCCCTGCCAGAAGCAGATGCCAGCTTGTTCAGTGATGGGAGCAGCCTTGTCATCAATGGGGCCAGGAGAGCTGGGGCAGTGGTGACCACTCAGTGGAGCATTATTTGGGCCCAGGCCCTGCCTCAGGGCACTTCTGCCCCAAAGGCAGAACTTACTGTGCTCACTCAGGCTCTGTAGAGGAGAAGAAATAAACATCTACACTGACAGCAGGCTTGCCTTTCCTACCCTTCATGTTCCTGCCAGGATATACAAGGAGAGGGGGCTTTTGACTGCAGAGGGAAAGTCTATTAAAAATAAAGAAGAAATTTCAGCCCTCCTTGAAGTTGTTTAGCTTCCAGAAAAGGTAGTAGTTATCCACTGCAAAGGCCATCAGAACACTAATACAGTCGAAGCAAAAGGAAACAGGTTGCTGAATTACCTGGAGAACCCCTTAATGTCTGCCCATAGCCTTTCCTCACCTAAAGATCCCTCTTCAACCAACCCACAACAGGGAAAAAGTAGATGAAAAAGCCTGCCCCCAGGATGCAAACCAAGACCCAATTGGATGACTCAAAGATCATCTTCCCTATGGCTCTCAGATGCCTTCTAGTGGACCAAATACATCAGACCACCCATTTAGGTGTTACAAAACTGACTGAGTCTTCCAGATACCAGATCCCTCAACTCAGACATGACTACACAAGAGGCATCTCGATGCCCTTCCTGTATACAAGCCAACCCAAAACAGGACAAATGACATGCCCGCTGTCCACCTGAGGAAACTAGCTCCTGGTGAGAAATGGGAAATTGGCTTCACTGAGATAAAACACTCTCACGGGCAGGATACAGATAACTGTTGGTGTTTGTTCATACCCTCTCAGGATGGGTAGAAACATTTGCTGCTTGAAGAGAAATGGTCCTGATGGTGGTTAAGAGTCTTTTACATGAAATTATTCCTAGTTTCCAGCTGCCCCTGTCAATTAGATGGGATAATGGTCCTGCCTTCATTCCATAGCTCAGATTGTCCGAAACGCACTTAATATAACTTGGAAACTCCACACTGCGCCTACCAACCTCAGAGCTCAGGGCAGGTATAATGCATGAACTGGAGTATTAAGTCCACACTCACCGAATTAATTTTGGAAACTGGTGAACATTGGCCCATCCTCTTGTCCTTGGCCCTTCTTCAGGTAAGGTGAACCCCTTACAAGGTAGGATTTACCCCCTATAAGATCATGTTTGGGAGACCACCCCCCTTGTTGCTGTGCTTGAGGGATCCCATGATTGAAGAAATCATAAATCAGTGTGTTTTAAAGTATTTCCAGTCTCTCCAACATTCATCCACTCTAACATTCATTCTGGACATCCTTACAGTCCCCTCCTCAGTACCATGCTATACATACTGGCTTGGAAACCAGGTGTATGTCAAGAAGTTCCAGAAGGAAGAGCTGACTTCACCATGGAAAGGTCCTCATACTGTCCTGTTGACTACACCAGCCCCCTTTAAATTCCCCAGGATCCGCACCTGTATTCACCACTCCCTTGGTATGTCTACCCTACACCAGGACCACAGATGAACCAGATCCCCTCGAGTTAGGAGGCTCTCACAAATAGGATCTTTACTTGCATGTGTCCTCTCCTTTACAATGGCTACTCCCATCTCTTATTCTGTTACCATAACCTCTTTCTACACCGGGGATGTTCTGGGAAAAGCTAACTGGACATCCAATAAGCCCACACAATTAAAAACTGACCTCATAAAACTGTTAAATCTCCCCACCACCTCAGCAAATTACTTCCTGGCAGGGTGGGGACACCTGGGAAGGGGGACTCTATTCATGTCCCCTAAGTCTCTAGCTACAGACTTTTGACCAGATTTATAGCACTAAGCATGATTTTCCTCTTGTTGAGTGGGCCTCAAATCCAATCAGAGAATAATTGGTTAATCCCATAACTCTCATACCACTATTACAGCCTTGTATACACCTTACTTTTCAGGTCAGTTGGGAAATATGCAAGGTCTATGGCTGAATAAGAGTGTTCATAACTTTTCCCCTCCAGCAGCCTCCAGCAGCTTGAAAGGTGGCTGCTAGGGAGAAAGCCTCCAGATCAGTTCTATCTTGATTTCATTACATCCTACAACCAAAATGCATGGTGTCTTTAGCAATAGGAATGTGCTGTATAGTTTTGGTGGGCAACTAAGAGCAATTACAATGGACAAGAATGTTTTAGTGGTCTTTGTGGCCACCCTAATGAAAAACTTATTAAGAGGTGTTTGGTAGTATAGTGGTTACTATAGGTGACTTCTAGAGAATTTCTTCTTTATTTTTGCTTTTTTTCTCTTCTCAATAAACTTAATATAAGCATTTTCTCTAAACTTGTATTTCCCTCTATTAAAAATTTCTGCTTTAAACTATTTCTTTGTTGTCTGTGAGATTTATTGCTTGAGCTTACAGAGATAAAGAAAGCAGAGCCACTGATTTAGTAGAACTTTGATGACTATTTCTTACCTAAAAACTGAGATAGGGCTGCATTGCTCTCAAAAAGACCTAATATGAAACCATAGTTTGGATTTATACCTTTTTTAGCCCCTAACATTCATAACCTTTCTCCAAATACTTGTTTTACTTTATTTCCAAAATATTATTAATTTTTTTCAAAATCTGTCACTGTTCCGTTGAAGTTTCTTAAACATAGCATCCATTAATGAATTTCCCAGTCTATACCTTTATTAAGATATTTCCTTTAATTCCTTATGGCTATGACATTAACCTAAGCAATTAAATATTTGTAATTAAGCCGGGCGTGGTGGTGCACACCTTTAATCCCAACACTCTGGAGGCAGAGGTAGGAGGATCACCATGAGTTCAAGGCCACCCTGAGACTACAGAGTGAATTCCAGGTCAGCCTGGGCTAGAGTGAGACCCTACCTCAAAAAACCAAAATATATATTTGTAATTGACAGAAGCTATTTGTAGTTGCAAAACTCCCTTCTACTTTATATCCATGATAAGTAAGCACATGACCAGGAAATGGGGACACAAAAGAGTCACATCAGTTGTTTTCAAGAAGGTGTGATGAACTGCAGAAATTCTCAGCATTTTTTCAGAATAATTATTAAGTATTAGCTTTGAATTATTAAACAAAAAATATCCAAAACGCTGATACATAAGACAATTAGATGACAGAAAATTAAGGCAATAAGCTTTCATACTGACAATTCTCTTCAAAGAAGTATATATCTTTAAATATAGTTTTAAAATCATTCTCCCATTTCTTATATATTTACATTGCTTTCTTATTGTGAATTCTGTACATACATACACACATATACAGAATAAATCAAACTTTATCATGCAGGCTTATTTTCAACTGCTAGTAAAGATAGATGGAAGATTGGGCATGCAAGAAAGAAAAACTGAGATTATTATTTTCCTAAAAGTAAAGGATAATGCTATGATGTTGTGTCTGGCTTACAGTCTTGGACCTTTATAAATAAGTGTTTTGTCTTTTCTTCACTCTGGTTCATTATAGTATTATTTAAAAAGTAAATAAAATATAATAAAAACGAGTTTGGGTCATATTTCAAGACAATAAATAATTTAACATATAAATTCTACCTGCTCAGAGTCATATATATTTGCATACTATGACACTCTTGCATATGCAAGTTGCAATAAATACATTTAGGTTAGATCCCTGCTGATTGCAAGACTGACTGACCTGTGCCTGGTTGGTGCTTGACCTTATAAAACTTTCTTTTCGAGACTTCTAGGGCCCAGTGACACTATAAGTACTACCGGAAACTCCAGATCATGATGGATTCTCCTAGATGCTACATACTCTGTAACACACACAAAGAACTAGAAGGTGATTATTAAAACTCTAATTTGTTTTACATCTACAAATGTATATGTAAAAATCAGAACTGAAAATCAGTACAAAATTACTAACAGGAACTTTGGCCTCATGCTGCCCAAATTCAGAGTCTAACTGTCTTACTGCTGGTGAAACCCCGGGAAACTATTTAGCCTCTGAGTTCCTCTGTTTTCCCCAGAGAGCACTAATGGTTACTTCTATCTCATGAGATAGTGCTTGAAAGCACTCAGTAAAAGTCTCTGAAGTATAAAAAGTTTTATTTAGTATTGCTTATATATAGATATCAAATAATTTTATCTATGTTCAAAACATGTTTAAAACATTTATTTCATTTTAAAGGCTAATTTGTTATCAATGTAGTATGAATAAGGAAGAACAATCTCACTTTTGCCTTAAATTAAAAATCCATATTTATTAATGCTGAACTAAATGGATTTATTCATTTCTTCACTACCATTTAGTTCAGTTTATGAACTTGGAGGGTAAAAACAGAACTCCATTCCCTGGGCCCTAAATACACCCTCTTTGAACTATACCTTAGACTCATGTGAATACCTAAACCATCATCTGAAATACCTCAGGGGTAAGAGGGGTCAGCATTTCCATATTTGGAGAAAATTCTCAAGAATGCAAACTTGCTATACAATTTTTTTATTAGTAGCACAGAACATTGAATCTAGCCAGAAGTTAGATTTTTAGCCAGGTGTGGTGCACTATTGTTTTAATCCCAGGATTGAGAAAGTGGTGGCAAGAGGAGCAGGAGTTCAAGATCATCTTGCATAGCAAGGTCTAGTAAGCTCCTTTAGTGGAACACTTCATGTGATAACTACTTGGTGCTTGAGTATTCCTCCTCTATGTGTCCTTTCTGCTAGAACTTAGCCACTTTTTGTATTAAAGACCCTGCTTATTTTGTCCTTTGCTCTCTTAGTCTGTATTTTAATCTCACAAATGATTTCCAGAGTACACCCTATGCCTTTAGTTATGAGTTTCTCATTGTCATGGTCTGTTTCCTGCTGTATCAAAGGAATACCACAGACAAAAGACGTTTATGGGGTTACAGTCCTATAGACTGGAAAGTTCAAGCACATAGGAACAGAATCTGGTGAAGGTGTCACCTTTGATCTGTAGACATATTAGTTAGTGACAAGTGAGCACAAATGAGATACAGACTTCAATTTACCACAATGCCATTCCCTTCATAACTAGCCAACTCCCAACATGAGGGCATTAAACCCATTCTTGAAGGTGAAGCCCTTATAACCTAATTGATTCTTTAAAATATCACCTTCTAACACAATCATAAAGACAATTTAAACTTTAGTACTCAAAACTTAGGTCAGAGGCCTAAATTCTTAAAGCTGCATAGACTTAGAAAATAGATGTGAGTATTAGAACAAGATCTAAGCAGTAGCCTACCTGAGCACTGTGATGTGTTGGTTGCTGTTGATTATAATCTAACTGTAAAAACAAATGAACATTGAAAATGCACCAAGTATTCCCAAACTAAAAAATAAAAAATAAATACCTTTCAGTGTTGTCTTCACCTTCATCACTGCTTACTAACTTAAATGATGAAAAACAATAATCAATGATGATGATGATTAAGTCAACTTCAAAAATGACTTCACTCTCCTTTGGAGAATCTGTTTTTCTTTTACAGAAGGTAGCCAGACCACAGAAGAAAACCACTCCTTGCATGTCAAAGCACAGCTGAAACCACAGAGGAATTGGGGAGATGAGCAAGAGTGCTGCTTCCATGGTGAGCCTGATAATCAGTGCCAAGGTGAAGAAAACAGACGCTGAGGATACTCAACATCAACCAAAGCAGACATCCAGAAGTTCCTAAGAGCTCATCCCTGAAGTAGACTTAAAACTCACCCAACATGTCTCAGGGAATTTTGTGGAAGAAGGGGCAGAAAGATTGTAAGAGCCACAGGTTGAGACATTATGCCCTGAGGCATTGCCTCCCCCAATAACTGATTGCTGCTTCCACAACTCATAAACCACAACCCCATGGGGAATACCAGTAACCCCACTGAGGAGAGTCCCTGGAGGAACAGGGAAAGGGAAGAGGGAAAAGATGGTACCAACACATTTCCTTACAAAGTATATTCTTCATTAAAAAAAAAAAAAAACTTGACTTCATAGAAAAAGAGATTAAGCATGAAATCAGTGACAATAATCAATTCATCAAGCTTCCAAATGTACCTAAGCAAACTTTTCTCATTAACACTGAAAATACTCAGATGGTACCAGGTTATAATGATTGATGCAATGAATTATTTTTAGTTAGCTACTGGCTAGAACATCAAAGAAACTCACTGACAATTGTAGAGCACTTTGTAGTGAGTTTTATTTATTCTATTCCACTAAATAATATAAAGATATGGACTTTTATTTTCAGGAATTTCTTAGTTTGAGCTATTATAATAAAACATTAAACACTTGGTAGGTTAAGAAACAGAAATTCATTTCTATGGTTCAGGGAAGTCCAAGTTCAAGGTACTAGACACATAAGCTTTACACAAAGGTCTCTTCTCTTGGCTTGTAGATAGCCAGTGCCATCTCACTGTGTACTCAAATAGTTTCCTTATATATACACAAGGGGGGGGAAGAGTAAAAGAAAACTCCTTGGTGTCTTCTTATAAGGGCACTGATTCCACTACATGAGTCCCACACTCAAAATTTCATTTAAGTAACTATCTCCCAAAGAGCCTATCTCTAAATACCAAGTCTTTGGCAGGTAGAGCATTGATATATTAATAGGATTGCAAACATTCCACCTAGAATGTAGAATAATAGCTGTAGCCTCATATTTCCACCTGAAATTCAATACACACAATTCACAACCTGAGGTGGACATTGTGATTCATGCCTATAATCCCAACAGTCAGGAGGCTGAAGCAGAAGGATTGCCATGAGTTTGAGGCCAGCTTATGGTACATTATGAGTTCCAGCTCAGCCTGAGTCACAGTGTGATATCCTGTGTCAAAAAAATTAATTTAAATAATATCCAAAGGGGTACTCACAGCAAGTGATGATCCTCCTGCTTAGCAGAGAGCCCCTCTCTTCAAAGGCAGCTCACAACAAATGATGACCAAATGATGATACCCTCATCTCCCCTTCAGACCTCTTGTATTTTCTCCCATGATCCTCCAGGTGCTTTGCAAAAACTGAATTTTCATTTGTCTTTGTATTTTTTTAAATTTATTTCAGAAAGAGAAAGAGAGAGAGAGAGAGAGAGAGAGAGAGCATGCCAGGAACTCCAGCCACTGCAAACTCCAGATGCATGTGCCACTTTATACACCAGGCTCTAAGGGGACACTGGAGAATCAAACCTAGGTCCTTAGGCTTTGCAGGCAAGTGCCTTAACTGCTGAGTCATCTCTCCAGCCCTCATTTTTCCTTTTCACTGAAATATTTGGATTTCAAGGATGCTCTTCAAAATCAGTTGCTGCAATAGTGAACTTTTGGCTCACTGTTTTTTAACTTCCAGGGTCACTGTATGACCAAACTTCATACCTAGGGCATTACTAAACCATTACAGCATGAAGCAATGCCCCAGTGATGGGATTGCATCACTGCTATCCATGTGGCAGCATCCAAAATGCTCATATGAAGCTGCTATGTCTTCTAGAACTGTGGGAGTAGCCCAAGTGTCCAGACTCACTGAATGATATTCTCCAGCAAAAATCACAAGGGCCCCATATATTATAGCTTATTTTCCATGGATATGTCACAAGCTGTATAGACATAAACACACACACACACACACACACACACACACACACACCTCTTTTTTATAAGATATCTTAGATAATATCTATGGGTACTATAACATTCAGAGCTGAAATTACCTCTCTACTTGGCTAAGATAGAGTATTAAACACAAGTCCAAACTCTTCCTGTTTATAATAAAGCTAGTATTTGAGGTTTTATTTTGTATATATGCATCATTCCCAAATGGTTACTATTTAATTCTACAGATTTCAATGCACTTGAAATGTCAGATAGAATTGTTAGATCCTATAGATAGGTATCATGTTAAGTCAGAAAATCCACTTGTAATTTACTTCACAATGAAATTTTTGTATCCTGTATTTCTACACAGATTTAACATATTTAGTTTTATAGGTATGTATTAATATGATATTGAAAATACCATATCATGTGAGACCCAAACTAACAATCATAGAACAATATTCTAGACGCCAGTGCCCTGCAGAAAAATCTTTGATAATCTACCTGTCTCAGAACACGACACCAATATTCATGCTGTGTTATGCAGTTGAAGAAAAATAAAACAACAGAAATTACGATGCTTCTTTTGCTTTAATATGTGCTTGCTACCAATTTGTTTTGAATCCTTCATTCTTGGGAGAGAGAGGAGAATGGTACAATCCTCTAAGTCCTAGAATCTATAGGTTTGATATGTAATGAGATCTTCCCAAGTAAAAGACACCCATATGCAGGTAATGAGCTCCAGCAGAATGCACTGTTCAGCTTCAAATGTTGGCCTGCAATGGTTTCCCCTGCAGTCTAAGAATAGCTGTGAACCTTGCTCTGTACCCTAAAGATACTTCTAACTGCAAAAGTCCTTTATGGTACAAATTCCAATAAAAACTTGGGAGGTGTTGGGTCCAGATGAAATGGTTTTGAGGGTGCTTAGTTGGTATGGTGTGGCAGCAGAAAATCAAAGCAACTTTGTTTCTGACTCTATGGAGTACAATAGTTTAAGGTTAAGGAAAACTGTCCTTTAGCACTTACCCTTGAAAATACCTCTTGTTATAAAACCTAGTATTACATTTCCATATTCAGTTTTGTGTGTTCCCCATGAACCATTATCATTTCTTTACCATAAACTGCTGTGAACCGTCTCTGCTTGATCTCAATCAATGTTGAAATATATTTCTAAATAGTCTAGTTTTATCATTAAAAAAATTCAGCTCTAGAGTGGGGAGATGATCCAGTGGCTAAAGGCACTTGCTTATAAAGTCACTCAGCCCAGGTTCAATTCCTCAGAACTCAAGTAAAGCCAGATGCACAATGTGGATGCACAAGTAAAGCCAGATGCACAATGCATACATCTGGAGCAGCAGGTATTCTTGGTTCACTCATCATATCTTTCCTCAAATATATATATATATATATTGCTTAAGCATGAGGGCCTCTCAGGCTAGAGGCTACCAAGTTCAACTCCCCAGAATCAATGTAAGAAAAAAAACCACACGGCTGGGCATGGCCGTGAACCTCTGTAATCTCAGTCAGTCTGTGTCATTGGGGGGTTTCTGGAGCATCTTTGGGGCTCCCAGACAAACAGAAGCTCTGGGTTGAGGAGTGATCTCTTTTCAAGGAAATAAGTGGATGAGCATTCAGAGGACTCCTGACATACTACTCTGCCTCAACATGCATGAGATGCACATACATGTGCATACAGCATACAGCACATGCACATGCACACACACACACACACACACACACACACATGCATGCATGTACATGCACAGGCAAAACAAAACCTTCAGTTCTAGAAAAAGCTAGTTTATATAAGATCTCTTGAGAATTTGAAATATACATCATATTGTCTTCCACAAAGATTTTTTTTCTTTTTTGTATTTATTTATTTGAGAAAAAGATGGGAAGAGAGAGAAAGTGAGAGTGAGATTAAAAAAGAGATAAACAGAAAAAGAAAAGTTACACTAGGGACTCTTGACACTGGCTAACAAATTCCAAATCCACGCGCTACTTTGTGCATGTGGCTTTTCATGGGTACTGGGGAATCAAACACATGCTGTCAGGATTTGCAAGCAAGTGCTTTTAACTGCTGAGCCATTTCTCCATAACCAAGTTTTTTTTTTTCTTAATATGAAGAAAACATTTCCCATGTATGCCTTGAAAGAAAGAATGAATAAGCTCTGGAAATTCAACAGTATCTAGCAATGGTGTTTCTATCATTCATAGTGCCTGTAAACTCAAGACAATAATGAAATTCTATGCTTCTTTTATGCACACTGGCAAGTTGGAGGCATGCCCTGTTTCCTGAACATATGTTCATCATATCTCATCAGTGTGTTCTGTTACCTAGACTTCCTTATTCTGCTAATCCTTCTCACTGCCAGAACCAAGAGTCCACACCTATCTAAACTCCTCTGAGACAGCATTTGAGGGCGAAGGGAGGTGTCTCTTTCAAGTTCACTAATCTTAGTATCCAGGTACAGAATTAAGTCTAAGTACCCTCTACAGGTACAATATTTTTCTTATTGAGGTTTTGCTGGATTCTGAGAACAGGAGGTGTATCTCAGTATGTTAGGTATTAGATCATACTAGATGACTTACACATAGGGTTGCTCACGAGTAAACTCCCACGTGGAACATTAGCATAGTACACTTGGCAAAAAGAGGAAATACTATAATTGGATATTGGGTTTTCTAAGAAGCTAGAATTAAGGTTAGGTTTTGGTAAGATTAATTTCTTCTCTTCCTTGATAATAGGAAAGTTTCTTATAGCAATATCTTGTTTCTTCTTTTATAATGTCATGTTTTTATTATTTCAGGAATTCTTTCCCCACAAATTTCAGGCACTGTCAGGTTTACTGCTCAGAGATCCATCTTTGAATATAACAAAAGTACTTCCTACACCATTATGTTACATTATCCTGGTGATAGTGTCTAGAGTACTGTGCAGCATCATAGGCTTCTTGAAGGTTGTCATCCACACACACTGCAGCACCTATAGCTCTCTTCCCAAACATATTTCCTCCCTGCTACCACACCAAAAGTAGTTTCTGGCCAAAGGTCACCACTGTATGTTCACCTGACTCAATAATGCAGACTGTAGAATAGCATGATTTTCCAATGACTGAATGTCTATGAGATTTCCTTCAGCTATTTGAACACATATGTATAGGACTGTGTCTCAGAGAAATTGTGTGTCTGGATTGGAGAAAAGAGATTATAGGATGAAGAGGTTGAAAAGGACATTCAGTGCCTCTCTTTTCTATATGATGTAGATAAGGTTACTTGAATATCTCTTTGTACAAAATAATAGCTATATTAACTAGAACAAGGTTTTTTTAATTTTTGGGGGGGGGAGAGAGAGAGAGAGGGAGAGGAAGACAGATAGATGGACACGCCAGAAGTCTCTCAGCTGCTGCGAAGGAAATCTAGATGTGTCCTCCCCTTGTGGTCATGTGTGGCATTGTGCCCTTGTGTCACTTTGCATCTGACTAAACGTGGGACCTGGAGATTGGAACCAGCGTTCTTAGGCTTAGGAGGCAGGCACCTTAACCACCAAGCCATCTCTCCAGCCCAAGGTTTTTAAAATTTTTATTGATAACTTCCATAAATACATACACTAAACTATGATAATTGCCTCCACTCCCCCACTTCCCCTTCACAAATCTACACTCTATCATATCCCCTCCTTCTCCATTAGTCTCTCTTTTATGTTAATGCCATCATCTTTTCATCCTATTGTGAGGGCCATCTGAAAAGAGAAACTTCTCAAACCAAAAGTGTGAGTAACATTAATATATGGGTATGAACCTTGAGAAAAGTGCTTACAGGCCAGTTTGGTGACCATAATATATACATTTATCCAGACACCAGAAGGCATTAAACCCCTAGGACTCATGACCTCCCCCATTATAGGCTTTTGACTAAGTTTTAAGTACCAGGCATATATTACCTCATGTGGACAGGGCCTCTAGTCCAAAGTGAGTGTGGTTGGTATCCCCCATACCAGATATGCCACTGTTGTACCAGCTGGCCTGGCTGGCCAAATTTGAGGCTTGCTGTGTTCTTTGCTGTTTATCTCCACTGATGACTTCTCTCTCTCATAGGGCTGCACACAACATAGCTTTTTCCAGCTTTCAGTCGGCTGGTCTATAGGGAAGAGGTTTTCAGCTCAGCTCCAGCTTGATTTCTCAGTGACCTTGCAGCCCAAGTTTGTGAAATCTTTAGCAATAGGGTCTTACCCTCTATTCCTGGTGGGAAACAAAGAGTCTTGGCAATGGCCTATAATATTTTGGGAGAATCAGGGACATCCTTGGCCAACAACTCTCTGGAAGGTATCCCATCCCTGGCACTGAAAATTTTCAAGTAACAATCTATGGCTTTGGGTGCTTTGTCCAAAAACTGGGTTACCATATGGCTTATTCATATCATCTTAAATTTTGATTCAACAATTCTTTAAACTTAGGAGATCTATTCTTTGAAACTCTGTTAAAAATCATGCATACATATTCTCCAAAGCAGTTGCTAGTTTTGTTTAAATGTATTTTTTTCTAGTGGTGGTGGTGTAAGGCTATCTTCATAAAACAGAGACAAATATTAATCAAAGTACCTAAGCATTTTGACCCACACATAACAAAAGGCCTTAAAATGTATATTTACTGTAATTATTGAAGAAAAAATCCTGAAGGCTATTTAAAAACTTCCTCTCTTGAGATGGAATGCTCTTGTTCCAAGAACTTAATGAGGGATAATAATAATGATTGGGATAATGATAATAACATCAAAATCTTGAAATTATGTTTTAAAAGCCTAAAGTGAGTTTCCTGCTGAGATGATAAAAAGGGTTTTTCCAAGGCCAAGGAGAGAACTGAATTTCTACATAGCCCAATTAACTTCACACAGAGGAAAACAAAGCAAAACAAAACAAAACAAAAAAATACTGTTACATGGCTCCATGCCTTATTCTCAACCCTGTGTATAACAACTCAACAAAATAATTGTTGAGCACCTGGTTTGTTAGGTTGTAAACAGCTTGCAAATATATGCCATGGCCAGCAAAAAGCCTGATCAGGGAGCATGCATCAGTCAGTGCAACCGGCTGGAAAATATCAGGGAAACATATACAAGGAAAAGGCATCATTTGCAATATCCAACAGCTGAGTAAACTTTAATCCCTCATTTCACTCTCTTCTAATCTATCTTATTGTGTAATGAATCTTGGAGGACAAAAATGTTAATGTATTTCTATGGTTGGTTTTTACTTCTTTGTCCTTGAACTCTCCTTCAATTCTGCTTATAAAGGCAGATCTGATGCTAATTCTCCTCTACCTGTACCTCATTGATAATCCCCCAAGACTTGATAAAGTAGGGTCACCTGCCAAACCTTACTTCAAGGTTCTCCACTGCTGAGAATGTTGTTGAATTTTGAAGTCATATTTTGCAACCCTGCCTACTTCAAACCTGATGCTGTTCTGTATTGTACTGCTTTGTTTGAACATAAACTTTGACAATTGTGTATCTACTCAGGCCATTCTTATTTAGTATCCGCTTCTACAACCAACTGATTTTATACTTTCATCTGATCTCATTTTTTTCTAAAAGTACACCTATTTCCATTTCTTTCCAATATCTCAGTGTCAACAAAGTTATCCTTAATGCTAAATACAAACCACCAAAGAACTGTTTCTGTGTTACAGGACTAATTGCAAATTTGATACAGTTGAAGTTTCTGTAATTTCTATTTAATTATGTGGTGAAGTATTAAAATATGTATAAGCAGAAAGTTCCACGTCAAAACTACACAGCTCATAAGAATTTTAATGAAGTGAACATATCCATGTAGCTTTCATGTAGATCAAAATATCAAGGTACACGGTTCTACTACCATAGATATCTCATGCTAGAGTGTATAGTTCCATTACCATTGTCCCATGCTACCTCATTACTTCTTGGCTCAGTTTTTTTGCTTAAATTGAATTTACATGAATGATATCATAAGTGCTCTTCGGTGTTTGAAATATTTATCTCAAGTTGGTTCCATGAGATTTGTTTATGAGCTCCATTGGAAAGAGTTCACTGTTTTATGGAACAGTATCTTTCCTTGCAGTACTGCACCATGGTTCACATTTACTTTCTTTGGTTGTTGATCATTTTGTTTCTTTTCTTTTCTTTTTTTTTTTTCTTTTTTTTTTTAATTACACAGATACTTACTATGGACACATCATATGGTGGTACCATCCTTTCCCTCATCCCTGCCCCATTTCATTGGGGGCCCTCCTCAGTGGGGTTGCTTGGTAATCCCCATAGGTCATGCCTTGTGAGAGCAGCAATCAGTTATTAGGGGGGAGGCAATATCTCTGGGAATGATGTCCCAACCTGTAGCTCTTAAAATCTTTCTGCCCCCACTTCTGCAAAATTCCCTGAGCTTTACTGGGTGTGTTTTAAGTCCACTTCAGTGATGAGCTCTTAGGAGCCTCTGGATCTCTGCTTTGGTACGTCTTGAGTGTCCTCAGTGTCTGTCTCCTTCACCCTGGTGCTGATTGTCAGGCTCACCATGGAAGCAGCACTCTTGCTTTGTCTCCACAATTCCTCTGTGATTTCAGTTGGGGCTTGGCTAAACGGTGAGGGTTGGTTTTTCTCCTCCAGTCTTGCTAGCTTCTGACAAAGAAAAATAGATTCTCCAATGGAGAGTGAAGACAGTATAAGTTAAATGGGATAAACGTTATTAATGTAGGGAGATTTTGATGTATGTCACCCCTCTTTTAGCCAATGACTAATGGAAGCTTGACATTGGAGAGCATAATCCTTGTCTACATAAGATTCTGACCTGGTTCCTAGTTCCAGATATGAGTTTCTTTCCACTGAGAAGATCTCTTAGCCAACCAGAAAGCTAGTGGTTACCCACCAAGGTAGTGTGTCACCATTGTACTGGAGTGTACTTCTTGTCAGGGTGTTTGCATTTGAGTAGCTTAGACCTGTGCTTGCTCACACCATTGTTGGCCACTTTCCTCCAGTAGCTTATGTTGAGCTTTAAGCACTAGATGGGCTGTCTGGGGACTGGCTCTCTTCTGGATTCCAGATAGATCTCTGTTTTGTGTCAGCAGTATATGGTGTCTTCAGCAATAGAGTCTTACCCTTAACCTCAAGCAGGTAATCAAATGCTTTGACAGAAGCCTGTGTTGTCTTGGGGACCTCATAGGTCTCTCTGGTCAACCCCTCTTTGTGGGTAGCAACTGATTTCTGGTAATGGGAGTTACAGGCCAGAGCCAAATCTTCTTGGAAATTGTGCAAATTTTTGTTCTGAGCATTCTTATATTTATCATTTGGTGGCAACAATCATACACTTTAATTGGTCACATGTGTAGGAATGGAGAGTTAGGTAACATGATACATGTACTTACATAGCCAGATTTTCAAACTAGTTATGTCAATATATCCATGTATGCTGGGGTCCAGCCCCAGCAGGGCTGTAAAACTTGAAGGGCATGCATGGAGTTGGTGTTGCGAGGAAATGATTTGGACCACTACACTAGACACAGAGCAAAGTTCTGCTTCTTTATTTACACTTTTACAATACATTATATTTTTTGCAAGCAAGACATAGAAACTTATTCATGTGGCTTCTATTCTCTAAGAAATCTTGCACAATATTTTTCTTTTTCCTTGGTTTATGCTGCTTCTGCTTACCTCATAAACCTCTTGCCCCATAGACATTCTGATATCATCTTAAACAAGAAAGTCAAAGATTGCAAGGTTACCCGGGCTCATAGAAAGTAACCAAGAGTCCTGGCAGGCAGCTCTTGTGGTTATAAGGTGACAGACATTTTTGACCTCAGAAAGGGCAGTTATTTTTACTCTTGCTCCATTAATGTATGCCCCTGAATATGGTAAAGGTTGATCTCTCCAACCAGTGTTTTGCATTGATGTCTTTCCTTTAGGAACCCACCAAACTCTATTGTCAATTCTGAAAGTTATGTATTTTATTTTACTTCCTTGTGTGGGCCCTACCCTATTATTTGAAATATGTTTTCCCCTAGCATTTCAGGCTCCTTAGTAAGCCATTTGTAGATTCAGCAAATGTGTCCATTAATTCCTGGAACTATCTTGAAAACAAGGTCTTGTAAGTAATGTTACTTGGGAACAATTGGTAAGGGATGTGACTTAGCATTGCCAGGAACATATCTCATTAGGTGAAATATACATTTGTGGTGTTGAGAAACTTTGTACATTTAAACTAGTTGTAGTTTCAGGATCCATAATCTGTTTAAATATTACAGCCTCAGGAATTTCTGCAGCACCATTCTTTTCCTGTTTAAGCACTGATGACGATGTAAGCACATCTGAATTGGATTCCCTTTTTACTAATGAAAGCAAAAATAAGCAGTAATAAACTTACAATAATTCCAAAAATTCTAAGAAAAAGATAGCAATAGTGCAAACTGCCAGGCAACAGGCACTCCAGGAAGTCTCTGAAAGACTTCATGCCCTGCCAAAGAGCGTGTCGGATGCCGCAGCCCTGCTGATGGTATCCCATTAGCTTCACACTCCAGAACTGACCATTGCTGCCTTTTGGCCATGGCCACATGTAATATCGGAATTGCCCTTGTTCCAGACGCTAAATCAATGATGCTTTTATCTGTTCATTTCTTAGTGTAGCTACTTTAACTTTAGGTGTAACTTGTAATTTCAGGGTGACAAATAATGCTTTGTGTTTTTTAAAAATTCCTAATGCTATTTGAATATTCTCTTCTTTGAAGTGTCTACCAGGTCTTTTGTACACTTCTAATCATCTGGCCACCTGGCTTTTGGAACGTGCAAATACCTTTTCTTATCCAGAGACTCCCATTTTCATTCTCTTAATGTTATCTATTGGTGGATAATTTTGTTTTAAGGTAAGCCAGCTTGTCCATTTTTGTCCTTTATTGCTTTTATTGTCCTGTATGCATCTTGTAGATATTTCCTTATGAATATTTTTAAAAAATTTCCTGTCTCTTCTGTTTTTAGCTTCCCTATAGTGTGATTAAGTTTAATTTTCTTTGACTTGATTCTGCTTAGCTCTCATAAGATTTCTGGAATATGAGCCTTCATCCTTTTCTATTGTTAGGCAAATGATTGTTACAATATTAAATCTTATTTATGCAGAACCTGTTCATAATCTTCCTTCTTTCTCATACACAATTACAACGTTTAAGGTAAATGACAATTGCATTTGTAGTTTTAAACTTTTATTCTTTAATCTTGAGCCTGAATATTTTCTACTAATTCATCTTCTACTTCATTTGTTCCAATACTCTTGTCTGTCATGTAAAGCCTGTTGATATCTCAATATATCACTGACTTTTTTCTGTTCTAGAAATTGAAATTTTAATTTTAAATTAAACTGTAGCTCTGTGGTGAGATTTTCTATATCATCATATATTTTCATAAATATCTAAAGTACATTCACTTTAAACTTCAGCATAGATTAACATCAACCAGTGGATTGTTGGTACAGTCCAGACCATTATCTACTTTTCTTTTGGTCATATTTTTAGAATGACTTGTAGGTATAGATTTGATGAGGGGAAATTACTGAAAATTAGAGATTCATCAGATTATTTATCTTTTCTTAGAGTAAGTTTGCCCTATCTTGTAAGGGTTAAATCTCCTTTACCTTAAGTAGTAATATAAACACAGGAGGAAAAGCTGTCTGCAGGGTGAGAAACACTGTGTATGGATTTTTATCTTTTGTAAGCCTGACTATTCTCTTTCTTGCAAAAACACTCAATTAAGCATTTAAATGTTTGAAGGATCCTTTTTCTTGTCAGACCCTCAACACATGTTCCATAGCCTTAAGCCCTTTTAAAAAAAAAAAAAAAAACAATATAAGAATGCTATTAGGAGATCTAAATCAACACATTTGGTAACTTGGATGAAATGGAAAAATTCCTGGGAGAACACAAGCTACTGAAACTTACAGGAGAATAAATGGGGAATACAAATACCATCCTTAGAAAATAAAAGAATTGAATTAGGAATATTAAAGTTTCCCATACACACATACAAATCCAAGCTTTTCTATAATTTCCAACACTTAAAGACTCAGTATCTGTTTTTCACAAACTTAACCCTAAAGTAGAAGAGAGGAAAACTTCCTCCTCATTCTTTGAGGTTAGCATCAACTTATTCTGAAATCTAACAAAAATCTCACAAGAAAAGAACATATATAAGAAATATGAATCTAGAAACAAAATTCCTCAGTTAAATGCTGAAGATTCAAATAAGTTCAATCCAATTCCAGTAATGTACAGAAAAGTTTCAATAACACTTATATAACATGATCCTTTATAATGGAGCCTAGGAATATGAATGGCTGATCAGGAAATCAGCTAAAATAATACAAAGTGTTAGTGAAATAAAAGACTAAATCACATGATTATCATAATAAACACCTTAAAAATCCTGTATAATTTCATGATATAAATACTCAAGAAACTAGGAATAGCTGACATTAAGCTGACGAAGGATGTAAATGAATAAAACACTACAGCTAACAAATATTAAGCTGATGAAAGATTGAATGCATTCTAAGCCTGGACAAACAAAGGAGTCCATACTGACTGCTTCTATTCAAACTTGTAATTAATAATAGTTCACAACAGAGAAGTTTGGCAAGACAATAAATAGAAAAGCATACACATTGGAAAGAAGAAACAAAATAAATTCTATATGCAGAAGTCATCATTTTGTACAGAGAATTCACACAAACATACACAGAAACATACAACTATTCTCTGTAATAAATAAGTTTATTAAGGTAGTGTATATAAGATAAATGGGCAAAATCATTTGTGTCATTGTATGGAAGTAGTGAACCAGCTGAAAATGCAAACAAACCTATTTATAATGTTACAAATAATTAAGTATTGAGAAAAACCTCAACATAAAAAATGAAGCAACTGTCCAAAAGAAATTAATACCTATTAGACTACTGAAGGAAATTTAATAGGATACCCCATATTTACAGGTAAGAAATGATAAATTTTGCAGTGGCAATATTCCTCAAATTAATCTCCAAACACAATGTGTTGTCAAAATCTCAGGTAGCGGGCTAGATGGCTTAGGGGTTAAGGAGCCTGCCTCCTAAGCCTAAGAACACTGGTTCCAATCTTCAGCGGTTCCAATCTCCAGGTCCCATGTTTAGCCAGATGCAAAGTGACACAAGGGCGCAATGCTGCACTTGACCACAAGGGGGCGCACACATCTGGACTTCGTTCGCAGCAGCTGAGACACTGCTGGCGCTCCCATCTCTGTCTTCCTCTCCCTCTCCCTCTCCCTCTCCCTCTCCCTCTCTCTCTCTCTCTCTCTCTCTCTCTCTCTCTCTGTGTCTCTCCAAATAAATAATAAAAAAATTTAAAAAATCTCAGGTAGCATTTTAGTAAAGATTGATAGGCAATCCCACAATTTAGCTTCATGATCCTCCAAAACCCTCTATTGTGCTGTTTATCAACTTGCTGCCTTTAATATATGATTCACTTTTCCTGCACAGTTTTTTTCTGAAGGAAAATGCATGTATAACCTTCCATTTGTTGTTCTCTTTGCATGGACTTCTGGCTCCAAACTTCAAAAGAATCTAGAGTTCCCAGTTCCAATTTCACCCCACCAGTTTTACAAATTGCACATGCTTCCCTGGATTCTCTCCTGCTTAGCCTTTCCATTGCCTTATCACTCAGGATCTGTTCCAAAAATCAGCAAATGCTCTGAGGGAAGCAGCTTAAGGAAAGCTGGCTCTGCTCTCTGCAGCTTTTACACTCTATATTTTTAGTTTAAAAATCTTCCCATTCCAGAATTCTCCAATGTCTTAAACTGCTATTTTGTTTTGAGTTTTGCTTGTTTTGGCTTCACTAGTTTTCTTAATGGAAGCACTGGTTTGCAACAAGTTTTTCTGTTATAAATTGAGATAGAGTTCTTCATGGCCTCCTCTGAAGATTTTTTTTTTTTTTTGAGTTTATAATACACTTTGTTACTGTCATTGACTATGTCTCAGTTATTTTCTTGTTTCCTCTGTTCTGCTCAATCTGTAGCTATTTTGGTGTTTCCAAGTCTTTCCCTTCCCTTCTTTTCCCTTCCATTCTTTCCTTCCCTTCCCCTCCTCTCTTCTTCCCACCCCTTCTATTCTCTCTCCCTGCCTGTTCTTTTCCCTTCCCTTCATCTTTTCCATTCCCTTTCCCTTTCTTTTCCTATGCAGTCTTATATTGTTTTAATTCATTTATTAGCAAATGTTTCCCAAATGCTTGTGTCCAATCCTGATTCCCTTACAAAATAGAGGCTGTTAGTAGCCTGATTGAATTTACTAACCTTCAACCTCACATTTATTGGTGTACTTATTCCCCCAATTTCTGCTAAGTATGCTTTTGACAATTGTGGGTCTTAACCATTTCCCAGGGTCATTGGCCACCAACATCCCAGGCGAGGGAGGGAGGAGTTGGGGGGGGAAGCAGAGTCCATCCTGGAGCAGCGGGTGAGTGCAATGACGATGACGGGCAATGAACTCCCGGGAGACCTTCTGATGGACAGCACTTGTTTATTCAAAAGGGGAGTGGGTTTATAAACACTTGGGGAAGGTTGAAATGGCACATATAGACTATATGGCAATCTGGTGCATAGTTTATGGGTTGCTATCTAAGTGGTGGAAGAACTAGTAACTTCAAAGCTATGAGGCAGAAGCTGAGAGATAGTTACCGTGACTTCAAAGCTGTGGGGTGAGAGAGATGGCGGAAAGACTAGGTGACTTCTGCCACATAAGGGTCTCTTGAGCAGCTAGCCACAAGGTCAAGAACTGTGGGGGGGTGCAAAGACTGACTTATGGAATTGGTCAGAGCATTTTAGGACCCAGGGGGAAGGCCTCGCCAGTTCTGCCCACTCTGGGCCATGACAGGGCACACTACAACCTACAACCAAGTGTAGGGAGGCCAGTCACTGTCGCCAGGGTGGGTTTCCAATGATAGGGCCAGCTGCAACCCCACAGCCCAAGGTCCCTGGCCATGTCCAACAGTTCAGGTCAGCCTCCTCACAGTCTCAGCCTGTTTTTAACAATTCCCAACAGACAATCTGTTTTTTTTTTTTTTTTTTTTTTTTTGATAAATTTTGCATTTCTTAATCACTAATAAGCTTAAAATAGAAACACATATGCTTTCTTTACTAGGTGGTATTAATGCATTCATTCCTAAAGTTGTCATCACTTTTAATTCAAACTCAGGAATATTCTGTCCAGTTAAAGAACAAGAAAAGAAGATCTACAATCTGATTTGTATCATAATTAAATGCTGCTATAAAATATTACACAAATAATTGTCAACACAGAATTAATTAAAATACATAGATATTAGAAAGAATAATTGATTCACATTTCATTTGTAAGACAATCAATTTTCTACCTAGAGAATCCAAAAATATCAACAAAAATATTCATAACAATCAAAATAAGAATTTAGATTTTTAGCTGGTTATAAGATTAGTATATTTAAATCCATAGCATTACTTGATGAAATGTTAATAATTTAAAAATTTTATTTACAAATATGCTACTTGTATTGTTAAAATTTGCCTCTGTATAAATTAAACAAAATATTAAAAATGTATTTTGAGAAATATTTAAAGTCCTAGTAAAGTATCATAAAGACAACTTGAGGAACTTTGAAGGCTGGTCTTCTTAGATGAACAGACCACTCTTATTGAGTCAATTATTTATAAATCAATTAACAAATTCATTTAGATCTCAAAGCAATGGGTCAATAGACTTTTTTTCTGACAAAATGCAACTTAGTTTTAGAATAAAACAAATGCTAACAAACACAAAATCCACTTTAAAAAGTATGCAATAATGGATGTGAAGATGAGAGGTTATGCTGGCCCTATCTGTTGTCACATTGAATGAAATAAAGCTTCAGTTTACAAAGGAGACCAGTATTAGAAAACAGTACAGAATTATAATTCCATCCTGAGTTATAGGACAATTAAACATGGAATAGTGATAACATTTTTATCACTGCAAAATGTGACACCATTTAACAAACTGATTTCAAAGAACTTCCTGTACATTGAGGAAAAGGCATACTTCTAACACTTTGCAATTACATTGTACTAACTTTAAATAAATGGTAATATTAAAATAGAGAAAGGATGATTGCACAATCTAATGCTAGGCAGCAAAAAGAGTAGAAAAAATAAATAAGTGTCAAATACTATTCTAAACATATGTACCATGAAAGAAGAAAGAGGGTTATGGTGGTGGAGGGCATGGGGGGAGGGAGTAGTGAAGAAGAGTGGATAAAAAGAAAAAAAAAAGAAAACCGATAACTTTTTTTTTTAAGAACATTTGACACTAAAATTCCATTCAAGGGCATTTCCCTCACTCATGTCCTAATATTTTCTGGTATAGTGATTTATAAGTTCATTCACTAAGTATAAAGAGGGCAAAATGTTATTATTTCTTTACATCAAGCTTAGAGAAAAATAGAAATCACTTCCTTGTAAGAGCTCGTAGAAGAAGGGATGAAGCACTTGAAACACTTGCTTGAGCAGGTGGGGATGGTAGATAAACAGGATGCTTTGCTGGTCTGGATATCATTACCCTGGGCCTGCAGTGTTAAGCAAACTCCTTAAGGGCAGATAAGCAGGGCAGATAAGCAGGACATTTGGAGATTCTTGGTCCCAGGCCTTCTTAACACCCCAGGCACTTCCTGTACCTGACTAACAGAACTATTCACAAGTTTGCTTAATCTTCTAGAATACAATGGCCCAGCCATAATGCACCAAATTTCCTTTTATGTTTAAAGATTACTTTTATAGCTGTAACTGCAACCTATGAATTGTGATTCATGGTTTAACCCCCATCCTGTTTTTTCAATAAACATTTTTTTTTTCCTTTTTTTCCAATAAAAGCTGACACTTCAAGCACTTCCTGGCTACTCTCAGAGATCTCGCCCACTGATGTGCAGTCCTGGAATGTGTCAGTTCACACTCAGCACTTTGTGAGTCAGTGGTCTGGCTTGTGTGACACTGGACCCCACTACATAAGAACAAGGTATTTGTGCATACATAAGTAAATCATTTAATATGAGGTTGCATCCATGAGATGAAAGATGAAATGTACTTTTAAGATTTTTTTTTTTTTTTTTTTTTTTTTTTTTTTTTGGTTTTGCAAGGTAGGGTCTCAGTCTGGTCCAGGCTGACCTGGAATTAACTATGTAGTCTCAGGGTGGCCTCAAACTCTTGGTGATCCTCCTACCTCTGCCTCCCAAGTGCTGGGATTAAAGGCGTCTTAATTTACATTTGTTTATTTGAGAGGCAGAGTGAGAAAGAAAGAGAGAGAGAGAGAATGGGCACTCCAGGGCTTCCAGCCATTGCAAACAAACCCCCAGATGCATGTGCCCTCTTGTGCATCTGGGGAATCAAACGGAGGTCCTTTGGCTTTGTAGGTAAGTGCTTTAACGTCTAAGCCATCTCTCCAGCCCCTTAAATGTACTTTAAACCAAAGGAATGAACTGGAACAGATAATTGTATGACAATCCCAATGCAAACTTTTACAAATTGTCTTGATCATTATAGGAGGCTGTGGAGATAACTCAATGGGTAATGTATTTGCTTTACAAGTATTAAAACTGAGTTCAGTCATAAAAAAAAAAAAAAATGTTAAACATGGTGCCCAGTGTCTGTAATAACAATTCTGGGAAGGTGGAAACAGAAAGATCAGTGGAGCTGATTGGGGCTCTTTGCCAATGAGAGACCCTGTTTCAAAAACATCTGGACACAATTTCTGAAGTTAACAGTTATTATCCTGTGACCTCTACACACATATGCACATGACTGTGCACATGAATATGCAATGGCATGCACAATAGCAGACACATGCCCGCACATACAAACATGCAAACATACACACACACACAAACAAAAAAGATCTAATTTTTATTAGCTTTTCTCAGATGTTTTTTTCAGCTTAATTTCTATACATTCATAATATGTCTTTTAGCAATTAGATGAGTTTCCTATAGGATTGTAGTAGAGTTACCTACAGCAATGGTTGACATTGAAGTTGTAGGCTATTAAAATGGTCTCACCTATGGCAAGTACTGGGCTTATTCATGCAATACTGGTTACCAGGCCTGCCTTATGGCTGCAGTCCACCATGAATCTCTCCCAACCTCTATGAACTTGCCCATTGTCTCATTTCAACTAAATCATTCTTTCTGTCCTTCACATTACATGTAGATGAGGAAGACTTGAGTAATAAAGATTTGGACATACAAGTTTGTTATACCAATTGTATAATAAATAGTTAAATTTAATGACTGGGAAGATGCGTTAGCAGTTAAAGATACTTGCTTGCAAAGTTTGCCAGCTTGGCTCAATTTCTGGAGACAAAAAATGGTGCAATATTTGGCATTTGTTTGCAGTAGCAAGAGACCCTGATGGACCAACACACACACACACACACACACACACACACACACACATGCACGCAAATAAATAAAAATAAAGTACTTAATTGTAAATTTTTATTTACCATGTCTTTTTGCATTGATTTCCCCCCAAAGCACAATTAGATATTGTAAATAAAAACTGGCATTTCTGGGTAGGAGAGATTGCTCAATGGTTAAGGTGCTTGCCTACTAACACTAATAACCTCGGTTCAATTCCCCAGTATCCAAATAAGCCAGAGGCACAAAGTGCATTCATCTGGAGTTTGTTTGCAGTGGCTAGTGGGCCTAGCACTTCCATAGTCTCTTTCTATCTCTCTCTCTCTCTCATTTTCTCTCTCTCTCATTCTCTCTCTCTCTCTCTCTCTGTGTGTGTGTGTGTGTGTGTATGTGTGTCTTGCAAATAAGTAAACAAATATTAAAAAAAAAAAAAAACTGGTATTTCCTGGGCTGGAGAGTTGGCTTAGCAGTTAAGGTGCTTGCCTGCAAAGCCAAAGGACCCAGTTTGGATTCCCCAGGACCCAAGTAAGCCAGATGCACTAGGTGGCACATGAGTCTGGAGTGTGTTTGCACTGGCTGAAGGCCCTGGCATGCCTATTCTCCCCCCGGCCACACCCCATCTCTGTCTCTCTCTCTCTCTCAAAAAAATCAAATAAAATAAATGATTTTTTTAAAGAAAAACTGGTATTTCCTGACAAGAAAGTGTTATTTTCATTGCTAGTACTTAAATTTTTTGAATGTTTTATTTTATTTTATTTTATTTGTTTGAGAGAGAGAGAGGCAGGCAGAGAGAGAGAGAGAGAGAGAGCATGGGCATGCCAGGGTCTTCAGGTATTGTAAACAAACTCTAGATGCATGCAGCACCTTGTGCATCTGGCTTACGTTGGTCCTGGGGAATCAAACTTGGGTCCTTCGGCTTCACAGGCAAGTGCCATAACTGCTAAGCCATATCTCCAGCCCACTGCTAGCACTTTTTAATGGTATGGTCTAAATTTTATAGATACTCATATTCAGAAACTCACTCCCTTACCTAGCAACTCTGCCCCAAAGTAATAGAACTTCACCTGAAGATAGAAGAAAAGAAGTTTGCTTCTGAGATGAATTCTTCTCTGAAAGAAAACATTTCAAGATGGATCTGAACAATTTTGTATTGCTATATCTTGGGTGTTCTCTAAGAAAGTCAAATAGTAATCTGCTTCTCCTTCATAGAGGAGCTTTCATTTAGAGTGAACCACAGGACATATATGCTGTGAAAACTGTTAACTTAGCTCAAGATTCTCGTCAAAGGACTTCATACATTCATTTAAGTGCTTCTTTTAAATCTGAAACTTCTTGCATTCTTTATATTCCATATCTCCATAGCTCTTTAAATAGTGTTCCCTGTGAGACTGGCTGGCAACAACTGAATGCAACATCCCCATAAAATTACTACATAATCCAATATATTTTCAATGTATGTTACTTAATCACAATCTAAAACACTGTGAGCCAAATGGGTAACACTGCCATTAAATGTTGAAATAATTTGTCAATTTCATTGTTTTCCTAACGCCAGATAGACCATGCCAGAGTGCTGCTGCAGCGATTTTATGCTTGTGTCTCTTTTCCTCTCTTTCCATGGTATGTAAGGGTTGCTACCTGATTGCAGATGACATTACCTGCTACTTGAGCTTAACTTGCATGTCTATGGTTTATTTTAAATAACTACTGGAATGAGAATTGTTAAGCCTAATGTCATAGTGCATGACTGTGCTACTATGGTTAGTTATGTGCATACTTGGGGATGCACTTTTAAATCCCTACTGTCAATAAAGGGAAATGATTTGAAAGCCAATGTTTTTTTGTTTTGTTTTGTTTTGTTTTTTCCCTCCAGGAAGTAGTATCTTACAGAAAGCTTACTTATTCATAGCATAGCACTGCTCTGAGCTGTGAAAAGCATATTCTTAGGCATCATCTTGAATCAGTTTTCAGTCTATTATATAGCAGTACAGAGTTTTGAGATCCTTTTGAGGAAGAGACAGTTTTCCTGTCTGTATTTCATGTTTAGTCTCATGTTTCCTCCTTTGTATAATGAGAAGTCAAAAGAGAGAAAGCCATCCACACAGATTTACAAGTAAGCACCTGAAAGTCAAGTTCTGAAAAGAATTACTGGGAGAGTGAAGTCAGGTTCATGTTTTAGACCTTCCACATTATCAAAATTGGCATGTAAAATTAAACAAAACTAATCTTAGAATATGAAGAATAAAAGAATGTTATAAACTGATGGAAGTCACAAGATGAAATAATTGCATACTACACAGTAACTGAAAATATGAAAAAGGTAAATAATTGGCATTGGCAGATTCTATCTAGTATCTACCTATCTATCTATATCTATATCTATCATCTATCTATCTATCTATCTATCTATCTATATCTATATCTATCTATCTATCATCTATCTATCTATCTATCTGTGTGTTTATATACACATATATTACTACTAGGAAAAATAAAAATAATTACTAATTAATGCCCACAGAAATAACATATAAAAATGCAAATAGATTTTTAATACGTAAAAAATATTTTAAGTTCACTAAAATAAAATGCCTTCTGAAAATTTAGAAACAAAATTGGAAAAACAGACATGATATAGAACTTCAATAAAATTTGACATATAATGTACCAGTGAATTACCAATATTTGTAGGAAAATTGTTTCAAAGAAATATCAGAAAGACAAACTAACCATTTTTCATTTTTGTTTATCTATAACTACTTATATTTATATTTAAGAAGAACTAAACCTAATGTAAGAGAAGATAAGAGAAGGTAAGGATATTTATCTCTGGTCAGGTGATATATTTACTTAAATGTGAATAAAAATGAGATGCTGGTGGTGTTCCTGATCACAATTAGAGTTTTGATGTAGGTAGAGATAATATGTGTGTGAATACTTTGACTTCATGTAAATTATGATGCAAAAAGTACAAAATCTCTAATAAGATATACTTAACTTTTCCTATTAGCAAAAAGAAAATGAAAAAAAGACAACCCAAAACTCATCAAGGTGACAAGAAAAATAAGTCCAGTGTTTAGCACTGGATGAGTCATCTTTATCACACCTGCCAGGGCTCAGATAACATTACAGAGGAAGTGGCATGAATGGCCAGAGAAAATTGTCTTTGGAGATGTCAGTAGATATTGAGAAGACTCAAACCTCACAAAATGATGGAGGAAACAGAGACGTACATTTGTGTGTGAACAGTTAACTTCAACTGTAGTGAGAACAATTTCATAACAGGTAGAAAAAGCACAAATGGACAGAACAGTGGTTGACCATCATAAAGAACAAAAGAAATATAAATGTTCATCAGTAATCCATACAAAAGAACTCCTGCCCTAAAGCAGAATAGGGAGTTCTCTCTGTACGGTGCTTAACTATTTTCATATATTATTAAATAGGAAAAGTAGCTACATTAGTCAACTTTGCATTACAATAACTAATAATAGAGATGATGAAGGGTTGGGCCAATTGCTTTTGAACCTATACTGAGCATATGTTATAGCAAAGCCAGTCATCCCATGGACGGATGATGAAAACAAGAGGAAAAGGTAGATGTTGGGATCTCACTATCCCTTAAAAGAGCATGTCCCCAAATAACCAAAAAACTTCCCCTAACAACCTCCCAGTAGCACCACATAACTGGGGATGGATGGCAATTGAGATATATTTAATATCTAAATAATAGCAAAAACATACAGAACAATGTGCATAATACACTCAGATACCATATAAACATAGAATAAACTAAGCTAAGAGATAATTTGCTTTTTATATGCATAACACATTTTTTAAAACTACTCCAAAAAGGTAAGATTACTTTCCAAAAAGAGAAAGGACATTATGTGAGGGCCAAAGATGGAAGAAAACATTTTTTGTATAGTTTTTCACTTCTAAACTTTTGATCTACATAGTGGTAATATATGTTAAAATATAAAAATTATAAAGCTATAGAACCAGAAAATACAGTTAGTATTTCATAGGTAGGAGTAATAGCATTAGATGCCTATGGAATAATAAGAGAAAGTAGTGATTGAATAGGGTTTAAACAAGACTTATTTTCACAGTAATACTTTGATATATTTTGAAATGTGTCTTGTGAGCATTTCATATCTATTAATGTTTTCTATGAATAATAAGTGACATTGCTCAGAGAATTAGAATGAACAAACCACTTTGGAAACACAAAGAATTAAAATTGTACTCCTTAGATGAATTTAATGAAAGTCCATTTGTAGATAAGGTGAAGTAAGGATTTTGGCACAACATTGTGACAACTCAGGGGAGACGAGAAAGACATATGAACTATGCACATATACAACAATCAATACCACTTGAGAAATAAATAGATGAGTACCAAAGATATTTTTGTCTTGTAATTCAGATTTCTGTGCCCTAACTGAGTTACAAAACTGCTCAGCCCCTTCACAGTGATGTTTTAATCAGTCTATTCTAAGAGGGTGTGATGTCCATTCACACAGATCTTTGATGACAGGGACCACATAGTGTCAGAAACTCTTCTTGATATGAGGTTACTTATAATCTACTTCAATGTAACCTAGAAAAATAAAATATTATATAAGACTTAGAATAGTTATAACAGCTTATTTTTGACCTGACAATAGTTTTAGTTGTACATGAAAATTCCTCATGTTTACTCCATCTTATAGAGGGTTATATTTTTCCAGTTTGCATCATATATCTTTCATATTTTATGGTTTTATGTCTTAATGCTCTTTTAATTTTTATATGAGCATTCAGTGTGCTTTATACATCACCAATGCAGCATTACAGTGTTCTACATCTTTACTTGTGTATTTTATATGTCATATGATTTTTAAAAAAATTTTTATTGACAACTTTTATACTTACATACAAAAATGCATGGTATTTCCCTCCCCTGCCCCCATACCCCTTTAGTACTCCAATCTCCATCATATCCCCTCCCTCTCTCCATTAGTCTCACTTTTAATTTGATGTCATCATCTTTTTCTTCTATTATGAGGGTCTTGCAAAGGTGTTGCTAGGCACTTCAAGGTCATGGATATCAAGGCCAATTTCTGTCTGGACAGTTTGTGGCACAAGAAAGCATATGGTGGCTCACTTCATGACAAACTAGATTGAGGCATAAAGAAGCAAGAGGAATTGGGACCAAGATATGCCCTTGAAGGGCCTGGCTTCACGCCCTGCTTTTTCCAACTAGGCCCAAACTCCTAGTTTCAACCGTTCCTAATAATTAAATCAAATGATGAATCCATCAGTGATTAGGTCAGAGGCCCCCTCATTGTCAATCACTTCCCCAAACCTCACCTCTGAATACTGCATTGAGAACCAAGTCTTCAACACTTGAGTGAAGGGGGACCATTTTATATCCAAACCATTATATCCTTTACAGTATTATTGGTTGATTATAGATATTTTATCATTCAGTACTTTGAATATGCTATCATACTTCATTTTAGCATGCAGGATTCCTGCTGAAAAACCTAATGATGGTCTCATGAAAAGTTCCTTATTTGTGAGCAGTCTCTTTTTTCTTTTTCTTTGAAAGTTCTCTTATGGCTTTTGACAATTTGAGCAGAATTTGTTTTTATATCTTCTTTGGGCTGGTAGTGCTTAGATCTCTTGAATCTTGTGAATCTGTTTGTTCTTCTTCTCTTAAGATTTGGAGAGATTTTGATCATTATCTCCCAAATTAATTTTTTTAAAAAAAACTGTAATTTCTTCTACAAGATTTCAACAATATTGAGACTATCAACATTTCAATAGCAAAAGATAGTCATCAGAATGGAAGAGGTACTATGGGGAAAGAAGAAGGAATTTAGTGGAAGGGAAGTGTGGGAAGCAAGACAACAGAAGGTATTGAGAGAGAATTATGATCAAATTATGTTCAAGTATGAAAATTGTCAACTAAAAACATAAAAAAACCCCACAAAACAATCCCCCCAAAACACACTTTTTAAAAAATTTTGCAACACAGTAAGATCTCTTTGTTACCCCCAATTGACCAAACTGACAGTTCCATTGGCATTCAAAAAGAGGCAAAATCAACCAGACCAACAGCCTGCTCCTCCACAGGCAGCACAGGAAGGCTGACAGTGTTGGATGCATATATCACATCCTCCTTCAGTGCAGGAAAGAAAATGTGGGCTAAGATGGTCTCTCTTATTATCGAAATATACTGGTTTATTAAGGTGCTTCAGTAAAATGGTTTTTTTTTGCTACCCATTTCAATACAGCTTTTCTTGGATGCTATAGCTTTTTCACTAGATTCTGATTTTTTTTTTTTTTTTTTACTAAAGCCCTTTTGGTCTCTATAACATTGCTATATTTGTAAACAAATTCTAGCCACTGCAAACAAACTCCATATATGTGTGCCACTTTGTACATCTGACTTTACATAGGTACCAAGGAATCAAATTTGAGCCATGTTTTGCAAGCAAGCACCTTTAACCAGAGAGATATCTCTCCAACCCAGGAAACAAATTCTAGAATACCCTATCTGGCATTTCCTTTTCTCATTCTTCCTAACCATTTTTTTTGAAACACTGTAAATGAATATACCACTTAGCAGAACTGTTGCTATAACAGATACTATATACCTACTTTTTCATAGAATATTATTATCAAATTGGCTGATTACCTGTGCCAATTTTATTTTTCTCAAAAATCCCTAATCTGCTGGGCATGTGGTGCACTCCTTTAATCCTAGCACTTGGAGGCAGAGGTAGGAGGATCACTGTGAGTTTGAGGCCACCCTGAGACTCCATAGTGAATTCCAGGTCAGCCTGAGCTAGAGTGAGACCCTACCCTACCTTGGAAAACCAAAAACAAAAAAAAGCAACAACAACAAAATCCCTAATCCTTTTGCATTACCATATGATATTGATGTAACTTACAGTCACCATTAATGATCACTATACTTTAATAGCACAGCAGCAAACCAGAAACCTGATTTCTGATTCTTAGGGCAGTTGCATTTTTTTAATGCACAAAATGAAGTATATGACAACCTTTAGATGAAGTCAATGGCATAACTTCAACAAATAGATGAAAAGAAATTTCAGTTTACTTGGTGAACTTTCTCTGGATTGGGCTCCTTGTTCTTCTGCATACAAGAGAGCCATGGAGCACTTAGAGTAGCTGGCTTATAGTAACTAAATAATGTGGTCAAGGGAGGAAGTCTACCTTCATTGAGATCATTCATTGGGTCTGTGAAGAGGCAGTGGCAATTTAAGTCAAGAAGTATGATAATTTAACATGGGGAACAGAAACAGAGCTTGATGACCTTATGTCAATTAAATTTGCTTGAAAAACTCCATGCCACTCTCTACAATGCTGATCTTGGGGAATATTTTTGAGAGGTTACATTTTAAAAATTGTTGTCCCACAGACCAGTTAGAAAATGCAAGATGCTAAAAAAATTCTGTGTACCAATGAAAGAAATAGAGATATTTACCTTCCACCTCCCCCCAAAATCACTAGTCAGGTAGTAGAATGGGCATCTTAATTTCAATGGGTAAAACATATTAATAAGAGAAAAATGATCAATAAGCATTGTTTTTGATATAAAAACATGATCATGATTATAATTCTAATTGCTAAACTGTTTCCTTTCAAAGATATAAATGGCTTATCACATGAAGGTGTCAAAATGCTATTATAAAAGAGATTTCTAGATTGAAGGATTGAACAAGATGATATCAAAGACACTCTTGAAGAGATTTAAGATTCTGTGTAATGTTTTGAAAGTAAGATATGACCTTTAGTAACATTTCTGGACTCAGTATTGTCTACCTTACAAGGAAACATATGTCTATATAGTTTAGCAGGCAGAAAATGAGTTCACAAAAGTTTCCAGCAAGCACTTTAAAAATGTGTTTTCTTCTTCTAAATTACATTTTATATGAATCCTAAGTAAATAAAGGAGCTCAATAGGATATTGTCAAAATTTATATTGCTTTTATTACTTTATATTTATTTGATTAGCTTTCTGTATGCTCATCAACTCTAGCCAGATTCAAAGATAATCAGAAATTTAACATTTTTCTCCTATTAACATTCCACCCTAAGCAGGACTGAGCAAGTTAAATTTCTGCTGGCAAGATGTGCTCTGTATAGCATAGCAGAAATCTGCATTGAGGAGTTCTTTGGAGTATAGCGATCATATTACTAAAGTATTATCTGATGATTAGTGTCTTCATTTTAGAGAATACTGACAGAATAACCAATTATTCGGGCTTGGAACAGATGACACATGGGAGTTTATGAGAATAAAAAGGAAATGTCATCACCTAATGGATGATGAGAGTTCTAACAACAGAGGTGATATTTTTTCCAAGATGAAACTGCTACTTGTAGTTAGCTAGTACAGACGGCTAAATTCCAGAAGGTTACCTGCAAGACTATCATTTTATTTAACAAGCCAGTGGCTTCCACTCTTACAACTTTGGCAGAGGGCTTGTTGAGAAAGTCTCTACTTCTTTACCAGAGTATTTTACAACTTGAATTGTGTCATTGTGGGTCAAAGATCTCTCATCTTTATAGGCCTGGACAGGCTAAGACTGCCTGAGGTTAATTCAGGCACCCTTGAAATCTCCCTGACACAGTTAAACATGGACAAAATTTTTCCTGTCTTCCAGGATGGCACTTTATCTTTGTCTTTCCTGTGCAATCTTTAAGTGTCCAGAAATCCAGGTTTCTTACTTCACCCTGCCTATTAAAATCTTTTAAAAGAACAAATCTAAGACATCTTTACTAATAATGTACTCAGTTACCTTTGCATTTTAAAAACCATCAAAGACTTAAATAAAATAAACCCTAAATATAAAGAATACACAAGGTCCCATGAGACACTGGTGAGGACATCCCTTAGGACAGCATAATTTTAAAAATTACCCTATCTCTGTATACCACTTGCACCTCTGTGCCAGCTAAAGTGTTCCCCAGGGTATTATACAGCTGGGCATTAATGATTAGAGCAATCATTACAAATGCTAATAAAAAATCTAAAAGTTATAATTTTATTACTGTAATGTGTTCATCATTGAAATAATTGCCCATTTTTGATTTATTGAGCTATTTTATTATAATAAAATAGTAGAATAAGGCATATAAAAGTTTTAATAAGACTTTCTAAGAAAAAGATCCCTGTATGTATGCATACACAATCAGAGAACCTAGAAAGTACCTGCGGTATAACCATGAAATAAACCAGAATATGGAAGCATTATCAAAAAATTTAAAAAAGGGCCGGGCGTGGTGGCGCACGCCTTTAATCCCAGCACTCGGGAGGCAGAGGTAGGAGGATCGCGGAGAGTTCAAGGCCACCCTGAGACTACATAGTTAATTCCAGGTCAGCCTGGACCAGAGTGAGACCCTACCTTCAAAAAAAAAAAAAAAAAAAAAAAAAAAAAAAAAAAAAAAAAAAAATTTAAAAAAGTTTGGAGAGGTGGATTAGCAGTTAAGGCAGTTGCCTGCAATGCCTAAGGACTCATGTTCAGCTCTCCAGGGCCCACAAAAGGCAGATGCAGAAGGTGAAGCAAGTGTGCAAGGTCACACATGTGCACAAGATGACACATGTGTCTGGAGTTCAACTGAAGGGACTGGAAACCCTTGGTGCACTAATTCTCTCCTCTCTCTCACACTCATAAAAAAACACAAAAGAATACAAACATTTCTTTTATATATTTCAAGTTTTTTAGCATATTTATAGGATATTGAAAGTAGTGGTTCTCTTGGTTTAGTAGGTAAAACTTTCTTCCATCAATTCTAACATTTAACGTATCAATATTTATTCCTTCCCAATGTTATAGGTCTGTCTATCAAATATAAGATAGTAAGTTTTTGGTTTTTAATATATTTCAAATGAGCTATCAAAACTTAAAATGGGGCTGGAGAGATGGCTTAGCGGTTAAGGTGCCTGCCTCCTAAGCCTAAGAACCCGGTTCCAATCTCCAGGTCCCATGTTTAGCCAGATGCAAAGTGACACAAGGGCGCGATGCCACACTTGCCCACAAGAGGGTGCACACATCTGGATTTCGTTCACAGCAGCTGAGAGACTGCTGGCAGGCCCATTCTCTGTCTCCCTCTCCCTCTCTCCCTGTCTCTCTCTAAAAAAAAAAAAAAAAGAAAGAAAGAAACTTAAAATGAAGGTATAAAACTTATACCAAGCTAGCTTTATTTCTGAAGATTATAATATATAATATACATTAGATTTTATATCTAGAATTATTGTTATTTAATTTTAAAACATTGCTATGGCTAAACATTGAAATGAAAAGAATCATTAATATGCATATTATGGTTAAAGTCCTTCACACTCTTATTAGCACATGTACAATGCTGTCCGTGGGTGTTACTCACTGGTTCCATTAAGAGACATAACACAGATCACCAATTTTAAAATATTCATTTTTCCTGTTATAATGCCACTATTTTTCCTAATTTGGACCAAAACCCACAAGTCCTACCTGGTCCATTTTACTAGTCTCTTCTTCCTTTCACCCAGAAAACAATTTTCCAACAAAGAGAGTTTATTAGGGATGACAAAATTATTTCTCAGAAAATTTACTGTCAATTTGATGACTAGGCAAAACATCCTTTTTAATGTGATCTATGATACATTGCCATGTCTTCATATAATAACACTTTATATCTCCATGTTTGACAATCTGACCCAAATAAGAAGTAATACCTATGTTTTCATTTTCAAGAGTCAACATTAGCTTTTGGCAAACACAGTCGCTCAACATTGCATAACCATATGCAAGTTAGTTCAGGGCTACCTGACTCTGCCTGCCAAGTGCCAGAATAATGGGAGTGAACTACCATTTTGTGCTCCTTATGAAGTCTTGTTTGCGTTCCAGTACTTCTGCAGATGTAACAGCACTTTACTTACCACTTTAGTCATTACATTTATCCTAAGTTACATTCATTCGCACCACAAGATAAATTTTCTAAGGTTACCCAGAGCTGATAGATAGCATTTTCCCTATTCCTTTCTCTTTGCATCCTTCTAAAAACTATGGCAAAAATGTCCATGGAAAAGTCAGATGTGAAATATGCTCCACTGTCTTTAATAAGCCTGTCCCACTCCTTTGCATATAAACCCTTTTTTTGTTGCAATAGAGAAAATTGCATAAGCTTGATGAATCTGTTTAAACTTATCTTTAATTTGTATTATTATTCATGTGGAATTTAAAAACCAGTTTTTATAAACAACTTTCAAATTTTCCTGGTTTTTATCTGGCTTGTCCCCCTCAAACATTACTGTAAGTGATTTCCTTCACCATTGCCTACAGCCAGTGAGTGCACTGAGGCCACTGTGGGGAGCTCATAGAGCTCTGTAGAAGTTGGGCACCTGCTGTTCCTTCTTCCCTCACTGACTGCTCTGGAAAATTCTTAATGAGAAATATCTTTGATAACTCAACTATAAGCAGAGAAGTCATTATTTATTTGTGTAAGCCAAATTTGAAGCTGTCAATAATGCTTTTGTTTTTGTCTCACTTCAAAATTACAATAAACAAGCTGTCAGATGTTTGTTGATGATTTCATTCCAAGAAGAAAATAAAGGTTGAGAGTTGTGATGGTTAATCTTAATTGTCCTCTTGATTGGACATAGAATCACCTAGGATATACATCTCTGGAATTTGTCTTTGGAACTGGTTTGTAGGAGACCCATGTCATTTGTTTCAGAGGGAGAACAAGGTCTTTATCAGAAAATGGGCTAGGTGTAGTTCATATTACATTCTGACAAAGAAAGTGGCTGCATTATTCTCATGTTCTAAGAACTTTAGAGGGTAATTCAGAAGTAATAGGCTAATTTTTTGACAGAGATAATCTAAGACTGAGTAGCATTCAAACTATGCCATGATTACTGCTCTTTGCTTTGATTCAGGTCTACATTGAGAGTGAGCAACAAGGAAAGCACACACACATGCGTGCGGACACATGCTTTATGGTGTATAAAACAGCAAGTTTAAAGTTGCAAACAAAGCAGGTATAACTGAGTATAAAGAGATTAGCACTATAAAAAACAAAAGTCCTGTAATACACTGCTATAAACATGGAAGGTGTCCTGAGAGTGAAGGCTAAGCCTTGTGAAAATCCAAATTCATTTGAAAGAAGAGAACCTAAACTACAATTGTCAATAAAGGGGTTTTCTGCTTGAATACAACTACCAAGGGAAGTGTTTCCCCAGGGTCATTCTGGATGATACACAGGAGCTGATGTTGTAACTACAGTCTGAGAGGCCAGACTACATATCAAGATAGCAGCAAAACTTGGCAGCATAGTCCACATGGTAATTGTTTTGCCAGCAGGACTGGGGGTATCATGGACTCATTTTTTATTTAAATATTTTATTTCATTTATTTGAGGGAAAGAGGGGGAGAGAGAGAGAATGGGCACGACTGGGCATCCAGCCACTTCAAACGAACTCCAAATGCATGTACCCCTTGTACATCTGCCTTACGTGGGTCCTAGAGAATCAAACCAGGGTCCTTTGGTTTTGCAGGCAAACACCTTAACCACTAAACCATTTCTCCAACCTGTATCATGGACTCTTGCATCATGGTATCAGAAAGCTGATAATGCCAGGCAATGTGTGAGAGGGTTGGAGTCCTGTGGTGGTTTGATTCAGGTGTTGTTCATAAACTTAGGTGTTCTGAATGCTAGGTTCCCAGCTGATGGAGATTTTTGAATTAATGTCTCCTGAAGGCAGTATATTGTTGGGAGTGGGCTTATGGGTATTATAGCCAGCTCACCCTTGCCAGTGTTTGGTACACTTTCCTGTTCCTATTGTCCATCTGATGTTGGCCAGGGGGTGATGTCCATCCTCTGCTCATGCCATCGTTTTCCCCTGCCATCATGGATCTTCCTCTCTAGTCTGTAGAGCCAAAATAACCCCCCCCCCAGAAGCTGCTCTTGGTTGGGTGATTTCTGCCAGCAATGAGAACCTGACTGCAACAATAAGGTTGGTATCCAGGAGTGGTGTAATTTGCTGTTAGACATCTGATTATGTGGCTTTGGCCTTTTGGAGCTGATTTTCAAGAGAAATTTTAAAAGATTTGAAACTGTGGCTTAAGAGATGCCTTGTAGTGCTATAAGTACAGCTTGTTGGACTATTCTGGTCAATGTTGAAAGCCCTGAATGCAGTAAGAACTATGGACTATGAAGTTTGGCTTATGAGGGTGAGAAAGAACTTTACCTGGACTGAGCTAGAAGCAGTTTGTGTGAGAGGCTTGCTGTTCTGCCCCTGTCCTGAGAATTTGTACAGGGTTGCATTGCATAGAAATGTACTGGTATGAGTAGAGGAATATGGCACAGAAAAAAATGAAAATGTGGGGTGAAACTGCTTCCTGTTCAGTTACAATTGAGAGAGTACAATCATTGAGATTGGGCAAGCTGGCCTGCATTGAGACAACAGAAAAATCCAGGCCTTGAAGGGGCCCGAATGCTGAAGGAGAGTCCTGTACTCAATGTCTGCTTTAGTCTCCCCCCGGATTAACAAATTGGCGCCCTACTTGGTATTATGGAGTATGGGAATGCAGGAAAGAGGGGATCATTGGATTTGCAACATGGTCATGTGTTTTGGAAACAGTCATGGGTAATGTGAAGCAGGTTTGCTGGTTGCCTTCATGGAGACTCAATGGAGCCATGAGGATGGACCAACAGTGGGTTGCAATGGAGACCCAGTGGAGATACCAGGACCATGAGATGGCTGCTAAGGAGAGCTGCTGGCCCCTGATATAGTTTTCCAGGACTGTGAGTAGCCTAGCTGGAGGGGTGGAATTGGAACTCTGGGCACTTGTTGCTGGTTAGAATTATCAGACTTGGAGATTTGTCACTGACTAGAGTTGTTGGACTTGGAGCTATAGAATTTGATGTTTGCCCTATTTAAATATTGAACTGGTGGAATATTTCTTTGCTATGCCCAATGCCATCTTTTGCAGTGTGAATGTTTATTCTGTGCCACTATGGTTTTTTTTTTTTTTGGGGGGGGGATTTTTTGGTGTTATGACTCAGTTAAAAGACCTTGGATCATGGAGGCATTTGAACATCATTAGGATTGATAAAAACTATGAGAACTTTTAAAGTTTGACTGAATGCGTTGAATTTTACATTATGGATGGTAATCAGTTTATGGGGGCCAGGGGCTAAATGTGGTAGTTTGATTCAGGTGTCCCCCAAAAACGTGGGTGTTCTGAATGCTAGGTTCCCAGAAGATGGAGATTTTGAAATTAATGCCTTCTGGAGGCAGTGTGTTGTGGGGGGTGAGCTTATGGGTATTATAACCAGCTCCCCCTTTTCAGTGTTTGGCACATTATTCTGTTCTTGTTGTCTATCTGATGTTGGCCAGGGGGTAATGTCCACCCTCTGCACGTGCCGTCATTTTCCCCTGCCATCATGGAGCTTCCCCTCAAGTCTGTTAGCCAAAATAAACCTCTGTTCCCACAAGCTGCTCTTGGTGGGGTGATTTCTGCCAGCAATGCAAACCTGACTGCAACAAGTCCCTTCAAGGAGGCACTGAAAGACCACTATATGAAGCTGTGAGTATGGAACCGAAATGCAATGGAGACTCCAGGATGTTGGACATGTCAAGACTGTGGGAAATTAACTGCTCTTACTGTATAATCTCCACAAAATAATCCATCTTCTATTGTGTGCCTTAGCACTCAAAAGATACTAACCACAATGTAACTTTTCTTCAATTCATCTTTTAGAATGATTCTCACAGTGTTTTTGAACTTTAACTTGATTTTCTTCTTTCATGTAGTCTTCTTCACAATCATTTTTTTTTTCACATAGAAGTTATGCTTTCTTTTCTACTTGCTCTCTCACTGAATCTGAAGATTATTGTTTACCTTGTACCTCATATCCCTTCATTTCCATTGCTTACTTACTGGTTCAGTCTTCTGAACAAATTGATAATTCTTGATTTTATTTCTGGCACATTTTAATAGATTCATCAAATTCTTCTGCTGCCAGCACATATAAATTTCTATAAGATATTCTATTTTAAATGCTATCAGACTCAATCACCTCTTCTTCATAATAAAAATCTTCCAGTATCAAAGATATTTGTATCACTTTTTTTCTCTACCCTCTCTCACATACACCACAAATACACAGTGTTAGAAAGACAATGGAAATGAATAGAGCCTTAGTCAATTGGAATTGGAAGGGCTATTACCAAGGAAAGCAAGAAAGTTCCAACAATTATCAATAATTTGTGAAGATGAAGATTCAAGTATAGTAATTCTGAGAAGCTAAAATATTTTTAAATGAGGAACAAGTCAGGAGCGATAGTTGAGAAAATGATGCATGATCAAAATGGCAACTTCATAGTCTACATATTCTCTCCCTGAAGCATTCATTGTTTTCCCCTTTATTCAAAAGGCTTTAATTTTTTAATTGAAAATATTACAATACCAGCCTCTGATGCAGTTTGCTATTACATAGATTATGATGCAATTTCATACAGTAAAATCACATATCATTATTCAACCACATTGTTTCATCGTTGATTCAAATCCTTGCCTCGCTCACCAAAGCATGCCCACTAGAGACAGAAAGAGACTGTGCTAAATAAAAATTGCTTGTTACTTGGTGGTTACTTAGGTTCATGCTTTAATTTAGTTCTAATATTTTGGCATACACATGATAGCACACTTCTCAATGAACTGCCAAGTTTTCTGGAGCACAGACAGTTTCTTTCCTAATTGTATGAGTTGTCATGCTGCCTTTTGGCTGCCATCTCTTGACCTTTTTGAAACAAGTAAAGAAAAATCACTGTTGCTCATAGCAGCCCAGACCAGCAATTCCCAAACACCGTTTTTCCTCCTCATAGGAGAAACTTCTTTTAACTGGAAGTCTCAAAACAAAGCCTAATGGGACTCCCCGCCCCCCTTTTAACGTATTGGCGTATCTTTCAAAGTCATAAAATTTTCATCCGAAAATTTAACAGTGAGTATCCACAACTCCACGAATTCTCATATGACTTCAAGGAGTTTTAAAAATTGAATTGATGCTATTAAAATGAACATGATGGTAACCTCCTGATCTTGGTATAATTGAATGAACATGGAAAGATGTACCCTTAGCAGCCAAGCAGACAATGTAGAAGAAAATGCTACAGGGAAAATGTGTGATTAAGTGTATCTAGCAAGTTTTCTTTTTATCACCTTCCGATTGTTCAAGCTAAATACCTTGGAGTTAATCTTAACTACTTTCTCCTTTTGGCCACATTCAGTTAGTCAGGAGCACCTTCAGAGCACACAGAGACTGACACCTTTGTATTTTGAATACTAATGTTTTTTTTTTTTTTTTCAATACAAAGCACTTTTAAAAGGTTTTCATTTAGCATTTGATCCCTTTTAAGTCTTATCTTTTTAAACCCTCCCCTTTTTCAATATACAAATGTGCTTCCACTTTCTTATTCATTTGAAGTTTGTCTTTATTTTTATTTTATTTAGTTTATTTTTAACATTGAGAAAAAATTTAATGTAAACTGTAAAACACAAAGAAAATGAAAATGTACAGTATAAATAACTTATTCACAGTTTTACTGTTCATATCAAACTTCTCTTTAGGAAAAGGGTAAGTGTATCCACTGCACAATTGAATCAATATACTATTTATTTTCTATGGTAACAAATTTTCAAACTGTGCTTTTAAAAATTACATTGAGGGCTGGAGAGATGGCTTAGCAGTTAAGGTGCCTGCCTCCTAAGCCTAGGAATGCTGGTTCCAATCTCCAGTGGTTCCAATCTCCAGGTCCCACGTTTAGCCAGATGCAAAGTGAAGCGAGGGAGCAATGCTGCACTTCACCACAAGGGGGCGCACACATCTGGATTTGGTTCACAGCAGCTGAGAGGCTGCTGGCACGTCCATATCTATCTGTCTTCCTCTCCCTCTCTCTCTCTCTGTCTCTCTCTCCAAAAAAATAGTACATTGAATTACAAAAGATTAAATATGTACTTAAAATATTTTGTTGATTGGGCTGAAGAGATGGCTTAGCCGTTAAGGCACTTGTACATGAATCCTAAGGACTCATGTTCAACTCTCCAGGTCCCATGTAAGCCAGATACACAAAGTGATGCAAGCACACAAGGTAAGCATATGCACACAAGATGGCACAAGTGTCTGTAGTTTGATTGCAGTGGCTGGAGATGCTGGCTCTCCAATTCATGCTCTCTCTCTCTCATTTGCACTCTTCTTCTCTCTCTCTCATTTGCACTCTTCTTCTCTATGATTCTGTTAATCAAAAAAAAAAATTTTATTTATTTGGGAGACATAGTTCCTTGGGAGATAGGAAGAGCTTAATATTTTTTTAATTTATCTTTTATTGACAACTTCCTTAATTGTAGTTTCCACTTTCCCCTTTGAAACTCCACTGTCCATTTAGCAGGCCAGTAATTTGCATGGGAGGTATTTATATATTTTGAGGAAGGGGGGGAAGAGAGGATGAGAGAAAGGTATAAGGGCCAATATTATTTCACCACATCAGCAGTAATGGACTCAACCAGGCCTCACCGGGAGCCAAACTCTGGCTGGGCTCAGAACCACTAGGCCTCACATTCTTTTGTTTTTCATGGATGGTCATGGCCTCTGTCCTAGGTTGTCCCCCTTTGGGAATCTTACCCGTCACTGAGTACCATGCCTCTAGCCCGTTGACCACTCCATGCCCTGTCTTAGGTTGTCTCAGCCTGTCTGAGGATGAAGTTTTTCTGTTGTTAATCAAGAAGGAGGGGAAAAACCAAGGGGAGGGAGAAGATGGGATAAAAAGCCATGTAAGCTCGTCTACAGCAGGTTGTTTTAGAAGTCTCGACTCCTCTTCTGTAAATCTTTCTGGAGCTTTTCTGGCTTCATTTGGGTCTAGTAGCATCCACACCTTCAGTTGTTCCTGGGGAAGAAACAGAGGCATAGTTCTCAGGGTGGGACACTCCCTGGAGAATTGATTATTATCATCCCCTTGTTGGGGTAAATATTTTAAGTCTCTTGCTGGTACCCAGGTCTTTTTTCCTCTTGAGGAAAGACACATCCAAATCCTCTCCCTGCTGTGAGGAGCGGGTCTGGTCCCTTCAGGCCCCAGTTAATGGGTACCTCCATTTGACCCCAGGTGACTGAGGCTGAGTGTCTATCTTCTTTTAGAAAAATTTAAAATATTTAGGTTAATAATGCCTTTTTTTTTTATTTAAAATATTTAGGGTTACAGGGGAACGTGCCGGTTTGATTTGTTGGCAAGCATTGGTATTCTGTTTAATCAAGGTACTCCATTTGACCCAGATGGAAAAACCTGAGGTCCAATGTTTTTGTTTTATATCTTTCCATGTGTTTTGCATATGTATATTGAGAAAAATGGGTAAAGAATAGGATAGAGTCATCTGTGTTGATCTGATCTGAATTCAATTACATTGAGGCATACAGTGGTAGATTTAAGGAAAATTTCCTTTGAACAAATTTTTTCTTCTATTAATCCAGAGGCATAGTTCCTTGATAATTTTTGGAAAAAATATTTTTAAACCATGAATTCATATAGCTTCTAAAATTATTATTTATGTAATTTGTGGAATGTTGAAATAAAGCTTAATATTTTTTAAGTTATCTTTTATTGACAACTTCCTTAATTGTAGACAATATCCCATGATACTTCCCTCCCTCCCTCCACTTTCCCCTTTGAAACTCCACTGTCCATCATATCCCCTCCCCCTCTCAATCAGTCTCTCTTTTCAATTTGATGTCATGATCCTTTTCCTCCTATTATGATGGTCTTGTGTAGGTAGTGTCAGGCACTGTGAGGTCATGCATATCCAGGCCATTTTGTGTCAGGAGGAACACATTGTAAGGAGTTCTACTCTTCTTTTGGCTCTTACATTCTTTCTCCCCCTCTTCCACCATGGATGAGCCTTGGAAGGTGTGTTTGAGATGTTTCAGTGCTGAGCACTCCTCTGTCCCTTCTTCTCAGCACCATGGTGCCTTCTGAGTCATCCAAAAAGAGAAGCTTCTCTAACCAAAAGTGAGAGTAGCATTAATATATTGGTGTGGACATTAAGAGAAATGCTTACTGGGCAGTTTGTTGAGCATAGGATAGACATTTAGCCAGACACTAGCAGACGTTACACCCCTAGGGCTCATGACTACCCCTGTCATAGTATCAGGGATGTATTCCCTTCCATGGAGCTGGCCTCCAGTCCAATTAAAGAGTGGTTGGTTTCCTCCATAACAGACATACCACTATTTCACCCGTTGGCTCATTTGGCCTTGGTGGCCAAATTTAAAGCTTGCAGTGTTCACTGTTAGGTATCTTCACTGGTATTTTCTCTTTCCCATTGAACTGCAAACAGTGGAGCTTTTTTCAACTTTCTGTCAGCTGGTCCACATGGAAGAGGCTTTCAGGTCAGCACCAGCAGGATTTTTCAGTGACCTTGCAGCCCAAGTGGAGTCTTCAGCAATAGGGTCTTACCATCTATTCCTTGTGGGAAATAAAGGGCCCTGGCAATGGCCTATAATATTTTGGGGGTATCTGTGACCGCCCTGGCCAACAACTCACTGGAAGGTATCCCATCTCTGGCATTGAAAATTTTCTAGTAACAATCTATGGCTTCTGAGTGTTCCATTGTCCAGAAAAGTAGGTTTTCATATGACTTATTTATATCCTCTTAGATTTTGATTAGCCCTCCCTCCACTTTTCCTTTTCTCAGTCCTTTCCCCTGACCTCACTTAGGTCTTTTCACCCCCATTAATCTGTTCTTCTACTTGCATATATATAATACTGTCCTACTAAGAAGTCCCCCTCCTACCTTTCTATTCCCTTTATATCCCCTTTCTAGCTTACTGGATTCTGCTACTGAGTTTTATTTTTACTTACATAGAAGTCCAATCATTGAAAAAAAAATTTAATGTGAGAAACATTAGCAACATTTTAAATAAAACTAAAAAGATTATCTAGCCATCAAAATTACCTTGTATTTCTCATCCAGATTGGTTTGGTTCAGTGTGAAAGTTGGAGATTAAATTTGGTTGTAGGAAATGTAGTATCTGTTACACTATGAATTAAAATGTTAAATTCCAAGTCTCTCATAGCAATTAAATTGACTTTCTATTTAATAGAACTGCTCTTTGCAGAATTTAGAAAATAGGAGGGAACATTTTTGTCAAAGTGGGTATCAATTAAAAATAGATATTAGGGTAAAGGAGATTTAGAGATTTTCCAATCACTGTCAGCTAGTAATTATATATATCTGCATAATATGGTACACAAAACAGGACTCACAGGATGCTCTCATACTGAAGAGATTTTTCAGAACACTAATCATTATTACTGACTGAATGATAGATAAATAGATATAGATGAATTGACACTAGATGTTAGATGGATAAATAGATGCATAAATATATATGCATTGATTAAAAGATAAAATGTTATTTTGAATCTGAGTGTGTGCACATGTATGCATACATGTGTCAGTGAATTTGTGTTCACATATTTATCTGTGCATGTGGTGTCATTCTTCTTCAGGTACTACCCAATAATTTTTTTGAGTCAGGGTATCCAACTGGTCTGGAACTCTTCAAGCTAGCTTGACTGGCTGGCTAGTGAACCCCATAGATTCCCCTGTCTCCCCATCACTGGCACTAGGATTTATAAGTACATACTACCACACTCAGCTTTCTTCTTTTCATATGGCAGTGGATGACAAATTCAAGTCCTCATGTTTTCCTGGCAAGTATGATTGCTATCTCAACTTCGTATTTGAATTTTTTAACCATTTTATAAAATCATTAGAATCAATCTGATAATCTGTTTCTTTGTATGTCATTTTAAGACATTTTCTCTCTCTTTTTTTTTTTTCAAGGTAGGGTCTCACTCTAGCCCAGGCTGACCTGGAAGTAACCATGTAGTCTCAGGCTGGCCTCGTCTCACAGTGATCCATCTACCTCTGCCTCCCCAGTGCTGGGATTAAAGGCATGTGCCACCACGCCTAGCTCTCTTTGTGTTTTATAAGAATAAATACAATTATAATTTATAAAATGGTTTTGTAATAAAATTGAGATATTTTACATAATAGTATGAAACTTGCATGAATTTTTAAGTTATAAGAACACTTAATCAGGAAATTTGTAAATAATTTAGATAAGTTTCACAATCATTTATCCACGTGAGTTTCCTGTGAATATATTTTGCAAATATATGTGTGTGTGTGTGTGTGTGTGTGTGTGTACACAATGTTTTAGAATAAAGGGTTTTGATGCAATAGACATTAAAAGTAAATCAAAATTTAAATTAAATGGACATTTTCAAGTAGCCACGGAGACATTTAAAACAATTTCTTTTGATGAAAAAGCCCAGACCTTCAAATCCCTCTTTCCTGGGTTCAAAATTCACTCTGCCATCAATTCCACATGTGACCATAAAGAAAATTATTTTATTGTTACTTTATTTCCTTATGGTAGAATTTAAAAAAACAACTACCATATAAAGTTGTTACAGACATTCAATTAAATTAGACAGTATCTATAATGGACAGGCTTTGGGCGTTTTCTGCTAGTTACACTGACAGTTACATGGTGTATCTCTTTTAGTAATTTAAAACAAATTTTCATTTTTACTTTTTCTTTGTTAGTGCTTTAGTTTAACAGTATCACTCGAGACCTTCAGAAAAAAACATATAAGGAGAAAAAGTGCTAAAAGTTACATTTTATCATGACAACAACAGAAAAAGTTACTCACAAAAAAAAAAAAAACTATCATATCTGTTGATGAAATTGTAGGCTTTGAGTATGTCTTAACCTTCCTTATCATTCCAAACACCTGGGGATACAAAGGCTGATAAGAATAAAGCAACTGGCATCCTTTACTTAGGTAAATGAATTGAAGATATTGGATGTTAAGTTAGCTGTTAAGGAAGTTGTGTTTTTGTGGTTGTTGTTGTGTTTTTATTTTTGTTTTATAGTGTGTGGGGGACATTCAAAGGTCAGAGGACAACAACTCTCAGGTGTCAACTTCATTCAGTAATATAAAACACTTTTTTTTAAGTCAGTCCCTCTAATTAGCCTGGAACTTACCAATTAGGCTAGACTGTCTGGGCAGTGAGCCCCAGGAATCTGCCCGTGTTTACTTCCCCAAGAATGGGATTATGTCACCATGCACAAAACTTTAAAGGGGTTCTGGAGATGACCCAGGTCTTTATGTTTGTCAGCAAGCATCCAAGTTGTCTCCCAAGACTGAGAATATTATACAGAAGTGGATTTTACAAAATGCTGGTAAAGGTAAAGTTCATAAGGTAACATGGAGGGCACCTAGCATTCCAGAACAAACTAGGAAATACGGATTTGGATATATGTTGGCCATCTGAAGGATGTGTTTCCCCCAGAACAGACATGCCACTATTGCACCCATTTGGTCATTTGGCCTGTCTGGCCGAACTTGAAGTTTCCACTGTCCACTGTTTTCACAGCTGATGATTTCTCTCTCTCAAACAGCTGCATACAGTGCAGCTTTTTCCACCTTTCAGTTGGCTGGTATACAGGGAGAAGGTTTTCTGCTAAGCATCAGCTTGATTTCTCAGAGACCTGGCCACTCAGGCAAGTGAAGTCTTTAGCAGTAGGGTCTTAACATCTGTTTCTCAAGGGAAACCAAGGGTCTTGGCAATAGCAAATAATAATTTGGGGGCAACAGGGACCTCCATGGCCAACAACTCACTGGAAGGTATCCCATCCCTGGCACTGAAAATATTCTAGTAACAATCTATAGCTTGTGGATGTGCCAGTATTCAAAAAGGTAGGTCTATGTAATTCTTATTCAGAGTATCATGAATTTTGATTGACCCTCCCTCCACCCTTCTTTTACACATTCTTTTCTCCTTGCCTCGCATAGGCCTTTCCCCTGCCTGTAGTCTGTTCTTCTACTTTCATATATACAATATGTTTGGTGAGTATTTACTCCCTAACAGAAGATAACAGTCAATTTTATGCTCTCTCTCTCTGTATCTATCATCTATCTATCTATCTATCTATCTATCTATCTATCTATCTATCTATCTATCATCTATCTATCTATTGATAGATAAGATATAGATATACAGATATAGATATAGACATAGAGATAGATAGATATATTCATGTTCTCCAGTTCAAAAGTAAATTATTTTCCACTTAAATTGACTGATATTTTAGGGGGAAAGTACATAATGGGTTTGATGCTGGTTTATACAACCAGTCTTAGTTTTAAAAGTGAAGTCTTTCTCCACACCAGTCCAGTCATGCGGTAGAGATGGTAGCTCATGTGAAAACCAAACCCCTAACTGAGTTTCTTTGCTTGATACCAGTGCAAATGGTCCACAAAAGTTTAATGAGCAAACAAAATTAGTTTTGTCAAAATTTAGGCAACAATAAAATCTGATACTCTATGAGGAAGTAAAGTCAGTATGTTAGTATTGGAAACTTACTTGCATCTGGACATTTATTGAAGACAATTTCATTTTATAATCAGAGGAAAGTTCTCCATAGAGCAATGGCTCAACACAAAACAAAGTATATTGTACTGAAGAGTCATTGCCTAATAGTAGAGCAATAACAGTCATTTGTAAAATTGGAATCACAGTAAAATTCTATCTTTGGTGAAAAGTGAGAACAGCCATTGTGGCAGCATTGGCTTTGTTGACCTAGTTAGTTCAAAGAAATAGTTTTAAGTGTGTTTTACAAATATATTCAAGTAATCATCTCAATTCATACATTCTGCAGAATGGATAGATCATATAACAAATTGCTGTTTAGATCAGACTGCTCACAGGAAGAATATAGTCTATATCCTCAGGGATAATGGGTGAGGAGACAATTTCTCAAATTACTGCTTTGTGCACAAAGCACAGGCTGTGTCACCATCTCCTCCACATTTTGAAAGCTGTCAGCATGGTCAGTAGTCACAGCATATCCTGCATGAGTTTAAAACTATGATAAAATGGTAAAATGTTTTCTCTGTTTCTTAGACAAGGAGAAATTTGCCATGTCAGACAGAAATAGGCTTAATTTGCCTAAGAAGCATAAATGTTCAGGGAACTACCTAACATGTGAAAGCACCAAACTCAAGAGAGTTGCATACATAGCAGTGCTCATGAAAAGAAAAGATCCAATGTGTAAAGCACTCTGCTGTGCTTTCACATTGTTACTCAGCCTCTAAGCTACTTGTGGAAAAAAATCTTGAAGAAAAAGTAGGAAAGTATATCCAAATAAATAGTTTAAAGAATATTACCCAAAAAATCTGTACGTAGTTTATATACTTTGCAATTGTGGTTAACAAGAAAATGTAATTGATAAACAGATACAAACTGATATGCTCTAAAGACTGACCTATTCTTATGGTGTCTGTCTTGTATGTCAAAAACAGATCAGAGCAATACCTCAGTCTCAGAGGTCAGAGAATGGGCATGCCAGGACGTCTAGCCACTGCAAACAAACTCCAGATGCATGTGTCACCATGTGCATCTGGCTTATGTGGGACCTGGAGAATTGAACTGGGGTACTCAGGCTTCACAGGCAAGCACCTTAACTGCTAAGCCATCTCTCCAGCCCAATATCTGCTATTTTCTATTCTTTGTGATTCTATTATTTTCTATGTTCAACCTACAATTTTTTTAGTCTCTTTTAGGAGTAGTACTGATTTTTACAACTAACCAAAACTCAAAGTCTAGAATCAGTATATCCTAAATTATTCCTGAACATGAAAAGAATTCTGATATTAAATAATAAAATGACAAGTTCTCCTTTCGACTTTTCATCACCCTGCTCCCCACTTCTTTCCTTATCTGTCTTTTTTCATAAAAGCTTTCTGTATAATCCATGAAGTTTAGAGAGAAAAATAACAGTAATATGTGTTATCAAGAGTGACATTGTTTCGACTTTAAATTATAAAGCTGGTCAAACAAAATTGACAATATTAATCTCAGTTAAGTTGGGTATTTGAATACAGGCAGGTGGGAAAAGGAACCATCATTCATCACTTTAGTAATTTTCATACACCACCTGTTCTAACCATAAAAGAATAGTCTCTAAAGTGAGACATTTTCCCATTCCTTCATAAATGGAGAGTTCTTTTTCTATATTGTTTTAGTATCCTCATTTCTGTCTATCTGGATTCCGCAGCTCACTGACATTCAAGCCTAATAAAGAAAATGCTGAATTTCATGGTGAATATTAAAGTGTAAGGATTCCTGTGACTATGGAGAGATTTCCCAAACTGTTTTTGTTGATAATAATCTCAATATGTTGAAAGAATACAATTTACCACCATGCAATTTTCTGTTAAATATGTACGGTACTCCCCCCCTTGTATCTATGGTTTCATTCTTTGATTCACTACTGTTTCAGTTACTTTCAGTTCTATGTGATCAGGGATGTTATTTTTGTCATGATTTTTTCAAGAGATATCACACTTTGATAATTTTTATTATATAAGTATAAAATTCTATTTTATTATCACTTATTATAAATATCTTAGTGAAATTATAAATTAAACTTTATTGTGGGTATGCATATATAGGAAAAGATTATAATACTATAGAGATTGTTAGCATGTGTAGATTCAGATATCCCGGGGTTTACCATAGAGTGCTATGTCTAAAAGGCATAGGTTGCTACAGCAAAATCTCTGTGCCAGGGATGGGATACCTTACAGTGAATTGTTGGTCAGGGAGGCTCATGAGGCCTCCAAAATAATACAAGCTATATTCTTGGTTGCCTACATGAACTAGATGGTAAGACCCTTCTTACTGAAGACACCACATGTATAAGTTACAGGACATTATGAAATTTAAACAAAAGTCCTCCTTCTTCCTGGTTAGCTACAATAATGCTAGAAAGTACTGTGTAGGCTGCTGGAAAATAAAATTCATAAACAGTTTTAAACATCAGTGGGCCTTGCAAGCTACCCAATCAGCTTACAATGCAAGATGCAACCTCTGGTGCAGGAGTGGCATGATTATTAGGTGTGTAACCAGCTGCTCTCTGATAGATTTTAGGGCCATTCCACTGCATGAATGAATGTTTTGCACTAAAAACCTACCCAAAAACCTATGTCTGTGAATGTCATAGGGCCTGGGGCGGGGCGGGGGCTAATACTGCTGCTGTTTGGTTAAATGGATATGTTGTGCTCACCAAATTGCCCTCTAAACATATGTTTTATGTACAAAAATTAGTGCTCCTTTCTGTCACATTTGCTGTTGTTTCCTGTACAATATTGGGCCCATCAACATTTTGTCTTGTATTATGGAAGAGGGAAAAGGAAAAAAATAATAAAATACAAGAAGGACTAGTTGGAAAGAAGTTATTTGGTGGAAAGCATTGGGGAGAGGGATTATAAAAGAAAGTAATAGGAGAGGGTTATGATCAAAATACATTCTGTAGATGTAGGAAAACTATAAATGAAAAGATTTTCCATTAATAAAGGGAACTATTGCATGTTGTCTTTAAAAACTAGTAATTCTGTTTTATCCTGTCTGTCAATAAAAGTAGTGAATTTAGTATATTATAAAATTGTAGGTTTGGAAACAAACTGGAATTTATGCTGTTCATGGGGATTTGATGAGTTACACAGTTTCCACAAGCTTTAGTTTATTTAAACTTAATATGGAAACACTGATGTGTAACTGTCAGAATTGTTGATACATACAATTTGATTTATCAATATAAAGAATGCTGACTGGCAGATATTCAATAAGCAGAATCCAGAACTATCATAAATGCTTAGTAGATATTTTTAAATGCTGTTTATACCTTGAAACTGAAATAAAGATATACAAATAACTTTTTGCATTTCTGCCTCTAGAATTTATGCCATGCATGAAAAATAAGAAGAAGGGAGGAGAGGAAAAAAGAAGTGGCTGCTCTTCTGGACACAGTTATTATAATGTGGTTTGTAAGCACTTCAGCTGGATCAAGTATAATAACTAAAGTTCTTGGAGGCATTGTTTTATTATTCCCACCCATTCAGGATTAGACTTTCCCAAACATATGAGAATTTTTACCTTACCTCCAATCAAATCCTGCTTATTGGAATACCTTTGAGCAGTCTTATGTATCGATATAACTATATTACTAGTCCCCCAATGTCAGGATTCAGGTTTTAGAATTAATTGGAGAACTGGAAGTTAGAGCTATCACAAGGAATAGGACAAGGATATTGACTTCCAGATATTCCATTAAGGACCACAAATGTTAGAGAGAAAAGAGAAACCACTTTTGCATGTGTGTTGCTGGGTAAGTGTGTGAGGGTGTGTGTTATCCAGCTTGTGGAGCTGTGGAGCTCACACTGGTCATGGCTGACATCCTGAGTAGGTTAAGAACATAGACATTTGCTACATTTGGCTGTGCAGGAGAATATTCTTTGTGTTGCATAGCAATTTTCAGAAATTTCTACAAAATCAGATATAAAGAAAATTTAAATAATAAAATAATTTTCCAAATTTGATTATTTTATAAATATTTGGAGTTTTAGAATGTGTAAGTTATTTGCCAGGAAATAGTAAATATTGAGAAAAGGGAGAATAACAGTGCTTAAATTAGCTTTAAATAAATAGCAAATTCATCTCATCAGCTTTCAAAACATGAGGTTTTGTTTTTGATGGTGTTCCCCAAAGATATGTGATGATGATGATGATGATGATGAGAGAAAGAGATTGTGTGTGTGAGAGAGAGAACATTTTAATTACAATGAACTTTTAAATCCTTGTTCCTTACCTTTAACATGGAAGTTCTCATATCCTCTGTGAATAGGTCTAACATAACATCTTCCTTTCCAATTTGTATCACTTTTATTTCTTTCTCTTGTCTTATTTCTTGAACTAGGATATCCAGTACTATGTTGAAGAGCAGAGGTTAAAGTGGACACCCTTGTCTTGTTCCTGATCTAAGTGGGAATTCCTTCAGTTTCTCTCATTAAATATGATTGGGGCTTTAGGAGCTTCATACATAGCCTTTATTATGTTGAGATATAACCCATCCATGCCTATTCTTTCTAATGTATTGATCATGAAGTGATGTTGTATTTTGTCAAAGGCCTTTTCTGCATCAATCGAAATGATCATGTGGTTTTTATGTTTAAACTTATTGATGTGGTGTATTACCTTGACAGATTTCCATATGTTGAACCACCCTGGGATGAAGCCTACTTGATCAAGGTGGATAATAGTTTTGATGTGTTGTTGAATTCAGTTGGTGAGGCTTTTATTCAAGATCTTTGTGTCTAACTTCATCAGGAAATAGGCCTACAGTTTTCTTTTCTTGTGGCATCTCTGTCTGGTTTTAGTATTAGAGTGATACTAGCTTCATAGAAGGAGGTAGCGAGCTTTCCTTGTCCTCTGCTTGTGTGGCACAGTTTGAGAAAAACTGGATTCAGTTCTTCCATGAAGGTTTGTTAGAATTCAGCTGAGAAGCCATCTGCTCCTGGACTCTTCTTTCTGGGGAGGTTTTTGATTACGTTTTCAATCTCAATGAGTGTGGTAGGTTTGTTTAGGAGATTAATCTGCTCTGAGTTTAGCTTTGGTAGGTGGTATATGTCCAGGAATTCATCCATTTCCTCCATTGTAACCAGTTTTGTGGAGCAGAGGTTTTTGAAGTAAGTCCTGATGATTCTCCCGATTTTACTTTTTGTCTATTGTGATCTCTCCTTTTTCATTTCTATTTTTGTTAATTTGAAATGTCTCTTTTTTTCACTTGATCAAATTGGCCAGGGTTTTATCAATCTTGTTTATTTTTTCAAAGAACCAGCTCTTTGTTTCATCAATATTCTTATTTTTTTTTTTTTTTTTAGTTTCCGACTCATTATTTTTTCATTGTGTCCCATAAGTTTTGGTACAATGTATTCTCATTGTCATTATTTTTTAGAAATTTTGAAATTTCATTTTAATTTTATCCACTACCCATTTATTGTTTAAAAGTGTGCTTTTCAGTTTTCAGGAGCTGGTGGGATTCATAGCACATCTTTTGTTGTTAATTTTTAGCCACACAGCATTATGATCTGATATCATCCAAGAAATTATATCGATTTTCCTAAATATAATCGCAGGCTTTATGACCTAGTATGTAATCTATTTTAGAGAAGGTTCCATGTGCTGCTGAGAAGAATGTGTAACCTGTGGATTTTGGGTAGAATGTTCTGTATATGTTTGTTAGGTCTAATTGATCTATGTTTTTTTTTAAACATATTTTATTTTTATTTATTTGAGAGAGGGAAAAAAGCAGAGAGAGAATGTATGCTCCAGGGCTTCCAGCCACTGGAAATGAACTCCAGATGCATGCGCCGCCTTGTGCATCTGGCTTACGTCAGTCCTGGGGAGTTGAACTGAGGTCCTTTTGGCTTTTCAGGCAAGTGCCTTAACAACTAAGCCATCTCTCCAGCCCTGATCTATGGTTTTATTGAGCCCTCTTACTTCCCCATTAATTTTCTATTTGGATGATCTATGTATTGCTGCTAGTGGAGTATTGAAGTCTCCAACTATGATGGTGTTGGTGGTTATTTCTGTTTTGTTGTCAAGTAGGTTTGGTGTGTAAAGATTGATGATTGTGATGTCCTCTTGTTGCATTGTTCCCTTGATAAGTAAGAATTGGCCTTCTTTGTCTTTTTTGATTACTTTTGTTTTGAAGTCTATTTTATCCAATATTAGTATAGCAATACCTGCTTGTTTCTTATTTCCATTTGCTTGGAATATCATTTTCTACTCTTTCACCCTAAGGGGGTATCTTTCTTTAGTGGTGAGGTGGGTTTCTTGAAGACAGCAGATTGAGGGGTCTAATTTTCTGATCCACCCTGTTAGCTTATGGGTTATAGATGGGTGAATTGATGTCATCAATATTTAGGGTAATAACTGTGAGCTTTGATTTAATCCCTGCCGTATTGTGGTAGTTTATGAGGTTTGGTGTTTTCTTTGACTTTGTAGCTTTTTTTGACTTCTCTGAGTTTGGTTCTTGTGATCTGCTTATAAAACTCAGCTTTACAAGTATATGAACTCAAAGCCAAACCTACTGAGAGTACTTCAGGGGATTCCCCACACAGAAGAATCGAATAACCAACCTCAAGTGCCTACAAGAAGCAGATCACAATAACCAAACTTACTTACATAAAATACAGTCTTTTCATGCAGATTCACCAACCATGTGTGAAACATAAATGAAAGGGTGAAAAGAATTTACAGACTCCTAGGAAAAGCAAAATCTGAAATAAATCAGTGATTAAATTCAAATTTCTAGTGTGTCCTAATTGCATAACATGGAAATTACAACTTTTCTGAAGACCAAAATAGTTCAACAACTTAAAAATAACCTTGAATGAAGGGCTAGGGAAATGACTTAATTGCCAAAGAACTTGCCACACAAACAGGGGAACTTGAGTTGGGTCTTCAGCATTTATTTAAATCTAAGTGAAGCAGAGATAGGGGATCCTGGAGGCTTGCGGAATAGTCAGACCCTGAATGGACATATGGGAACATCAAACATTAATGAAGAAATGGGAAACCAGCATCTACTTCATAATTGAGGGACTCTAAGTCTTCCCCCAGGCATTATCCCGTGACTCCACAGTATCCAAAAATATCCTCCAAAGGGCCTGGGATTTTCAAACAAGCACCATTGGTCAGACATACTCATTTTCCATGGATGTAGTGAGATGTTAGCAAGCATTTGATGGAGACAAGAATGACTTTCAATTTTCCATGGGTAATTTGAAAGAGAACTTGTTAGAACATCAAGTTTATCTATAAAAATCTACTTTTAAGTGTAAAAAGGTAAAAAGTATAAAAGCAAAAGAATTTTAAAGTCAGAAAAACTTTAGCTAAAGAAGGCATGATATTAACACCAAACAAATTGTACTTAAAATAGACTTCAACAAGGGATAAATAATAATTTAATACTGATAAAAGTACTAAGAACATATAAAAGTTTATTTAAGAAAACCTGGCATCAGAGCTCCAAAGTACTTTAAAAATTGATTTAAGGGCTGGAGAGATGGCTTAGAGGTTAAGGCGCCTGCCTCCTAAGCCTAAGAATGCTGGTTCCAATCTCCAGCGATTCCAATCTCCAGGTCCCACATTTAGCCAGATGCAAAGTGACGCAAGGGAGCAATGCTGCACTTGACCACAAGGGGGTGCACACATCTGGATTTTGTTCACAGTAGCTGAGAGACTGCTGGCACGCCCATCTCTATCTGTCTTCCTCTCCATCTCTCTCTCTCTCTCTCTCTCAAAAAAAAATCGATTTAAAAAAGTAAAATGTGGGCTGAAGAGATGGCTTGGAGTTTAAGGCACCTGCCTGCCAAGACTAAGAATGCTGGTTTTAATCTCCAGGTCCCACATTTAGCCAAACACAAAGTAATGCAAAGGCACAATATCACACTTGCCCACCCTGCTGTGCTCTATCACACACACACACACACACACAAATAAAAAGATAAAAAATAAAATAATTTATTGAAGACTTAAAAGTATGTCCTATGATAACCATGAAATTTAGCTATCAGTATAAAACAAAGTCATTTAGAAAATCTCCAAATGATAAGGTAAGGTTATGAAATAAGTTGCCAGGGAAAATATTTACCTCTCCCCACCAAAATATAAAAACACATGTACACAAACATGTGAGTACTCTAAAGCTCATAGCATATATAGCTGGGAAAGAAAGAGTAAGAAAGAAAGAAGAAAGAGAGACAAAAACACATAGGAAGGGAAAGAGAAAGAATTTATATGTGTTTATATATATAGGCATTCATGTGTTTTTTGATATGAGGAGATGACTAGAGTCTGTCGGTTTTGTTCATTATTTTCTTACTGTTTTTAACCATTAACTAAATATTATTCAATTCTACCTATATCCATTTAGAACCTTATTTTTTCAAATTCCTTTACTTTTTTCAAATGACCATGCTGAAAATATTACTTTTCTTGAAAATATTTTTTCAACTGGACCTATAAAAATTATTTTTAAAAATATGTGAGATCAGACTGGAGAGATGGCTTAGAAGTTAAGGCACTTGCCTGTGAAGCATAAGGACCCAGGTTAGATTCTCCAGTAACCATGTAAGCCGGATGCACAAGGTAGCACATGCATCTCAAGATCATTGGCAGCAGCTAGAGGCCCTGGAATGCCCATTCTCCCTCTCTCTCTTTCTCTCCCTCTCTCTCTCTCAAATAACTAAAATAGTTTTTTTTTAATGTGAGATTTTGTATTGTTTTGTTTTTTTATCTGCAACAAAAGAGGAAACTGTAGCTACAGATTTCAGGTAAAATGACAATGTATGCTATAACCAGAATGGCAAACCCCTCAAGATGATGAAACCCAATCCATTAAATCCTTGATTATATTGGGTTATATAGTAATGGCGATTAGTACACATGACATATGGAGTTGAGTGTCATAAAGACTTGATTATACAATGAAATGTTAATCTAGATTATCTGCTCAATCCCTGTGGAAGAAGGAAGCTGAAGAGTGACAGATGACTGTATGGAAGTTTGCACCAATTTTGAAGGAGGAAGGGGATAGAAACCAGAATATAGACCCTAAATACCAAAATAAGAAGGATAAGGCTTCTCACATACAATATCCAGAAGAAACACAGCTACATGCGGCGAGCCCTTCCCAACCAGCAGGAAAGGAACAGCCACAAACGAAGATCCTTCTTGTATCACAGTTTTATTGGAAGCACTTGGTTAACAGATGAGTTGATGGCGGAGGGCCCCAGCACACTTGCTGCAACTTTTATGCTATTCAAGCCTATGTGCACACAAGTGATTGGCTGCAGGATTGACACCACAAGCATATGCCTCGGGATAGGCTGAGAACAAGCTCGTCATGACCACAGCGCCAGGACTAGTTGCTTACCACATGGCAGGCAGAAAGCCAAACACAGCTACACTCATAATGTGATTTCAGAGTTTTCACCACAGATAATAGATTTGTATTGTTTAAACCATTACACTTCTCATGCTGTCATAAAACAGGAATAAGAAGCAATGCAGGGCTGAGAGATGGCTTAGCAGTTAAGGTGCCTGCCTGTCAAGCCAAAGAACACCCGTTTGATTCTCCATGTCCCACATTTAGCCAGACTTAAAGTGACACAAGGGAGTAATGCCGCGCTTGCCCAAAAGGCGGCACACGCATCTGGAGTTCATTCACAGTAGCTGAGAGGCTGCTAGCATGCACATTCTCCATCTGTCTCTCTCTCTCAAAATATAATGCAGCGTGTCATAGACAGTAATTACAAATAGGACTTGTTGAGATCACACTAGCGTAAGCCACTTACAACTGTCCAAAGTGTCATTTGGCTTCCTCCGCTTTTCTCTTTCAATTGATGACTTTAGTGACTTAGTATTCCAAGTACCATAGTTATAGACAGGCTATGCTTCGATTCAGGATCCACCAATTATCAGGAGAAACATTTAGATGTACTCACTCTGTATTAAATGCTAATATGAGCCACAAAGCTATTTCTGTGAAGCAACTTATATTTTAGGGCTTAACTGCTAGTATCAACCTATCTTAAATGTAGACACTGGCATTGGTTTCTAATAGTACCTTAAACATTGCTATCAGATTGATTCATGCAATTTTAGCTTGATTTTCATCACAGATGGCAACAGCAATATACATGTAAATTGTGCATAACACATAATAAATAAATAAATATTTAAAATAAAATAGATATTAAAAATAAAAACTCTTAAATGCCTTACAATGAAATTTAAACATTGCTCAAGAAACAATAAAAAAGATGTTTTTTTTTTCCTTTTTGGTTTTTCAAGGTAAGATGGTCAATCCTCCTATTTCAGCCTCCTGAGTGCTATAATTAAAGGCATGTACTACCATGCCCAGCTTTTTCTTTTTTATAATAAGGAAGTCATTATGGAAATATTATGTCTATGGAGTTAAAGATAAAGGATGGAAGCACTTAGAACATAAAGAGACACGGGATGGGAATGTTATCTCAATGAGTAGAGGGCCTAGAATGTGTGAGGCCTTAACTTCAATCCCAGTAACCCTCCCCAAAATATAAAACAAAAAAACAACTTTGTAAGAACATAAAGGAAGGATGTCTAAGAAGCAAATACAATAACCTCTCTTGAGAGATAATAGAATGAAATCTGTAGTGTCAGGATAGAAGAAGAAGAAATGTGAGTACATCAGAGAGAATAATTAGGATTTGAAGATTGAAAAATAATAGGATATTGGGTACTGGTTCATAGGGAGGGAATTAGAGATATCAGAAATGGGAACATCATTTTTTAAAAATCATGTTATTTATTTGAGAGAGAGAGAGAGCAAGACACACCAGGAGAGAGAGAGAGGAGATGAGGATAGGCATACCAGGGCCTCCAGTCACAGCAAATACACTAGAGACACATGTGCCACCTTGGATACATGGATACTGGGAAATCCAATCTTGGTACTTAGGCTTCACAGGCAACCATTTCAACCACTTTGCCATCTCTCCAGTTTATTAACATCATTTTGATGAGCTTTTAGGTAGTTCAGTATTGGTAAAATACCAAATCTTTCAGAAGAATAAAATCATGAGGAACTATGTGCTCATCTTTTAGGTTATATTCAGAGATACTATAAAAGAGAACTAAACAATCATTGTGGTGAATGAACTGGATCTCTGACAAAAACTTCTCCCACAAACGGGCCATGGTACTCACCACAACTGACACTATGGCTATTGCTGCAATGGCCAAGCCACACTAGCCACCCTTCTTGTATTAATTGTCTTTGACAGTGAACATAGGAGTCACACCAGGAGGTTCAGAGAGAGGAGGAGGTTGGGATGGTGAACAGCAAACCCAGAGAGCAATTTGGATCAAGGTAAGTCTAAGAGGATGGGTACTTAACAGAAATGTGTCCAGGCATCGTGGACATCAGACAAACATGCAAAATGACTTCTCTTCCTTTGTCATTGCCAGGGGTACGCTGTGGGGAATCATTGGAGGAATACCATAGAATCCAGTGTAGTACTCTGCCTGGACATAATGGATCTCAGGTGTGTGAGCTTTCTACTTCCCTTGAGATTCTGAGTCACAGGATCTGTAGAAAGTTCTGTTCCTAATGCACCAGGGACAATATTGTAGCTGTGGGGAAAGGGGAAAGGTACACTGCCAGGAAACTCTGGCAGAAATTAGTCTATGCTTATCAAAATCCATCTCATCTGGAAGGGTACATAGATTTAACTTGTCTGAACTCCTGAGACTGAAGTCCTCCATCCCTCCTATGTATGGATAGTGAGTCAAAAGATAATTCAAGAGAAAATAAAAAACAATGAGGAAAAAGGAAAGACTTCTAATTTTTGTTACTGATTTCTATTTTTTGTTACTATTCTTTTTTGAAAACTTTTTAGTTATTTATTTTATTCTTTATACTTTCTTTTTATTTTTACTTATGGGTTTTACTTTTTTAAACTACTGTGTCATAACTTTTATCTCACGGACAATACTTTCATAGCTGAACTATTTCTTTATTTTATGTGAACAGGAAACCCAGAGCTTTCAAACCCTATTTTTCAAAGGGGAAATTAGAATAACTATGTGATGCCCATTCCTTAACAGGAGAGTATTGAAAAGGAATTACAATGCAAAGGTGAAATTTCTCCTTATTTAAGCTATGTCTCTGAGAATCAACATGGGATTTTAGGCTACAGAAAGATAATAAACACATTTAGGAGAAAAAATATAACTTCAAGAAGGAGTTATAAATAGAGAAATAATATTTTATCCTAACTTTCTTAATAATTATACTGTTTTCTGTTTGAAAAAGAGGGGAGCAAAGATAGAAAGGAAAGGGAGGAAGAGAAAGAGAGATAGTGTGAAAACAAATGTCAAGAGTATGACTGCTTAATGGAAATTTCTATTCATTGCTTGGATTCACCCATCTTCTGGTCTCTAGGGTTCTAAAGATAGTATATAAAGTAACAGTATAACAATGCCAGTGGGTAATTTGGGTGATTTATTAAGTCTATAATAACAACTTTTATTTTCATTATTATCATGGCATTACCTTTTATGTTTGGTCCCCAAACTGAAGTGAAAAATACAGAAATACAAGTTCCTTCAAGAAAGCACATGTTCTCTGCTTAATGTTTCCAAATGAAGACATAGAGTAAATTGTGCATAACACATAATTACTTTTTGTTTACCATATTTAGTATTAAACAGTTCGTAACAAGATACAAGCACCTGAAGAAACCCAGAACAGTCTTGCTAGGCTAATGTGTCACAACATATATACAACCTAAATTTATAATCCACGGGCATAAGCACTTTTGAATACAAATGCTGACAGATATTTGACTATAATAGTACACAAAAATTTACCAGCCTACTGAAAAATTTTAAAAGTTCCAGCATGCTTAAGCTAGACAAGAAAAAAGGGATATAGAACTTTGCAGCTCTTGCTGTTGTATTCTATTTTTTTTTTTTTCATTACAAAAACAAAGAGAAACAGTGGTATCTATCCTCAGGGAATAAAATTCTGAAGGCTGTTTACAAAGAACACAGCAACAAAAGAACTAACAAATTCTAATATTTTGTTAAAATATTAGAGATTTATATTTTATTCAACTATTACTCAACATAAAACATTCAGTCAAAAGAAAAGTCATTTTTAAACCTTTTATCATAATTTCTTACAATGTTATTTACACACAATACTAGTCTGTCCACATTAAATTACCTTACAAAGTAGATATAAAATTCTAGGCTATCTGAAACAGGCTTAAAAGTAATATAAATTTTGTTCCAATAATGCATATCTCTTGGAAATATGAATGAACTCCCGAGACTTGGCTGTAAGTTTGAGAATAATTAATCATGAGAATGATTCTGATATATTACCTAGTTCACATTTCCAAGAAAAAATAACATCAATATTTCTATTTACATGATGCAAAAAAGAGTATATTACCATGTACCCTTTACATGTACCATGTATCATAATTGCAAACTTCTTTTCCTCCTCACACACACACACACACACACACACACACATACTCATTCAAGCACACACAACCCAAATTCTTTTTTTTTTTCTTTCTTTGTTTTTCTTTTTTATTTTAGAGAGAGAAAGAAAGATAGGGAGAGAGAGAAAATTGGCACACCAGGTACTCAGTCACTGTAATCAAACTCCAGATTCTTGCTCCACCTAGTGGGCATGTGTGACCTTGTGCTTGCATCACCTTTGTGCATCTGGCTTACATGGGATTTGGAGAGTAGAACATAGGTCCTTTAGGCTTCATAGGCAAGTGCCTTAAGCACTAAGCCATCTCTCCAGCCCCAAAATTCTTGATAGTGTTAGTGATGAAAAGTCATAAGATAAACTAGACCTTTCTTTTTATGGGAGAAAGTATATGAAGATACAAAGCCATTAGGAACATTTCCCTCATGTCAAATATCAGTAGGATAATTTAAGTGATATTATGTGTGGCTTCCAATCACATTTACCCTGACTTCCAATTTTGTATAATTCCTACTCAATATCTTCCCTAGGATATTTAATGGGCAGATTAAAGTTTAGCATTCTCAAAATGGAATTCTAAATATGTACCTACCATTTTTCTTTCCAAATCTTCTTTTCATTGAGCTTCTTCAAGTTTTTTAGTTCATGATACCTTTACCAAACACTTTCTCCTGCTATGCCAGAAGTTACCTTAGGGAGGGACCAATGACCTCCAAAACAGGTCATAAAGAACAAAGATGGTGTTGGTTATTGCCGTGGCCAGAAACAAGATGCAATAACAGTAGTTGATAGTGTCAACTAAGCTGACTTCAGGGACCTCCACACCACGGTAGTGTGAGCAAAGCTGCCACATTTACTTTAGTGAAATTTTCCACATCAGAAGTACTTAATACCCCTATACATATTATTGGATCTCATATATCTATGCAGACTGAATTCTGGTTTTTCAAGGACAATCAATGTCATCTTACTGGAAGTGCCCACTAGGGGAAGACATAGTGAAGGGGGTAATGGGAAGACAAGAGACATAAGTCCCATGCCTGCCTGCCAGGATTGGGGCTATTGCTGCTAGGCTCAGGCTACTGTTTTTCTAAAGAGTGTATTCTTATTCCTCTTCTTTCTGTAAGTACATTCTTGACTGATTGTTCAACCACTGTGCCTGGTCTGAATTGTATTTCAGGAGCACAAGAACTGAGACTGCTGCCCGGGTGAAAAGTATAGAAAACTGGAGACCGCACATAACAACCAGACAAAAAAAAAAAAAAAAAAAGAAATCTTGTTTCCAGAGCTCTCATTACCATAACTATATTATACTTCTAGCACATGCTTCCATTATTTAGTCACAGGCAAAACCTAGCAATATTAGTATTATGTTGAAAATAGATAAAAGCATGACAGATTATATATATCTAAATACATATATTTTCAAATTAATCTTAATACTTATCTATGCTTCTATGTAGACCTAATTAATTCATTTTGGTATCCAATTATATTAAGTAATAAATTTATCCTAAACCCCATGAATACTTAGATAAATTCCTTTATTAATGAATTTGGGTTACTTTAGTAATAACATCCAAAGCCCTAAAGCAATACTTACACAAGTCCACACACACACACACACACACACACACACACACACACACACACACACACACACACCATGCTTAAAATCCTTTTTAAGTTTTTTTAATATATATAATGGGCACACCAAAGCCTCCAGCCACTGCAAATGAACTCCAGACACATTCAAAAGAATAGCATTACCAGATTTCCAGATAAAAACAGATTGAAATATTATTAGGTAAGGTTGAATTGCTCTTCAATGATCCTTAACTATACTTAGCATCAATAGGATTTTCATTGCTAGATAATTTAAGTGTAACATAATATCTCATTAATGCAATAGTGGTTTACCTTGTTTTTCCCTGCATACGTCATGCACAACTCACATACTTACCAAACACTCATGTTGCTTCCGTTTATTTTTTTTCTTTATTTTCTTAAATTTTTTACTGATATCTTCTATACTTATAGACAATAAACCATGATAATTCCCTCCCCTCCCCACTTTCTCCTTCACAACTCCAGTCTTCATCATATCCCCTCCCTCTGACTGTAAGTTTCTCTTTTATTTTGATGTCATCATCTTTTTCTCCTATTAGGAGGGTCTTGTGAAAGTATTGCTAGGCATTGTAAGGTTGTGAATATTGAGGCCAATTTCTGTCTGGACAGTTGCATTGTAAGGAGTGGTACCCTTCCTTTGGCTTTGACATTCTTTCCGCCATCTGTTCCACAATGGACCCTGAGCCTTGGAAGGTGTGGTAGAGATGTTTCAGCACTGGACAGTCCTCTGTCCTTTCTTCTCAGCACTATGTTGCCATTCCAGTGGTCACTGCCATCTGAAAAAAGACGCTTCTCTAACCAAAAGTGAGAGTAACATTAATATATGAATATGAACATGAAGTGTAGTGCTGTCAGGGCAGCTTGGTGAGAATAATATATACATTTAGCCAGACAAGAGTACGGTTTATTATTTTTTTTCCTGTTTTCTCATGTGTGTGCTTTGCTATCTCTTTAGCGTGAAGGAGTCCTTCAAGTATTTTCTGTAGAGCTGGCTTATGTGTCAGAAATTTCTTTAGCCTTTTTTTGTTGTGGAATGTCCTTATTTCTTCTTCAATCTGGATAGATCTCTTTGCAGGATAAAGTAATCCTGGTTGACAGTTGTTATCTTTCAGAACTTGGAATCCATCATTCCAAGCCTTTCTGGCTTTTAAATTTTGTGTTGCGTAATCTGCTGTGATCCTGATGGGTTTTGTAGGTCACTTGCTTTTTTCTCTCTAACTACTTTCAAAATGTTTTCTTTGGTTTGCGTGTTTAGTATTTTAATTATAATGTGGTGAGGAGAGGTTCTTTCCAGTTTTTGTCTGTTTGGTGTTCTAAAGGTTTTCTGCATCTGCATTGCAGTTCTTTTCCAATTTGGGGAAATTTTCTTCTATGATTTTGTTTAAAATGCCTACTAAGCCTCTGAATTGAAATTCTTCTCCTACTATACCCTGAATTATTATGTTTAATCTTTTCATAGTGTCCCGGATATCTTGAAATGCCCATTCATACCTCCCTATTAGCTTGTCCTTCTCTTTGTTTGACTTTATTAGATCTGCTACCTGGTCTTCTAGTTTAGATATTCTGTTCTCTCCTTCATCCATTTTACTGGTGAGACTTTTCACAATGTTTTTTATTTGACTGTGTTTTGCAGTGCTAGAATTTCAGCTTGGTTTTTCTTCCATATTTCTATTTCCTTACTCATGTCTTATAGTGACCTCCTTACTTCATTAAATTTGTTTCCTGTGTTCTCTTGGAATTCTTTCAGTAGTTTATTTTCTTCTTTAATTTCTTTGTTTTCTTCATTGGTTCCTTTGATTTCTTCTTTCATTCCTCTGAGTATAGATAAAATCATTTTTTTGGAAATGTTTGTCAGGCATTTCATCTAAACCAGTCTTATTAGGGGTCATTTCTGATGGATTTATGATTTTTAGTGGGATTGTATTATCTTAATTCTTTGTGTTTCTTGTATTATAATGTTGCAATTTTTGTATTCTGAGTTGGCTTAATCCTTGGGTTTTCTAATAATCTGTGGTGCTTTTAGATTTGGAAATCCGACTTTATATGCCTTCAGAGTAGGATTTTAAGGTGCCAAGTGTAGCTCTTGTACTCCAAGTCAACTGAAGGAGTAATCTTAGGTGTTGTTGTTTGCCTGATATTCAAGTATTTTAGTGGGCTGGGTGGAGCAATTTACTGACAAATTCTAAAATTCAACTGAGCAATGTACATATTCAATAAAAACTAGCACAGACTATGCAAGTGTGGGGATTGAAACAACCAACCTTATAAAGCCAAAATCTCCAATGGTGTGTGTTGCTTTCTATCCTTAATCCTCTCAGCTGGGAGGTTGAGATTTCTGTTCTGAAATGGGTTCAAGGTCAGCTTGTGTCTGAATCAGACACTGTCTGCAATCACAACAGAAGAAAAAGACAAAGGCCCTATGAATCTGAAAGCATTAAAGGTAGCAATAGTCAACCCCCAAATATAGCTCAATTGAGACTGATAAAGCCAACCAAGAATATGTAACCCATAACCTGCCCTGACATGGAAAGAGAGATTAGCACTTCCAGTGCAGGCCTATGTACCTGCATTTTTGTCAGTGAGACTCATTACCTTTTGGGGTGGCTTCAAATCTCACACATGCTGAGTGCCCAACTCAATCCCTCTGTGTTATGCTGTGAATCTGGTGTTCTGATCAGCTTTACTGGATGCCCTGCTGTCAGGGGCTGAATGAGTTCTCTGGAGGGTCACAGTGCTGTCAGTTGGGGGATGGGAAAGTGCAGGAAGCCTGGAACTGCTCAGCTGGTCCCACCTGTGTCCCCTTCAGCGGCTCCTCTGCTGTCTCCCACTTAGGTTTCTTGACTTTGTAAGGAGGCTGATGAGGTTGGAAATTCCCCTAGTTTGGTCTCTGCTCTTGCAGTTGGGCACCAAGCAGGTGCATGGGTCTGCAAGGGTCCACGCTTGGACCATGGGTCCAGATATGCAAGCTCCTTGTGGGTTTTCTGGCCTATTTCCTCCTTTCTGATAGATCTTAGTCTCTCCTGCTTCTCCACTGTTGCCAATAAAAACCTATACGCCTTCACTTTTCAGATGAAGAGTGTATTTTGCCGTGGTTTTGTTCAAATCACTCCCTAGACTTGCTTCTGTTTTTCAATTAATTTTCTATTTTGCCTTTGAAATAGTTTCCATTTTAAAATTCTGTCCAAATTCTTAGAATTCTCTACAAACCTTGCATTTCATAAGATGTAATTGTCAGATTGAAACCCATGGTTTCTGACTCATTTAAATGTTGTAATGTTTGATAATACAGTTGTTTAAATTAAAAAATATATTTAGCTTTGTTCTTTTTTATTTAATTATTAGCAATTACGAAACCAGCACTTACCATGAAGCCATAAGTATATTCTTTTATGTTTACAGGAAAGATCAATGTAGGATGATATTTCTTTATATACAATTATGAATTACAGATACCCTAAAACTATAATACTGTTTTCAAATCACATAACTTGTTATTGAAGAATCTACTAAGGTAGTCAAGTCTGCTTTATTTCCTTTGTCGAATGATGAAGGTACATAAGAATGTGATAGTAATAGTTATCTTGCACTATTGTTTGAGATTTTCATATGTAAGAAGGGTAAAGTCAAGTAGCAGTCAGCATGCCAATCGTTTGCTATTGTAAATGTATAGTGGTTGGTTTGTGACTCTCATGATGTATTATATTGTCTTTTGTCTCTCTTCTAATGTTTATGTTAACAACAACACACTCTTGATGAAATAGCCCTCTTTGCCGTCTTGAATTTTATTGATGTGATTTTAGATATTCTTTTCCAGTGGTTCATCAATTGTTGCACGAATACTACCTTATTTTATTCAGAATGGAGTCTATAACAAGTCTTAAATTTATTTATTTATTTATTTATTTATTTATTTATTTATTTATTTATTTGGGAGAGAGAGAATGGGCACACTGGGTCCTCTAGCCACTGCAAAGATACTCCAGATGCATGTGCCACCTTGTGCATCTGGCTTATATGAGTACTGGGGAATCGAACCTGTGTCCTTGGGCTTCACAGGCAAGCATCTTAACCACTAAACCATCTCTCCAGCTTAAATTTTAAATCAACAAATTTTTCACCACTCTTCATTTGGCTCTTCAAAATTCATTTGGTTGTTTCATCCACCATATGCTCCCTATTGTATTAGTAGTAGTTGAGTTTTGTCATTATTGATTTTTGTTAATAATATTTATATTATCACTATTGCTTACCATTGTATATTTACTTATTTTACTTCATTTGTGACCTTCAAAACATTGCATTATTTTTCTGTAAATATTTTTTACCTTAGTTAAAGTAGGATATTTTTGCCAGTAAGATTGGTGTTATGTTGAAATTACAGTTTTTTTTTAAATCTATTACATATGTAAACAATTGTACCTTATAATTACATGTTGACCACTTACTCAGACACTAAGGCTTATCCCAATGACGGGTTTGTTGCTGGACAGAATCAGCATCTGGTTCATGGTTTGCTATTGGCATGCAAGAGTTTTAATTTTTTTGTCTTTAGCTCAGCAATGCATTTATCTTGACAAGTTTACATATACTACTATGTTCTTAGAAGGAGAAGACAGATTTGTTGATGTTGTCTATTCTTTCAGTTTGGATGAGAATTATCCATATTAATCTTCAAATAATTGTTATATTATGTGAACAATGTATATTTTACACTGGTTTAATAAATGTGTAAATTCTTTTTAGCTAACTATCATCTTTTTAATACTAGGTTTTTCCCTCAATATAAATGTATATTTCCAGATTTAACAGATTTTCATGTTCATAAATAACATCCTGAACATTGAGCACTGTACTCAATTGAGACACTCAACCTCAATAAAATGAAGAGAAGAAAAATAGAGAAGAAGCCCAACCTCCAGCATTCTTTGCACTCAGACACATGCATATACATGTATACACATCTTATATATACAACCACACAAAAGTAGTGATACATGTATATACATTTTATATATACAAACACACAAAAGGAGAGATATTTCAGAATGCTCAGCTTGATAGCCTATCCAGACTTTATAGCTATTTGATTTTGCAAGCAAATCAAAGTCCAAAGCCCTAGAAGGAAATTAAAGAGCAATGAGATGCTGTCACAGGATGGCTTCCTAAGAAGGCAAATTTTGAGACCACAGAGTAGAAAGTTGAGCATCCACCAACATCTCTGAAAATAACTAAAATAAAGTAGATGGAAGACTTGGGATATAGCTAACAGGTAGACTACCTGTCTACCATGTACAGGACCTGGGATATATTCTCAGAAGGGAAAAAAATGACTGCAAATTACAAGGGAAAGAAAGAATAGAGACAGAAAAAAAAAATGAAATTAAAGCACTATTCCAACAGTGGTATCAGCCTGAGGTTCTGGTGTGAGATACCCCTTAAAGGTTGGCCTTAGTAGGCCAGAAGTAAGTAACCCTGTTCTTTGTTCATTCCTGCACTTTATACTCATTGCATGGGAGCAATCCCAGGAAGAAACACCATCTTAGCAAGGCAATTCTCTGCAGCTGAGAGAAACTCCAAAGAGCTTAGCACTAAAAGTGTCTATGTTAGCATTTCCAGCAAGCGAAAAAACAAGTCTCCTTGGAGCTGGCTGGTAGCTGCAGTATCCATAAAAGATATATAGAATGACATAATGACAAAACCTCTTCAATCTTGATTGACCTGCCTAGACAAGAGCAAATCTGATTTCGGCTGGTGTACTTGGAGTAGCTAGGTACTAAAGAAAACTCCCAAGTGTAACAAAATAAACAAATACACACACATATATATAGAGAGAGAGAGAAAGAGAGAGAGAGAGAGAGAGAAATATATAGATAGATATACATACATATGTGTGTGTAAAAGTATTGAACATTGCTTTCTAGAGAATATTTCAAAATTAACTAAATAAAGTTCATGTGAACATCTACCAGACATTTTAAGGTTTAAATATTTTCACTTTTCTGGAAGTTTTATCTTGCTAAATATAAATAGCCAAAGCCAGAATTACTCAAATACTAAATATTGTAACATCTTCTAGTATCAGACACTTATGTAGAGTGTTACTCTCCTCCAGGGTCAAGCTGCCTGTATGCTCTCCTTTAGGGTGGCTCCCAGACTTGAGAATGTCAAGAACAGCTCATTTTCTCCTACTTTTTATTTTCTCTTTGGCCGAACCCAAATTAATTGTACACATGCTGTGCACTGGAATATGCTGTGTTGTAATAGTTTAAGGTTGAAGTGCTCTCAGTCACAGTTAAATGAAAAATATTAAATTCTTAAATTTTGTTTAGCTAAACTTAAGGCACAATATTGATACATATTAGGAGCAAGGAAGCTTTTCTTATAGGTAGCCAGCTGGGAAGTGGCCCAAAGTAAATATGGATACCTCCCTGTTTGTCCTGGAGAGACTGGAACTCCAATGTGATTCAGTCTCATCCAGGATGGCTGTAAGCAACAGAAGCAGAAGCTTCGGGATTCTTCTACTTTTCAACACTGGTGGGTAGTCCCTTCCAGAGTCAGCACCCTTCCTGTGCCCAAAAATCAACTAAGATCCAATATAGGCTTTTTCAAAAAACATTTTTATTTATTCACTTATTTGCAGCAGAGAGAGAGGAGAGAGAGAGAGAAAGAGAGAGAGAGAATGGGCACATCAGGGCCACTAGCCTCTGCAAATGAACTCTGGATGTATGCACCACTGCTCCTGGCTTTATGTGGGTACTGAGGAATTGAACCCTGGTTATTGGGGCTTTGCAAGCAAATGCCTTAGCCTCTGAACCCTCTACACAGCACCAAAATATGCTTTTGATTTGGCAGGGAGATGCATCCTAGTTGTATGCCTAATTCATATAAATGGGCCTGAGCCAAGCCTCCAAGAGTGGGAGAGATCATTTCCTAGTCTTTCTCTGGCAGGGGAGGAATTCCTCTTGGTTTGAGAGCCTTTCTGGATTTTTCCTCCTATTTCATCTCTTCCTAAATAAATCCTCCAGAACTCACTCTTCTCAGTCTCTGTGTTTTCATTTCATTTTGCTAAACATGGACCAGGACTTGAGACTTGATAGCCATGGGCATTGTTGGGGGCTGGGGGAGAGTTCTAAACTCAGAGCTCAGTCTCTCTTCTGGATCATTACAGACCGCCAATCCCTGAAATACTGTATCATTTCTGTGGCTTTAACTTTGAGGTTGTCATGCCTCTTACTGGCTCTCTTTCTTTAGCAACACTCTCACCCACCATTAAGTGTACTAAGAACTATTTTTTAGAGTTTCTATGAGATTTGATGAGAAAATGTTTTATAATACATTGTATGCATAAATGCACCATTACAAGGCAAGAAAAACTATATTATTTTTACATGAAATAAAATCAACTAAGAACATCTTAAAAGCAACATTCATTAGTAACATGTAATTCTAGAGTAATTCTCAAACTGTACTCTGACCTTAGAGAATTTCTTTGAAAGTCAGTTGCTCACCTAGATATATGTACTTCAGTAGTTAAAACCCTATTTAAGATAGGAAAACTACAGTTTTATTTTATAGTGAGTAATAATGGACATTCTAGTAAGTAAATATATAAAACAAAACCTAAGAAGAAAACCTGTAAATCCTTTGCTTGAATTCTTAGACATTAATGCTACTTCAATTGATTCCCTCTTTCTCTGTCTCCAACCTCTTCCTCTGCCCCACTTCTCTACTCTCTCTCTTTCGCCCTCTGTTTCCCTTTTTCTCTTCCATACACACTACTTATGTGCCCTTCTTTCTTGGACTCAACTTGTCATATTTCCCCTAATTTTCTCGAACAAATTTATCACTATTTGTCGTTGTTTCTAAGTGCTATGGAAGACTCATTCTGGGGATTCACCAGAATCCTCCCTAAGGTAAGAATACCAAAATAGATTAAAACTGAAGTATTAAAATCCTTGCTGGTTGTGATTGTCTCTCCACGATTCAGAGTGTAACCCAGTAGGAGTAAAATTGGTTGCTAAGCTTGAGCACCCTTAACTCTCATCAAAGCCTCCAGCCTACAAGTCCAAGCACAAATTATCAGCATTGTTTTCTACTATGAAGTTCCTAGGCCTTAAGTCTCATGGTCAATGTTTTTCTCCAATAACAATGCTTTCTATCGTTTTCTTAGTTTGAATTTTATTATATTTTTATTCTTTTCGTCTCCTCTTTTTGAAGTTTAGAATGATGTTATTATAAAGTATTATAGATATAAAGAGAAGGAGGAGCTGGAGAGATGGCTCAGCAGTTAAAGGTGTTTGCTTGTAAATCCCGAAGGCCCAGTTTTGATTCATCAGTAGCCACATAAGGCCAGATACACAAAGTTGTGCATATGTTTGGAGATTGCAGTGGCAGAAGGCTCTGGTGTACCCATCCTCTCTTTCTCTATGTCTCCCTTGCAAATAAATAATCAATAAAAATATATTTTGACAGGGCATAGTGGTGCATGCCTTTAATCCCAGCAGACTGAGGAGGATCACCATGAGTTAGAGACCACCTTGAAAGACTATATAGTGAATTCCAGACTCTAATTAGAAAAGCCCCACATATATATATGTGTGACGAAAGAAGGCAGAGAGCCTATAGGCAGGAAGGAGGCCAGGCATGGTGGTGCACACCTTGAATCCCAGCACTCAGGAGGCAAAGGTAGGAGGATCGCCATGAGTTTGAGGCCATCCTGAGAATACAAAGTGAATTCCAGGTCAGCCTGGGCTAGAGTGAAACCCTACCTCAGAAAACCAAAAACCAAAAAACAAACAAAAAGAAAAAAAAGAAAGAAAAAAGAAACCACCACGAAAGGTCCTAAACAGGCATCCCTTACCTCTATGACTCTTACCTCTGATTCCAGTTTAGTAATTATGGTCATTTAATATTCCATTTTCAAATATTTAAAAATGCGTATAGCCTAGAAAATACACAGCATTTCCCTCCAAAAATATAAGCCTGAATTAAAGCTAAAAATAATGGCTCTGATCCCAGTTTAAACCATCTGACTTCAGGGACATAATTATAGGAAGAAACTGTGACTTAGGTCCAATTACATGCTGGGCTCTAGCTGGGTGCCTCCTGTTTCTTTGAAGATGAGTATCCAGAATTAGAATTTAAATTGTGAGTTGTAAGTTCAAAAAAAAAAAAAAAAAAAAAAAAAAAAAAAAAAAAAAAAAAGCAGGGTCTATTTGGTTTCTGCTGGTTAGAGTCATCTTTGATCCCAGAGGGGCCAACTCCAGTGTCATTGACTTATTTCCCTGAGCCTGACCTCAGCCTTTTACATTAAAAAAAGAGGACTAGGTTCCTGAGAGATGGATTTAATTGTCTTTTCATGTATCTTTACACTTTAATACCTTATAGACAGAACCTACTTCAGATCAATATACACAAATGTAACTCTTTTCTCCCACACCATATATATATATATATATGAAGGCTGGATGTACCAAAGGGAGGAAAATAGAGGGGAAACGAAGATCTCGCAAACTAATATAGTAATTAGCTTCTCTATTTAAAAGCTCTTAAATTCCATTAAAAAGCAGTACTAACCCTCAGTAAACTGCCACCCCTGGATAGGAAAGAATAACCAAATTTCCTTCTGAAATGACATTTTTGAAAACCGACACAATGAATTCAATTCTACACTAAAGATTTATTTCCTACCAGTCAAGATTAATTCAAACCTGTCTTCCAAATGCAATGAGAACTAGAACTTACTGTCATCCAGTTTTGCTGTATGTGTCTTCTCTAAATATCAGATACAGATGGAGGAATTGCAATGTCATCCAAACTCTGTATTAAGGAAGGAAGGTCAAGAAAACACATGCTAGAGTAACACTACGTCTAATGTGTGTGTGCGCGCACATGTGTTTGATTTTCATTCTGGAGAATTTGTACATCTACTCTTATCTTTATCATACACATGTAGCAAAATGGGGGTGAAGAAGAAATTTATTTGAGCTGTTGCAAAAGGAAGCCAATTGCTATGTGGAATGATTTCATTCTCCACAATTCACCACTAGAGTAGAAGTGACATATTTGAAAAATGATACAGCCATCTTTTGAAGCTACACTAAGGAGTTCCAAAATTAATTCAATGCATAATTAACTGTTTATGGAGCCAAATCACAACATGCATGTTGCAATTAAAACAGTAAATAATCATTTTGCTCACTGTCTTGTTTTTCATTGAGAACTGATAAAAATCTCTTGTAGCATATGGAATCAGGTAACCTAGCATATTCACTTACAGTTATTTATAGCACCACTAATTCTATTTAAATGAGTTGGAATGAAAACAGTTTAAACAAAAAGTAATATCATTGGACTTCTGGTCAAGATGGCCTCCGTATAAGCATGCCTCACCTGGTGCAGAAACAAAGGCAAGTCCTTTAGGGTTCTTTAGCAGTCTTTGGGGGACATGGGGATCTGGAAGGACACTGAAGAATAAAAACTCCAATTCCCATGCACTAGGGGAACTCTAGTCCTCACAACTCCCAATCCCCTGGGTAGCATTCCCCACCGCATCCCCTCGCAGCCGCCCCCATCCCCAGCGGGTATCCCTGCCTACAGGGTGTCTGCATGGCCTCTTCCCTCACCCTCCACCTGGTTGGGAACCCCGTTCACCTGGTTCTCTGTGCCACAGCAACCCCCCTCCCTACCCACCCCTGCTTCCCTACCCACAAGGGGAACCCCATCCACCTTCCACATGCTGCCCCACCCCCACCCTCCACCTTGTCAGGTAGCCACACCTACCAAGAAACCACTTTAACCCACTCCCATGCCCTCTGCCTCAGCAGGTAGCCATGCCCACCGGGAAACCATTTCACCTGCTCCTGTCCTCTGCCTCAGCAGGTAGCTACATCCACAGGGAAACTGCTTCACCCTGCTCCCCCACCCTCCACCTCTGCAGGTAGCCACTGCACCCCACTCCCCCACCCTCTGGTCAAACATGGAGCAGATCATCTTCAGTGAACTCACCCAATCACAAAAAGATAATCATCTCATAGTGTCATTCATCTGTGGCTCCTAACCTGAATCCGCCTGAGATGCTGCCAAACCTAAGTACCCTGAGGACCAGACAATAGGGAGGGTGGGATGGGAGAGGGTAAGGGTGGGAGGGAGTGAGAGGGTGGGAGGGAGGGTAAGGGTGGGGGGACACAAATAGGGACCCAAAAGTAAATGATACTACAATAACCCTATATTCTGAACAACAGTCTAAAACATTGATCCTTCAGCAGTCCCACAGAGGGAACACCTGAACCACAGGAATCTGGAGAGAACATCATGAAGACCAACCTTAATCTTTTCCTGTTTCTCTATCTCCCCCACCCCTCTATACTCACTTTATCTTTTATATTACTTATCTTTTTCTTCCCTCACCTTCCTTGGCCCTGACTTATAACCCCAGCACCAGCATGGGGTTAACTTCCACAATGAGCTGTTGATCCGAGAGACCTTACAAGGTATCCCAAAAAAGACAGATTTCTGTCAGAGTTCTTGGTGACCCCACCAAAAGTTAATGGTAAGTCCCTACTGTCAAAGACAACATACATGGGTGAGATAAAACAAGGAGAGACCTGGTCGGAATTTGGAAGAGAGTCAGTCCCCAGTTAGCTAGTCTAGTGCCAGAGGGTGCTACACGAGTGACTGGGGGAAAATGGCCAACATCTGTCCAAACAACTCATAGTCTAAGCTATCAGCAGGAGACAACCTGATGTAATGCTCAAACAAGTGCAGTAGTGGCACACAGCCATGGTGAGTAACCAAGAGCTCTTGATTTGGCTAATAGATCCACTCAGTGGAATGGAACTCATTGCTGGAACTGGGAAATAAGTCAAAACCATGTACAAAAAATGAGCTCAGTCTCCAAGATCAAGACACCACTAAATATGGGCTAGAAGAGGGCCTACGCATATAAAATTCTCTCTAAAATAAATATGACCATCCCATCTATCTTGTAATAACTTCTCTCTCCATTGGAGAATTTGCTTATCTTTTTTAGATGGACAACGAACCTGAAGGGAGGATCAGCCAATCACACCTCACCAGGGCCCCAGCTGAAACCATAGAGTAATGTGGGGGAAGTGCAAGAGTACAGCATTCTTGGTGATCACAACACCAGAAAAAGGCTGAAGGAGATAAACACAGAGAATATCCAGAGACACAGAGGCTCCCAAAACCTCATCACTGTAGTGGAACTAAAATGATCCCAACGTGGCTCTGGGAAGTTCATGGATGAGGGGGCAGAAAGAGTGTTAGAGCTACAAGTTGGGGCATTATGCACAGAGACTTGGCCTACCCCCATAACTCTTGACGACCCCCACAATGCATGACCCACATTCCCCATTGATGAGGGTCCCTTTGGAAGAGGGAGGACAGGGAGGAGGATAATGGAGTCACCAGTATGAATGTAAAATTAGAATAATATAAATTTAAAAAATTATTAAAAAGTAGTATCATTCTTTTGCAAGATAATGACCCTAATTCTTTACTTAAGTAGACATAAGAAAATTGGGACCAAATATCAAAATTATGGAATTCACATATTACAAAAAATAATTAATCATAGTAACAATATTTCAGCTGATTCCTTTCCCTTTGCTTCCATTTCTCTAATAGCAACATGTTCACTCAAGAGCACCAGATAGATGCATAGAGAAAGTCTTCAAGTGGGGGTGAACTACTGGTGATTACACACAATAATGCCTTAAAAATTCACTCAAAAATATATGTCACTTTGCATCAGGATTTATGTGGATACTAGGGATGATTGAAATGTAGTTGGCAGGCTTGCCAGAAAACACATTTAACCACTGAGCAATCTTCCCATCCACTTGATATGTAATATTATCCTAACTTCACCTGTACATTTCTTTCTATAAGCCATGAATTCTAGAATAAATTGAATACCTAGGCTATATATGAGGGCAAGTACACTCAGGTTCAAATCCTGGTTCTATATTTACTACCAATATGGATTTGGAATTTTTAAACTTTTCTCTTTTTATTCTTAATTCATACAATAGGATTAATTATTATTTCTCATTATTACAAGAATTGTAAAGATAAAAGGTACCTTATAGATACACATTATATGCTTAAAATGATCTCACCCCTATTGAACATTAGAATTACCTAAAATCTGATGGAAAGTTTATCTCAAACTTCCTTTGATACAATCTCTGGGGAGGGTCCCAATGTCAGTATGATGCCATAGCTCCCTGAGGAAATAGCCACATTGCCAACCATTGGGACATTAAATTGTTACTCATGTATATTCTTATAGCCTAATCATAATTACAGTGTATAATTAATCTGACCAGTGATAAGTCACGTTCACCACAAATGACAGGAGCCTTTCTTAATTAGCAGTTTTGGCACACTGCTACCAACTCAATGTATGCATATGTTATCTTGGAAAGTCATCACTAAGTCTGTTTACAAATCTCTTGTCACATCTATATTGTGCATCATTAGGAAAAGGAAATATTGGGATATGGTCCTTGACAGAGACAGAGCCTTTCTCAGCTCTTGGGTGGGCAATAACACAGGAGTTAGCAACATTGTAAAACTAAATTTTCACCCAAAACTTCCACTGACTCACAAGCCTCTTGGCTCTGATCTTGCGAATCCAGCAAATGAAGTCCACAGACCACAGGATAGGGTTGAAAAAGATTTGATTAGATTATCTTGCCCAGGGAGTCAAGCAGTCATTCGAGGCTGCTGTCTAGTCAGTCCAGCTCCTGATGTCAGGTCTCTAGGGTCAGGATTTCTGGGAAAGGGTAATCTGCCCAGAAATTTTAGTTCTCCAGCAAGGGCCTTCTTGAAGAGGGTAGAAAGTCACCCTAAGCAGGGGGCAGAGACAAGAAAAGGCCAGACACTTCTGATGTTTCTGATCTGCAGTAAAGTGAAATGACCCATATTTTCTCCTACAGTCCACTCCCACAAATTCGCAAGCTTAGTGAAGACAATACTATTCAGTTTGGGGTCATGTTACCCTAGCTACATAGTTAATTTCTATCTCCTGTTCTTCAATAACACTCCATGCAAGATCCAATCTGTGAAGAACATCCTTGGAGTTCTCTTCTACTTCCTAGTTTGGGACCTGGCATTATAAACATTGTAAGAAATGTGTAAGAGAAAAGCAAAAGAGAACACAGGACATTGATTTCTATAAACAAGACTGTTTATTAAGAGAAAATTGCGAGGGACCTCTGCTTTCCCACAGGAGGAAGGAAGGCTGAAGTACCGGGCCAGGCTGGGGTTTAAGCTTATAAGGGGGATCCTAAGACAAACAAACTGGAACAGCTGCAGGTTCCAAAGAAGTAGATAAGGAACTGTAGTTATATGTGTCCTTGCTCAGAATAAGCTATTTTAGCCAAATTGCCTAGGGAGGATAACCCACCAGACAGTTTCTGTTCCCTCAAGGTTTTCTGAGCTAAGGGAAGTTTAGTTTATCATTTGGGAGTAAACAGGCTTGTCAAGGCCATGCTTCTAAAGTTTTAGGGATTGTTGGTCTTAGGGATAGCCATTAACTCTTTAGTTCCCTCTAGTTTCCAGGGAAATCTATTTACCCATCCAACATAGAATGCCAGCAAGTTTCAAATAATACCATTTGGTCTTTAAACCTTGCCCTTTCCTTTACTTCTGAACACCTAGAATTTGGGTTATGAACATCAAAAACTGTGTTTAGCTTACAAAGAGGAAGAAAATTGAATGGAATTTCAGAAAGACAGACTTTCAAGCCTTTGGGATGAGTGAAGAAGCAGCTTTCTAACTTCTTGTAAAGCAAGGATTACTACAAAGCAGTGTTGTACATTCCTTTTTTCTACTCCCTAAAAAACTGTCATATTCTGTCCACTGCTCCCTGTGTCTGCCTCATTGATTCAGTCTGTACACATTATCCTGGAGGTTTTTACAGCTCAGTTCTGAAACTGACTTTGCAATATTACCTCTTTTAAAATAAAAAAATGTCTTTTCTTGAGCTGATTAAAAAGCATATATTTGGGGTTCTTTTAAAAATAAGAAGTTCTGCCCAGTTCTTTGGTCCTGGTACTCCTTTTGCTGGCTTGGGGCAGCTTTGAACCTGTGTGTGTGCTATGGAAGCAGGCCTTTTGTTCCACCTTCCAGATTAAATAGTCCTTGGGTCCCCAACTCTTGAGGGTGTGTGCATAGACTGAGTAGGCCAGAGATCCGGTTCATTCGCTACCTTCTAGTTCCCTAGTCCTAGTGCCCCTGTTGCTCTCTTGGGACATCCTGGACACTGTATGTGTGCTGTGAAAGCAGGTGTTTTGTTCCCACTTCCTGGTTGACTGGTCCCAGTGTCCCATTCCTTGTTTCTCTGATCCAAAGGGTGCATGACCTATTGTGGGAGCTGGCCTCTAGCTCCTGACTCCCCAGCTCCCCACCTTCTGGTTCCCAATCCCCCAGTTCCCCTGTGCTGAAGAGTATATGCAAGTGGAGTGAATAGGCCTGAGTTCCCAGCTCCCCAACTCCATGTTGCTCAGGTACCATTTATGCACTTGCAAACTCCACAACCTGCACTTCCAATCCAAACTACTGTACCCAGCAAAAGTATCCCTTATAATGATGGTAAAATGAAAACTTTCCATGATAAAACTCAAATCTATGACTATATGAACACAAAGCCAAACTGCAGAGAATACTTCAGGTAACTAGACCAGGCTCCAAAAAGTACAAAGCCTAAGAAAGCACCAAATCCCACAAAGCACCCCATCATGGCAGGAATTAAATTTACCTTCACAGTTATAAACTTAAATATTAATGGTCTTAACTACCTATTAAAACACACAAGTTAACAGGGTAGATCAGAAAAATGGACCCTTCTATCTGCTGTCTTCATGAAACCCATCTCACTACTAAAGATAGGAGCCTCCTCAGGATGAAAGGATAAAAAAATGATAATCTAAGCAAATGGAAATAAGAAAAAAGCAGGTGTTGCTATATTAATATCTGATAAAATACACTTCAAACCAAAAGTAATCAAAAAGGACAAAGAAAGCCACTTCTTACTTATCAAAGGAACAATCCAACATGAGGACATCACAATCATAAATCTACATGCACCAAACACAGGTGCACCACAGTTTATGAAACAAAACCTACTGACAACAAAACAGAAATAAACACCAACACCATCATAGATGGAGACATAATACTACACTCTCATCAATAGACAAATAATCCAAACAGAAAATCAAAAGGCAATAATAGAGATCAACAACACCATAGATCAACTGGACCTAACAGACATCCACAGAACATTCCACTCCAACTCTACAGAATACACTTTCTACTCAGCATCCCATGATCTCCAAAATAGACCATATAGTAGGCTATAAATCATGCTTCCATAAATTCAGGAAAATTGATGGAACTTTCTCCATTATATCAGATCACAATGCTTTAAAACTAGGAATTAACAAGAGACACATCATGAACTCCACCAGCTCCTGGAAAATGAACAATACACTTTTAAAGAATGAATGGGTTGCAGAAGAAATAAAAAAAGAAATTGTAAAATTTCTAGAATTGAATGATAATGAGAGCACAACTTACCAAAACTTATGGGACACAATGAAGGCAGTTCTAAGGGGAAAATTCACAGCAATAAATGCCTTCATAACAAAAATGGAGAGATCTCACATTAATAAAAGAACCATCCCCTGGAGGCATTGGAAAAACAAGAATAATCCAACCCTAAGAGCTCCAAATGGAAAGAAATAATCAAAACCAGAGCAGAAATTAATGAATTGGAAACTAAGAAAACAATTAAGAAAATTGATAAAATAAAGAACTGGTTCTTTGAAATAATAAACACATTTAATAAAACCTTGGCCAGTTTGATCAAACTAAAATGAGAGAAGTCTCAAATTAACAAAATCAGAAAAGAAAAGAGAGGTCACAACAGACATCAATGAAACTGAAGAATCATCAGGACATACTTCCCAAACCCCTACTCAAAAAATTGTATAATCTGGATAAATGGATGAATTTATAGAAACTGAACACCTATCAGTACTAAACTCAGAGCACATTAATCTCCTAAACAAATCTATCACACCCATCAAGATTGAAAAGACTTCTCAGTCAAATTCTATCAAACCTTCATTGAAGAACTGAAACCAATTTTTCTTAAACTCTTTCACAAAATCATAAAACAGGGAATGTTCCCCAACTCCTTTTATCAAGCTAGAATGACCATAAAACAAAAACCAGATAGAGATCCAACAAGAAAAAAAAAAAAAACTATATTAGTATATCCCAGATGAACTTAGATACAAAGATCCTGAACATAATCCTCACAAACTGATTTCAAAAACACATCAAAAGTGTTAAGCATTATCCCACCTTGATCAAGCAGGATTCATCCTAGGGATGCAAGAAGGGTTCAACATATGGAAATCACTCATTGTAATATACCACATAAATAAACTTAATCACAAGAACCACATGATCATTTCAATAGATGCAGAGAAAACTTTGAACAAAATACAACATCACTTCCTGATCAAAATGCTGGAGAGATTTGGCATGGATGGTTTGTAGCTCAACTCAATACAAGCTATATATAAAGCAACTAAAACCAAAATAATACTTAATGGGGAAAGAGTCAAGAGTTCTGACTGAGATCCAGAGCATGACAGGAAAACCCACTCTCACACTGATCTTCAACATAGTACTAGAAGTACTAGCCCAAGCAATAAGAGAGGAGAACAAAATAAAAGGGATACAAATTGGAAAGGAAGACGCCAAATTAGTGCTATTTTCAGATGACATGATCCTCTATATAAGCGACCTAAAAGTCTCCACCTCAAAACTTCTAAAGGTGATTAATTTCTTTAGCAAAATGGTAGGAAACAAAATCAACACACAAAAATCAGTAGCCTTTCTATATGCAAAAGACAAATATATGAAAAAAGAAATCAGCAAGGCTGTACAATTCTCAATAGCCACAAAAATCAAATTATTTGTAATAACAATAACCAAGAATGTGAAAGATCTATAAAAGAAAACATAAAACACTCAAAAAAGAAAAAAAGAAGATGGAAAGACTTCCCATGCTCCTGGACAGGCAGAATTAATATTACAAAAATGGAAATTCTACCAAGAGCAATATACAAATTTAATGCAATACCAATAAAAATTCCAACATCATTTTTCACAGATATAAAAAAACAAAACTGATCTCCACATTCATATGGAATGGCACTAGATCTTGAATATCCAAACATATCCTCAGCAAAAGAAACACCTCTGGAGGTATCACCATAATCAATCTAAAGCTATATTATAAAGCTATAGTAACAAAACCAGCATGGTACTGGGATAAAAACAGACATACAGGCCAATGGAGCATCATGTAACATCCAGTACTTAGGTCAAGTAACTACAGCTATCTGATCTTAGACAAAAGTGCCAATAATGTTGACTGGAAAAAAGATGGCATGCTCAACAAATGGTGCAGGACAGATTGGATAATCACATGTAGAAAAATGAAACTAGACCCACTCATATTACCACACACAAAAATCAACTCCAAGTGGATAAACACCTCAATACAATACCTGAAACTCTTCAACCACTGGGAACAAATAGAAGGAACTCATCACAATATAGGAGTGGGGAAGGAATTACTGAACAATACCCCAGTAGCCCAGGAAATTAAACAATCACTCAGCCAATGGAATCTCATGAAGTTAATAAGCTTTTGCACAGATAACCATGCCATAAGCAGAGCTAATAGATTACCCACTTAATGGAAGAAAATTTTTGCCAGCTATACCACTGACAAAGTCCTAATATTTATTATCTACAAAGAAAACAAAAAATAAACTAAATTATGAAAAATCAAACAACCCACTTAAAAATGAGGTAGAGAACTGAATAGGGAGTTCTCAGAGGAAGAAATACAAATGTATAACACAAAGAAAATTTGCATAGAGACATTGTCCCCTCCCAATAGCTGACTGCTGCCCACAGAATGTATAACCCACAATTCCCTTGGGGATGACTTGCATCCCCAATGAAGAGGGTTCCTTCAGAAAAAGGGGCAGGCATGAGGGAAAGGATGGTACAAACATGTTGTGTATACATAATAATTATGTCCATAACTAATAAAAATAAGTTAAAAAAGAAAATGTTCAACATTCATAACTATCAGGGAAATGCAAAATAAAACAACTATGAGGGCTGGAGAGATGGCTTAGAGGTTAAGGCACCTGCCTCCTAAGCCTAAGAACACTGGTTCCAATCTCCAGAGGTTCCAATCTCCAGGTCCCACGTTTAGCCAGATGCAAAGTGACACAAGGGCACAATGCTGCACTTGACCACATGGGGGCACACACATCTGGAATTCGTTTGCAGCAGCCAAGACACTGCTGGCGCACCCATCTCTGTCTTCCTCTCTCTCTCTACCTCTCTCTCTCTCTGTCTCTGTGTCTCTCTCCAAAAAACATAATAAAAAATTTAAAAAACGTTTTAAAACAACTATGAGAGTCTACCTTATTTCAGTAAGGGTAGTAATCATTAAAAAAATCATAATGCAACTTATGCTGGTGAGGATGTGGGGAACGAGGAACCCTCATTCACTGTTGGTGGGAGTGCAAACTTGTATAACCATTATGGAAATCAATGTGGAGATTCCTGAAAAAGATGAATATATCTATTAATAAATCCAGTTATTTCTTTACTGATATATACCCTAAATGTGTCAGGCTTCACTACAGAGATACTTGCTCAACCATCTTCATAACTGCTCAATTCATAACAGCTAAGAACTGGAATCAACCCAGGTGCCCAGCATTGGACACATGGTTAATGAATTTGTGGTACATATACACAATGGAATTCTACTCAGCAGTAAGAAAAAATGATCCAATGAAATTTGCGTGAAAATGGATAGACTTTGAGCAGATCATATCAGTGAACACACACAAACACAGAAATATAAATGCTGCAGGTTCTCATGCATCTATGGTTCCTAACATGGATCAACTTGAGCTGCTGGCATACCAGATAGGAAACTTGAGGGCCAGGCAATAGGGGTGGAAAGGTTTGGGGAGAAGGGAAGGGGAGGTTGAGGGGAAATAAAAACAAAACGATACCCCAAATGAAATGGTACCATAGAAACTTTTTTCCTTGAAGGTAGGCTAGAAGATATAATCCTCAATAGGAGTATAGGGGAAGTTCCCAACCGCCCCCAAAAAAAAAAAAGGCCAGGGGTAGGGTGGGATGAAGCTTACACTTAAAAATGTTGTCTCTGACCTGTAAGTCCCAGGACTAGAGATTGATGATACTCACGTTGAGCTGCTGATCGGAAAGACCTATAAGATCCATAAAACAAGACGCTTCTGTCAAAGCACTTGATTACTTGCCTGAGGTAAAAGGTAACATCCAATTCCTGGAGACACCACATGTTGCCAACACAACGTGGAAAGACATGGCTGTAATCTAGATGAGAGGCAGTTCCCAGACAGCCCATCTAGTGCTGTAAAGGAACCCATATCTGGAACTGAGAACCAGGTCTGAATCCCATGGAAAGAAAGATTATGCTCATCAATGCCAAGCTCCCTCTAATCTTTGGATAAAAGAGGGGCTACATCCATCAAACTCTCCCTAAATTAATAATGCTTATCCAATTTAACCTATGCTGACTTCACTCTCCATTGAAAAATCTGCTTTTCTTTTTTAGAAGATAGTGAGACACAAGGAGATAAACCACCCCTTGCATCTTAGCCAAGGTCCAAGAGAAATCACAGAGGAATTGGGGAGACAAGCAAGAGTGCTGCTTCCATGGTGAACCTAATAATCAGCACAAGGGTGAAGGAAACAGGTGCTATGGATACTCAACGCCTACTAAAGCAGAAATCTAGAGGCTCCTAAGAGCTCATCACTGAAGTGGACTTAAAACACACCCAGCAAAGCTCAGGGAATTTTGCAGAAGTGGGGGCAGAAAGATTTTAAGAGCTACAGGTTGGGACATCATTCCCAGATATATTGCCTCCCCCCTAATAACTGATTGCTGCTCTCACAAGGCATGACCTATGGGGATTACCAGCAACTCCACTAAGGAGGTCCCTCTGCAGAATGGGGATAAAGAGGAGGGAAAAGTTGGCACCAACATATGATGTATCCATACAAAGTATGTTCTTAATAAAAATCTGCTAACATAGTTTGCTACAATTAAAAATATGAAGTTCAAGATGCTTGGGAATATAAGTGCCTTAAAAGAAGCAAGACAGATTGAAATGAAAACTATACTTTAAAATATATAATACAGTTTGAATAGAAGATAATACAACAACACTACTGGCCAGGTTTTCATTATATGATCTAATTAACTTTGGTACAATTTGCCAAGCATGTCGCTCCTATAATTCTTTGCCTTCCTCTATGGGTCCTTATAGTTATGTGAAATACACTTCAAGATTATACAAAAAATTCTGCAGCTGATTCAGCTTCTTTTGTGTCTTACCTCTTTAGTGAAGACACTGAGAACCAATACTGGTGTCATTGGTATATATTTGAGTGATACTTTATAAAACACACTGAAATAGAATGAAAATGTGTTTACTATAAGGCTATAAATGAAAGGTTATTTTGCTCAGGGATATAGTATAGGCAATATGATTGACTTCTTGCCAAAACCAGAAACTCTTTTCCAAATCAAGAAAATGTATGTGCTAGGTAGATTTATTATCAGTTACCTTTATAGACTAAGTTAAAAAGTTGCAGCTGGTAAACATTATATGAAATAGCACTAATAATAAATGTATAATACTTGTCTGCTTTTCTCCTGGAATTGTTTCTAGCAATAATTCACTTAAAGAAAAGCAGACAGATAAGTTTGCTTCAATGTGTTGTTCTCACTCATTTGGTTTATTGCATTACACATAAGAAAGCAAAATACTAACACAATGTACAAGTTGGAACTCCATGACATGTTCCTTCCAAAGCCACAGATTATCCTTGAGTGGGAGCCCAGAATACTGCTTGTGAATTTATTAAATTCATTGGTTTAAATATCAACTATGTAAGTTGTGGAAAATGTTTGTTTTTCATACTTTTTAAATTTATTTGGGAGAGACAGAGAGGCAGATAGAGACAGATAGAGAGAAAGAATGGGCATGCCAAGACCTCAAGCTGCTGTGAACAAACTCCAGACACATGGGCCACCTTGTACATTTGGCTTATGTGGGTCCTGTGAAATAGAACCTGGGTCCTTCCTTTGGCTTTGCAAGTAAGCGCCTTAACTGCTAAGCCATCTCTCGAGCTCCAAAAATGTTTCTTGTTAAACTTTATTTATTTGCATGTATATGTATGTAAGTATGTGTGTGGGGTAGGTGGGTGAAAATGCTAGGGCCTCTTGTCCCTGCAAACTAATACCAGCTGCTTGGGTCATGATTTCCATCTGTCTTACCTGGGTGGTTTCAGAATTGATCCCAGGCTAGCAGGCTTTTCAAAGAAGGGCATTTAACAGCTGAGCTATCTTCCCAGTCCTGAATATATTTCTTGGCAAGTGAATTATTTTATTACCAACCAAATGGCCAGGTATTTATTCATTAACATACTTTATTTTGGCATACGGTCTCACTATATAACCCAAGCTGGCAACTTACTTACTTTCCTCTTGCTTTGGCTTCCCAAATGCTGGAATTATAGGTATATGCCACCACACCCGGGTACAATCACTTTACTTTTCATTCTTTTTCACTCTATCATGTTAATCTGAAGAAAGATGAATAGTCTTTAAGAAAATCTACTATTAATGAAACAATATTGGTTAAATACCACAATTTTAAAAATATTTTATTTATTTATTTATTTATTTATTTATTTATTTATTTATTTATTTATTTGAAGAGGGAGAAAGAGAGAGAATGGGTGCACCAGGGCCTCCAGCCACTGCAAAACATCTCCAGATGCATGCATCTGGCTAACATGGGTCCTGGGGAATCAAACTTGGGTCCTTTGGCTTTGCAGGCAAACACCCTAACTGCTATGCCATCCCTCCAGCCTAAATACCAAAATTTTTGATAAAATACTTAGTGTAGTCAAATAATAATAATAAAAGCTAATATATAGAGAGTTGTATTCTCCACTGCACATTCCCCCAAGCAAATGTGGCCTTCATTATTACTTTAAAAAATTCTGATTATTTTCAATTTGGGTATAAAGTAATATCTACAAAGTTGGTTAAATCATGAGTCTTGGCTTACAAGAAAAATATCAAAATCTAGTTAGTTTTAGAAAAAAAGTGTGACATACATACCATGTGTGATTTAGTCAATAGTGATAATAGTATGATAATTGGTCACTTTATGGTCTGACTACCAACACAAGCTCTATGCTGTGAGGTCTATGAAGACTTCCACAATGATGAGAATCTGGTTTTGGTAAATTGCTGCAGGAAGCAAGAGAAGACCAAACTCTCAATGGTGAGTTTACAAGCCTCAGCAATGCCATAGGACACTTTCTTCCGCTAGAGTCTTGTAGGTGAAAACCAAGTAATATTTGTAAAACACATTCAGTTTGTCCTGCATCAAGGTCAAGAGCATATTAGAATAAAGATACAAAAATGTTTGTCCTGCATTCTCCACATGTTCATGCACTAGAGGCACAGACATAATTTACTTGGCACTAAGAGCAAGCTCCCACAGGCAGGACAGAGGCACTTTCAAGGAGGTTGAATCCAAGCTCTGCAGAATTAAGCAGTGCTGTCCACCCAGTGAGGATACTTCATAGCACCACACGTTTTCCTCACAATCTGACCATTGGGTAAATTTAAATGAAAGGTTTATTGGGCACAAGCAGTGAGTGATCTGGCTAATGAGATGCTAAATCAAAAAAAAAAAAAAAGACAGTAAGAAAGAAAGACAGCTTTTGAAAATACAAATCACAATTCCAACAGGATATAATAGAGACATAATATTTTTGACCAGTTCATACTTATGACTCAATATATACAAGTGGAGAAAAAAATCTGTACAATATGCATAATAAACATACCTTATAGCTATAAATGTAAGAGCTAATTATAGAGTTTTACCTGTTGCCAAAATGTTTAGTATTTCAGTATCTTCATCATAGCTCTAAACTCAAAATACCATGGCATCAGAATTTTAACTTCTTTTTAATTTTTTCAATTTTCAGTTTTTATCTGGGGATAGCATCTCACTAAGTGGCTTGGGCTGGTCTCAAATTTGCTGTGCAGCCCAGCAAAGCCTTGAAGTTTTGACTCCCTGTCTCAGCCTCCCAAGTAGCTGGGATTACAAGTCAGTACCATCAGGGCTTATGAATTGACTTCTTATTTCAATAGAATTTAAGCAAAATGTAAGTTGAAAATATTTGATAGCAGGAGTAGAATTGTGTTCATGAACCCAAATTTAAAAACTATGGTACAAAAGCCTCACATACTATAATAAAATTATAATTAATGTCTCTATTATACTGAAAAATACAATGTATTTTTGATGAATTTTGCAAATAAGAAGGTAGAAAGAAAGAAGGGATTACATTAATATGTTTTTAAGGGCCCACTGTTTTCTAAAGGATTTTACTTTCTTTAAAAAGTACAGTGAGGGCTGGAGAGATGGCTTAGCAGTTAAGGAGCCTGCCTCCTAAGCCTATGAATGCTGGTTCCAATCTCCAGCAGTTCCAATCTCGAGGTCTCACGTTTAGCCAGATGCAAAGTGACGCAAGGGCACTTGACCACAAGGGGGCGCACGCATCTGGATTTCATTCGCAGCTGCTGAGAGGTTGCTGGTGCACCCATCTCTATTTGTCTTCCTCCCCCTCTCTCTGTCTCTCTCTGTGTCTCTCTCCAAATAAATAAATAAATAAAACTACAGTGATTTTACAAGATAGAAGTATGACCCAAGTTGAAAAAAAAAAATCTGAGATTCCAATTTGTTTGATAAATTTTGTATTGAAGTGAGATTTGCCCTATGGACTTCCCTCAAGCATACTGATTTCTTATGAATGGAACCACCATCTCTATTGTCACTAAAATCAGATAAAACATAAAAATATAAATTCATAGAAAGTAGTCCTACAGGAAACAAAATAAGATATTAACAACTTTAGGATGATGATATTACCTGTGAATAATCTCTTTAGCATCTGACTTGTGCATCTCTTCTCCCCATCATTTCTGTCTACTATATCCCATGCTCTCTACTGTTATTACCAATTCAACAGTCTAAAGTGTTATTTATCTCTAATTTTGACTCTTCTTTCAAAATACCTTTTTGTCAACATTCCTATCACTGTGACCTTTCTAAAATAAAATTTATGCTATAGATCACTCCTTAAGACCCAACAATGGTTTTGACTAGGAAACTACAGACTCTTACAAAAGCAATCAGAAAGCAATTTGTTTTCTCTTTAGCTAAGAAACATCATACCTATCCACTAAATCCCATCAGAAAGTTAAATCCATTCTATGACATAAATGATCTGTTTCTCAATTTTCTCTGTGTTTGCTTATTACACTCCTTTTCTCACCAGATCCATAGAGCTCATATTCAATTCCCAGTTCCTTGATCTTCCATAATGCTTCCTACTTTCATGCTTCATATGGATCCTTTTTCTAAGTGTATATTAGATAGGTACATGGATTAGTTAGATACAATATGGTAAATGATAGAAGATAGATGACATATATAATATATACATAAAATATTTTTCTCCTGAGATAATCTCCCAGCTACTATCTCCAATGTAGAACTAATTCATTCACTATTCTTCCTTCTAATTTTCTTATTCTTCTTAATTTTTTTATGCTAGGACCATTCTGTCTTTTACATGTACAAATTTATGCATATTTTGCCAGTGGTAAGCTTTGTTTCAGGAGAGCCTAATGTTTAGTATAGCTCCTGGAATACTGTGTAGATTACTATCCAATCTTCATTAAAATAATTGATAACTTTCTAGTTAGCAATAAATAAATAGTGTCAGGCTTAATAAATTTAAACAAATAAATTTAAAAACTTTATGTAATTTAGGAAGATCATAGCTTTCCAATGTTGTCTTCTTGAAGAGGAAATTGAATTTCCTATTTATTATTATATATTGTGGGTTGGAATATTTCAAGATTATATTTTATGTTGTCTTCTAAGAAATATGCCTTCATCATTAATATGTAGCAAAAATTCTTCTTTGATAAATTCTTACTCATTTTTTTTAAATTTCACTTCATATTATTTTTATTATCATTATTTTACTGTTTGTCCATGTTTCTTTGGAAAAAAAATAATAAAAAGAAAATGTTACATACAAGTATTTACTGAGATGAGAAATTCCAAGCCAGTAGAATTAGGAGGGAAAGGGAAGTGAGGTAGGAGGGAAAGAAAGCAAGCATTTGGGATCATGATACAAATCAGGCCATAGAGTAATCTGAAAACCCTATCAGTTGGTGGTCCTGAGCAATGAGGTCCTAGAGTCACACAATTTCTGTCTAATTCAATGGGAAGACCAAAATATTTAGTCTTTAGGTATAGTTTCCTGTTCTTCACATTTGAATATTGTCTCCATCACTGATAAGTACTTCCTCTGTGTCAGGAGGTGGTGAATGGGAGCAGAACCTCTATGGGGCAAGCTGGAGGAGACTTCCATGCTAATGTCTTTTTTTGTTTGTTTGTTTTTGTTTTTTTGTGTTTTTTGTGTTTTTTTTTCAAGGTAGGTTCTCAGTCTGGCCCAGGCTGGCCAGGAATTAACTATATAGTCTCAGGGTGGCCTCAAACTCACGGTGATCCTCCTACCTCTGCCTCCCAAGTGCTGGGATTAAAGGCGTACAACACCACACCTGGCCTAAAGTCCATTTTTAAGTGACAGAAACAAAAACCATGATGTCACTTCTCACTGCAAAACAGGCTGCAGTTGTAGAGTAATGAGGAGAAATGATGGGAGTGGTGCTTAAATTTTCTCTAATATGTAAAGAAACTGCCCTAAATGGCCATAAATTGAGTCAACTATACTCTATTGTTTGCCCCCTTCAGATTTATGTTTAACAGCTGACCTTATGTGAGAAAGGACAGGCATTATATTCTCTCTAATAGAGAATGGATACACCCAACCTCTTTATAGATCTTTACAAACATTAGGATATTAAAGCTTTAGCATAAAGTACAAAGACATCAAATATAGTATTTCTATATACTAGTGATAAATATATGTTTCCAAATTTAAGGCACAAATCATGTATAACTGCAAAAGCTAAGTGTGGCCAGGAGAGGACCCAAGATGGAAAGCTACTCAAGGAAAGATAGTTTTGATGGTTCATGGACACTTGTCCAATAGAGGCCCAACATGAACATAAACCTTAGGACAGATGAGTACAGAAGTTGAAATGACCCTCTTGACATCTGGGCATATAGCTGACAGTCTCTAAGTTGAGGATCTAAACAGGAAAATATTTTATAATTTTATCATATTTTTAAAATTATATTTCTTTAAGTCCTCCATCACAAATGTTTACATAGAGTTATATTTCCATTATTGGGCAATATTCTTTTCTTTTAGCTTTTTATTCTTTTTCACCTGTTTCTCTGTCTATACTATAGGTTTAGTAGTAATTTGATTATGTATTTCTTTTTTTTTTTTTAGAGAGAGAGAGTCAGACGGAGAGAGAGAGAATGGGCACACCAGCAACTGTGAAGGAACAACTCCAGAAGTGTGTGCCCCCTTGTGGGCAAGTGCAGCATTGCTCCCTTGTGTAACTTTGTGTCTCTTCTTAGGCTTAGCAGGCAGGCACCTTAACCGCTAAGCCCTGATTTTTATTTTTAAAAAAATCTTTATTTATTCATTTATTTTCAAGAAGAGGGAGGAAGAGAGAGAATGTGTGTGTGTGGGGGGGTGTCGGGGCCTCGTGCTACTGCATACAAACTCTAGATGCATACACCACTTTGTGTATCTGATTTTATGTATGTACTGGGGAATCAACTAAGGCCACCAGGCTTTGAAGGCAAGTGCCTTAACTGCTGAGGTATCTTGTCAGCCCTGATTTTGTAGTTTTTAAGAAAAAAAAATTAAGATTTTATTCCCTGTCTTTTAAGTTTTTTAAAAAATATTTATTTACTTATTTGAGAGAAAGGCAGGTAGAGAAAGAGAGAGGGGGGTGGGGGAGAATGGGTATACCAAGTCCTCCAGCCCTGCAAACAAACACTATATACATGTGAGACCTTGTGCATATGGCTTATGTGGGTCCTGAGGAATAGAACCTAGGTCCTTAGGCTTTACAGACAAGTGCTTTACCCACTAAGCCATATCTCCAGCCCCTTTATTCCCCTTCTTACAACTATCTAATTAGGTTTTCAAAGTTTCTCATTACTGAGAAATCATATTTTCTTTTTTATCCTACTTTCTCTTTGCTTAACAACATTTTTTTTAAGTAGAAACTTCATATGGGCCAATCATGTGTGGTACCATTTCCCTCTTCCATGCCCTCATTCCCCTGAGGCCCCTCCTTAGGGGAGTTACTGCTATTCACCATGGGGCTATGGGTTGAGTTGTAAGAGCAGCAGTTAGTCAGTCATTTTGTGTGTGTGTGTGTGTGTGTGTGTGTGTGTGTGTGTGTGTGTAAAATGCCTCTGGATACTCCTTCCCACACTGTGGCTCTTACAATCTTTCTGGACCCTCTTCCATAATGTTCTCTGAGACTTGGCCGGTATGTTATAAGTCTACTTCAGTGTTAAGCTCTCAGCAACTTCTGTATTTCTGTTTTGATATAGATTGAGTGTCCTCAGTGTCTATTGCCACCACACTGGTGCAGGATGTCAGGCGCATCTTGACAGCAGCACTCTTGCTTAACTCACCAGTTCCTCTGTACTTTCACCTGGACCCTGACTGATGTGTAAGAAGTGTCTCATCTCATGATAGGAAGTCAGTTAGCTTGTCTTATCATGTTGATAGATTTTGGTTGACTCCACTTTTCACTGAGTTCTGTAAAAGGAAAACAGATTAGCCAAAGGAGAGTAAGAGGAGCATAGGTTAAATGGGATAAGCATAGTTAATTAAGAGAGATTTTGATGGCTGTAGCCCCTCTTCTGGCCAAAGATTAGTGTGAGCTTCTCACTGGAGACCATGACCTTCATCCCTATAGGATTCTGACTTGGTTCCCAGTACCAGCTACGAGTTCCGTTCTACTGAGTGGATTTCTTAGGCTGGGTTCCACTATTGCATGGGTGTGTACATTTTGTCAATGTGGTTAATTTCAGAGAGCAGGGTCTTCTGCTTATTCATAACATTGGTGACCATTTTACTTCAGTATCTCATGTAGTGCTTTCCAACACTAGATGAGGTAGCCATTAGGGAGTTACCTTCCTTCCTGATTTCAGTATGATCTCTCCATGTTCTGTGGTGGCAGCTTGTGGTGTCTTCAGTAATAGGGTTTTGCCTTTTATCTCAGGCACATAATCAAGTGCTTTGACAGAAGCCTGTCTTGCTTTGGGGACCTCATAGGTCTCTCCAATCAGCAGCGCAATGTATAATGTAACAGATAACTGGCACTAGGAGTTACAAGCCAGAGCTATATGTTTTAGTGCTAGACTTTGTCCCACCCTCTCCAGGGCCCCTCTGCCAGATAATGACTCCACACTCCTATTGTGGGTTATATCTTTTAGTCTTCTATCCATGAGAAAGGTTTCTATGGCACTAACTCATTTTGGATTTAGTTTTGTGTATATCTCCCCTTCTCTACTCTTTAATTTTCTTTTTTTTTTTTAACCTTGCTTACCTCCTATATTCATCCTTTTCTTGTCTTCTTTATTTATTACCGTGGAAGAAGGAGGACATTGCAAGATAGCATAGCATTCAGGCTGTGGAAAAATTACTACTCTTAATGTGAGAGAATAGAAAGATATGAAAAATGTGCAATTGGTTGAAGAAAGTTGCCAACAAGGAGGGAACAAAGAATCTGTGACTGTTACAGAGTTTAGAACCACTTAAAGGAGGGTTAGGCCCTACCAATAAATGGGTCCAATTTGTGAAAATGAAATTTCATTTGAGAGGGAAGAGTCTAAACTGAGAATGAAGCTGAAAAGGCTTTGTCCTCAAAAATACCTCCTTAGAATAGTATTTTCCTAAGGTCTGAACCAAGAGGACACACAAAAGCCACTGCTAATGTGATCAAGGTAGATAGGCTGCATCTTGTGTTGGCAGAAGAACCTGGAAACATTTTTCCACATCCACTGGTTTTGCAGACATGAAGGATGAAAGAATCAGGCAGAGGGGTTGTGCTGAAGGCTTGTGCCAAAAGTTTCAGAAAGTGGCTGATGCTAGGCCTTGAGGAGGCATTGAGATGTCATTACATAAAAGATTAAAAGGTTATGCCTATGTCACAATGAAGAGCCCAGGATATTGTTGATTCCAGGAAAAACAACAACAAAAAAAAAAAAACCTGTATGCATAGAGGCAAGATAGCCCAATAGTGTAGAACAGGGCTCAAAGCTGGTGAGGTGGGGCTATTCACCACTGATGAAACCCAGATATTCTGTCACAACCCCCAATGTTTTGGTGTTTTCACTCCTGGGTTTTGGTCTTACTTGATCTAATCTGTCAGTCATTGCTAAACTCCTATTCTTCTCTTTTGGAATGGGAATATTTATTCTGGATCATTGGAACCATGTAACTTTTTTCTTTTTAAATTTATAAGTGTTCACAATTAAGAGGTTGCCTTGAGTCTCATAAGAGAGTGGATTTTTACAGTTTGGGGACTGTTAAAGATGATGAGAAAACTAAGAGATGCATTAAATGCATTTTGCATTATGAGATGAAAGTGAGACCTAGGGACACTGATGGACTATTATGATTTAAAATGATGTATTTGGTTACCACACTGAGTTGTGATGGTTAGTCTTTATTGTCAACTTGAGGAGAGTTAGAATCTCTATGGAAACATATTTCTGGGTATGTTTTTAGGATGTTTTCAGAAAGACTTAACTGAGCAGGAAGACACCCTGAATGTGGGTGACCGTGTGCTTGTGTATTAGACTGAATAAAAATGTAAAGTGGCTGGGCATGGTGGCACACACCTTTATTCCCAGCACTGGGGAGGCAGAGGTAGGAGGATCGCCATGAGTTCGAGGCCACCTTGAGAATACAGAGTAAATTCCAGGTCAGCCTGAGCTAGATTGAGACCTTACCTCAAAAAAAAAAAAAAAAAAAAAAAAAAGTGACTGAGTGTCAGCATTCATCTCTATCTGCTTCCTGACTGTAGACACAAAGTGACCAGTTGTCTCACATTTTCACTGCCGTTGTTTCCCTGCCATGAGCCAAATAATCCCTTTCTTTCTTAAGTTTCTTCTCTTAAGTATTTTGTCATAAATAATACAACATTCAAACAAAAGAAGCTGTGTAGTTAGAATGTATATCCATCCCCCAGTAACCTCAGGAGTTTTATTGAAGAGTGTAACTTGGATTTTTCAGCCACCTGACAAGAAGAGGCAAATATTGGTGCCCACCCCAAAGGTGAGTTTGAGGGTGGATCTGAGTTTTCAGCCTAAAGGTATGCAGATTGATTGAGCTCTTCCTGGGCCCAAGCTGGTTGTTGTTTTGGTGTATGCAGGCTGGTGGGGGTTTTTCTCTTTGCTGGGATCTGTGAAAGAGAGCCACTCTCTTTCATCATTGTGGAACTTCTCCTGGATGTATATGCTTCAAATAAATCTCTTCTACTCATAAGGTGTGTCTGGTTTGGAAGTTCATCCCAGCAAAGTGAAGCTGTCTACAACAGAAGCATTTAGAATCCCAAACAGGTGTGACCAGAGAACAGAATATGCTATGTTCAAGATGTGAAAAACACAAAGCAAATAAGCAATAATAACAGCTCAAAGACAAAAATATTAATTTACCCTAAATGGCAAGCACATCAGAATAACATCAGGCCTCTCATCAGCTATGCTAAATGCCAGGAAACAAGGAGCAATATATTTAGAGCCCTAAAAGTGAAAGACTAAAACTGCTATTTCCTACAAAGCTATCTTTAAGGATTGATAGACAAAGGCATTTCCTTTCAAAACAACACAGATTAAGGCGGTTCATGAGTACCAAGCCAACAGTGCAGAAGACACATAGAAGAAAGCAAAGTGGTGGAAGAAAGCCAGCTTCAATTATTAGAGCTTAGGGAAGAGTAAATTTCATGAGAGGAACAGGGGAACAAAGGAGAGCTAGGAAATAATACATCAGCAAAATAATAAACCAGCAAACCCTAACACTAATAGAGTGATAGAAACAAATATACAATATTCTACCAACAAGAATAACAAACAGCGCATAACGGGGATTAATAAACATCATTCCACAATGGCTTTCAATGTAAATGGCCTCAACTAATCAACAGAGAGAAACCAATTAGCTGATGAATTTAAAAAACCGATCCACATGTCTATTGCTTCCAAGAAAGAGATACCTACTGATTAAACCTCAAAAGATGGAGGCCAATCGATCAAGAAAACAAAAAAGCAAAAACCTAGCTTGCTATAGCTCTATTGCTATTAGAAAAAGTAAACATCAAGCCAAATAAAACAAAAGAGATTTTAAAAGGATACTACATAAGAATAAAGGGAACAACTCACAAGATATAACAATTATAAATATATGTGCATCAAATATTAGGATTGCTAACTTCATAAGACAAATGCTAGTAGATATAAAAGTACAGATAGGTCCTCATACATAATAGTGAGTAACTTCAATATCCCACTCTCACCTATACACAGGCCATCCAAACTAAAGGCCAGGAAAGAAACTTCAGAGTTAAACTCACCATCCATCAAATGGACCCAGTATATATCTACAGAATATTTCAACCAACAGAAACAGAATAAGCATGTTTTAAGCAGCCCATGGACCCTTTCCAAAATAGAATACATCCTGTGTCACAAGATGAGTTTTTTTGTTTTTTTATTTTTTATTTTTGGTTTTTCGAGGTAGGGTCTCACCACTCTGGCCCAGGCTGACCTGGGATTAACTTTGTAGTCTCAGGGTGGCCTTGAACTCACAGCGATCCTCCTACCTCTGCCTCCCAAGTGCTGGGATTAAAGGCGTGCACCAACACGCCCGGCTCCAAAGATGAGTTTTAATAAATACAAAAAAATGTATTTGTTTCTTGTATCTTCTCAGATATTAGTAAAATAAATGATAATAAATAAATTATAAATAAAAAGAAAAACTAATAAATAAAAAGGAAAACTACAAAACCTGCACAAATACCTAGAAAATGAACAACATAATAATAAAATCAGGAAGGAAATATAACATTTTAGAATTAAACAGAAAATAGAAGAGACTACTTAGTAGAACCTTTGTGATATAGATAAATTGAAAGTTTATAGACATGAATGCCAACATTGAAAAGCAGGAGAGATCACAAACATAAAATTTAGTGATGCATTTCAAATTCATTAAAAATGCAAACCAAAAATAATCAAAATCAGGATAGAAAGTAATGAAGTAGATATTAAAATAACAACACAGAGAATCAAACACAGAATTGGTTCTTAGAAAAAATATTCAAGAATGACAAATTCTTCATTAAACTTAAAGAGCCCTACACTAATAAAATAGAGATGTCACAAGAAATTCCATGACACACAAAAGGTTACTAGGGATGACTTTGACAATTTACATTGTAAAACCTGAAAATTGTAGAAGAACTAGATACAATCTTAGACACATATGAGGTGCCAAAATTAAATCAAGAAGATATAAACAATTTAAATAGCTCCCTGACAAGCAACTAGATTGAGAGCATTCTGAAAATTTTCCCACAAAGAAAAGCCCAGGACCAGAGAAATTCCTCAAACTGTTCAGTAAAATACAAAGGAAATAGCAGAAGGGCTGGAGGGATTGCTCAGTGGTTAAGGAACCTGCCTGCAAAAACCAAATTACCTGGGTTTGATTCCTCAGTACCCACATGCAGCCAGATGCACAAGGTGACACATGAGCCTGGAGGTCATTTGCAGTGGCTGGAGGCCCTGGCATGTCCATTCTGCCTCTCTCTCTCTTCTCTCTATCTCACTCTACTTTCAAATAAATAGTAAAAATATTTATAAAAAGAAAGAACATGACCAAACTAATTTTGTGAAAATAATATGATTTCAATACCCATTTTGTCTATAGGTTTGTTTCCTATAGAACACAAAACTAGATAAGACACAACAAAGAATGAAACTATGAAGCAATTTCCCTGATAAAGTCTCAATAAAATTCTTGCAAATATAATTAATACATTAAGAAGATCATAATCTATGACCAAGAAGTTGTTTTCATCCCAGGGATATCAGTTTGATACAACATGCACCAATTTAAAATGTAAAATGACACGTAAATAGACAAAGATAAAAGTTACACAATTATCTCAAAAGATTCAAAAAAAGCCCTTCAGTATAAAAATCCTGAAGATACTCATGATAGTAGGAGCATACATCAAAATTGAAGGGCCATATATATTGAACCTATAGCCACATTTTACGAAATGGGTAAAAACTCAAAGCAATTCCTCCAAAATCAGGAATGAGGAAAGGTGGCTCACTCACTTATTTTATATAGTGCTTGAAGTCTTGGCTAGAGTGAGAATAGAGGGAAAGAAATACATAGAAAAAGAAATCAAAAATCTCAATTACAGATGATATAGTCTTACACTTAAAAGACCTTAACAACTCTGCCAGAAAACTTTTAGTTCTGATAAACATTTAGGAAAGTAGCAGGATACCAAATCAAGATAGAGAAATAAGTTGTTTTTCTAATACCAAGAGTGAACTTGTGAAGCAAGAAATCAAGAAAAATGTTTCATTTACAAATGTTTCAAGAAAAATAACAGCCGGGCATGGTGGCGCACACCTTTAATCCCAGCACTCGGGAGGCAGGCAGAGGTAGGAGGATCTCCATGAGTTCAAGGCCACCCTGAGACTATATAGTGAATTCCAGGTCAGCCTGGGCTAGAGTGAAACCCTACCTCGAAAAACCAAAAAAAAAAAAAAAAAAAAAAAAAAAAAACATTCAGAAATAAATCAAGCAAAGAGATTAAAAAATACTTTCCTGACATAAAAGAAGGAAAAAAATAGGGCTGGAGAGATGGCTTAGTGGTCAAGGTGTTTGCCTGCAAAGCAAAGGACCTTGGTTCAATTCCCTAGGACCCAGGTAAGCCAGATGCACAAGGTGGCACATGCCTCTGGAGTTTGTTTGCAGTGGCTGAAGGCCCTGGCATGTCCATCCTCTCTCTCTCTTTCTCTTTTTCTCTGTGTCTGCCTCTTTCCCTTTCTTGTTTTTTCAAATAAATAAATAATTAATTAAAGAAAAAAGAAATTGAAGACACTACAAAATTTACATTAGCAGAATCAATATTGTAAACATGGCTATATTATCAAATGTGAACTACAGAAACAGAAAATTACCATCAAAATATAAATTACATTCTTCATAGAACTAGAAGAAAATCTTAAAATTTATATGAGAGTATGAAAGGCCCCAAATATGGAAAGCAATCCTATGCCGAAAAACAATGCTGGAGGTTTCACAATACCTGACCTTAGACTACACTACAGAAAAATCCCAACAAATTCAGCATGATACTGGCACAAACAAAAAGCATGCAGAGTAATAGAGTAGAATAGAGGACACAGATAAAAACCAAAATAGTTATAGCCTAGTAATTTTACAGAAAGGTATCAAAAGCATACATTGGACCAAAGACAGCCTTTTAACAAATAGTGCTCACAAAATTGAAAATCCACTTGTTGAAGATAGAAGCACCAGTTACCCTGAATGAAACTCAGTTAAACATAAATCAAATACCTTAAAGCAAGATCTGAATCCTTAGAACTATTCAAGGAAAACCCAAGCAATGCACTGCAAGCTGTAGACATAGACAAGGATTCCAATAGCCAGAAAATAATCTAAAGATATATAGGTTTACATAAAATTCAAAAGTTTCTGCAAAGCAAATAAAATAATTACCAGAGTGAAGAAAAACATACACAATGGGATAAACATCTTTTCCAAGCATTCATCAAACACAGGATTAATATCCTGTATATTTAAGGAAACACAAAAATAAAACACCAACCCCAATAGTCCAATGAATAAGTTATCTGATGAACTGACCAGACAGCTCTCAAAACAAACTAGTGATAATTACTTGAAAAATTTTCAACATCTGTGAGGGAAACACAAACCTATTTTGCCCCAATCAGAGTAGTTATCAGCAAGAATGGTAAGTATGTTGGAACAGAGGATCCCTTATACATTACAAGTTGAAATATAAACTGGTTCATCCCCTATATGGTTGAGAAGGAAAGGGGAGTGACTATGATTGTAAAAGAGCACAACGAGGGATTCTTGTGGTGATGGCAATGAACCTGTATATTGATGATTGCAATATCATGGCTGTGATAAAGTACTGTGACTTTGTAAGATATTATCACCTTCAACATGAAGGAAGGGCTTTGCATACCCTGGGAGAGATGTATGAAGTACAACTTGGCCACTTTCACAATATATCTGACCATTGACTTCTGACTCAGGTGGAACTCAGCTCATGCCATTTGTTGTTCTCAAGTAGAGTCCTGGTAACATAATTGAGAAGTCTGGAAAATCAAGACATTTTAGTGCAGGTATGAGAATCAGTTATGTATTTCTTCCTCCTGGGAAACTATTCAGGATATAGTGAGTGCACACTTGTTGCCTGGAAGATGTAACCCTGGTGACCTTGGCAAATGACTGCATTGCATTTTTGAAAAGGTGGATAATGTATCAAATTGTATTTTATTCTGTCCCCTGACTCACTCTTTCATTTCTCCTCTTTTTTATTTTCAAGTTTGCAGCTGCAGCATGAAATCTGAGCTCACAATGCTCATCGTTACTTCCAGCTCCAGCTTTTAGGGAGTCTGAGTTAACATGGCTTGTACTAATTCTATCTCATATGTACATAACAGTAGAGTAAGATTTCAGTATTGGATTGTTCACCTGTCTGTTGGTGACAATAAAGATAACTGATAATATGATTTAGCAGCACCACAATTACTACAAGTTTGATCTGTGTTCAATTGTTTGGTTGATGTCAGTTTTGTTGAGACAGAATCTCAATAAGTAGCCTAGATTAGCCTAGAGCTCACTCAGCAGTCCAGATTGGCCTCTAATTCAAGATCCTGCTGCCTTTGCCTAACAAGTGCTGGGATGACAAGTGAGCACTGCCCCACCCAGTGACTGGTGATTAATGTTCAGACCTGTGTCCTGTGATGATATGTGAAGCTAAGGATTAAAGAGAACAAATGAATGCATCACCTTATCACTATGAAGACAGGGGCAACAGTGAAGATTGCAGTTTGGGATACCTCTTTTAATAACATTAAAGATCTTGGGAAATAACATGGAGAGGCCAATGAATCCAATTGAAGGAGTCAATGACAGCTAAAGATCCTCTATGATTAAAGGGCTAAAGCCACATAACAGAGCATGCTTAAAGTCCATCCCATGTTATGATTACAAGGGCATCATTAGCTCAACAGAGATGGAATTGGAAGTACTCAAAGGCTTTTGATGTCAGTGCCAGAATCATTATAGTATTTTTTATAATTTATTTTTTATTTATATTATTCTGATTTTACATTCATAGTGTTGACTCCATTTTCATCCTCCCTGTCCTTCCTCTTCCAAAGGGACCCTCATCAATGGGGAATGTGGGTCATGCATTGTGGGGGTATTCAAGAGTTATGGGGGATAGGCCAAGTCTCTGTGCATAATGCCGCAACTTGTGGCTCTAACATTCTTTCCAACCCCTCTTCCGTGAATTTCCCTGAGCCACATTAGGGTCATTTTAGTTCTACTTCAGCGATGAGGTTTTGGGAGCCTCTGTGTCTCTGGATATCTGGCTTTGTAGGAGTTGGATGTTCTCTTTGTTTATCTCCTTCAGCCTTTTTCTGGTGTCGTCAAGTGCAGTAGTGGAACACAGCCATGGTAGGTAAGCAACTGCTCTTGATTTGGCTAATAGAGTCACTCAGTGGAATGGAACTCATTGCTGGAACTGGGAAATAAGTCAAAACCATGTATAAAAAGTGAGTTCAGTCTCCAAGATCAAGATACCACCAAATGTGGGCTAGAAGAGGGACTACACATATTACATTCCTTCCAAAATATCTATGGCCATCCCATCTGTCTAGTACTAACTTCTCTCTCCATTGAAGAATTTTCTTATCTTTTTCAGATGGACAACGAACCTGAAGGGAGGATCAGCCAATGACACCTCACCAGGGCCCCAGCTAAAACCATAGAATAATGCGGGGGAAGGGCAAGAATACAGCGTTCTTGGGGATCACAACACCATTATAGAGTTTTTTTTTTTTTAATGGGGATATCATAATGAATTAAGTCCAAGATTTTTGAGTCTCTAGGTTCCTCTTATTCCTCCTAACATGTAATGACAGACCCTGTAAAGACTTCACCGAAAGTAGATAGATACGATGTTGCTCTCCAGAAATCCACAGAATCATGTGGTCTGGAAAGCAATTTTCTACATGTCAAAAACAGAAGAAGCCTGAAAATATGAACCAATAGGTACTAAATGAATGGGTCTTAAAGATGTTAGAACAGGAGATGCAAAAGATAAAAGAGAACAGAAAATAATGCATTCACATGAGATGAACTACCTATGACATGTATTGAAAATGTTGCCAAAACTTCCCTTAGCTGGATTTAGTAATTTTCTTGAATTGATGCTTGAATACTTGTAGCCTGGGCCTAACAGCAATCTAGAGGAAATTAGGTGTATGTGTTGTGAATGCATTTCATAATATTAAAGGGGATTCAAAAGGCTTATGGAATTGGAGAAGAGTGAATGGATTTGGTCTGTTATACCATAAGACAATGAGTCTTTCTAGGTTTACAAAAGACATCTAAAAGACACTTTCCCCGTTTTTACTTTTTAAATTAGCACATGTTCATTGTATAAAATAATAGGTTTTTGTGTCATAGTTTTATACTTTCATATATGTACTTTGATCATAGTCAGCTCGTTACTAACCCTTCCAACTAGTTCCCATCTGCTTTCATGCAAAAGATACTTCATCAGCTCCAGGTAGCAAGGAATGCATTGTCAAGAGAGGCAGCTGCAGCTTGGGACATGAAGTGGTAACTGGCCTCTGTGGTCTGGAGACAGCAGGAGATGCCATCCTGGAATCAGGGAACCCTTTAAAGGAGATGGAGGGATTCCAGCATGGCAGAGCCCAACAATCAGCACTTGTCAGTAAGAAGCAAGGGAGGCATAATTACTGTAAAGAAAATTATGCTTTTTTCCTACAGGAGACTATAGCAATGGATAATAAATCATAAAGTCCTTAGGAGTTTGACAGAAGGGCATCTGGCAAGGATATTCCTCCTTTCACATAATAAAATAGTCAAGGTCTGTCAAGCAGATAGTTGACAGTCCTGCAGTGGAAAATTGCATGATATCACTATCTTGACTGTTTAAGTCAGTTTAGAAATGAGAGCCCACTGATTGTAAAGAAACCCAGAGCCCTGAGGAAGGACCCTGTGGTGCCACCACTTTATGTGTCAAGGTAAGTACAAGGTAAGAATGTATTACCAAAAGTTTAAAGAATTATTGGTAGCTCAAGCCAATAGAAACAGAATTAAAAGAAGATGAATGAAATCCAATAAAATAACTAAAAATCTCTCCCATGATCCCTTTGTTTCAAATGGAGTCTATGGGGTAAACAGAACAAATGCAGTTTTACAGTTCCTGATAGTTAGTCCAGTATATCCATAGAAAACCATCATGTTATTTGCCTGTTCCATGAAAACACATTGGGGACATGTATGCATTTGATATTTAATATTGATTATTGATTTGGTAGAAATGAGCAAATAACTGACCCTAAAACTTCTCCCCTTATTGAGTAGGGAGGGAGCCAGCAGCTCCTCATTAAAATTTGAAGAGTACAAAAGAGATGCTCTCTATCACATCCATGTTTAAGTTGTATATTTGAACAATTCAGTGATCCATTATGGAGTGACTTTAATAGTGTAGATCAACACTTGAATTTAGTATTGGTTTGACTTTTTTTTTTTTGGTTTTGCAAGGTATGGTCTCACTCTGGTCCAGGCTGACCATGTAGTCTTAGGGTGGCCTCGAACTCTCGGCAATCCTCCTACCTCTGCCTCCTGAGTGCTGGGATTAAAGGCATGGGCCACCACGCCCGGCTTGTTTTGACTTTTGTTTCCTTCCCCATATCTAATGACCAAGTTCATTGGCACGATATTGCTTATAGTATACCTTTATGAACAATATAATCCGTTAACTATATTAATCTATTTATTCTAACAGTAATATTAGTGTAGCAGTCAAGATTCCCAACTTGGAAAATATTTTTGCTACATGTTTGACTATCATAATAAATTTTCTTATCCATCTATTTTCAAATACTGGGATTTTTACAAGTGTTTTAAACCATAAAGCATTTTTAAAAACTTATAGTTATTTGCATGCATATATATGTTCTAACTTTAAGTAGGTGCTGGAGATTGTACCGAAGCCATCGGGTTTTGCAAGCAAGCGACTTGAACCACTGAGCCATCTCTCTAGCAAGATTGGGATTTTGATGTTGAATTATCAACATCTTTATTCTCTAAATTAACTAAAGTATAGAAGTTTTTAAGCAATGTTCTAATATTCCGACATATGTGTAGCATGGATTGTATTAAAATTTAAATAATGGGCTAGAGAGATGACTTAGTGATTAAGGTTCTTGCTTACTAAGCCTAAGGAGCCAGGTTCAGTTCCACAGTACCCACAAAAGCCAGATGCACAAGGTGACACATGTATCTGGAGTTCATTTTCAGCAGCTAGAGGCCCTGGTATATCCATTCTCTCTTTCTCAAATAAATAAATAAGTAAATAAAATATTTAAAAAATAAATGAAGTAGGCTGGAGAGATGGCTTAGTGGTCAAGGCACATGCCTGTGAAGCCTGAGGACCCAGGTTTGATTCTCCAGGTCCCACATAAGCCAGATGCACAAGGTGGTGCATGTGTCTGGAGTTAGTTTGCAGTGGCTAGAGGCCCTGGTGTGCCCATTCTCTCTCTCTCTCTGCTTCTCTCTATCTCTTTCTCCTTCCCTCTCTCTCTATCTAATAAATAAATAAAACTTAAAAATTAAAATTAAAAAAATAATGAAGTTATAAATGTCCTCCAACAACTTATTCCATAAATAATTTAACAAAGTCTTTGTATTTTTCGTGTTCTTTGTTAGTGGGTACATATGCTGGTCCCTGTGTGAAAACACAATTACCAGCTATAAACACTATGCTTCCATAAACTTCTCTCTAAGGCTGAGGACTACTTCTCCAAGAATCCCCTTTCCTTGATAATTTTAGCATAGAGTTTATCAATCAGAGAAGTTCATGAAAAATTTAGGAGATAGATGACAGTGACACAGAGGTCTCATTTCCTTTCACAGATAGGGGCTCCATCCTGTGGCTGGAGAGAGGCGGGATCATAGTGCCCTCTTAAGCGTACTCATTAACTTTGGCTTCAGGCTGAGGTCAGGACTCAGTGCTAGTATCTCTAATCCTTCAGTGCAGGATCCAGACCTTTTGTTCCATTATTATTACTTTAATTTCAAGACCCTTCTTTTACCTTTCCAAGTTGCTTTCTCAAAAATAAAAGGATCAAGGCAGGTCTTACAGAAGGCATCAAGAAAACAGCAATCAAGGAACTGCATATCAATAGATTCACAAATCAAAATGAGAATATGGGTGCACCTGGGCCTCTTGCCACGACAAACAACATACTCCATGAATCGCTTTCTGTGCCTGGCTTTGTGTGAGCACTGGGGAATTGAATCTAGTCCAGTAGGCTTTGCAAGTAAGTACCTTTAACTGCTGAGCCATTTCTCCAGTCATTTTACCTTCTAAAAAAGGTATTTTGGTTTTTTTTTATTCTTATATTTTAAATTTTATTTATTTGTTTGCAAGGAAAGAGAAATAGATGAGAGACAGACAAAGAAAATGGCATGCCAGGGCCTCCAGACACATGCTCCACTTTGTGTATCTGGCTCCATGTGAATACTAGGGAATCAATCTTGAGTTGCCAAGGCTCTTCGGGCAGGTACCTTATCTGCTGAACCATCTCTTCAGCCCTTTTAAAAAGTTTTTTTTGAAAAATGTTTATATTTATTTGCAAGCAGAGAGAGATAGAAGTGAGGCTGACACAAAGAACTGGTATTTTGGTTTATTTAATGACCAGGTTTCATTATTTCCCATTAAATTAATGTTTTCTCTTAAATTTTATTTTTTTAACCTTTAGATTTATTCCGTTATTTTCCTAGTTTCTTCCAATAGAATGTACACTAATCCAAAATATCTATTCTTTTTGTTAAAAGCATTTAATGCCAAAAGTTTTTGAAAAAATTTCACTTTAGCCCTATTGAGCAATTTTGGAGACATTCTATTTTCACTGAGATTTGGCTTTAAAATGTTTCAGTCTAACATCTTATAGATCCATGAATTATTCAGAACATTGCATTTTTATTCATTGTATCTTGAAATGGATGTGTACTTTCTATTATTGATGTTTGAATTTAGAGTAACTTACCTTGATCAGTTATATGTAATACAGTTTCTGCATATTGTATAACTTATGATTTGCTAAATCATGATGAGTGTGGTACATGTAGGAGTCAGTATTACTATTAAATATTTCCAGTTCATACCCTTTGTTATGACACACATTTTTATGTATACCTTTGAGACTATCATTACTGTTACACAATAGATAATCACATTGGCATGCAGAACCAGCATGAAAGACATTGCAATTGTATTAATTTACTAGGACTGAGTGTTGTTGTTACTGCAGGAGTGCAATCCAGCTGTGATGTGGAATAATGTGGATATTTGAATTTGGTAGTGCAAAAGGTGGAAATATATGTCATATCTTAATAAAATGATTACTTGATATAACTACAATAGCCAATGAACTTTTAGATCTACAATAAATAATTGAAAATACAAACTATTTTGGAATATGTTGATTGGTACTGACTCTTTGGAGCCTTATGTTATGGACAAGACCCAGAGAATACATACTCTAAAAGATTATTTGCTATTAGAACAATTCAATGTATTAGTTGTGGTACTGAAATCTTTATGAATCATGATTTCTATCTGGTGATTTTTAATCCATTATGTATAAGGTGCTAAATGGTAAAAATTTCTCACAGAAAACACATAAGAATATTATGCATAAACATCCTGGAACATTCAGTGTTAGTGGAATTATTAACTTCTAAAACTTCTGTCAATCAAATGGAACTATTACATAAAAAAAAGACAAATTGGAATGTTGGAGAGGTTATTTTTCAGCACCAAAAGTAAATAACCCACTAAATAACTTGGGCCTAGTATACAAAACTTCTACAAATCAATTTTTTAAAAAAGATATGTTACTACTTAAACTAAATAGGTAGATGATTTAGACATCACTTAGCCACTTTGAAAAGATGAAATCAATATAGCCAATACATATTTGAAAAGTTTCTTACAGGTATCCATCAGTAGTGAAATACAAGTAAAAAACAAAATGTGGGCTAGAGAGATGGATTAGTGATTAAGGCACTTTCCTAAGAAACCTAAGGACCCAGGTTTGGGTCGCCAGAACCCACATAAGCCAGATGCACAAGGTGACACAGGTGCACAAGGTAGAACATGCACACAAGATGGCTCAGCATTTGGAGTTCCAATGCAGTGCCCAGAGGCCCTGGTGCACCAGTTCATTCATTCTCTCTCTCTCTCTCTCTCTCTCTCTCTCTCTCTCTCTCTCTCTCATAAACATAAACATAAATGATTTTTAAAAAGCAAAAAACTAGGGCTAGAGAGATGGCTTAGCGGTTAAGGTGCCTGCCTCCTAAGCCTAAGAATGCTAGTTCCAATCCAGGTCCCACGTTTAGCCAGATGCAAAGTGAGGCAAGGGCGCAATGCCGCACTTGACCACAAGGGCACAAACGCATCTGGATTTCATTGGCAGCAGTTGAGAGGCTGCTTGCCTGCCCATCTCTATCTCTCTTCCCCTCCCTCTCTCTCTGTCTCTCTCTGTGTCTCTCTCCAAAAAAAAAAAGCAAAAACTAGTATTTCCCCCACATAGTTAAAATAGAAACCATTTGTGCTGTGCAGTTTACTATAAAATCTGTAAACTGTTCCTCAGTACCAGCTAAATCTCCACACATGCAAACCCTATGACCTTTAAAGGTCATTGGTAATTTCAACTTCACTATGTTAAGGCTGCAAAGTACAGCATTCGTAAGGATTATGGCATTTGTGTTTTTTGCCTCATGCCCCAGGAATAACTGCAAGTGGATTTAAGCTTTCATGCTGTCAGTACTTAAGCTTGTCCTGGCTTTCCACTGTGGCCATTTCACCCTCCTGCCAGCCACATGCTGCACGGGCATGATTGGCACAACTGTGCTATGGCATATGTCTTAGCTCTATAAAAATCTGTAATAATCTGGAAAACTTTGAACACACATGGTTGGTTTTGTTGTTTTTAAATTTTAGATTTGTCTTTTGTTTTTCCGAGAGATAAACAAGTTACTGAAAACTGAAATATCCTTCTCTGCATATATTTTTTGGTTTTTTTTGTTTTGTTTTTTTTTTTTTTTTGAGGCAGGGTCTCTAGTCCAGGATTACCTGGAATTCTCTATGTAGTCTCAGGGTGGCCTTGAACTAATGACAATGCTCCTACCTCTGCCTTCCAAGTGCTGGGATTAAAGGTGTGAGCCACCATGCCTGGCTTTATATGTTTTGTTTTTAAATCTATTAAAACACATGTTTACATTTTCCCCAAAAGGATAAATAAATTCTTAATTGACATTTGGGTTCAGTTTTGGATTTCATAATGACACTACATGTCTGAACTTGCTTTTCTTGTGATTTTTTTAAATGCTGATATCAGAAAATTCTATTACTATATCTTATTAAATTTTATGAGAAAGCTCTTTAAGATGCTTTGGTTTTCTTATTAAGATGTTATAAAACTAAAGCTGTTCTTAAACTTAACAATTTTTATGAATATGAGTAAGGTAATAAAATGTTCAATGGCCCAAATGTAAAACAATGAGAGTTTCATTTCTCTTTAAAGTTAGCTCTGCATCTCATTTTAGTTGGCAGAGAAGCATGCCATGTAATTCTTTAACTATTTGGTTGTAGCTGTTCTTGATGTTGAAGCACTGTGTGTGAGATCAGGAAATCATCAAATAGCCACAATAATTAAAGGTGATTCAGAAGGACATATTTTAAGAAACTGAATTTTTAAAAACTATATTCCTCTGTTTTGCATTTTGATGGGCAGAGAATTGAGCATTGAATAATGACCTCTGGTCAACTTACATTGATGTTAACTCTTCTGTCCAGTTTTACTTTTTTTAAAATTTTTTAAAAATTATTTTATTTGTTTTTGGAGAGAGACACAGAGAGGAGAGAGGAAGACAGAGCTGGGCGCGCCAGCAGTCTCTCAGTCTCACAGCAGTCTGCTATGAATGAAATCCAGATGTGTGCACCCCCTTGTGGTCAAATGTAGCTTTGCGCCCTCACGTCACTTTGCATCTGGCTAAACGTGGGACCTGGAGATTGGAACCAGTGTTCTTAGGCTTAGCAGGCAGGAGCCTTAACTGCTAAGCCATCTCTCCAGACCCAGTTTTACTTTTGAAACAGCCTTGCCTCCCAAGTGTCTTTAGGATACCCAATCTTAACACCTGCTGCCACATGAAGTAGCTACTCTTCTTCATTTTTATTTCTTGTCTTATTATATATGCTGAATCTAATACACAGAGTTGTTTGTGTCAATTTTGGTTATATTTACAGCACTTATTTTCTATAAGAAGTTACATGGTAAATATTTTCATGTTTTAGATGGTATAGTCTTTGTTATACCAAGTATCCAAGTTGCTTCTTGTTTTTGACATAGCTCTGTTTCATTGAAGCTTTTTGAATCCATGTGCCACAATTTTTGAATACTAATTTAAAAAGTTCTCCCTCCCAAAGTAGTATGTTAGAATTTTAACACAAAACTCAGGCAAATGCTGTAACTGAAATTTTAAATGGGAGCTTTTATGGCGATAATTACAGATATATTGGCAGAACTTTAATATATTTTTAAAGTTTACCATATAGTAATTTTACTATTAAATAGATACTATGATACCAAGAGCACCTCATGAAAAAACTGTTGTTTTGTATGAGCCCTAAATGGAATTTAATTATTCCAAGTAAACATTTATTACAACAAAAGCAACTCATAAAAATGGAGCAATACTAGTTTTCTATTATTTTTCTAATATCTTTTGGATGATGGCCATGAATATGAAATTTTCTAAGATAAAAGAAAGGGACTGGAAAGGCCAGGGGTGGTGACACATGCCTTTAATCCCAGCACTCAGGATGCAGATGTAGGAGGATTGCTGTGAGTTTGAGGCCATCCTGACACTACATAGTGAATGCCAGGTCAGCCTGAGCTAGAGTGAAACCCTACCTTGAAAAACCAAATAAGAAGAAGAAGAAGAAGAAGAAGAAGAAGAAGAAGAAGAAGAAGAAGAAGAAGAAGAAGAAGAAGAAGAAGAAGAAGAAGAAGAAGAACAACAACAACAACAACAACAACAACAACAACAACAACAAAGAAAAATGGGGGCTGAAGAGATTGCTTAGTGGTTAAGGCACTTGCCTGTGAAGCCTAAGTACACAGGTTCAATTACCCAGGACCCATATAAGCCATATATACAAGGTGGCACAAGTATCTGGAGTTCACTTAAAGTGGCTGGAGGCCCTGGAATGCCCATTTTCTCTCTATATTTGCCTCTTTCTCTATCTCCTCTCTCTCTCTCTCAAATAAACAAATAAATTTTAAATAAATAAGTAAGAGAGGGATGGGGGTAAGATGGCAGCCTAGGAGCCATGCCAAAACAGATCAGGGAAGGATTTAAGCAAAACTACACTCTTCTTCGGAAAAGAGCATAATATTTTTTTCTGGGAAACAGCAGAAAAGCAGGAGATGGCCAGAATCCTACTGTGGAGCTTGTGGCCTGATCCATGGTCCACAGCAGCCCTGAGCAGCTGCCCCGATCCACTGAGCCACCGCTGCCTCGAGCCACCATGGCTCCAACCCACCAGGAGTGCCTAGCAGCAGCAATAGAGACCAAACAAGGGGACTTTCCAACCTCATCAGTCTCCTCACAGAGCCCAGAAATCGAAAAAAAAAAAAAAAAAGTCTGCTGAAAGAGATACAGGGGAATGGTGTGAGCAACTTCAAGCTTACTGAACTTGCCCAGCCCCCAACCATCAAAACCATGGTGAACTGCCAGCATTCAGCTCATAGCAGCAGCGTGTCCAGCACTGTGGAGGCAAGCCCAAGCTCTGCAGCACATCACCAGCAGTGCATCCAGCACTGCTAAGCCAAGCTCTGCAGCTAAGGGAACAAGGTGGGCCTCAGCATTGTTGAGTTTGGAAGCCACACCAAAAGGTAACAAGGCGGGCTGAAAAAAAATGGTACATAGGCCTGCATTGGATGTGCTAATCTCTCTTTTCAGGTCAGGGGAGGTTATGGGTTACATATTTGTGGTTGGCTTTACCATTTTCAAATAAGCTGAATATGGGGTGTAGAATATTGCTGCCTGTAATACTTTTAGATTTAGAGGGCCTTTATCTTTTGCTTTTATCATTATTGGGAGCAGGGTCTGATCCAGATCCAGGCTGACCTGGAACCCAAGTCAGAACAAAATTCTCTACCTCTGAGCTGACAGGATTAAGGATGTAGAGCAACACATACCCTTAGGGATTTTGACCTTATAAGACTGTTTTAATTCTCACACTTGTATACCCTATGCTCATTTTAATTGAATGTGTATTTTGCTCAGTTGAAGTTGAGAACTTACCAGTAAATTGTTCCACCAGTCCACTACAATACTTGCTTAACAAGCAAATTCAACAGCTAGGATTACTTCTGAGGTTGGATTTGGGTACAAGTACTACACTTGGCACCTTAAACTCATATCCTGAAAGTATTATAAAGGTGGATTACCACATCTAAGAACACTGCAGATAAATAGAAAACCTAAGCATCAAATCAATCCATGACGCAAAAGTCACTACATTATAATACAAGAAACACAAAGAATCAAGACAATGCAATTCCACCAAAAATTACAAATCCATCAGAATTGTTCACCAATTAGACTGTTTTAGATGAAATTCCTGACAAAGATTTCAAAACAATGATGTTATCTAAACTCAAAGAAATGGAAGAAGAAATAAAAGAAGAAATCAAAGGAATTAAAGAAGAAAACAAACTCTTGAAAAATAATACAGAAAAACAGATTAATGAAATAAAAAGGTCATTACAGGACATGAGTAAGGAAATAAAAATACTGAAGAAAAACCAGGCTGAAATCCTACCTCTGAAAATCACAGTCAGTCTAATAAAAAACTCTGTGGAAAGTCTCACCAGTACAATGGATGAAGGAGAGGACAGAATATCTAAACTAGAAGACCAGGTGGCAGACCTAATACAGTCCAACAAAGACCAAGACAAGCTAATAAAAAGGTATGAATGGGAATTCCAAGACATGCAGGACACTACAAAAAGATCAAACATAAGAATTCAAGGTATAGCAGAAGGGGAAGAATTTCATGCAGAGGCTTAGTAGGTGTTTTCCACAAAATCGTAGAAGAAAATTTTCCCCAAATTGGGAAAAAAATGCCAATGCAGACACAAGAAGCTGTTAGAACACCAAACAGACAAAAACACCTACAAAGATCCTCTTTTCGCTATTTTATAATTAAACTACTAAACATGCAAACTGAAGAAAATATATTGAAAGCAGAGAGAAAAAGCAAGTGACCTTCAAAGGGAATCCCATCAGGATCACAGCAGATTACTCAACACAAACTTTAAAAGCCAGAAAGGCCTGGAGTGATGTATTGCAAGTTCTGAAAGATAAAAACTTTCAACCAAGATTACTTTATCCTGCAAAACTATCTATCCAAATTGATGGAGAAACAAGGACATTCCACAACAAAGACAGGCAAAAGGAATTTATGGCAACTAAACCAGCTCTACAGAAAATACTTACAGAAATCATTCACACTAAAGAGAAAGCAAAACACACACAGCAAGAAACTAGGAAAAAATAAGCCATACTCAAATAACAGTTAAAACAAGCAAGCAAAGTGAAACAGAAAGAACTACAAAACAAGAAAAATAGTGATAATAAATACATATCTTTCAATAATAACTTTTAATATCAATAGCCTCAATGCTCCAACCAAAAGACACAGACTTGCAGATTGGATTAAAAAGCAGGATCCTACCATTTGTTGCCTCCAGGAAACTCATTTCTCAATAAAAGATAGAAACCTTATTAGGGTGAAAGGTTGGAAAAATGTATTTCAAGCAAATGGGCCTAGGAAACAAGCAGGGGTAGATATCCTAATTTCTGACAGGATAGACTTCAAACCAACATTAATGAGGAAAGGTAAAGAAGGTCACTTTATACTGATTAAAGGAACACTACAACAGGAAGACATTACAATCCTAAACATATATGCTCCTAACATGGGGGCTCCCAATTTCATCAAACAAACACTATTAGACTTAAGGTCAGAGATATCTCCTAACACAATAGTAGTGTGTGACTTCAATATCCCACTCTCATCACTTGACAGGTCTACCCAGCAAAAAATAAACAGAGAGACATCTGCATTAAATGATATCAAGGAACAAATGGACCTAACAGATATATACAGAACATTCCATCCAAATGCTGCAGAATATACATTTTTCTCAGCACCACATGGGACATTCTCTAAAACAGACCATGTAATAGGACACAAATCAAATCTTAACAAGTACAGGAAAATTGAAATAATTCCTTGTAAGCTATCTGACCACAATGGGATTAAACTGCAAATCAGCAACAAGAAAAACTACAGAGCATACAGAAATTCACGGAGACTAAACAGTGCATTATTGAACAATGTATGGGTCATTGAAGAAATTAAAAAGGAAATCAAGAAATTCATAGAATCAAATGATGATGAGAATAAAACATATCAAAACCTTTGGGACATAATGAAGGCAGTCCTACGAGGGAAATTTATAGCTCTAAGTGCCTATATTAAGAAATTAGAGAGTTCACAACTAAACAATTTAATGCTTCACCTTAAGGCCTTGGAAAGAGAAGAACAAGCAAACCAAAAATCAGTAGATGGGAAGAAATAATAAAGGTTATGGCAGAAATTAATGAAAAGGAAACCAAAAAAAAAACAATAAAAAAAATCAATGAAACAAAGAGTTGGTTCTTTGAAAGGGTAAACAAGATTGATAAACCCTTAGCAAATCTGACCAAAAGAAAGAGAAAAGAGACAAAAATTGATAAAATTAGAGATGAAAAAGGCAACATCACAACAGATATCAAAGAAATTCAGAAAATCATACGGACATACTTTAAGAATATATATGCCTCTAAGTTTGAAAACCTGAAAGAAATGGATGATTTCCTTGATTCATATGACCTACCAAAATTAAATCAAGATGAGATAAACCATTTAAATAGACCTATAACAACTACAGAGATCCAAGCAGTTATAAAAAGTCTCCCCCGTGCCCCCCCCAAAAAAAAAAGCCCAGGCCCAGACAGATTTACCAGACATTCCTGGAAGAACTAACACCAATGCTTCTCAAACTTTTCCATAAAATAGAAAAGGAAGGAATTCTACCAAAATCCTTCTATGAAACCATAATCACCCTGATACCCAAACTGGACAAAGACAGATCAAAAAAAGAAAATTACAGACCAATCTCCCTTATGAACATAGATGCAAAAATTCTCAACAAAATACTGGAAAACAGAGTACAAAAATATATGAGAAAGATTATTCACCCCGACCAAGTAGGCTTTATCCCAGAGATGCAGGGATGGTTAAACATATGCAAATCCATAAATGTAATACACCATATAAATGATCTGAAGGACAAAAATCACACAGTCATCTCAATAGATGCAGAAAAGGCATTTGAAAAAATCCAACACCCCTTCATGGTGAAAGTATTAAAGAAAATGGGAATAGAAGGAACATATCTCAACATAATAAAAGCTGTTTATGACAAACCTTCAGCCAACATTATACTAAATGGGGAAAAACATGAAGCTTTTCCTCTAAATTCAGGAACAAGACAAGGGTGTCCACTTTCCCCGTTTCTATTTAATATAGTACTGAAATTCTTAGCTATAGCAATAAGGCAAGAGACACTCATAAAAGAGATACAAATTGGAAGGGAAGAGATCAAATTATCATTATTTGCAGATGATATGATTCTATACATAACAGACCCTAAAGACTCTACCAGCAAACTGTTAGAGCTGATAAACACTTTTAGCAATGTAGCAGGATACAAAATAAACACACAGAAACCAGTAGCTTTTCTATACACTAACAACAAACATGCAGAGGATGAAATCAGGGAATCTCTCCCATTCACAATTGCCTCAAAAAAAAAAAAAAAAAAAAAAAAAAAAAAAAAAAAAAAAAACCTTGGAATAAACTTAATCAAGGAAGTGAAGGATCTCTACCATGAGAACTTTAAAAAACTCGAGCAACAAATTGCAGAAGATACAAGGAAATGGAAAGACATCCCATGCTCCTGGATAGGAAGAATCAATATTGTGAAAATGATAGTCTTACCCAAAGCAATCTACACATTTAATGCAATCCCCATTAAAATCCCAATAACATTCTTCACAGAAACAGAAAAAAAAATCCTAAAATTCATCTGGAAACACAAAAAACCTTGAATAGCCAAAACAATTTTGTGCAACAAAAATCAGGCTGGTGGTATTACCATACCTGATTTTAAGTTATATTACAAAGCCATAGTAACAAACAGCATGGTACTGGCACAAGGATGGACAGGAAGATCAATGGAACAGAATAGAAGACCCAAATATTAATCCTGGCACCTACAGCCACCTGATTTTGACAAAAATACCAAAAATATTCATTGGAGAAAAGATAGCCTCTTTAACAAGTGGTGCTGGGAAAACTGGATATCTGTATGTAAAAGGATAAACATAGATCCTTATCTCTCTCCATGCATAAGAGTCAAGTCCAAATGGATCAGGGATGTCAATATCAGACCTGAAACTCTGAAACTGCTAGAGGATAAGGTAGGGGCAACCCTTCAACATATTGGCATAGGCAAGGACTTTCTGAATATAACCCCAATTGCTCAGGTAATAAAACCACTAATCCACCACTGGGACATCATGAAATTACAAAGCTTTTCTATAGCAAAGGACACTGTGAATAGAGCAAAAAGACAACCTAAAGACTGGGAGAAACTCTTTTCAGCTATACATATGACAGAGGATTAATATCCAGAATATACAAAGAACTCAAAAAAAAGAATAATAAGAAATCAAACCAGTTAAAATAGCCCAGTTAAAAAATGGGCTATGGAACTAAATAGAGAGTTCACAGAAGATGAAATACAGATGGCATATAAACATCTAAGTGTTGGCATGGATGCAAAAAAGAGGAACACCTCTACACTGTTGGTGGGAATGTAATCTGGTCATATTTACCATATGATCCAGCTTTAGCACTCCTAGGCATATATCCGAAGGACTCTTCTCACTACCTTAGATATACTTGCACAACCATATTTATTGCTGCTCTATTCACAATAGCTAGGAAATGGAACCAGCCTAGATGTCCCTCCACAGATGAATGGATAATAAAGATGTGGTACATTTACACAATGGAGTTATATTCAGCAGTAAAGAAAAATGAAATTATGAAATTTGCAAGGAAATGGATGGATCTGGAAAGGATTATACTAAGTGAGGTAACCCAGGCTCAGAAAGCCAAAAGTCACATGTTCTCTCTCATATGTGGATCCTAGCTACAAATGTATAGACTTGTGTGTGAACTGGAACCAAAAATAGGTACCAGAAACCAGTAAGCTGGTAAAAAGCTATATGTGAGATAGGAGAGGGAAGGACTTAAGTGTATGGTATTGCACATATGTAAGTAGAAGAACAGATTACAGGGAGGGGAATAGCCTAAGCAAGGTCATGGGAAGAGAATGTGTAAATGAAGGGCATGGGGAGGGTCAATCAAAATTCAAGATAGTGTGAATAAGACTTATGTAAAGCTACTTTTTTGAATAATGGCACATCCAGAAGCTGTAGACAGTTACTAGAAAATATTCAGTGGCTGGGATGGGATACCTTCCAGTGAGTTGTTGGCCAAGGAGGTCCCAGTAGCCTCCAAAACATTAAAGGCTATTTCCAAAGCCCTTGCTTGCCCTTGAGAGACAGATGATAAGACCCTATTGCTGAAGACATCTCTTGCCTGAGAGGCAAGGTCACTGAGAAAGCAAGCTGGTGCTGAGCAGAAAACCTTCTCTCTGTAGACCATCCAACTGAAAGCTGGAAAAAGCTGCACTGCATGCAGCCATATGGGAGACAGAAGTCATCAGCAGTGAAAACAGTGGACACTGAAAATTCAAGTTTGGCCATTCAGGCCCAATGACTGAACAGGTGCAATAGTGGCATGTCTGCTCTTGGGGTAACCAACTGCTCCATAATTGGACTGAAGGCCCTCTCTATGGGAGCAAATACATACCTGGTACTGAAAAACCTAAGCAAAAATCTATGGCAGGGGAGGTCATGAGCCTCAGAGCTATAAAGAATGCTCTTGTTTGGTTAAATGTATATATTATTCCCACCAAGCTGCCCTGAAAGCACTACACTTAATGTTTATATTCACATATTAATGCTACTCTCACTTCTGGTTAGAGAAGCTTCTCTTTTCAGATGGCGATGACCACTGGGCTGACTCAAAAGGCAACATAGTGCTGAGAAGAAGGGATGGAGGAGTGCCCAGCACTGAAACGTCTCTGTCACACCCTCAAAGGCTCAGGGCCCATTGAGGAAGAGGGGGCAGATAGAATGGAAGAGCCAAAGGAAGGGTATGACTCCTTACAATGCAACTGTCCAGACAGAAAATGGCCTTGATATCCATGACCTTGCAGTGCCTAGCAATACCTTTGCAAGACCCTCATAATAGAAGAAAAAGATGATAAAATCAAATTAAAAGAGAGACTAATGGAGAGAGGGAGGGGATATGATGGAGATTGGAGTTTTAAAGGGTTATGGGGGGAGGGGAAGGAAATATCATGCATTTTTTGTATATAAGTATAGAAGTTGTCAATAATTATATATATATTTGAACCAACAACAACAAAAAAATGGAACAGAGGGTTGTACTGAACTCAATGCCTCCTTTAAGAGGGAATATGTATGAATGACTCATATCTTATGGCCAAGAAATACTTTTTGAATTCTTCCTATATACAAGCCCCTCTTCCCAAGAAAGAAGCTAGGAATGTATTAATGTTCTTTGCTACTAAAAGTAAGTGTATTAGTTACTTTTCTTGTTGTGAACAAATACCTGACAAGAAGCAGCTTACGGGAAGAAAGGGTGTACTTTTTTCTTACATTTTTGGGGATCCAGTACATGTGGAAGGAATACCATGGCACTAGGCAGCTCTATGGGGTAGGAGTATGCAACTATGTCCCCTCATATCTCCCCCACAAGCACACACACACATCTTGGCAGAACAGGAAGCAGAGAGTGGACAGGTAGTGGAGTCAGGCTATCAAACCTCAAGGTCTGCCCCCAGTGACCAATGCCTCCAGCAAAGATCTACCTCCTAAATAATCTAAACTTTTCAAATCAGTGCCGTCAGCTGGAATCAAGTGTTCATACACATGAGCAAAGGAGGATATTTCACACTTAAGCCACAGTAAATGTGTGACATTATTTGTCTAACAGATAGCATCTGAGCAATACCTCAAGGTAGAAGAGAATAACACAAAGAGAAAATTTACCAAGCAGAATCTCATCTGGTAAAAGTTTAGAGCAGGTCATCTTTCTGAGAAAGTGGCCTTAGCACAGGGCAGAGAGCCTGCTGTGAATGTTCCCAGCATTCATGAGGCAACTTGAAGTCCTTTTGCTATGAGGTGATCATAGCAGGAAGCCCCTACTAAACCAGTAGGTGATGTGATTTGGGTGGTATTCTTGGTCACATAACTGTCAAGCCTGACTCCATGGCCCTTTCAAGTAAACTTCAAATTACTTCAATGTTTTTTTCTGAATAATTCAAGTAGAGTGAGTTCTGATATTTGTGACCAATAGCCTTACGGTCTTTGATATTCTTCTTGCCCATGCTTTTAACTGTACCCAAAGCAGTTAGCTCCGTTAGAAAGGTAAATAACCCCCTTACAATGACTGAATGATGCTCACACATCCCATAACCTGCTAATTTAGAGGGAATACCAGCGATCTCACTTAGGAGAGCCCTCAGCAAAATGGGGGCAGGGAGGAGAGAAATGGTAGTACTAACATATGATGTGTCCATACAACTTTCTAATTAACAATAAAAAAGAAAGGTAAATAATCACTACTAATGTTTAGAGAAAGGAATGAGACAAAAAGACTGGCTTAGAGTCCTTGAGTGCCTGCCCATCTTCCATGGACTTGTTGACTTGAATCAGTCTTCCATTAACCTGCTAAAGCTAGCATTATGCTACCCATATAATCCAGATGTTTTTAAATTTTAATTTAATTGTACTTATAGTATAAAATGCTGAGAGCTCAGTAATGGAAGAAGTATGCATTAAATAAATAAATTGAAAAAAATAAATAAGTAAAATATTTAAACATAATAGAAATCTATTATGTTCAGATAGACAAACTAGGCAAATATTTTGGTTGTCATTTAAAAGGGCCTCATCAGTAATATGCACATATTAGAACACTAGTTCAAGTTGTTGAAGTGGGGGAAATTCTCTACCCTAAAATATCTATGAGAATCCATAAATATCAAACTAAATGAGAAAAATTAGCTTTCTGTTAACTAACTAGCATTGAGAAATACTATATTTTTCATAACAGAGGAAGAATGTTTTGCTGATTACATTTTTCACTTGTTTAAGGGTAGAATGCAAAATTTCATTTTTAATAATTTTATTTATTTTTTAAAATTAAAAAAATTATTTTAGAGAGAGAGAGAAAATTGGCATGACAGGGGCCTCATCCACTGCAATACAACTCCAATCACTTGCACCACCTAATGGGCATGCATGACTTTGCATTTGCCTCATTTATGTGCATCTGGCTTACATGGGTTCTGGAGATTCAAACATAGGTCCTTAGGCTTCACAGGCCAGTACCTCAACCAGTAAACCATCTCTCCAGTGCAATAATTTTAGTTATAAGGGGGGAGAGAAGGTGGGTATGATGGGTGTGCAAAGGTCCCAGGTCCTCTAGCTGCTGCAAAAAAGTCCAGATATGTGCTCCACCTTGTGCATCTGGTTTTACATGGGTACTGGGGAATTGAACCCCAGGTTGTTATTCATTGTAGGCAAGTGCCTTAACCACTGACCAATCTTCCTAGCTCCCTTATTTTTTTGAATAGACTTCTTTGTTATTGCATATTGTCAAAAATACCAGATGTTTTCAAGTAAGACTAGAGCCACTTTATTCCATAGTTGTATCATACATTTAAGATCACTGTTGAATAATGTCTTTGATTTCAGGTGCTTTTTGCAAAAACAAAATCACTCATGTGGAACTTACTATGCTCATGTCACTTCTGATTCTTATAAGTTTTTTTGTGCATGTAGCTATGTAATTGAGATATATTTGGCAATTGTAACAAGTTTTTCAATAAATGCAAGTAGCTTTATAAGTTTCTTAAAACTACATAGGAGAATTGAAAGTATTATTAAAATACTTAGAACATTTTTAAAAAGCATTCAAAGATTTCTGTGGTCACTCAGCAGGAAAATTCCATTTCCTATGCTACTATGATTCTATAAGCTTTTATAATACTAGGTAGGTCAGGATCTTAAGTAATTTTTCAAGTCATTTCACAGTAATTCCAAAGCTATACATTTATTCTTGAAATTAATAGCAAGTCATAAATCTTGAATTTCTTTTTGGCTTAATAATTCATGCCTTCATTTACTCAACAAATGTATTTTGAACCTACTACATGTTCAGGTTTGAGAAAGCAGGAATGAACAAATATGATGTAATCTCTGCTCTCAAAAAATTAGCATTGTAGTTGTCAAGAGTAAATATTAAACAAGTATGGAAATATACAAAATAAGTTAAGAATCTGAAATGTACTGTGTAGAAAATGCCCATGAGATTTTAAGAGTGTGGCAGTCATTAGACCAGGTGTAAAATACTAACTATCCAATAATAAACCCAGAGATTTCAGCATACAAACACAGGTGTGCCACTGCTCATTTTCTAAGGGAAATTTCCTAAGAAATTAAGTATATTTCATAAGAGCAGTAATATATAGAAAAATGAAAAAGAACACTTAAAGATTTTAAGCTCACAATAAATAACTTCAAATTTAATTTTGGTTTCTAAGGCTTCTCAGTTCTCCAATCCTATGGATCTTATCATCATAACCCATTATCTATATTCCTAACTCAGAAAAACCTTACAGTTCTTTAGACTCATGGAGCTCTGAGTAGGAGACTGAGAATCAGAAGTCAGAGTTCTCAGTATCTTCCTCCTTTGAATACCTTATCTTGTTAGGAATGACAACTCATAAGCAATCTGTCAACATGACATCAAGAGACACAGCGTAAACTATCATGGGACTTTCTTTTGAGATGTCAGGTGTGCCTGCAACCATGTGACTTTCCTCAAACAACTCAAGACAGAATGTAGCAACTCATTTCTGATTTAATACCCTCTGAGTTAGTCCATGTGTGCAAAATTAGTGGTCATGCTTGAATGCTGTTCATTTTTTTTTCCTTTATCTGCATTGCACTTTCAAACCCAATTTGCTGCCCTATTTTAACAGCAAAATGAGTGAATCACTGTGAACAGACCACACTTCTTCAAGAAGATGGACGATGGACACTGACTAGGTTAGGTTACTGGCTAGTTTATGTTCATCCTGTAAATCAAAAGTTGGCACATCATGATAAATTTCATGGAGCCATCAAAATCCATTTTCCTTCAAATCTGCTGTCCAGACTGCCTCTATATGTGACTTTCATTCTCAAGTTTTTCCATCAGTTATTTCAGTCTTAAATTTTTATACTGGCATTGAATAAAATACAACCATAAATTGAGAAAACTCATTTTAAAAGTAGTGAAATATCATTAAAGCCAATATATATATAGTGTGTGTGTGTGTGTGTGTGTGTGTGTGTGTGTGTGTGTATACACACACACACATATATAATATTGTAGGTTAAATAAAAGTGGTTTATAGGAGAAAAGGCAAAGAAAACAAAACTCTACATTTAATGAGAATAAGAGGTATATATAACTCTCTCATTATATATATACCTCTTTCTCTCATTCCATGAATAAATAAATAAAATATTTTTTAAAAAGAATGGAAGTCGGGCTGGAGAGATGGCTTAGCGGTTAAGGGCCTGCCTCCTAAGCCTAAGAACACCGGTTCCAATCTCCAGCATTTCCAATCTCCAGGTCCCACGTTTAGCCAGATGCAAAGTGATGCAAGGGTGCAATGCTGCACTTGACCACAAGGGAGCACATGCATCTGGATTTCATTTGCAGCAACTGAGAGGCTGCTAGCGTGCCCATCTCTGTCTTCCTCTAACTCTCTCTCTCTGTCTCTCTCTGTCTCTCCTTAAAAATAAAAAATAAATAAATAAAAAATAAATAAAAAAAGAATGGAAGTCTTGGCCTTCTTCATCTTCTTTGACACCTACCCAGTGGGACAATTGGGACATACCACTGTGTCAGTTCCTATGTTTCAAGGACCCTACCAATGCACTTTCTTCCTAGCATTTAGAGAGTTTTCCTATGAGTTTTATATATGTTGTTCATAGTTTCCTACTGTACTTAATGGAAATAAATAGGGGGAAGTTCATCTAGTACATTTTCCTATAAGTAGACATCAGCTGTAGCTATGTACATTAATTCAATTTTTATTTTGAGGAAGTAGATGTATTAAATGTGGGAGTTTTGTTTTCTTTTCACTTTTCTCTTATAAACCACTTTCATTTAACCTAAAATACTCAAGAAAACCTCAGACACATCAAGATGCTTTTAATTTCAATATATGTTTGCCTATGCAATGTTTAAGATTTAGTGATTTCAAATATTTTTAATTTTACTTATCTTTTTACAAGATGAACATATTTTTTGAATAAACTATAATCTTTAGATGTTCAAATAAGTCTTTTTATTTGTATATTTTTTGCTCTTCAAGGTAATGGCAAGTACTGAGGATGAGTATTATGATTATTTGAAAAAAATTATGTATATGGATGAAGTCACTTTTATATATTTACTAGTGTCTCCTACTTTGCTTCAAGTTAACTCTCTCCAAGAAGACTACTTTCTCATTAATGGAAATAATTAGCTCAATAAGGAATTTTTTCTATGATCCCTTTTCCCATGTGCAGATTTCAGAATATTTCATTTACAGTCAGAATGCCTCCCTATTTTCATGCCATGCTTGGTCTTTAAAATAAATGGTGTCCTTTATCAGTGATGAGGCACATTTACTTATATTTTCTTCTCTTAAAATCAAATGTATCCTACAATTGTGATGAGATGCTAATTGACAGTGATCAAAATTTGGAGACCAGCTCTCAGTGGCTCACAAGACAGATAAGTAAGTGGCTTACATTGCCCAAAAGGCTGTGAGGTAAAGTGAGGCTTACCATGAAATAGAGGGGTTAGGCTTCATCCCCAAAGACACTCCTGTAACCATCATAAATGACTTTTCACACTTCCATAGATTGTTTTAAGAAATCCAATGGTCTCCATAGAACAGGGGTGGTTATTCATAACTGTACCTAGAAAAGATGGATAGTCATGACTATCAAGAGGCCATTCCAAAGGTCAAATTTTAACTATAAAGTTTTTACAGGAAAATCTTAACCAATTTATTTCACTTCCATTGTGAGTGCATCGAAGTAACTGGGCAGTACTTTGTAAAAACATGTCTTTTAAGAGGTATATTGTGAAACTTGTACTAACAGAAATCATATGCCCTTGTATAATTGTAATGTTTTATTTCATAATGGGCATTATCCTTGATGATATGTGTGTATATATGACATAATATATGGCATATCATCTGTATGTCTCCTATCCTGTAATCTTATCTTGTGCTTTGAATAATCATTTAGGAGGCTGCCAAGAGTATATCAGACTCCTTTGTTTATAGTCCTAGAATTGTTTTCATAGTAAGTAAAATAAGTATACACTACTCAGCTTTTAATTACTATAAAAACACTTTAATCTCTTATAAAAAGTAAAGGCTTATTTTAGCTCATAGTTTTTGAAGTTTCTGTCCATGACCAGACAAAACCATTTATTTTAGACCTCTCATGGGGATTTTTGTGAAGTATGTAAAAAAGTAAAAATCACTCACCTCATGGCCAGAAAGCAAAAGATAAAGTATAAGGGACTGGTCCCTTTGTCCCATTCAAGGGCACACCTAAGGAAGCCTCATTATCCCTCACATTTTAGTGTTCACTGCACATGCTTTTTACCATTTAGGCCTATAGGGATATTTTTACTAGCATAACTATACTTGCATGTCATTATCCTCAACAGATTTGCTACAAATTATCACCCATGTTAGAAAGTTATTTTATTATATTTTTGGTAATCTTGAAGGATTAGGATGTTGTCTTCAATATACAGCATTTTTTTTTGATAAGTACTAACTGGGTGAAATCATAATAGTGTCATTTCCATACAACTGTTGTATCAGACAGCTTCAGGTTGGTTGAGATGAACTTCCAGACCAGGCACAGTTATGGAGGAAGGGATATTTATTGAAGCTTATAGATCCAGGGGGAAGTTCCATAATGGCAGAAGAGGTTGGCCTGCTCTTGCAGGACCAGGCAGAGAGCAAAACCCAAAAGCCACACAACACAGCACACTGCAGGAACTCCAGCTAGGCACACTTTGATTATCTTTAGATTGAAATTTCAAACCCACCATCACAATTTAAGATCTGCCCAGTGACACCGCCTCCAGCTAGGTGGATGCAAATACAAACTAGAAACTACAAACTAATAAAACACTGAATATATTGGGGGCCATCTATTCAAACTACCACAACTGTAGAGAAAGGACCTAGAGGAGGTGGTGGGTACCAGCAATGTTAACTAGAATTGTTAAATACACATCTGTTGCAGTCCGGTTCGCATTGCTGGCAGAAATCCCCTGATCAAAAGCATCTTGTGGGGAAAAAAAGAGGTTTATTTTGCTTACAAACTCGAGGGGGAAGCTACATAATGGCAGGGAAAAATGATGGCATGAGCAGAGGGTGGACATCATCCCCTCACCAACATAAGGTGGACAACAGCAACAAAAGTGTGCCAAACACTAGCTAGGTGGAGCTGCCTATAATACCCACAAGCCCACCCCTAACAATATACTGCCTCCAGAGGCATTATTTCCCAAATCTCCATCAACTGGGAACCTAGCATTCAGAACACCTAGGTTTATGGGGGCCATCTGAATCAAACCACCACAATATAGTTCTGCAGAGCATCTCATATATCATTGCAGAGATTCTGGGTAAAACCAACCCTTGTATCTAAAATAAGTATCAAAACAAGAATTCTATCTGATGTTCTTTCAATGCTTGTATGATTCAACTGCCTATTCTAATTAACTTCATATAGTGGCCAAAAAAAAAAAAAAAAAAAAGCATACTCCTTCCAAACTTAGTTGGTTGTCATCACTTTAGCATTAGTTTACATGTTCCTAACATATTGTGAACTATATAAGATGTTTATTTTCTTAAAAATTTCCATTAACGGATTTTTTTTCTTATATTGTGCAATAATAATCAGGGCTAAAGAAACAAGGCTAAAATTATCATCCACAGATGGGTTGTTATTTAGCCACATGTGATTTCTTGATATAAAAATTCTAAGACAGGTGCAGGGGAGATGTCCCAGTGGATAAAGCTAAGCAAGTATGATGGCAGGAGTTCTGATCCCGAGTAGCCACATAAACTCCAGACAGACTGGCAATCATTGGGTTCAATTAGAGATTCTATCTCAGTAAATAAGGTAAGGTGCAATCAAGGAAGACACCCGAGGCAATGCACATGCATACATACACAGGCACACACACAAAACAAGAAAGGAAAACAGAGTCAAGGCACAGGGAAATGGCTTAATGAAGGAGAGTGCTTGCTACACAAGCATGAGGGTCTATGAAGGCCAGACTCCACCTCAGTTCAATTCTCAGTACCCACATTAAAAAGCTGTGTGGTCACACACAACTATAACACCAATCTTGGAAGGAGCAAAGACTGGAGAACCATTGGGGCTAATTGGTTAATCACTTTGACCAAAAATAGCAAATCCAGGTTCAGTGAGAGTCTCAGTCTTAAGGAACATAGAAGGGACACCTGACACCTGACATCTTCCTCTGGCCTCCTCATATAGACAGGATACATACATCTGTACACAGGTGCATAAAACCACACACACACACACACACACACACACACACACACACGCACACATTGCATACTACAAACACATGCCAAAACAATAAAAATCCAAGACAATTAGGCCTATGGTTTATTGTCTCACCATCTCTCACAGACTACCTGAAATGCCTATTGCATACCTATTACATAAATGCATTTAAATGCAAATCAAATATAACCATCAGAGAATCTGGATGAAATAATGTGAATATTTAAAAAGTGGACAGTTTGCCTGAGATGGATGCGCATCAGTGGTAACCAGCAGTATAACTTTAACAAGGAAACCATCACAGTCTTTGAAACATTTTTACTTTAAATTCTTTCCACAAGTATCTAAAGAAAATTATATGGAAAATGCAAAATTCTAGTTGATTTACTTGTCTAATAAAAAGTACATCCAGACCAGGAGTGTTAGGTTTCTTTCATCTCATATAATAGTTAATCCACTATAAAGTACTTAATTTCTTTACTCATTAGGGAATTAGGCTTATTAGGGAATTCCAATTATTTAGCTGTTTTACAGAAATAATAATCACATATTTGAAAAAGAGGGTGGGTAGGTTAAACAAGAAGCAAAAATATACAGGCAATAAACTCTCAATCTTTGCTTTCTCTTTTTGTTTTTTCCTCTGTCTCTTTCTATCATTCTCCTCTCCCTGTGTATCCCCCATTTTTCATTCAACACTGCTCATTATTCTTCTTAAAAAAAAAAAAAAAGAAAACAAGAGCCATTCAGTTCTTATCAAGTCAAAACTTGACTGATAACAATGAAAAGGTCACCTGTAATTCAAGGTACAGGTGATAAAAACTTAGGGATTAAGATCAACAGAGTGAGAGGAAAATTGAAAAAAAAATGAGATATATTGAGATAAAGATTTATAGACATGAGGCTATTCAAAGAAGACCAAGTACTGTCAGGTGCTGAGAAGGCAAATGGATGACCAGAAAATAAGATCAGATTAAGAAATATGAAGTTGGTAAGGCCTCCAGCAGCACCGTCAAGGGACATGAAAATATATTTTTAGGGGATTATGAAGGGCTTGGGAATGAATAGCTCTGAAATCCATTTATACTACATCACAATGTGTCATATATTTGTTGAGAAATTCAATTACCAAATATCCCAGACAAGATGAGTGACTTGTTGAAGTCAGAGCAACTTTGAAAATGACATGAGATTCTAAAATTGGCTTACAGTGTTTAGGGAAATATTTTACTTAGACATGAATACTGTTTTTTTCAGCACAGGGTGCTTATATATATATATATATATATATAAAGTACTCATAATATGGGAAAGGAAATTAGGTAGATTGTTTTAAGAACTATTCTGAGCCCTTAAAAGATCACAAACATGCATGTTTGCCTGTAATCACTTAAAGTCTTTCTAGTTCATCCTTCCTCAGATTTAATTCACCTTGGAGAGTTGCTTAGAAATGAGTCAGAAGTAAATAGACACAGAAAATATATGTATTCAAGAACTGCTTACAAAGTGATATAGAGATGAGTCTTTCTTTAAAGATAAAATATAATTGCTGAAATAAGTATTAGAAGAAATAAAATAATTCAAATTAGAGCAATTGGTTTGGAATATATTATTCACATAAAACACGTTTTCCTCAAGCACAAATGCATGATAATAATTAATAGTATCCATTACATTAATTCAAATTGCTAAGAATAAGTGACTACTGTGTGCTGACCCTTAAATAGAACATCAACCCCTTCAAGGCTCAGGGAACCTCACAGAAGAAGGGGAAGAAAAAACATAAGAGTAGGAGGATGAGGAGGAAGGCTATAAAATGTTGTCCTTAAACGTGGCATGGCCATTATACTCATAAATTCACAGAAGCTGTGGCTTCCTGCACAAGATTGAGTCTTTTAATACTCACCATTGATGGGGCAAGGACACATGTACTCCAAGAATAGATAATAGCTCAAGGAGAGGGAGGTTCATTAGTGGTGTAGCAACTGGTAAATTCCCCATTCCACAAAAAACAACATTACATCCATGATAGCAAATCAACCATATTTGAACTCAATGGGTAAAAGGGCATGGCAATTAGGGATTAAAAGGGAAGAATGAGGTTATCAGTGTGAGGGGCAGAGGAGTAAGAGAGGGCAATTAGGAAACAAGATCATTATACATTATATATACAATGATATCCAAAATTGAAAAAATATATACAACTTTAAAAACCTCAGTATGTGATAGGAACTATTCTACCCTTTCGACAGATTTATGGTATAGGGATTTTCATTATTATGCCCACTCTATAGATTAAGAAAAAAAAAAAAGGAACAACTAGTTTCACAGTCTCCAGTTGAGTTGGAATTGAGCCAAAGTGAGATGGTTTCTGGGCCATTGACAAATGCATTTTATTGATTCTTCAATAATTACATTTTGAAAACATTTTTGCACAGAGCACAGAGGAGGAGAAAAAATGAGACAGAGCAGAGGAAGGACTACCTTGAAAGTGGAGGGTTCACATTGGATTTGGAGCTGGGGAGAAGGGACAAGAAGAGGATTAAAGAGAACACAACCAAGTTATAGTATGTTCATATATTACAGTTCCTAATAAAAATTAAAATATATAAATATAAGTGAGAATAAAGTTTAAGAATAAACAGTTGGAATGTTTCTTATGGACTTTATGAAATAACTTCTGAGATTATTGCTGTGTGATGCTAAGTTCCTTATTTTTATAAACTTAAAAGAATAGTCACTATACCAAAGACCATTTTGATGTTAATCTCAAATTGTCAAATTAACAGGTTTTATATTCACCATGGGAACAAATCTCTTGGTATGTCTAACAGGGACTTTCTAGATAAGATTATTTGAGGAGGGAAGAACCACACTAAGTGTGGGTGTTGCCATCCATGGGCTGCGGTCTTGGGCCTTATTAAAAGAATTAGCTGAGCACTAGAGTTCCACACTCTGCTCTGCTTTTCTCCATACTGATGTGACAAGATCTTGCCTATTCCCAGCTCCTACTATTCTTTCCCTGTCATGATGAAAGTTGCCCAGGAAACTGTAAGCTGAAATAAACCCTTTCCTTCCTTAAACTGCTTCTAGTCAGTTATTTTGGCCCAACACAAGAATGTAATTGATATAAATACTAATTGCCCTGAAATATATGCTGTTGAGATTTTTCCTCCTTTTACTCAAATCCAAGCCATGTTAAGAGTTTCTTGTGTTACAAGGTTTATGTGTGATCACTGAATGCCTATAAGTAGCTACAGTTATTGGTTCTGACAGAGGATGAAACTGAAGTTTCAGAAATTCAAGGAACATAACCTACCTATGCCACAGCTTCTTACACTGTGGGCTATGACCCTAAATGGGATGGCATAACTGAATGTGGAGGTTTGGAACTTTAGCAACAGCAGAAGTTTTCTGAACATACTCAATAAAAAACAATTATTTCAAAATCAAATACTTAATGAAAGCAAAGTGCTCTTGACAACACTCACCTATATTGCATTATATGACTGCACTTCAGCCTTTGTTCTGAGCACATAACATGTGCACTTTGAACCATATATGCCATCATACCATGCAACACCAACAAATGCTGCCTAAGATATCTCAGCCTGGATTCAAGACAATTGTATATTATTAACTGCAGTGTTTATTAATACCTATATAAGCATTTTTTGCTCTTCTAGAAACATAATGATTTAATTAAGGAAAACACAGAATTTTAGCATTTTTCTCTCATCATTGTTCAGCATGTAAGTTTCAAATAAGCATGTCTTTGGATTATGTTAGAATGTTTGATTTAAAACTTATTGCTTGGGCTGGAGCGATAACTTGCCACTTAAGGCACTTGCCTGTGAAGCCTAAGGACCCATGTTCCACTCTCCAGGTCCCACATAAGCCAGATGCACAGTGATCCAAGTATGCAAGGTCGCATATACACACAAGGTGTGGCTGGAGTCCCTGGCATGCCAACTCTCTCTCTCTCTCTCTTTTTCTCTCTCTCAACCCCTCTTCCCCAAAAAAGAAAAAAAAATTCCAGTCTTTTAGGTTTGCCTCAAAAAATAAATCAACTTATTGTTTAAGTTATTAACAACCAGAGTTATACACAATAGTTAAATGAATCTTGTCTTGGAATTAGAACAGAAATTATAATAATTTCTGAAGTGGCCCTAAACAGACTTCTACATTTGTACTTCTGAAGCAGCATAGTCAGCACTAATGATAATAAAATAAAAATATCAATCAACTCTGAAAAAACTGAAGATGCTGTCTGTCCTAATGAAATATCAACCAATGTTCCATTCTTCTCATGAAAATGAATGAGCACATAATCTCATCAGTATGCAAATTTGCTTTTATTTTAATGGTAAAAATATATTTATACCAAATACTTGTTTTAGAATAAATTTCTTTCAGATTTATTATCAGTAAGTGTTTTATTCATATATTCATTTAATATGTGCATATACTTGGTGTCACAAAAATTTCTCAGGTGAAATGGTGTCAAACGTGGGGAAAGTTTAGGAAGGCTTGATCTAGGCCAATTTTTTTCTTTTTTATAAGTTTTAAATTACTTTAAATTTTTTCACACAAATATATGTTGTATGTTGAACATATTCCTTATCAGACCATCCAACACTTACTTTTCTCATCACTATTTGCTTTTATTAGTCTCCTTTGTTCTTCTAGACAGATTGACAGATGTGCCAATTTTTAATGTAGGAAAGAATTGCCTGAGGCTTTCTTAAGAAAGAATCTCCTGTGCCAATTGCAGAGTATCTCATTCTGCAGACCTGGGATTTGCTGATGCAGTTGGACAAAGGAACATATTTTGAGAACCACTGGTCTTTGGACGGTACTGGCCATTGAACCCAAAGTGTCTGAATTCTGAGACTTTAACAAACACATGAGGGTGACCTAAGTTTGGGGATATTTGTCAAGCATTTATTAATTAATATTGTATCTGAAACTATTCAAACCCAAGTGAAGAATGGCTTGCACAAAGAACAGCAAAAACTTCTCTTTATGCTCCAGTGTCTTCTCAAATTTCATTTAGCTACATGACTCTGCATAATTAGCAGTAGAATTTCAATTTCCCATCTTCTGAAACAAGGCTCCAGAGCAAGGTTAAGGAGAAAAGTTGTATGAATATATAAAAATCTATCTTTAAAAGAGATGGTGTGTGCTTGTTTCCTCCTGTTTTTTAAAAAATATATATTTTACTTATTTATTTGAAAGACAGAAAGAGGAAGAGAGAGAGAAAGAGAGAGAGAATGGGTGTGCCAGGGCCTCCAGCCACTGCAACTGAACTCCAGACGCATGTGCCCCCTTCTTGTGCATCTGGCTTGTGTGGGTCCTGGAGAGTCAAACCGGGATCCTTTGGCTTTGCAGGTGAGTACCTTAACTGCTTAGCCGTCTCTCCAGCCCTCCCCCTGTTTCTGGTAGCATCTTTATCTCTTCTGTACTACAGCATCTACATGTTGATTCTTAGATCATGGCTCTAGTTCTTACATAATGCTCCAACTTCTTCCTAACTCCATCTGATACTGTTGTTAGTGCTTTGAGCCTCAGGATGAGAACTCTTACAAAAACTGGTATCCTGATCCAGTAAAGACTCTAATGTAAATGATACCTACTTCAGAAGTTTTTGGTAAAGCTTAAGTTAGTATATAAAACTATGGTGAATACAGAGTATGGCAATATAAATCCTGCAAAAGAGAGGTTAGCATGCAGAACTATGCTTTGTTTATTGTAAACTTTCAATAAGATTAGAATTGTCCCCAACCAAACATATAAACAACAGTGAGTCCTTCATGAAAATTTTCTGTGTACTAAAAACTGCAACACCTGTAACGTGTTTTGCAGTCTCTGGCAGACACTTGGCATTTCATCCATGCCATTATTCTCACTTAAAAGTTTAATTGACTATCTCTAGCCAGAGTTTGTTTGTATGAGCTTCAGGAAGATGATAAATTCAAAGTCAACTGTGAAAAAAAGAGTTTGCATGTGTTTTTCATTGAACAAATAAATGTTGGTTCCTGTCACCAGGATCGGAATGACAATTAAGCTGTATGCAAAACGACTTGAGGCAAGCAGAGAAATCCCTAGCTCTGTGGCTACAAGGGCAGACTCATTGAACCCGGGAAAGAATGAGGGTGGTACCCAAGGAAGCACATATCCACCCTATTCAAAGCTCAGGGAAGGAGAGATCATCAGACTAGTGCTAATTATTAAGACGTGATTGCAACAGAGAGGGGATCAAGAAGGGCTCTCTGAACTTTTCATGTTAGGATCACATAGATTTCCTACCTAAGATCACGACATTATGAAGGATTTTGTTTTGCATGAGGCTTTTTTTTTTTTTTTTTTTTTTTTTTTCGAGGTAGGGTCTCACTCTAGCTCCGACTGACCTGGAATTCACTCTGTAGTCTCAGGGTGGCCTTGAACTCATGGCGATCCTCCTACCTCTGCCTCCTGAGTGCTGGGATTAAAGGTGTGCACCACCACGCCTGGCTTTTTGGCATTTTTATTTGAAAAAAGATATTGTGTTGGAAAAAGGCAGTGGTGGGAAGGGAGTATGATCATGCAATATTGTCTATGTTTATGGAAGTCATCAATAAAATGTTTTTAAAAATCTTGCTTAATACAATAAAATATGTTTTATAGAGCTGCTAATAGAAGGTACCTCAAATAAGTGGTTTATCAGTTGAAGTCTAGTGTCTCTCAGTCTGGAAACTAGAGTTAAATTCTGAAATGTGGGCTGGAGAAAAAGCTTAACAGTTAAGGCACTTGCCTGCAAACCCTAAGGACCCAGGTTTCATTCCCCAGCACCTATATAAGCCAAATACATAATGTGGTGCATGCATCTGGGGTTTATTTTGGCTTACAGCTTCCGGGGAACGTTGAATCATAATGTGGAAATCATGGCAAGCAGTTGGGCATTATACCTATTACATGAGCAGAAAGGAAATTGTCACTCTATTGGACTGAGAGCTGGGCTCTATCATTCCAAAGCCTGCCCTCAGCAACAGACCTCCTCTAGAAAGGCTCAGCTTCCCAAAGGTCCCACAACTTCCCAAAATGCCACCAGCTGGGGACCAGTTGTTCAAAACACATGAGCCTATGGGGGGTACTTCATTCAAACCACACTGATTGAGACAAACACATTTGACAATGAATATGTGGTGGCATACAAAAATAAAGGAATGTCAGATCAGACATGGAACATAAATATTTTAATCCTTACTTTATATAAAATCCATTTAAAATAGCTGTGTTGTCTGAACTTAATATGGTATGGCTTATCATTTATGCAGTTGGAAATTCCCAAAATTGAATGTAACCATAATTTTTGTAGTTTTTTTTTTAACAAATAGTTCCTGCATTGAAATTTTAAATAACAATGTATTCATTAAATAACATAATTTTGATCATGAAATCCTGTGTCCTCATTGCTGTGAAGTATTTTCTATCTGTAAGTGTGTGGTATGCTTGCATGTAAGCATGTGTGCATGTTCATGTGTGGATGAGCACACTTGTATGTGCAGGTGTGCATGCACATTTGTTTGCATGTAGGTGGAGGTGAGAAGTCAATGTTGGGTGTCTTCCTCAATAATTCTCTAATACTTATTGAGGCAGGGTCTCTCACTGAATCAAGAACTCAACAATTCAGCTACTTATTTTGCTTTGGGGATATCCTTTCTCCACCTCCAAAGTGCTAGGACTATAGGCGTGTATCACCACAACTTGTGCTTGGGTCTACATTCAGGTCTAATGCTTGCAGCAAATGCTTTACTGACTGAACCATGTCCCTGGCTCTGTTGAGTTTTTTTTTTTTTTTTTTGAGGTGGGGTTTTAATCTAGCCCAGGCTGGCTGACCTGGAATTCACTACATAGTCTCTGAGTGTCCTTGAATTCACAGCAATCCTCCTACCTCTACCTTCTAAGTGCTGGGAATATAGGCATGGGCATGCACCACAATGCCCAGATTCTACTGAGTATTTTTAATGCAGAACACATGGGATAAAAGAAATGGCTGATGTCATTGCACAGTAACCTCTTTCTGTGGCCACTGCTTTCTTTCTTGGATATGCAATGATATAGCTTTGTAAATATGACACATTTGTTTCATTTGTGAAAATAAGGTAGCTATAGCTTAAATTAATTTTATTAAAAATAATATGGCATTCCAATTTCTTTATTTGAAAGCATAGGCTATTGAATCTTTCCAATGGTACCTACACACACCTCAAAGTACTCAAGCATCCTGAAACATAAGAAACAATTGAATTTTAATATTAATTGGAAAAATCATATAGAGAAATCATATATTTGCATTGCCATTCCTTTATATGCAAATATATTCATAGATGGGCATAATAAATAATAGCTAAACTGTATTCTTATTACACTTCAATCTACAAATGTTTATTTGTATATTCTGTTCAGATGCCTGACGAAACGTACTTTGCATGTATATAGTAAATAACCAAAGGGAAAAATGTTCAGCTGCCACTTGCTACTCCAATATTGAATGAACTAAGTTCAAATGACAGAGTTCTATAACACTGGCATTCTTCTAATCAGAAAGAATATATCTGAAATTTTCATCACATAACCAAATAGTTGTAGGAATAAGTATTGAAATATGCTAGTGTCTTCTCAAGTGAATAAAAATAGAAAAGTTGGGGAAATAATTTCTAGGACAATAAATCCTTAGAGGAGCTGTGTTAAAATCTTCACTGGAAACAATATAGGCACTTTTCAGTTCTGAGAGAACAGAAACTATGAGGAGAGAAGCAAGCCATCACTCTTAAGAAGAAGCAAGTTCTCATTGGTATGTAGGTACTACCATTTTATTGTAACAAAACAACTTACCCTGGGTCACTCCCTGAATCCATTGTATGTCTCCAAATTTCTTACAAATTAATTCAGAATTGTGTTTTACAGAGAAAAATGTTCAAGCTATATAATATCTCAGTGCTCAAGAAAATATTATTTATCCAACTTATCATACCTTGTTGCATAGGGACTGGGAATTTCAGATGCAGGAGGGAATTTGACTATTTAATTTTTTACACAAAAAGAAAAAAAATATTTCAATAAATTATGGATAATTAATAGCATTTTAAATCACTCTGCTTTCATTCCTAACTTCTGTGGTTCCCAGTTCATCTCAGTAATATCAGAAGATTTACAGTCTAAAGATCAAAACTTTAAGGGAAATATTATATCCATGAACCATCATAAAATAAAATCCTCATATGAAAATTTAACTTTTTTTAGCATTTAAGAGTCAAAGTGGAAAAAATTTTAAGTAGTTTTTCATCCTTACAAATGTCTGTTGAATTGGTAGAAGACATATTATCACCTTTACAAAAGCAATGAATAAAGATTATGATGTTAAAGGAAAGAAACAAGGCTATTTTTAAATAAAATTTTTTATTTTACTTTAATTTTTAGAGTGAGAGACAGAGACAGAGACAATTGGCATGCCAGGGCCTCAGCCACTGCAATCAAAGTCCAGATGCTTGTGCCACCTAGTGGGCATGTGTGACTTTGTTTTTGCCTCACCTTTGTGCATCTAGCTTATGTGGGATCTGGAGAGTCAAATATGGATCCTAAGGCTTCACAGGCAAGCACCTTAACTGCTAAGCCATCTCTCCAGTCCAAGGCCAATTTTTTTTCATGGTAGCAGCTGGGTGTGGTGGCATATGTCTTTAATCACAAAACTCAGGAGGCAGAGGTAGTAGGATTGCCATGAGTTTGAGGCCACTCTGATACTACATAGTGAATTAAAGGTCAGCCTGGGTGAAACCTTACCTCAAAAAAAAATTAAATAAATAAAAATCAATAAAATCAGGCTGGAGAGATGGCTTAGGGGTTAAGGCGCCTGCCTCCTAAGCCTAAGAACACTGGTTCCAATCTCCAGTGGTCACAATCTCCAGGTCCCACGTTTAGCCAGATGCCAAGTGATGCAAGGGCGCAATGCCCCACTTGACCACAAGGGGGGCGCACACACCTGGATTTTGCTCGCAGTAGCTGAGACCCTGCTGGCGCGCCCATCTCTGTCTTCCTCTCTCTCTCTCTCTCTCTCTCTTTCTCTCTCTGTCTCTCTCTGTGTTTCTCTCCAAAAAAATAATAAAAAATAAAAATAAAAAAATCAATAAAATGCTAATAATGTGACACCAATCAAGATTCAGTACTTTCCTTAATACATATGCCTTTTACATGTAATTTTATAAAATAAACATAAAGCCTACTTCTCTCCTTCTTTTTTTATGAGCCCTAATTCTTAGCTTCAAATATTCCTTGAATATTTTTCTGACTCTGTCTCAAGGAATTTGAAATATGCTGGTGTGAAATTGGATTTAATATTTTTGTGAATAATAATCCTATGTAAAACCAAACCAAACAATGGAGTACTATGAATAATGGCTTCATAATGAGTTTTCACCCAACACTTTATTCAAGAACAGGATTTTGTAGACTTTCTCCTATCCTGAATAAAAATCACATTACCTTCCCCTCGGAAAAGAGCAGTTTCATAATTGTATAAAAAATCAAAATGACCTGTCCATATAAAATTGTCTGTTAAAACTGTGATTGTCTCTTGTTAGCTCCACTCTGTAATGCATCACAAAGGACTGTGTGGATTAAATGAAATAATTAAAACTCAATAGTCTGGCTTGACATTTTTGGAAGCTGGGTCTAGTTCATTGGAGGCATACACTCACTCACAGGGGAATTTGGAGATCCTAAAATTTCCTCAATCTTTTAAATTACAGCAATGAGATAAGTTATTTGGTTCCTTACCCACTCCTCACCATCATGTTCTGCCATGTCACAGGTCCCAGAATAGCAAGTGGTATCCATGGTTACCAACCATGGATTAAATTATAAACATAAACAAAACTCATCCTCTTCTGATTTTTTTGTGAATATATAGTGCATTATTATTTTCTATAGTCACTTTACTGTACAATAGCATACCAGAACGCCCTGCTTCTAATTCAAACTTAGTACCACTGGCTCAAACTCTCCCCATCCTTCCCTACCTCTTACTCTCTCCAGCCTCTAGTACCCATCATTCTTCTCTCAAGTTCTGTGAGATTAGCCTTTATAGATTTCACATTTAAGTGACATCATGTGATAAAAATCATTTTAGAAAAGAAAAAACAAATATTACCTCAGTCATCTTTTCTGAGAAATGTATAGAAATTTAACATATTGGAGGAGAAAAACATGCTGTTTTAAACAAGGTCTGACTGACCTTGAACTTACAATGTAGACTAGGCTGGTCTTAAACTTGAATGAGTACTTTTGCTTCAGCCTCCCAGATGCCAGGATTACAGCTTTGTACCATCATGCAAAGGGAAGAGTGGATCCAGAATATATTTAGAGTAGTACCTACCGCAAGTGTTATAATTAGTGTCACTCATTATTATTAAGGCTATAATTATTACTTGAGATATTACTGTTCTAGGCCCACTCTAGAAGTATTGTTCTGGATTCTTTTAACATTCCTAGAATGTCTTCAATATTACACTTGTTCCTCTACATTTTTCCCAATGTGCTTCTGGAATACAAACTTCAAGACATTTCTCATGAAGGATGACTGTAGTAACATTTCATTTTTCTTTTCTAAAATGACTGTATCACATGATCTCCCTTATATGTAAAACCTAAAAAAGATTGATATAAAAGTTGAGAGAAGGAGAATGGTGGTTACTAAAGACTGGGGAGAGAAAAGGTAGGGAAGGATGGGGAAAGTTTGTGGAAATGATAATAAGTTTGAATTAGATAAGAGCAAGACATAGAAAATGATATTGTACTGTATATTTCAAAGAGAAAGACAGGAGTTTGAAAGTTTTCAGGAGTAAATGATCAATGTTTGAAGCAATTAATCTGAATATTATACAGTGTATATGAGCATCTAAATGTCACATGGTTCCCCATAGCAATGTATAATTTTTGTGCTTTGTGTATCAGTTAAATCATCTTTTTAAATGACTTTACTATGTCTTCTTACCTTTAATGATACATAACTTGTTAAATACTTTGTTTCAGACATTTTGGTCATTAAAAAGTGGACACTAGTGCTAATTAAACACATTTAGAGATGAGTGCCATATTTCTTTGGAAAAAATTTAAAACAATATTTTTTCTTCTCTGAAAGTTCTGAAAGGTTTATCAATGCATGACTCTTCTCATTGTGCTACAAATTCCTGGAGTCTGATGATCATCTGAAGACTTTTGTAGCTGGGTTAATTCCAGCATTCTCAAAGCTGAAGCTGGTGGATCACTGAATTCAAGGCCAGCCTGGGGATACAGAGTGATTTTCAGTTCAGCCTGGGTGACATTGAGACCCTACCTAAAAACAAACAAACAAAAACAATAATTTTTTTTTCTTCCTTCAATCTTCTGTAATTATTTCTCATAAAGATTCTTGTCTATACCTTTCCAATATTTTATTAACTACCTTTCCCTTCCTGATTAATATTATGACACTAAGCTTTAAATCTTTCATTTGTTTTGCATTCTGTGTGCATGTTTTATGTATAATTTCAAGGGGCTGTTTCGTGAACTCTCATCAGGTTGTGTGTACCGTTTGAAATAATTAAATTGTCATCTAATTTTTTAATTTGCTATCTAATGTTGGAACATTTTGAACAGATATTCTGTTACTAATTCTTTTTCTTGCTGTTAATTATCATTTATTAAAAATTCATTGGTCAATCATTTACATTTCCAGAATTAGAAATTGGAGTATCCTAAATAGTAGGTATTTCTTTCACTGTTGTATATTTCAGTCAGTTTCCCTAGTCAGCTGCATAACCAGATGGAAATTTTGGCCGGATGCTCTATGAGAATAGAGTGAACTTATCTGCTGGAAGATTTTGCTTCAAGTCCAAGTGGTCCAGCTATTAGCTGGCCAGCAGCAGAAGCCAGAATATGAAGAGGTTTAATTAAGGATGTGAATAGCCTTATTTCTCCTTTAAATATGAATTAAAACTTAAAGTACTAATGCAAACAACTTTAAACATTGATGGTAATAATGTTTAGGCTTCTTGCAGCTAAAACTTCATGTATTAATGGTTGGTAAAATATTTTGGTACTTAGCAATCCTTTCAAAATATTTTTGTTATGATATTATAGTTACATTTCTAATAATGACACTATCAGTTACAAAAATCTATGGACTTGGGCTGGAGAGATGGCTTAGCGGTTAAGGCGCCTGCCTCTTAAGCCTAAGAATGCCGGTTCCAATCTCCAGGTCCCACGTTTAGCCAGATGATAAGTGACGCAAGGGCGCAATGCCACACTTGACCACAAGGGGGTGCACACATCTGGATTTCGTTTGCAGCAGCTGAGAGACTGCTGGCGCTCCCATCTCTGTCTGTCTCCCTCTCCCTCTCTCTCTGTCTGTCTCTCTCTGTCTGTCTCTCTCCAAAAAAAATTTTTTTAAAGTCTATGGACTTGAGGAAAGTGCCAGTGTTCAGTTGGGGTATTCTCAATTTCATTGCATTGTTTTTATATTGAATTTTATGTATGTGCATGAAATCATTATAGGAGGCCTAAACTAGTGAGACTAATCACAAAATAACTATTATAATGGCATAATTGCTTCAGTACAGTGGGTTGGAAATACAGAGTGATATTTGTGAAGAGGGAAGATAAACATCCAAGAACAAAACATATTTAGGTGGAAGAATTGAGTGATGATGGAGGAGACCCTTAAGGTTAAGATCGTGGCACCCACCATGGAGGGATGCTACACATATGCTAGGTGACTATGTAGAAGTGGAATCAAGTTGCATGGTAGAGATGACTTGAAGAGATTAAAAAAAAAGAAGAAGAAGAAGAAGGAAAGGGTGGTTATGAGCCAGGCAGAAGGTGACGGATTTGTTTGCCTTCAAAGTACCTCCATGTTTGTATGAGTGAACTTGGAACATGCAGTAGAGGTGCTTTCTTAGTGGGAAAGATGGATTAGAACAAAATCTTTTCTAAAACAGCAGCATGAAAATGTTTCTTACTGATTTTACCCTATTCATAAGAGACTACATCAAACATGGAGCATGGTTGGAAGTCTTATGGTAGGAACAGGAGGGTGAGATATAAAATGGGCCTTTGAGACTTAAAATAGGTCTAGTAGCTACATTGACACTAGTTGGTTAGTGAAAGTGAACTAAGAAAAAATCTGGATAAGACAAATGTGTGGATATATCACTGATAAAAGAGCTTTTTTTTTTTTTTAAAGTATTTTAAAAGAGAGGAATTGAAGCTAATTCATTATGTTATTTATTAGTTACAAGGGCTTTACCTCCCATTCTGTGAAAAAGAGAGATCTTAGTCAATTCAAAGCAGACTAAACACATGCTGCAGTCAGTGCAGAATAGTAAATAAGTACAAAAGACAGCTTGAAAGAATCTCATACAAAAGTGAAATCACAAGATAGGCTTTCATCGCCAATCAAGACTACAGCCATCATAGTCCAAATAGCCTGCTAATGGGCCCAGCACATGATCATCAAAGATAAAACACCAAGTCCTGGAAGCCCCTTCTGAATGGCAATCACAGGGCCCAGATGCCAGTCTTTGAAAGACCTTTCTTGAGCAGCAGGATCTGACTCACTGGCAGGCTTTTCAAACGCTTTCCCTGACAGCTTTGAAAGTTGTGCTGAGTCAGTTATGTGATTAGGCTCTTCGGGGAGTCTGTGCTTGCTTATCGTCCTCTTTGTGGTGTCTGTGGACAATGTCAATTCTCACAAAGCTATGTGATTGTGAATCTCCCATCAGTTTAGTGCACCCGTTTTCTAAGAGAGAACTATCAATTTTGTTAAACTTAAATGTAATCAGTTTTCCCAAATATACTTGCTGAGACAAAATTGCAAGGTGGCCACCAAAAAAGCAGGCTTGTGTTTTGATTGAGCACCTGGTTTTCCTTACTGAGCCTCATTCCAATTTCTTCCTGGTTCCAAAGATTGTTATTACTATTTGAGCTTAAGCCCCCCAGCACTGCTTCCAAGATCATTCTAAAATTAAAATTTATTATAGAATTATCAAAGAAACAAGGATAACAAAGGACTATTAGGAATGGCCACTGGAGATTTTTTCTAGGTTGCATCATCATAGGTGCTTTAACAATACATGGAGCCTAAATATGAAGAACGTGTCACATCTCTTCTATAAATGAATAGAATTGAAGAGCCTAAGAACAACTAAGTCAGTACTCAGGACAATGAGTGAGATGTGGCCTCTGTGGCCTGCAAATTCCTTTGTACTGGGGCCTGAGCACACAAAAATGAAAGTAGTCATCTCTCAAAAGACACAGTATGAGAAGTAAATTTCAGTCTTTTCTGTTGGTTACAACCATATGTGACAAATCTTGCAAAGGAGACACTAGAGCTACTTGACAAGGAAGATCAAAGAGATTTCCAATGATGCAAAATCATTCCGCTCTCTGACTAGGTATCTCACACCACATGTGTCTTTCTACCCTGTTCTTACCATCTACTTGCCAATCTTCCTAAGTCAATGCATAGATAACTTTCTTCCTTGCTACCATTTAATGTGAAATATTTATTTATGTATTAATGTATTTATTTAGAAATGGGCTCAATTGAATCTATTTACTTTTTGCTATCTCTCCAGGGCCCTTAGTGAAACAAATTTATATATGTGTCATTCCAATTCTCTTTACTAGTATTGTGTTAGACATTAAGAAGTCAGAAACAATGTCAAACAATATATTTTTATGTAGGTTTCATAACATATTTTCCCATTGATATAAATTTATAATACAGCAAATCTTCACATGTTAAAACAGCTGCTTCCACAAAAATTTCACATGAATAACATGATTAATTTATTATTGCTTTTATTAGTGAAAGTGTTTTGATCTCCAAAGAGATCTACATTTTAATGACAGTGCATTTTGATTTGTTAAATTGTATGTCTGACAAATTAAAGAATGAGATAATAATTTCAAGGCACAATTGATGAAGCTTTTTATATTGTAGTGTTGCATGGCTTTCACTTTGTTTTCGGTATATTTTGCTTCTGTTTTTACCTGGCAAAGAAGGTCTGCCTACTTAGAGCAGAGGTTGTTCTCACTGGATTCAAGGGTGGAAGCAGGTGTGTTCAACCTCAGGACCTTTCTTCCTTAGCCAAGGGTATGGGGAAAATTACAAATGACCAGACTTGTTCTTCAACCAGGGGAGACAGTGCCCATAAATCTTAACCATCAGACCATCACCTTGCTAGAATTTTAGCTAAGCCAGTTTGAGAGAAGGTTCAAAAGGCTTTTCCCATACCTTTTCTTTTTTCCCTTTTATTATTTCTGCTCGTTTTGTTAAGAATACGTAAGGAGGGAATTTAAATTTAAGTCTTTTGTTGAGAAGGCTAGTTTATCACCCCAAAAGAAAGTTTTCAATATTGCACTGGAAAGAAATAACATTAGGACTATGTCATGTGTGAGCTACATGTTTGATTTGTGACTTCAGAAAGGTTTTAAAATCTTACTAAATTTGTGATACTAGAGATACTTCATTAGTTGCTTCCATATTAGTCAAATACACTGCCAACATGTTACACTCCTGCCAGAGAAAATTTTATTGTAATGGGTGACTTGACAAAGAATCAGGCAGTTCTCCTCTTTAAGTACAGGTGATGGGTACTAACCTGACATTTTAACATAGTATAATCTTGATTGAATTTCAAAGAACTAGATGTTTAAAGATAAGATAAATATAGCAGGAATTTTATATTTTAGTATAGAAAATAATTTTTTTCATTTTTAAAACATTTTTATTTTATTTTTTTGTTTTGTTTCTTTGAGAGAGAGAGAGAGGGAGGGAGGGAGGGAGGGAGGGGAGAGGAGGAGGGGAGGGAGGGGGGGGAGGAGAGGGAGGGGAGAAGAGAAGAGAAGAGAAGAGAAGAGAAGAGAAGAGAAGAGAAGAGAAGAGAAGAGAAGAGAAGAGAAGAGAAAAAGAGGAGAGAAAAGTAGAGGAGACAAGAAAAAAGAATGGGCATGCCAGGGCCTCTAGCCACTGCAAATGAACTACAGATGCATGTGCCATCTAGTACATTTGGCTTATGTGGGTACTGTGGAATTGAGCCTGGGTCCTTAAGCTTCTCAGAAAAACACCTTTAAAGGTTATGCTATCTCTTTAGCCATTGCCTTTCATTTTAAAAGTACATTTCCATTTCATCTGAATGATGTATTATGACAAATATAGTAATAAAATTATGCTCATTTTCATCCTGTCCAATATGTTTTCATCACTTTTCATTACAGAACATTTTACTTTTAAGCAGAGTCACTGCTTCACAATACTAGGTTGCATCTAAATTGACAAGTATATAATGACTCCAATTTTGTTTTGAGCAATTTTTGAAATGCTTTTGATTGTCATCTTTCAAATATACCATGCCATTTTAATTTCATGGAAGTTATAAAGAGCCATAAAGGGAAAAATTATGATTCTAGCCCTAAAGATGGGAAATATAAGTATTCAGAGGGACTAGGTGACTTTCCCCAGATAGTAAGAGGAACTGGAAAGCACAGATGACTTTCAGAACTAAAATTAGAGATCTCTTGCCAGCATGTTTCAATATTTTTAACTTCTCAGCTATTATACTTCCAGGTAATGCTTGAAACCATCTCCAATTCAACCAGTAAGTTTCCTCCAGCTATGAGAAATCTTATTGTTTTAAATTGTGGCCATATAGATACTGCCATTTTTTATGTACCTCATGGTAGGAGCATAGATTGAAAATATGGCTATGATATATTAGTGTTTCCTAAAAAATTTACATGCATAGGTTAAATTTAATTCTAATAACAATTTAAGATTGAGTTTTTAAATCTGACTTAATTTTTAGCTTTAGACAACATACTTTACTTTTTGAGAAATTTTTATATATGAACATATTACAATTTGATCCTTCCTAACAAGTTGTACTCTTATGACCCCTCTACCCTGCATTCATTCTAATGAGGGCCCTATACAGTGAAGTTATTGGTAATCAGTGTGGGGTCATGAAAGTACCCGTCAGTCTCTGTCAGAGGAACAATGCCTCAGTATACCTTTCTACCATGAAGCTCTTAGATTCTCTCTGCCTTTTCTTCCACAATGGTTCCTGAGCCTTAGAGGCTATGTTGTGAGTATTCTTTACTGCTGAGATCACATCAGACTCTACTTTTGCATTTTCATGAGTTTTGAGTCTCCTCAGTGAATACCACCATCTACCTGGAGAAGGTTCTCAAGATACCTATGAGAGTAGATCTTATATTTCATCTGCCACTTTCTGTGTATTTTCTTGGGCCCTCTCAGATGTGATAGACATCATCAAGTGCTATGCAGTCAGCTTTCTTTCTTTTCTTGTCATTCTGAAGAGTCTTTGGTCTCCCCAGTCTTCAATGCCATTTGAAAAGCACATTCTCTAACCAGGAGTGAGAGAAGCATGAATCAGAAGGGATAAGCATTTAGAAGACTTACTGACAAGCATAATTTCTCCTTTTAGCCAAACAACAGTGGAAGCATCCCTCTAGGCTCTATGACCTTTCAAACCATAGGTTTTTGTCTTGGTTCTCAGTACTAGGTATCAATTTCCCACCATTGACTGGGCCTCATATCTATTCAGAGAGCAGTTGATTACACTCATGTTGCAATTACCTTCTTGTTGATTGGACAAAACACCTGACCAAAAGTTGCTGATGTAACAAAGTTTTAATCTTGGCTTACAGTCTTAAGGGGAAGTTTCAAGATGGTAACAGAAAGATTGGCATGAGCAAAGGCTGGACATCATCTCTGCCACAGAAAGTGAAAAACAGCAGCAAGAGAATGATCCAGATTCAGACAAAGGGGAGCTGGCTATAATACCCCTAAGCCCACCCCCAGCAAACACACCTCCTCCAGTAATGTTAAACTTTCCAAGTTGCCATCAGCTGGTAACCAAGCTTTCAGAACACATGAATTTATGGGGGACATCTGTAAATATCACCATACTTCACAACTACTGTGCCACTATTCAAATGGTGGGTACATCCTGATTGTTGTGGTTTGCTGAATATATTGCTTGTTCATGCTCTTGGTAACTTGTATACACCTTGGCAGCTTGAATAACTCTTTTTAGCACTCTGAGGGCTTGCCCTTAGGGATCTGGCTTCCATCTAATTTCCAAAATGGTCTCTTAATCTTGTGGTGTTTCCAGCAATATGGTCTTACTATTTACTTCCAGTGGGTAACCAAATGCTTTGGCAATGGCCTGCAGTGTTTTGGGACTTTATGGGCCTCTATGACCAATAGATCACTATAGGAGTTAACCTATTTCTAGCACTGATATTGACATGTACAAGTTGCTGATTAAATAGTTTGCTTTGCCAATTTTTTTGACAAATATCTGAGAGAACAAGTAAACATTAGGAAATATTTAGTTTATCTAATGCATTCAGAGGGTTCAGTCCATGCTCATTTGGCCACATACACTCTTGTGTAGACTATCATTGTGGTAGTCATGCATGCTGGAAGCTACTTTTTACTGCTTGGTAGACAGCAAGCATAGAGAAGCTATAAAAGAAAAGACAAGGGCCAGATATAGTCTCCAAGGCACACTTCCAGTGTCCTAAGGGGGGGAGGGGCTGGGCCATGTTCTACCTTTCACCACATCCAAATGATGAAATTATATTGTGAATCTTTCAATAGGTTAATCCATTTATTAAGTCAGAGTCTTCATAATTTAATTGTTTTTCAATGCCTTCACAGATATTCTTAAGCATTTCTTTTATGTATGTGTCCATGTGTGTATGAATACATGTATATGTGCAGGTGCATGGGCACATATGTGCATATGATTATGGAGGCCAGAGAGCAACTTTAGTTGTCATACCTTTGGAACACAATCCATCCTGTTTTTGAGATAGAATATCACATTGGTCTGAGGCATGAAAGCAACTTTAATTGTCATTCCTTTCGAACACAATCCATCCTGTTTTTGAGATAGAATATCACATTGGTCTAAGGCTTGAAAGCAGGCTAGAATAGCTGGCCAGTGAACCTCAGGGATCTGCCTGTCCCCACCTCCTCAACAGCAGGGCTACAAGTATGCTCCACTGTGATGATCCTGGGCTTTTAATGAGGGTTTTGGAGGTCAATCTTGGGTCCTCATGCTTGCATGGCAAGCACTTTACTGACTGAGCTAGCTCTCCAGCCTCCAGACAGCTCTAAAAATAGATGTTAGTGTACTTATCAGTTAATAAGCACACATATAAGTAGAAGTAGATATAGACTAGTTGATCCTCTAAATCTGAATAAGTATATAACTTATTTCCCAATTTCTTATTATGTTAAAGTTCAACATATGTCTAGAAGCTATAACAATGACCAAATGAAGTTCAGCTATATCCAGTAAAATTAGCAAAAAGGACCATCTCAATGTTATTTTGTCATGTATAACTTTCCAGGTATCATTAAGTATATTTTCTATTTTCACTTTTTATGCCAATTTTAAGAATTAGCTCTTGTCCCATTATTGTGCCCAAGTCAAATAAGAAAGTATTTGTGAGACATAACTTACTTTCTAATGACTATAAGTTCATGTATCACTGAGGAACTTCCAAAAAGTTCTGAGAAATATTTTATGAAAATTAAATTAATTTTGTCATGATGATTTCTCCACTAAGTATTGATCATTTCATCTCCTGGTAAAATGCTCAAATTTCTTTGGATATATTTTCTCTATTTTTAACAAGTAGATCCAGAATGAAGGAATTATCTAGCTCTCCTTAGCTAGGATCATTAGTTCACTCATGTCCTTCTTCTATCTGGATTTTCATACCCACCTAAGATCAATGCTCTAAAAATGAGCCTCAGCTTTAAAATAAACATTGCCTAATATTACAGATTTATTATAAGACATAATTTCCACCAAGGGAAAGATAGTTATTTCATCACATAAAGTCTTTATAATTAGTGTCTCTCTGCTTACACAGCATTTGGTAGAATCCTCTTCAGATCAGAAGGTGCCAGGCTCATAGTAGTGGGGGAAGGTCGCACAGGATTAAATTGGAACTCTGAGAATAGGATATCACATGTCCAGAATAGCTTTAGCATCTTGTACTGATTTATCTCTCACCTAATTCTTCTTTTCATCAAAAACAGTATCATAATGTGCTCCGCAGCTCCAAAGTCCCACTCAATACACATTCTCACATAAATATTTCATATTTTAAGAATCCTTTCAAAGACCCATAGCTCACATAGCCTCTTTCAAAATGACAGATGAGGGGCAAAGCCTAAGGACCCCGGTTTGCACATAAGCCAGATGCACATGGTGTCACATGCATCTGGAGTTTGTTTGCAGTGGCTAGAGGTCCTGGCATGCCCATTCTCTCTCTCTTCCCCTTTCTCTGACTCTAGTAAATAAATAAAAATAAAATCTTTAAAATGAAAGATGACTCTGCCCTACAGAGACCAATTTTCCTGACTGCTTCAGTGTAAGTTTTGGACAGAGGGCTCTGTGTTGAATTTCAGTAGTGATAGTTATTCTGCTGCTCACAAGCCAGATAGTCAGGTACCAAGGAGTCTTGACACCAAATGCCTAGCCTTAGGTTCAGTACTCTGGACCGCAATCCATGTGAATGTCTAGTAGACATCTTCCCCATCTTGGTGCTTGGTATGTGAAGGATAATTTACCTCTCAGAATTGTCAGACTGACAAACAAGGGGAACCACTCTCTCAAGAATGTCTAAGATTTGAGATACCCTTATTTTTATGTTAGCCAAGGATTATTAGCAGTATATATCTTAAATAGCCATAATAAAAAAATGTTAAAAATGCTAACCAGCATAACTAAACAAATGAATAAACAATAAAATAAAAACACACTTATCTCAAGTCAGTTCTTTACTAAAATGTCTATATACCTGATGAAAGCCAGATATAAATGGAAGAAAGATGTAAATCTTTAGTATTCCCAAATTCACCTGAAGACACTCTTCTACTCTTTGTTCTACCAGATCCAATGTAAGTGTGAACTCAAGTTCATTGCATTTGAGAATTCCCACAGCCAGAGTACAAGTTGTTAGGGCACGTAAAGACTCATTAGGGCACCCAGTAAACCAAAGAAAATGGACACTATCACCAACAAAGACAAACTTACTTAGGGATTTACTTAGGGGTTGTGACCACAAGGCTTGCATAAGGAATTGTGAAGAGACATATCAGATAAGGGGCTACAAATTCAGGAGTAGTCACATATTTTGGGTGTCCTGCTGTTCTGAGACATGAGCTTCTGGTATATGTAGATCACTGGGAATTCTGGGTTCTAAAAATCTAAAGAATAATATGAATTAGAAAATATCACAACACATGAGGTTTGCAGTTACTTTTTCAAAGAATAATTGATTCCACAGTTAATTATTGGGTTACAAAAGGTGTCTTCCCCACAAAATATGGGACAATGGTGAAAGGCTATTTATTTTCCTACAGCGAATGGGACTGATAATAGATAAGCAAATTTTCCCTGTAGTACAGAGGAAGATAACCCAAAGGTAACTTTCCTAAGATGAAGAAATGAACTGAAAGATTTTGCAGGACAGTTTTCACCTGTTCAGTGGCTTCAGTCAGAGATGTCATCTCCAGCAAAGCCACTGGGAGACCATCAACATATTGGTCAGCTATGTGACCTTGAGATCTAATGACTTTGAAAATTAACTAAAAGCAAGTGAAGCTAGGTGGTGTGATGGTTAAGTTCTGCCATCAACTTGTTCCGTTTAGGAATTCACAGACATACCTCTGGGTTGGGTCTCTGAGGTTGCCTCCAGGAAGGAGGAAGTCCTTTCCTCAGAGTGAGTCCTTCCCTCAGAGGGGGCCACCCTTGTGGAGAGGGCCTTTTATCTAAGGAAACTCCTAGAGACAAGGGCCCCTTCCTCCCACCTGGCTGCTGGTGATGCTTGCTGGTGAATGCTTTCCCTTGCATGCAAATCTATTCTATTCAGCTATCATTCCTCGGCATAGAAACCAAGTTTCCTCAGCCTTCCAGAGTGGACTGAAAACTAGCAGCTCTGAGGAAGCCTTCAGGCCATCAGTGCTGAATTGGGACTGCTGAGCATCTAGCCAGGGGGATTGAGCAGCTACTGGGTTCCTTAACTATCAGGCCTGAAGACTGCTATTGTTTGATTGCTGTTAAACTAATCCGATAAACGTCCTTTTTAATACAATTCATTCTATCAGCTCTGTTCCCCTAGAGAAACTTAACTAATTCAGGTGGTTTTCCCAAGTCTTCCCTCATAATGCTAACATGATACAACAGCATGGATGTAAGACAGGATAGCAGACAGCTTCAGGTTGAGATGAACTTCCAGACCAGGACAGTTATGGAGGAAGGGTTTATAAACCAGTTCTTTCTTCACAAGGCCAAGCAGAGAGAGAAAAACCAACCAGCCACCACAGCACACAGAGCAAAACTACAGCCAAAAGGTCACACAGCACACTTATCCCTAGGCACATTTGCATATCTTTTATTCAATCATCAACATTTATTGAGCAAGGTGATTGAAGATGCAAACTATAAAGTAATAAAACATTGAATATATTGGGGGACATATATTCAAACTACCACAAGCATCTATTGTGTTAATGTTCCAGTTATTGGATAAAGAATGTAAAATAACATAAAATCCATGTCTAACAGAAACCATGAGTCTAGCAAAGGCATAGAAAAGTGTGTGTGTGTGTGTGTGTGTGTGTGTGTGTGTGTGTGTGTGTTCACATGTATGCAAAAGAGATACAGAAAAGGATAACAGCAAGTGCCCAATGGTGGAATAATGTATGGCATAACAGGAAAAAAAAAATTTCCAGTTTTATACGTTCTAAGTTTGATCAGAAGCCAATGAAAAGATTTTAACAGGAGAACAGCATAATCAGATTCACATTTCAGAAATTTATGAGACTACATGGCACAGCATGTAAGGAAGAACAGAAAAAGAACAAGCAGTTGGGAGTCTCAGGAAGTAATGTTTGAGAAAGCTGATGGATTGTAGTACTAGGAAGAGAATGAAAAGTGGATAAAGAATCCAAAAAATTGGAATAAATTTTGATGTTGGATCTGAGAAGACTAAGTATAGGACAAGAAAGGCAATTGACAAAGGTGATTAAGCTAATCTAAACAACTGAAGAGTTGGTATCATTAGCCCTGGAAGTTAAGTGGCAGAGCACATGCCTGCCATGCCATGGGGTTGAGCCCTAACACTGTCTGTTCTACTCCCCAAAATATTTTGGCTGGGTGTGGTGGTACATGCTGCCTATAATCTCAGCACTGGGAAGCTGGGAAGAAAAGTCAGGAGTGTGAGTTCTAGGCCAGCCTAGACTACATAATGAATATGAAACCAGCATGTGATCTTCACAGAACAACAACAAAACCTAAAAATTAAAAAGTATAATACCTAAAGGTTAAAGTGGCAACCAAGAATTCTATATTCAACCTAAAATTATGAAGTGATTTCTAGACATCAAATAGAACTATATTAACTATTGTATATACAGCTCATAAAAAAAAAAGTTAAGGATCCACCATTGGTGGTATATAAAACTATAGAATTAGGCAAACTCACTTCTGAGGCCCAGGGGATGGTTGAATGCACTTGTCATACAAGCATGAGAATATGAGTTGTATCCCAGGCACCCATGTAAAAGCTGTGTGTGTTGACACACACCTGTGATCCCAGCACTAGGAAATGGAAGACACAAGGAATCCTGGTCTTCTTGAATAGCTAGTCTTGCTATAGCTGTGAGCTCTAGGTTCTGCAAAAGACCTTAACTTGAAGAAGGAGCAGAGTGATTGAGAAAGACATTCAGCATCAACTTCAGCCTCCTCAGTCACACATACACATGAATGCACACATACACATGAATACACACATACACAAAAATACACACACACACACACACACACACACACACACACACGGAAAAGATATGAGATCTGAATTTGGAGCATTCCATCAATAAAAATAATGAAAAGGATGATTCACCAAAGGAGACCAAAGGGTGAATGAAGTAAGAGGAAAACCCATATTGTGTTTCTTGTTCATATTCACTTTGGCCACAAGAATGATTGTGGGGAATGCTTTGGTGGTGTGAAGTATCAAGGTGAAATTATTTTGTTCCATATTGTCTAAGATGTGTATTTCTTACTTTTACAGTTCTAAACTCAGTATGATTATTTCATAATTGTGAGGATTTTCTTTTTAAAGTATACACATAAAACGTTTTACTAGTAGAAAATAGTAAGTAGATAACAAATTTGTCTGGATCTTGAGATGGCTCAGTGGCTACAGTGCTTGCTGTGTAAGCATGAGGAACTGAGTTCACATCTCCAGCAACCATGTAAAATGCTGGATGCAGTGACACATAGTAACCCCAATGCTCATGAGACAGAAATAGGCAGCCAGAACTCTAGAATTACTGGCTGCTTAGTCTAGCTGAATTGGTGGGTTCTGGGTTCAGTGATACAGCCTGTATCAAAAAATGAGGAGAGAAAATGAGGAATACATCTGAGATTGATCTCTTCCATCCATGCCATCTCACACACACACACACATGCACACACACACACACACAAATGCACATATACACATTCATATAAATGCTCATATCCAAAAGAAAATAATTTAATAAATATTATATTTAAGGAGGATATTCTAAATTTCCATAAGTTATCTCTAAATGTCACATTACATGTAATATTGTATAGTATGAGAATGAATGCACAATGCTCAGATTATAACCCCATCAAATAACAATTTTCTGTCTAGCAAGTAGATCAATTCAAATTCTTCTTGTACATTTTTCAACAGAGACAGCTTAATAGAAGGTTGTTGAATCCTTTCAGTTTTCTAGAAATAAACATGGCTTAGGAGAGAACACTGAATATTTTTTTCCATAATAATTTTGTAACAAAATTTACTTTCAAACATTTAATACTTGGTTTTACAATGAAAATTAAGCTATACTATTGCCCAATGGTCTGCAATCATTGTATACTAATAAAATACAGGAAATGATTTTGTCTAAAGTAAACTGACATTCCTACTTAAAGCTTTGGAAAATTATCAGGAAATATATTAGGTGTACTTTTATAGAGGATATGAATGGTAACCCATCTTAAATGAGGGAAGTGAAGAAATACTTGATTGTGATATTCTATAATTTTCTTATTCTTTGACTTTGTCAGTATATTACTTTGTTACTCTGTTTTGAAGCTGAAGATGACCAATTATCCTGGTTTACCACTTTGTAAGCCAGCATTCTTATCTTTGACACCTCAGTAATGAGTCAAAGATCAATTAAGCACTTGATGTCTAATGGATAAAGGCACAAAGGTTGATTTTTCTTCCCAATCCAGTTGAATTTAGGAGACATCCTTGTTTAATCTATCTCCTGAAAAGCAAGGTCTGAAGGCTGGAGGATATCAGCTGCAACTCTTTTTGACATCTCCAATCAATCAACCTTGATTGGCCATGCAGTTGCATTTTAGAGTTTACAAAAATGGCATTGCTCACCTCTTCTACTAATGTTTAAGGTGAAAATGCATTTTGACATCAAATTTTAAACAAATGGTGAGAGAGACCCAGTTTTCATGTATTATTCAAGTCATATCTATAAAAGTCATAGATTTATAAGTTACTGTTCTTTAGTGAAGAGCTAGACAGCTATATTTTCCTTTAAAATGGAATTACATTTAAAATGTAATGTAACTTACACAGGATCTTTTACTTTTCATCCATATTTATATCTAAAGAAAAATGAGTTATTAATGAGGTGACATAGAAAAAGTCTATAGATTGTGTTTCTCCACTGATCAAGAAAGCAATTTGAATATCAGGGAATAAAACATAATCTTTTATTAGAATAGAATCAAGCTTAAATGAGACAGAGACAATTCATCTTCTAAGAGAAAACTTTGCAGAGCAGTGGGAAGAAATAAGACAATACCTCTGAGGTCTTACTGATACAATATACAAATTGCAAATGGGTATGGGAGTGTATTTGTGTATATGTTATGTGTGTTTAACAAGAATTTTTTGTTTTCTTTGAGGATATTTTCCTGGGATATTCATATTTGTCCTAACAAAGTACTATGTAAGTTATGTTAATACAAATACATGATCTTCTGACTGCTCCTGCTTCCTGTCTGACTTTTCTGTCATAATTGTGTCTATACTGTTGTTCTTGTTCTAGTAACATATTGTGTGTAAGTAAATTCATTTTCTTTTGCTTGAGTAATCTGCTTATATGTTTCCAATCTGTACTTGAGAAAAAAGTATTTTTTAAACTTTTTTTTAATTAACAACTTCCTTACTTATAGACAATATCCCATGGTACTTCCTTCCCTCCCCCACTTTCCCCTTTGAAACTCCACTCTTTATCATATCCCCTCCCCCTCTCAATCAGTCTGTCTTTTAATTTTGATGACATCATCTTTTCCTCCTATTATGATGGTCTTGTGTAGGCAATTTCAGGCACTGCTAGGTCATAGATATCCAGGTCACTTTGTGTCTTGAGGAGCACATTGTAAGGAGTCCTACCCTTCCTTTGGCTCTTACATTCTTTCTGCCACCTCTTCTGCAATGGACGCTGAGCCTTAGAAGGTGTGTTTGAGATGTTTCAGTGCTGAGCACTCCTCTGTCCCTTCTTCACCACACCATAGTGCCTTCTGAGTCATCACAAGGTCACCACCATCTGAAAAGAGAAGCTTCTCTAATCAAAAGTGAGAGTAGCATTAATATATGGGTATAGACATTAAAAGAAGTGCTTACTGGGCAGTTTGGTGAGCATAGTGTATACATTTAGCCATACACCAGCAGACGTTACACCCCTAGGGCTCATGACTACCCCTGCTTTAGGTTTTCAGTATCAGAGATTTATTCCCCCTAATGGAGTGGGCCTCCAGTCCAATTAGAGAGCAGTTGGTTTCACCCATAACAGACATGCCACTATTGCACCCATTGGCTCATTTGGCCTGGTTTTCCAAATTTAAGCTTGCAGTGTCCACTGTTGAGTATCTTCACTGGTGTTTTCTCTCTCTCCCATTGAACTGCATACAGCACAGCTTTTTCCAGCTTTCTGTCTGATGGTCCACATGGAGGAGGCTTTCAGCTCAGCCCCAGCAGGATTTCTCAATGACCTTGCAGCCCAAGTATGTGGAGTCTTCAGGAATAGAGTCTTACCATCTATTCCTGGTGGGAAATCAAGGCCCTTGGCAATGGCCTATAAAGGAAAAGAATTATACTTAGTGAGGTAACCCAGGCCCAGAAATGTTCTCTCTCATATGTGGATCCTAGCTACAAATGATTGGACTTCTATGTGAGTAGCAATAAAATTTAGTAGCAGAAGCCAGTGAGCTAGAAAGGGGATATAAAGGGAATAGAAAGGGAGGGAGGGGGTACATAATAGGATTATATTGTATATATGTAAGTAGAAGAACAGATTAATGGGGGTGAAAAGGCCTAAGTGAGGTTAGGGGAAGAGATTGAGTATAGGAAAGGTGGAGGGAGGGCTAATCAAAATCTAAGAGAATATAAAATAAGCCATATAGAAACCTACTTTTCTGGGCCATGGAACACTCAGAAGCAATAGATTGTTACTACAAAATTTTCAGTGCCAGGGATGGAATACCTTCCAGTGAGTTGTTGGCCAGGGAGGTCACAGAGGAAAAAATATTTTTAACATATTCTCTCCCAGTACCATGTATGGTATTTTGGAATCAATGATTGTAGTGAGAAAAATGAATGTTGAATATTATTTTGAAGTGTACTTTTTATCATCACATATCATTCCTGCCAAAAGTTGGGTTCTATTACCTATTTATTCATGCTGTCCATTTACCTCTTACTAGAATTACACATGTGATTTCCTTTGACAAGCTTACTTGTTAGAGAGCATTTACTATGCTTCACATTATAAGTGATTCCCAAAACACCTCAGCATAATATTTGTGGTGGTCTAAGTATAAAATGTCCCCCATATCCTCATGTGTTTGTGATCAAGCTTCATACTTAATCCCCAGCTCTTGGAGTCTTGCTGTTGGAGGTGTGTCATTGGGGGTTCATGTGTCACTTGGGATTTTATCATCTACCCATGCTTGCTAGTGTTAGCTTAGCTCACTCTCTATACTTCTTTCCTGCTGTTGTAGAGGTGTGATGCCCAGCTGTCTATTCTGTCATGGTTTTTGAGAAATCTCCTCAAAACTAACCTAAAGTAAACCCTTTCCTTCCATAAACTGCAAGTCCCAGCAAGCAAGAAGCTAACAGCTACAGTATTCATACCTGCCAAAGTTTTATCCAAATGTGTAAGAGTCCTTGTGAGAAAATTACAGACAGCACACTTTTGTAGCCAATTGGGAGTCCTTTTTATTAATCCAGGAACTGAGGGGGGCTAACATCAGAAAATGCTGTCAGTGCATAAGCTCAGGGGTAAAGTGTTTTTATAGGCAAAAGGCCATAAGAATTACAAGGACATAGGTGCCAGATGTTGGTATCTTTGGACTTGCCAGTACTTCACTCCCTATCCTGGGAATATCTTGAGTTTAAACACGTGGGTCATCCGTAGAGTGATGGTAAGCCCTGAGAGTGTCAATAATGCAGACATGGCCCTCCAGCAGTCAGGGAGTTTGCACCTGAAAGGTGCCTTCACAGGTAAGTGTTACCTTAGCTATTTTAGTCCTCCAATAAATGCAAAAAACATTAAAAAAAAAAAAAAAAAAAAGGAGTCAGGGCCTAGTTAGTGCAAGATGGCTTTATCTTAGCTATTTCAAGTGTTTGTTCATGGCCTCTACACAGTAGATGGACATTCAGACTTTTCCTGAAAAGATAGGTTCTTAATGTTATTCCCTATATGGCTTAAAGTGGCAGTAGGTAACCCTATAGTTCCAAACTCTTAGGAAGTCTATGGAAAAGCATACTTTTCATCAAAAATGTTGCAGATACCCAAGATTGTAGATTACCGAAAGTGGTAAAATGCCAAAGAGTACCTGAGCATGAGTTCTACTGTGTTTGAAAAAGAAGGAATGTCTCCTACATTGATATTTCTACAGGTTTATTTTCATAGGAAAAAAGAATGTCTGGGTAAAATACTAAGAATAATCAAATAGTAAGGCCAAATACATATTCAGAAATGGTAGCTGTTTATTTAGAGCAAAGAATATGTGTTGTTAAAAATAAATAAATGTTGCTATAACACAAAGTAGGAAAAATTAGTATTCATTGTAAGTCTTTTGAACATAGTATGTAGTAGTTTATACAAATTATTTGATTTACTTTCATGAACATATAAAAACAGCCTAATCATAATTCAGATATGAAGAAATTTAGACTAAGAGCATTTATAACTTCATTGAGTTCAAACAGATATTAAATGGAAAAACAAGAATTTGAAACCATATCAAATGGATTCTTTCCACTACAACATGCTGCATTGTAGAAAAGATCAGGAGAATCTAAAACACAAAAATAGCTCTTTTAAACCACAGGCTTATCAGCTAATGGACTGGTGACAACTCATGCAATAAATTGTACATCATAGTCATTTAAGAATCCCTATTCAGAGTTTTTCATACTAATCCAATCTCACTCATCAGACAGAGGTTCAGGCTAAAGATAAGAAAATGCAAGTCAAAACTACTTTATTTCTCTACCAGAGTCAGAATTAAATGTGATATACTATGTTTCAAAGTTCAGAAAAGGGTGAGGAAAAGTTAATTTCATATTCTTTCAATTTTACCGAATTCAGTGGCAGGTACAGTATTATCTGTCAAGTATGTATCAATTCATTCTAATTACTAAACAATACTTAATATAGACAGAAGAACAGTAATACCTCATAGATTAGAGCCCTTTACAAGTTTATTTAGCCTAACTTTTAGATATATGTATATTTTTTTCTTTCTAAAACCTTGTTTGGAACCTTTATCCATAAAAGGTAAATAAATGAAGTATGAGAAAGTGGCTTTTTCGGTGTCCAAAATAATTATATTACTACATGTAAAGTAACTGACTTTTTTATTCATGCATATAATTTAATTAAATTTTAGTAATTGAAACAAATCAGCTGTGGGACAATAGTTTGGAAATGAAAATACAATCCATAACATTCACTTCATGAATTCATCCTTTCCCAAAATGTAAATGTGTTTTCAAACAATACCATATAATGTGAAATACCTGTAGGCTGAATTATTCTTTTGTAAGCTGCCTTGTAAAAACACCAACAGTAAGCACACAGTAGATGCTGTTGATTAAGATAATTAACAAAGCCTTCATATTTTCTTTTACTCTCCAAATAGCTCTAATTGTATCAATAGACATAATGTCCTATAAATTGCTATTATATCTTTTATATTTGTATCCATATGAGCAGTGTAATTACTACAGACTTCTCTTTCCTATGTTTGTTTGTTTTTGAGGTAGTGTCTCACTCCAGCCCAACCTGGCCTTAAGCTCTCTGCAATCAGAACCTCCAAACTCAACCTCCTGAGTAGTGGGATGAAAAGCATTCATCAGTATGTCAGGCTACAACTTAGTACTCTTGAAAGGATAGTTTTGTTCTAGAACTGACAGAAAAATGATTATAAGAGAAACTTTAAAATAATCAATGAATTCTTAGGTATAGTTCTAGCCAACATAATTTTAGTAAAAATATGGTATTAGGCTAGATTTTCTGAAAACAAAGAATGGCTAACTTTGTATGCATGGTTGACTGAGGAGAAACCAATGGGAAGTAAGGAAGACAACACTGGTAGGTGGATCAACTCAGCAAAGAGATGGAATCCACAGAAGTCTAGCAACATCCTGATCCCACCGGGGAAAGGAGAGCTCCACACAGTTGCCCTTATTTGAGACAAAGTGGCAGGACTTTTATGCCACACATCCATGAGTCATGGACTCATGTAGGTGTAACTGTGCAGTGGTTCCTGAAGGGTGAAAATCCTGCCAGTCCTTGGCAGTTGTTGTCAGTTTGTGCTTCCTAGACCAGGAAGTTTAGAATTGTATAGAGACTTTCTAGAAATCGTAGCTTCTTGGATCTTCTTATTCCAGAACTACTAATCTGGAAGCTTTGGGGTTAGCACCATGCAATTTACAGCTTAATAAACTCTCCATGTGATTCAGATGTACCTTCCATTTGGAATTCTACTGATTCTCCAGAAAAGGATAAAGCTCTGAGCACTTAGCAGGCAGCCTTCACTGAGCTGAGTGTTACCTCAACAACACTGGGAAAGGTTTAAGGTAAGTATCCACCATGCTTATTAATTGTATTGTTGTATAATGCGATTTTTGCTGGTGCAAACTTAAGCCTTAAACAACTGATTACTTCTAGTTCTGGACAACCCAAATGACAAACCTGTTACATTGCTGTAGCATCCTCCCTCCCTCAGTCACTCCTCCTTCTCTGAGAGTCCTTCTTTTGGGGGTGCACTTTTTAAATCCAGATCAGCATGTCCCGAGTCCTTCCCCCATCCACCTCTATTATTGGGCTCTCAAACCCTAAGCCATTATGTATGTACCCCAAATGCTCCCATGGTCAAGGACATGCCAAGTACAAACATTGCCTTTATGCTAGAGCTCTTCTAATCCTCAATTGGCTTACCTTGCCTCACAAGAATATTCTTTCTTCGTGCCCTTGCTGCATAGTTTCTCATCTTCCTTCTGTCTCATGACATATTCCTGGTGCTTCTGTGTGGCCCTCTGTGAATGGTATGCCCCTGCTCTTAAGAAATTGCAGTAACAAACCATCTTTCCAATGATAATTAATTTCTGATCTACTGGGCTTAACAAACATCACATTTTTCATTAATATGCCATATTTTAAAATATTGGTCACTTCCCAATCTGTAAGAGGAACACATAAGGTTAAGAAAGTATGAAGAGTTATCCCATAATGTGAGTGGGACCATAGGACAACTGCCTGCCACTAATCTGGATTTAAATTTCAAGTAGGGATCTGGGAGAGAGAGATTCCAAATAGTTGTCATATAAAGTCTACTCCACGAGCCTTATTTTAAACAAACATAATCAAATATCCACCTGAAGACAGAGTTTTTCAAGAAAGATTTTCAGCTTGTCCTTTTAAAGCTAAAATTTAGATATTTTTTTCCAAAATAGCACAACAGTTGTAAACATCCCTTTCATGCTACATGCCAAGCAGAGTTATAAATTTATTATAAAGACTACAGTATGCAATTTTATTATAAAGACTACTACTGTATAACTTTTTTAAGGACAAAAGAACAGCAATGAATAACTCAGTCTTTGCCATCAAAGTGAGAATGTGCATGCCAAGGCTGACACTTAGTGTAACAAATCTTAAAGCAAAACACACTCAATAAAAATGCCAAGCATAAAAAGAATTAAATTATATGACAAAGTAACTTCCCCACAAAAAGTAGTGTAAAGTGCATTTGTTTATTTTCTATGAAGTGTTCAGTGTTGGTAGAACTTTATTATCTGGTGATTCTTGTTCATGAATATATGCTTCAGTGTTGAGTGAGGATATTTTATTTGTCAAGGACTTGAATTCAAAAGTATGAGCACAATACCAGCACTTGTGACCTTGACTTCATGTGTTCTCTTGTTTGCCAACTGTGAAAATTGCAGGAGATACATTCATCTTCATCAAATGTATTTGAAACCAGTTACTGAATTTTTTAAATTAAATTTTGCAGCTTATTTCAGTCCAAATTTTTCTGCCAAATTTTCTATCTGAGGAGTGATGTATTTGTAGGTCCAAAACACCAGGAGCTGGGTCCCAAAAGATTCTTCTCTTTGTGTAGATTAAAAGGTTTTATCTCACCATAGATGCAGCTACACTCTGCATGGTTACTAAATCCCAAGGTTATGCAACAAACCCTATGGGTTATAGAATCACCTCTGGTCAAAGACGGATTGGGCACTGATGTCAATATTCCTTGTGAAATAAAATTTTGGAAGCATACTTTTCAGCTATTTGAGAATTTTTACTCACTATCAACAAAGTTCACAAGTTAATTCTACTGTTGTTAGAAGTCAAAGATGGAGCATAACATTGGCTGTTTTACAGACTCGTTATCATCATCCAGTATGACATAAATGATATGATGATGTAAAGGGTGTCTATATTCCTAGTATCATAGTTTTTGTAATAAGACTTAGTTAATACTAGAATAAATAATAAGAAATATAGTCTCAAACTACACTGTTTTAAATACACTAATTTCCTCACACTTGTAAACATTTTAATCACAGAAAATTGCTTTCTCTCTAAGGAGAGATTTGTTGTTACAACACTCCCTTTACATAGTCAATCAGATATAATAACAGTTGTGCCCAAAACCAGGATAATGATATCACAACATTAGTAATATTAATGATACTAGCTAGAATTGCATAAATATTTTTAGGTACCAGGCAATATCCTAGGTCCTTTGGATGAGTTTTATCTTAAACTTTAAAATAACCTGAATAAGCACATTTTCCAGATGAATCTTGAGGTGAGCTTTTACTATTCTTATGTGAGAGTGTATGTGTGTGTGTGTGCACATGTTCATGTCTCATGTGTGAGCAGGTGCACATGTATGTATGGATGCTCATACACCTGTGTGCGTGTTCATGTGTGCATGTAGGCCAGAGGACAACTTCAGTGTCATTCTCACAGAAGCAAAAATAGGATAACTTAGCTTTCCACGACACAGCTTAGCTTGGACAAGAATATGTTTACCTTTACTGAAAACTACATGGGGCAAGCTGTTGGGACTTGGGACCACCATTCCAAGCAGTGAAATAGGTTTCTCCTGTCCTAGTTAGTAGATATATTCAGGATCAGAACAGTGAGTGCAGGGAGGCACCCAACGTGGTCTGGTTTTAGGTCCATACACAGTAAGGCAAACTCTGTCCCCCAAGTGAACTTTTAGGAAGAATCTCCTATTTATCATCTTATGCCTAAGGGTAACTGGGTGTACAGATGATTAAAATTAGTGACATCATGGAAAAGGACAGTAGAGAAAAGATTATATAACTCAAGTTTATTATGTATCAAAATAGAACCACCCAAACTACAACTTATCCCTCTAGTAACCAAGCCCTCCTACATGTAGCCTCCTTAGAACAAAGGCCCAGGCAATCACCAGGGTCCTTTGGACGTTCCACTGAGTGGCTGCTCTCCTCTTGTCAGTGTATATAAACTTACTGTTGCTTTGCTCTTAGTAAAGTTTCCCACTGCTTTACATTTTGTGCTCATCTTTTCCAATACTTCATTGTTAGAGAGAGACAATTGGCACACCAGGACCTCAGCCATTTAATCAAACTCCAGATGCTTGTGCCACCTTATTGGGCATGTGCCACCTTGTGCTTGTCTCACCTTTGTGCATCTGTCTTATGTGGGACATGGAGAGAGATTAACATGGGTCCTTAGGCTGCTTAGGCAAGCGCTTTAACCACTAAGCAATCTCTCCAGCCTCATCTTTTCCAATACTTGAAGGGGATACCAGGGACCTGGAAACACTGAGACAGACCTTCCAGTAACAGTTTCCTCCAGCAATGAGTCTGATTATAGATATAAAGACAAAGATGGTGGGGCACTGAGGAGCATCGCCATTGTCTTGCCTGGCATCTCCTTCAGGAAAGGTCATTGCTGGTTCTTCAGACAATACACAATTCATTCTCCAAGGCAGGAGTGGAGAGAGAAGTACAGAAGGAGTGGGAGTGGAGATGCATCCTCTGCTAAGGATGGGGAGACTATTTCCTCAGGCAAAATAAATCAATAAGAACATTGAGATCTCTGAGTTCATTCTTTGTTCATCCTTTGTTACTTTACCCAGAGATAGTAAAGGTGGTAGCTGCAACCAGGAAGCCTCAGCAGTCACAATCAGCAGCCAAAGCCCTGGAGATTTCTAGGAAGGCACCATTCTGAAAGAGGGTCTTCTCTCCTCAGTTAATTCTCCTGGAAATGCCCTCACATACGCACCCAGAGTCCTGTCTCTTCATTGATTCCAGATCCTGTCTAGCTGTTTCAGTACATGGATTTTTCTGTAATATAAAATATATAGAAAAAGTAACATGAAATTTGGAGCTATAGGTACAGAATTATAGCAAAGACTAATTGCTTTTATTAATCTGTTTCTGAATGTGTAATGTAATGTCATATACCTAAAATATTTGTTACATATATTAAAGTGGATCATATGGAGAAGTTATGCTATTTAAATTGAGAGTAAAATGTGGATTTTTATAAATATGTTAGTATTTATTTAAAAAGTGTTATAATTGTATGCTAATATTTATACTATTAACATTTACTTTAGTTTATTACTTGCTTACATGACCTCAAGGGAGAAATGATTAGCATACCATGTTAGTCAGCTTTTCATAATTTTCACAATAAAAACATGTTTACTTTGCCTCAATTTTAGAGGTTTCTGCAATTAGGTGACTTCAATGCTTTTAGACCTATGGCAAAAAAATAGATTATTAGGGTGGTGCCTGTTGGAGCAAAATATCTGGTCTCACAGCAAGGTATGAAAAATAAAATAAAATTAAATAACATAATATCATAACATAACATAAAATCAAAATGAAATAAAAAGACAGAGAACAACATACCATAATTCCCTCCATGGACAAATCCAAAACAACCTAAAGATCTGTCATCAGATCCATTACAATATTTCACCACCTCAAGATAATGCCAAGCTGGTATTAAGTGTAACTCATGGGCCTTTAGAGGACATTCTATATCCAACATGGATCATATATGATTTAGTTTGTTTATGCTAGTTTTTTTTTTTCCTTTGGATTTTGGTTTTTAGAGGTAGGGTCTCTCTCTAGGCAAGGTTGACTGGAATTCACTATGTAGTTCACAGTAGCCTTGAACTCACAGTGATCATCCTACCTCAGCTTCCCCAGCGCTGGGATTAAAGGCTTGCGCCACCATGCCTGGCTCTTTTATTTATTATTTTTTAATTATATTTTTTAATTAATTATATTTTTATTATATTTTGATTCTGTTTTTTTAAATTATTTTTGTTTCCACCAATGTTTTGGTCTTCTAAACATAAGAATTTTATTTCTTGAAAAAGTGTTTATTCAATTTTTTTCACCATTTATGGCACTTTTGGACAGAAAAAAATTGATAAAATTTACAAATGTACCACCTATGTTCTCCCATTATCTCTTATTTTTCATATATGTAATAGGTTATACAAAGTAAAATTCATAGAGTCTTTTGGTTTAAAAAAATGCATTTGTGGGCCTGGAGAGATGGCTTAGCAGTTAAGAGTGCTTGCCTGTGAAGCCTAAGGACCCCCGTTTGAGGCTCGATTCCCCAGGATGCACGTAAGCCAGATGCACAAGCTGGCACATGCATCTGGACTTCGTTTAGTGGATGGAGGCCCTGGGGAGCCCATTCTTTCTCTGTTTATGCCTCTTTCTCTGTCTGCCTGTTGCTCTCAAATAAAATAATTTTTTAAAATGCATTTGCATAATCACCATCATAATGAAGTTATATTTTCTATTTTCCCAAGAGGTTTCTAATCCCCAACTGTGGCCATTTCCTTGCCTTTAAAAAAATCATGTATTCTGACATATAAAATTGCAGTACAAGCCTTTCAAATTTGGCATTTCACTGGTACAATACAATGACCAAGGTATATAACTGTACAGTGCCTAGACATTCCAGTAAGAACTATTATTTTCCTTAATGTAGAATGATTAATACATATTCTACAAGGAGAAGTGAGGTTAGTAATTTTATAGAGTTTGTCCTGACATAATTTTCAAATTGTACAATAACACAAACAACTTTGTTAAGGCCATGTTTTATTTGCTGATCAATGGACAAAAGGCAATGTAATTTATTTTTCAAGTATTTCTTGAAAGTCTGTGTTCATGAAAGTCATGAAAAAAATGGAAAGGGACTGTTAAATCACTGAAACTTTAAACAAATTTTATACAATCTCATATGCAAAGAAATACAAGTTAAATATAAACATAGGAGCTGGAGGGATGGCTTAGCAGTTAAGATGTTTGCCTGCAAAGCCAAAGGACCCAGGTTTGATTCCCCAGGACCCACATTTGCCAGATGCACAAGAAAGTGCATGCATCTGGAGTTCTTTTGCAGTGGCTGGAGTCCCTGGCATGCCCATTCTCTCCCACTCTCTCTGTCTTTCTCTTTCCCTCTTTCTCTGTCAAATAAATAAATATAAATAAAAACATAAGGAAATTATGCTATTTTTAAGCAAATCTGTTTTGTGTGATCTTTAGTTATATATAAAAGTCCCTTGGTTCTGTTATTTCTGAAAAGATCAAAACCAGATTGAGTTACTATCTATGGGCAAAAGGCCCTGAGAAGCATCTTTTAGCATTAATCTTTTACATGGTTACACATGTTTCCTAATTTCAGATAACCTAAACATGGGGAAAAAATTAAAAGGGTAGTATGTCCATAAACCAACAAATAATTTGGCAGTAATGTATCATAAAACACAAAGAAATCCCACACATCTGTACAATAAATATATATCACATACACACAGGTATACACATGAGGGCATGTATGCATGTATACATACACTGCATGCACAATCATCAGGCTTGTCTCAAGATTTTAATGAGATAATGTTATTTTTCTGGTTCCACTATAGAATATATACACAAATGTAAAATATTGAAAAAGTGAAAGTAGTATATTTTAAATAACTATACTTCTGAATTTATTTTTCATATTCAATAGTTATGACTTAAATGAATTGCTGGAGTTTGGGTAGTGAGTGTACTTATTTTAAATATTTTGATTCTGTTATATTTTCATTAAGTTTTTAAAAATTAAATTGGATATAAAAATCATTTATTTATTTACAAGCAGAGAGAGATTGAGACAAGAGAGAGAGAATGGATGCACCAGGTCCTCCAGCCACTGCAGATAAACTCCAGATACACGTGCCTCCTTGTGCATCTGGATTTATATGGGTTCTAGGAAATCAAACTTGCAGGCAAGCACCTTCGCCACTAAGCCATCTCTCCAGCCCTCCTTGCCTTTTTGCCAACTGCTGGCAATCACTTAATATGATTTCTGTTCCTGTAGCCTTTTTTGTGCATTATTTTCAATTGACAAATCAAACTTTAACATATTTATGGAAATGTTTTATCTGCATTTTGGGATAATTAAACCAAGACAATTAACATATCCTTTCCTCATATACATTATCTGTGTGTTTTTGGTGAAGGCATAGTCTTTCATTTGAGAGATTGCTATATAATGGAATTTTGTAGTATATATCTTTTACTTTGAATTTTTTTCATTTAAAACTATAACATTGAAGATAATTAATGCCACTGCATGTATTTGGTAGCATTTTCTCTAACCTACTAATTAGAAATCACTATGTAGCTATGCACAATTTGTTCTTCCCTTCATCAAATAAATGTACATTTTCTTCTCCAGGTTTGGAGATTATAAATAAAGTTGCCACACGCACAGAGAGAGAGAGAGAAAGAGAGAGAGAGACAGACAGACAGACAGACAAACGGGGGGGGGATTTTTATAAGAAAACATGAGTTCATTTATTTTGGAGAAATTGCCTCTTAAAAATATGATCTTAAGATCAAGATTGCCAGACCAATAATAATGTGAGTAAATTCTTATGACATGGAAATTATTTTCCAAAAAAAAAAAAAAAAAGAAATCATTTCACATTTTCCCAATGCCCTATAAGAGTTCTAGTTACAGTTTGTAACTGCAAGAACTTGTCACTAACATCTTGGTTTATGTGTACAGATATTCTAATACATATGGTTTAATTTTAATCAATAATGACTAATGATTTTTGGCAATTTTCCATACTCTTACTTGCTTCCATCTTATTTTAGGGTTTCTGTTCAAATAGTGTCCAATATTTTATTTGCATCCTTATTTTACCTTAGTAAATTGTGATAATTCTTTATGCTTTTTGTTACAAAATCCATTTAGATATTTTGCTTTGCAAATTCTTTTATATTGTTTTTATTTGTATTTGTCAAAATTTATATTTCATTTCCTCTGTTAATTTTAGACATATTTTTCTTGTTATAAATTTTAGATAACAGATTACATTAATTTTGAATTTTTTCTGTTTCATTATTATTATTAACATTTTTTGGTTTTATCAAGGTAGTGTCTCACTCTAGTCCAGGCTCATGTTATAGGCCCAGGTTGGCCTCAAACTCATAATGATACACCTACCTCGGCTTCCTGAGTGCTAGGATTAAAGGCATGCACCACCATGCATGGCCCCTGTTTTACAAAATAAGAAAATAATATATAAACTTTTGCCAAGACACTATTATTGCATCTCACTTATGTTTAAATTTTTATTCTCTTCAAAATTTATCAACAGTCCTTTGGCTGTCCCAGAATTTTAAATTATTTATTCTGGTTCAGTTAGTTTTAGCTTCTAATTCTTTAAATGTATGTTAAGTTTAATTTAAAGTTCAACTTTAGTTTTATAATGAATAATTTACATGTATTTGAAAAGAATTGTGTTCTGTTCTTGTTTGGTAGAGTGTCCAATTAGGTCAAGTTGATTGATGGTATTGTTCAAGTCTCATATATTTTTAATGTTTCTCTGTCTTCCAGAGGGGAGTAGTCAAGTCTCCACAAGTAATTGTAAACTTGATTGTTTTTCCTCTCTGTTTAATCAGTTTTCATACATTTAACTTGTAATTTGCATAAAATTACAATATTTTCTTAAAGAATTAGCCTTTTCATCATTATAGATTTCTGTTTTGTATTTATAGATATTTTGTGTTGAGAATTTTTTTTCTGATATTAGTAGTATAGCTCATTGACTTTGCCTCTAATTTCTATTTGAATTGTGTAAATTTTTTAATCATATTAATTTGAATATATCTATATTTTATATATTTAAAGTGGGTTCCATTGAGGTAATTTGTAATTTCTTGCCATTTTATTCAATCTGCCAAACTCTAGATTTCTTTGTAATAGTGAATTTATGATTTAATATAATAGAAAACTGTAAAAATTATGTTATTGTATTGATTAAACTTAAATGCATTATCTTTCAAGTTACCTTTTCCCTTTTTTTTGGCATATATGTGTGTGTGGTGTTCTTGGAGATGGTTATGCACAATTATATGTGTGGGAGTGCATGTGCATGTGGAGTCAGTATGTGAGTAATGGGTATTCAAACTCTGGTCCCAGCAAGCACTTTACCAACTGAGTCACCACCCCACCAGCCATCTGGTTGCATTTATTGTTCCATGCCTTCTTTTCTTCTTTTACTTATTCTTTATTTTAAGTTTATGGGAGGTAGCATCTGATTCATACCACCACATCAAGTATCCTGATTATTTTTAAATATTTTGTTTTTATTTATTTACTTATCAAAAAGAGGGGGAAGATAGAAACACAGAGAGAGAGAGAGAAAGATAATAAGCATGATGGGGCCTCCAACCACTGTAAATGAACTCCAGATGCATGAACCATCTTGTACATCTGGCTTACATGGGAACAGGGGAATCAAACCTGGGTCCTTAGGTTTCACAGGCAAGCGTCTTTAACTACTAAGCCATCTCTCCAGCCCAAGTGTCCTAATTCTTTCACTTATCCATCATTCTGATAATACCTGTGAAAGAATCTGCAGTTTAAGATATTATGCTTTAGTTTCTGGCATTTTCATTTGACTTTCTTTTATAGTGTTAATCATCCTGCTGAAAGTTCCTATCAGTTTATGAACGCTTCCACATTTTCAATAAATCCTTTAATGTGAATCATATTACATGTTCTTTCAAAAGTTTGCTACTGGCAGTTTCATCTCTTCAGTCACTTTGTATTTAGGTTTAATTTTTTAACAATGAATCACATTTTTCTGGTCATTTTGTGTCTAGTAAATTTTATGGAATGTCAGATATCAGATATCGTGTGGTGAAGAATAGAAGAGGCTAATGACAATATTGCTTATGTTTGGCAATAAGTACAACTCCTTTTCTAATGGGCATCTAGGGAAGTCAATCTAAGCAGCTGAGTTTTCTAGATTTTTGTTATTGTTGTTGTTGTTTTTGGTTCTTCAAGGTAGGGTCTCGCTCTAGACCAGGCTGATCTGGAATTCACTGTGTTGTCTCAGGCTGATCTTGAATTCATGGCAATACTCCTACCTCTGCCTCTTGAGTACTGGGATTAAAGGTGTGCACAACCAAGCCTGGCTCTAGTTTTCTAGATTTTTGTTGACAGTATCATGATTCATGCTACTCCAGTGGTGTAAAACCTCCTTACTTTGTTTTCATTGTATGCATAGAGTGCTAGACGGTCCTTCCCTGTATTCCTAATCACAGGAGTTTTCAGCACTTCCTCCAGTCCAGTGCTTCAGATAAGTGCCTCCACATTTTACATCAGTTTGAGTCGCCTGCTCTTTTAGATTCAATGTTTAGTGTTTTTCTTGGACAAGATGTTGTGTCATCTTTGTTTAGCTTTTGTCTTAGGATCTAAGAATCAAGGCCTCAAGGATCATTCAATTTTAAATTTTCTGGCTTTTCTTTGTTGGCATCAGACTGTACTTTGCACCCATGTTGGGCTTGACAGAAGTATTTCATTCAGCAGAGGAGTATCCATTCAAGGAAAAGCTAATTGCATCCCTCTCCTGTATGTGAATCTTGCTTAGATGCTTCACCCAAAGTGCCCTGATAGTAGAAAGTTACGCTCCTCTTCCTGCAGCTAGAGAAGAGCTCTTCTTTGTATAAAAGGAAGGACCAGAAAAATAACAAACTTTCAATCTTTCTCCTCCAAATTTGCCAAAACTTCTTCATTCCTGTAACTCTTTTGTCCTGTTCTACAATCTTAGCTATGAGCTCCTGGTGGAGACCATTAAATAAGAGCTTGCAAATAAATGAAAATCCCTCTTTCCTTCCTCCTGCCAGATTCCTTGGCTATTTTGTTCTTTTGTTTAAAGTTTAGCTGACTTCTTGTTAACATCTTGTATGTTATTTAAGTCTTGTAATTTTTTTAATGTTCATTTATTTATTTGCAAGCACAGAGATAGAAGAGAGGTAGACAGAAAGAGAATGGACATGCCAGGGCCTATAACCACTGCAAACAAACTATAGATGCAAGTGCTCCTTGTGCATCTGGCTTACATGGGTCCTGGAGAATCAAACCGGGATCCTTTGGCTTCGCAGGCAAACACCTTAACCACTAAGCCATCTCTCAGCCCACTCCTATTTTTTTTTTTTTAACCACAGGTGAAAAAGTAGATTCAGTCTATAGGTCTTAGTAGAGTTTGTTATTCATTAAATATAGTTTTGCTTGTCAAAACTGAAAGCCATTCTCTGCTGGGCTCAAGAAACTATAAAAATAACTCACATCCCAAAGACTGAAGTTCATATGTTCTGGGATTAAAGGCATGTGCTACCACGCCTAGCAGTATGTACTCTTGATATTTGTGACTTTAAAATATTGTCAGATTTTGTTTCTGATGACAATAATGGTTACCACAGTGACATAAACTTATTACAAAGTTGCATTTGAAGATTGAACATTTAAAATGTATCCAGGAGTAATAAATAATTCCCTTATAGGAGAAGAAAAATTAAACTGGACTCAGATTTCTCTATATGACTATATAATGTAAAAATACAAAAAATGTTCAATAAAATTACACACAAATTTACATGTTCCAACACAGTAACTGGACACTCACAGATATGAAGAAACTGAAGCAATGAAGTACTTATGAACTAGATTTTGGGAAAGTCTTATAGAAAAATCTCAGATGGGCATCCATGGTGCATACCTGTAGTTTAAGGCCATCCTGGAGTACATAGTGTAATGCTACCTCAAATACACATTAAAAATAAGTTGAGAAGTGTAAAGAATAGAAAGAACAGTATATAGCACATAAATTTACTATAGTCTAAACTCCCATTTCAGTGAAGACTCGAAAAAAAGTTTCCTACCCATGTTTTCAATATATAGCCACTTAATTTTAATAATTTAATAAAATTATTATAAATAATTTTAATATAGAATTCCATTATTTTATCTTCATATATAGTATCCAAGTTATCAGTCTATCTGTGATCAGTTATATGTATATTAATTGTTTTCTGTATACCTAGAGATGTTGGCTGATAACAAATGCAAAATTCACGTGTTTATAAGTAATGCAAGTGTCTAGAATTTTCACCAGCATTTTAAAAATTTTGTATATGTCTATAAATTGCATAACAAAGGTTTGGCACTTAATAAAAAATGATTATTCTTGTAGAGTAATTTTATCAAATTTAAATTAAGCAGTTCTGATCTTTGAATACTCTGTCCCTCTTTAGCTGATTTTGTAGTTGGTAATTTCCTGAGATTTCATAAAATAGGTAGTTTCATTTATTACTTCTAAATAAACTTGGCTGTTATATAGAGTCCATTTTAAAAGCTCCACATTCTTTTTGGACATAAAAAGATATTGTGAATATTTTTCTCTTTGGATTGCTTCAAGCTGAGTGGCTTATTTCTTGTATCTGTCTCTGTAATTATCTTTTATCTCATGTGGGAAAGTTTATCTGGTAATTGACTGATTTTCTGATACCTTTCTCTCATGTTTGTTCATCTTCCAAACATTTACACTCCTTCCTGCCTATGTGCTTCACCAGGAGAACTAGAGTCTAGTCAACTTTCAGTATTCTCTACTTTTTAGGACACTCCAGAGTAGCAATAGAAACAAAGCTCTATTTTATGTTGTTATGCCTTATTTCTTTCACTCATCCTTGTCCCATGGCATTTACTCAGGACCCTTCATTAAAATCTCTGTCTAAAAAAAAAAATAAACACTACATGAATATCATTGGTATAATTCTTTAAAAAATTTTTCTTCACTATTTTTTTATTTATTTTTGGAGAGAGACACAGAGAGAGAGAGAGAGACAGAGAGAGAGGGAGAGGGAGACAGAGAGAATGGGCTCACCAGCAGTCTCTCAGCTGCTGTGAACAAAATCCATACACATGTGCCCCCTTGTAGGCAAGTGCAGCATTGCATCCTTGTGTCACTTTGCATCTGGCTAAACGTGAGACCTGGAGATTGGAACTGCTGGAGATTGGAACCAGCGTTCTTAGGCTTAGGAGGCAGGTGCCTTAACCACTAAGCCATCTCTCCAGTCTCTTCACTATTTTTATATTGTCCAAAGTCAAATTTCAGCAAAGCATAGATAATCTGCTTTTCATAACAATATGAAAACAATAGCTAGGTGTTTTAAACACCACTAAGTGCCAGGTAATATTCTACATAATTTATACACACTAAATCATTTAACTTTTAAAAACAATGGTATGAAGCAGGCACTACGATTATCTTTATTTCAAATATGTTAAAATTGAAGTATAGAAAGTTTGAGTAGTTTGCCTAGGGTCACAAAGGATAAAGTAGTGTAACCAGGAATACAGAGTATAGTTAAATTTATTTTTGTCCCTGTTATCTTAATCTTATTATCTGCTTATCCTTGTTTTTCAATAGTTTTTATTTTATTTATTTATTTATTTATTTATTTATTTATTTATTTATTTATTTATTTGTTAGACACAGGGAGAGGGAGAGAGAGACAGAGAGTGTGTGAGAATGGATGTGCCAGGGCCTCTAGCCACTGAAAATGAACTCCAGATGCATGCGCCACCATGTGCAACTGGCTTTACGTGGGACCAGGAGTATCAAACCGGGGTCCTCAGGCTTCACAGGCATGAACCTTAACTGCTAAGCCATCTCTCCAGCCCTATTTTTTAATATGCTATTTCATGAAACATTTTAAAATAATACATTATATAATAATAAAACATGATACTTTGTTACTTAGTTATATCTATGAAATTTTGTTACGTCAAATTGTTTTTTTTTTTTTTTTTTGGAGAGAGTCAGAGAGAGAGAAAGAGAGAGACACATGGAGAATGGGCACTCCAGCAGCCTCTCAACCGCTGTGAAGGAACTCCAGATGCATACGTCCCCTCGTGGGCAAGTGCAGCATTGCGCCCTTGAGTCACTTTGCTTCTGGCTAAAAGTGGGACCTAGAGAATTCAATGGGTATTCTTAGGTTTAGCAGGCAGGCACCTTCATCACCAAGCCATCTCTCCAGCCCCATCAAATTCATTTTAAAAGTATTTTGAATTTAGAATAACATGAAGATTGTTTACAGAAAGTCTATGTTCTCTAACTTTGAAAACAATAACAGCTACTGATAAATAATGGTGACTTAAGTAAAAATGTTCATAGATAAACAAATTGATAGAAATAATACAGGTACAATAATAAGTGTTATCTAGAAATATTTTTCAATATATCTGAGTGATTACACAACTAAAATGGTGATTTAACTTGCATTATAATATATAGTTATTATTCATGTAAAAACACTTTCAGAAGAAGTTTGTCATGATCAGAGCTGGGGAGATGACTCAGAAGTTAAAGGTGCTTGCATTCAAAGCCTGCACACCTGGATTCAATTCCCTATTACCCACATAAGACAGATGCACTAATAGCATATGCATCTGGAGTTTGTGCAGTGGCAAGAGGTTCTGACATGCCTATTCTCTACCTCAAATTTCACATACATACTCTTTCTCACTCTCTTTGCAAATAAATAATAAAATAACATTTTAAAAGAAATTTGTCACACACAATAAAAATCTCTACCTATAGGAATAAAACATGATTGATATTATCATGCAATCAAAATAAAGAAAACTGATATATTTAACTTATCTTTGGCTCAACACATATAATAAAATCTATAATGTGGAAATTTTCCTTTAAAATGTGTATTGATTTAGATCAAACGAGCAATTTTTGACAATGACACGATTCTAATTCCTGGCATTAACATAGCATGTACTACAAAGTAGTACTGACACCTGCAAAGTGCCATTTAGTGTTCATGTCTTTCAGTTCACCACAGATCTAGGACACACAGACTATTTCAGATGTTATTTTCAGAGATGTAATCAGATTTAAAGCATTAAAGCCCTGGGGGAAAGACTTCAACCTATTATTCTTGGAGGATATTAGATGGAAGGGTTAATGATTCTGAAAGCCAAGTATTACATTTTTGTCTTTTGATAGAAATGTTGTCAGTCAATTGACTTTTCCATTCTTATTCTGTCAAGAATATCAGGACCAGTCTAGACCATATTATTAGCAATTGTGTGCTACTGATTTAATCTCTTCCACACCTTGCATCTCCATTAGTACCTCCTCACCACAAAATTGTGTCTTTATCATTACCATAATTTCCTAACTGGAAGCGTTCATCACCCCTTTCCCCTAACCAGTCCATTTTTATTACTGTCATAAAGAATTTCTAAACTCCTATCTGATGAAGTTTCTGTTCATAATCTTGAACATGTAGCCAGTATTTCTTGATTTGAAGCGTCACTCCCTTAACTTTGGACCCTTGAGAAACTTATTTATTCATATCCTATGTATAAAATGTAGATAGGAGTAGTAGTTAATATTTTTTAAGAAATTATGTTAATATATATGAATTATAAACACCAGTGTAGAATTATAGGTTGACATTTTTGGAAGAGTAAAAGAAAAAAAATGATAGAGATTATTGCTCAAATGAGGAAAGGAATTCACACACACACACACACACACACATAAACACACACAAAATAGAGTTCTACTTTCTTTGGATATAAAGAAAGAAGGAGATACAACCCTTGTAATAACTAATTGTGGTAATTTGGATTTAAACTGTGCCCCCATATCCTCTTGTGTTAGTGATTAAACCTCATACTTAATCCCCAGCTGGTAGAGCCTTTGGGAAGTATAGTCAGGCTCCAAGAGGTGATTCTCTGGAAGCTGATCTTGAAGTGTGTTATTCCAGCCAAGATCTCACCACTGATAGGAAGCTCATTATCGCTTCTTCTTTCCTGATAGTGTGGAGATGTGAACCAGGCTTCCTGCTCAGGCTGGCATGCTTTCCTTTCCATGATGAAACTTTCTCTCAAAATCATAAGTTGCCAGGCATATGCCCTTAATGCCAGCCTTTGGGTGGCCAATGTAGGAGGATCACTCTGAGTTTGAGGCCAGCCTGAGACTACATAGTGAATTCCAGGTCAGCTTGACTAGAGCTAGAGAGACCTACCAAAAAGAAAGAAAGAAGTCAGCCTGGGCCAGAGTGAGACCCTACCTTGCAAAAACAAAAAAAAAAAAAAAAAAGAAAGAAAGAAAGAAAGAAAGAGGAGGAGGGAAAGAAGGAGGAGGGAGGGAGGGAGGAGGGGGGGAGGGAGGGAGGGAGGGAGGGGGAGGGAGGGAGGGAGGGAGGAATCAGAAAGAAAGAAACAAACAAACCTGCAAGTCAAAATAAGCCCTTTCCTTTCATAAGCCACATTTGACTGGGCATTTTGTCCCTAAATGAGAAGGTAACTGTTATACTAACTGATATGAGCAATGAAATACAGTTCAGGTTCTGAACACACCATCAAGATGGCACAGTGAAATGGTGCAGTACAAAGAGACCTAAATAAATAGTAGATGGACAAGATAAAAGAAGGTTTGACTCAACCAAGGAAGCTAACACTATTTAGAGAGCTATGTCAACATTTCTGTTCCTTATCTTCCATGAAATGGACTGGCTTTGATGTTGAATTTTAATTCTGTGTCATTACAACTGCCAGAATCCTGTCCAGAAAGATGCTTGATCTAATACAATCACTCTCAAACTGTTGAAGCAATCATAAACAAATATAACCACATTGTTTCAGGTCAAGCCACTGAAACAGTGAAAGATATATCACAGATACTCTCTCTCAAAAAGCACAAGTTGGGGAATTATGCACAGAGACTGGGGCCTATCCCCCCAGAACTCTTGACAACCCCCACAATGCATGACCCACATTCCCCATTGATGAGGGTCCCTTTGGAAGAGGGAGGACAGGGAGGAGGACGATGGAACCAATACTCTGAATGTAAAAATGTAAAATCAGAATCATATATATATATATATATAGAGAGAGAGAGAGAGCTTTTCCACTAAATTCAGGAACAAGAAAAAAAAAAAAAAGAAAAGAAAAATGCCAAGCTTTGTAATGTGGCCTAACCTGGCTGCTGAAACTATGTGTTGCATTCTAGGCCTCAAGCTACATAATATTTTTGATGTGTTCTTGGATTTGATTTGCAAGAATTTTATTGAGAATTTTGCATCAAAGTACATCAGAAATATTGGTCTGTAATTTTATTTTTTAATATTTTTAATTATTTGCAAGGAAAAGAGAGAGAGAGAGGGAGGAAGGGCATTCCAGAGTCTCTTGACATTGCAAACAAATTCTAGACGCATGTGCCACATTGTGCATCTGGCTTTATGTGGGTACTGGGGATTTGAACAAAGATCACCAGGTCTTATAAGCAAGTGCTTTAACCACTAGGCAGTCTCTCCAGCCCTATAATTTTATTTTCTTGGGTCTCTGTTTCTTTTCTTTTCTGTTTTGTATTAGTGTAATATTTTCTTCATAGGAGTCAAGGACATTTATGTCTTTTCAATTTTGTGAAGTAACTTGAGAAGTGATTTTAATTCTTCCATAAAAAGTTGTTAGAATGTAACAGTGTATCCATCTTGGACTGGACATTTTGTTTGTGAGGGTTTTAATTATTCCCTCAATCTCAGTACACGTTTTATCTCTATTCAGGTAATTTACCTCTTCTGAATTTAGCTTGGGTGGGTCATATTTATTCATTCAAATTTATTCATTCCTTCCCATTTTTCTAATTTTGTGGAATATAGCTTTTTGAAATATACCTTAATTAATCTTCCAATTTCATTTGTATCTGTTGTAACCCGCCTTTTTTCCACCTCTTATCTTGTTGATTAAAATCTCCTCTTTTATTCTTTTGATCAATTTGGCTAAAAGTTTATCAATATTATTTATTTTTTAAGGAACCATCTCTTTGTCTCATCAATTTTTAAAAGTTTTTTCTTTGTTTTTCTATTTTCATTGATTTTTGGCCTGTTCTTGATTATTTCTTTCCATCTGGTAATATTAGGTTTAGACTGTTCTTGTTTTTATAAAACCTTCAGATAGTTCATTAAATTATTTATTTGATCTATTTCTCTGTTTATAATGTAGGCATTTAAGCTATGAACTTCTTGTTTAGGACTGCCTTCATTGTATCCCTAAAGTTTCAGTATGTTGTACTTTCATTCTCATTCAGTTCTAGGAATTGTTAATTTATTTACTGATTTCTTAAACAACCCATTCATTGTCCAATAGTGTGTTGTTCAATCTCCGGGAATTGATATATTTACTTGTTTCTCTTGTTAAGTTTTAGCTGTATTACATTGTGGTCAAATATATTGCAGGGAGTTATGTCAATTTTCCTGAATTTGTTGAGAATTGCCTTATGTCCTAAATTATGACCATTTTAGAAAATGTCCAATGAGCTAATGAGCAGAATCTGTATTTTGTAAGTTTGGATGGAATATTCTGCAGATATCTGGTAAATCTATTTGATCTATGCTATTGTTAAGCTCTATTACTTCTCAACTTTTCTCAACTGATTTTATTAACATATCTAATATTCCTAACACAATGTTCTTAGCATTAAAAGTAGGGGTTAAAACCATGAAAGACCTTTGCTCCTACATTCTCTGTCTTCTGAGGGATAGGTGGACTATAAGTAAAGGACAGAAAGGTATCCAAAATAAACACAGAAAGGAACATTTTATATTTTGAATACCACATTTGAACAATAAAAATAAATCCAAATGTTTGGGGCTGTAAAAGGTGATGGGACCAATATGAAATCAATAAAACTAAAATAAATGCAAGGTGGCTAAAACAATAGGTGGTAGAAATTGGCAGGGGCCAAGTCTCAAAACAAAATGATGTACAAGCCATAATAATGAGCTGGTTTGTCTAGGTACCCAAAAAGCCTAAGAAAAATTTTTAACTAAGGAGGAAAAGATTTAATTTTTATTTTCAAAAGATTAATTTGGATGTTATCATGATGGAACTTTGTCTTGATAAAGTTCACAGAAATAGAAAATGAAGTTATAATATTACTGCACTAAATGATGAAACTATCTTAGACTAAGTTAGAAGTAAAGTATTTAAATTTGCTATCTATATTAGAGGCAGGTCTGACATAATTAAACAGTTGGTTCAGGGTGTGCTTATGTGTGAATATGACAGAAGCTAAAGGACTTTTAAGAACATTTTTAAGAGTGAAAATAGGGGCTGGAAAGATGACTTAGTGACTAATATACTTGTCTACAACACCTATGGACCCAGGTTCAATTCTCCAGTACTCATGTAAGCCAGATGCACAAGGTGGCACCTGTGTCTGAGGTTCATTTGCAGTGGCTAGAGTCCCTGGTATGCCCATATTCTCCCATCCCCCCAATGTCTCTCTGCCATTCTCTCTCTCTTTTTTTCAAATAAATAAACAAAATAGGATGAACACAGGTTTTAATGATTTGAGCATGTGACTAATTGAATAAGGGTGCCTGTACTGAAATGGGAAAAATTAATAGAAAAGCATGTTATGGGGTAAGAGGCACATATAAAAACGTTCTATTTTAGACATGTTTAATTTGAGATGACTTTAAGTAATTCAAGTGATAGTTTGGTTTATGAATCTAGAGCACAGGGAAATGTTAGACATGTGGACATATGTTCAGAATTCACTTCTCAGTTCATAGTATTTCAAGTCATGATGCTGGGTGAAAATTACATAAATGATCCTTCAGATAAATAATGAAACAAGACTTAAAACCAAGGGTTTTAGGTCATTTCAATTTTCAAGTATTGAGAAGGACAGAAAATTCCAAAAAGCTACAGGTAAAAATGATCAGATAATGCAGTATTGTATAAAAGCAGAAAATAAGTAATGAATTAAACTAATAATTATGAACTGCATGCGATGCTAAGGAACATGAAGACTACTAGTGAATTTCCTGAATGCAATATCAATGAAGCAGATAGGATAAAGCCTGGCCTAAGATTTTTCAAAATGTTTTGTTGACAAATTCCATAAATGTAGACAATAAACTATAATCATAATCCTATCCTACCACCCTCTCTTCCCCTTCTCATAAGTCCCGCCTCCATGAATACACTTTTATTTCTAACTAGTCTCTCTCTCATTTTAAAGTCATTATTTTCCTTCTTATTATGCAGTCCTTGTGTAGATGTTTTATTTATTTATTTATTATTGACCACTTCTATAAATACAGACATTAAACCATGATGTTCCCCCCCCACATTCCCCTTCAGAACTCCACTCTCCATAATATACCCTCCCTCTCTCCATTAGTCTCTCTTTTAATCTGATGTCATCATCTTTTTCTATTATGAGGGTCTTGTGAAGGTATTGCTAGGCACTGCAAGGTCATGGATATCGAGGCCAATTTCTGTCTGGACAGTTGCATTGTAAGGAGTATTATCCTTCCTTTGGCTCTTACATTCTTTTGGCCACCTCTTCTACAATGGAAGCTGAGCCTTGAAGGGTATGACAGAGATGTTTCAGTGCTGTACACTCCTCCGTCCCTTCTTCTCAGCATTATGTTGCCTTTTGGATCATCCCAGTGGTCATCTCCATCTGAAAAGAGAAGCTTCTCTAACCAGAAGTGAGAGTAGCATTAAAATGTGAACATGAACATTAAGTGTAGTGCTTTCAGGGCAGCTTGGTGGGAATAATATATACATTTAGCCAGACAAGAGCAGGCTTTATACCCTAAGGCTCATGACCACCCCTGCCATAGACTTGATTAGTTTTTTAAGTACCAGGCATGAATTCCCTCCCACAGAGCAGGCCGTCAGTCCAATTAGGAATCAGCTGGTTTCCCCCAGAGCAGACATGCCATTATTGTACCCATTCAATCATTTGGCCTGTCTGGCCATACTTAAGGTTTCCAGTATCCACTGTTTTCACTGCTGATGATTTCTGTCTCCCATACAGCTGCATGCAGTGCAGCTTTTTCCAGCTTTCAGTTGGCTGGTCTGCAGGAAAAAAGATTTCTTTTCAGCACTAGCTTGATTTCTCAGTGACATCACTGCTCAGGCAAGTGAGGTCTTCAGCAATAGGGTCTTACCATCTGTATCTCAAGGGAAACCAATGGTCTTGGCAATACCTTGCAATGTTTTGGAGGCAACAGGGACCTCCCTGGTCACAATTCACTGGAATGTATCCCATCCCAGGCATTGAAAATTTTCTAGTAACAATCTGTGGCTTATGGATGTGTCATTATTCAAAACAGTAGGTTTACATAAGTCTTATTCAGAATATTGTGAATTTTGATTGACCCTCCCCTGCTCTTCTTTTATACATTCTCTTCCCCTGGCCTTTCTTTGGCCTTTCTCATGCCTATAATCTGTTCTTCTATTTCATATATACAATACCATCCACTTAAGTCCTTCCCTCTCCTCCCTCCCTTATAAGCTTTTTCTACCTTACTGGCATCTGCTATAAAGTTTTGGTTTGAGCTCACACACAAGTCTATACATTTGTAAATAGGATTCGCATATGAGTGAGAATATGTGACATTTGGCTTTCTGAGCCTGGGTTACCTAATTTAGTATAATCCTTTCCAAATCCCTCCATTTCCCAGATAATTTCATGATTTCACTTTTCTTTACCACTGAGTAGAACTCCATTGTGTAAATGTACCACATCTTTATTATCCAGTCATCTGTGGAGGGACATCTAGGCTGGTTCCATTTCCTAGCTATTGTGAATAGAGCAGCAATAAACATGGTTGTGTAAGTATCTCCAAGGTAGTGAGAAGAGTCCTTCAGATACATGCCTAGGAATTCTATAGCTGGATCATATGATAAATCTATTTTTAGCTGTATCAAGAACCTCCACACTGATTGCCACAATGGCTGGACCAGATTACATTCCCACCAACAGTGTAGAAGGGTTCCTATTTTTGTGCACCTCACCAACACTTATTGTCATTTGTTTTCTTGATGATAGCTATTCTGACAGGAGTGAGATGGAATCTCAAAGTAGTTTTAATATTTCCTTGATAGCTAATGATGTAGAACATTTTTAGATGCTTTTATGCCATCTGTATTTCTTATTCTGAGAACTTTCCATTTAGTTCCATAGCCCATCTTTAACTTGGTTGTTTGATATCTTATTATTCTATTTTTTTTGAGTTCTTTGTATATTCTGGATATTAATCCTCTGTCAGATGTATAGCTGTCAAATATTTTCTCCCATTCTGTAGGTTGTGCTTTGCTCTATTCACACTGTCCTTTGCTGTAGAAAAGCTTTGTAATTTCATGAGATCCCAGTGGTTGATTAGTAGTTTTATTTCCTGAACAATTGGGGTTATATGCAGAAAGTCCTTGCCTATGCCAATATGTTGAAAGGTTTCCTCTACCATTACCTCTAGCAGTTTCAGAGTTTCAGGTCTGATATTAAGGTCTCAGATCCACTTGAACTTGACTCTTGTGCATGGAGAGAAACAAGGATCTATTTTCATTATTCTACATACAGATGTCCAGTTTTCCCAGCACCACTTGTTGAAGAGGCTATTTTTTTCTCCAAAGAATATTTTTGGCATTTTTGTCAAAAATCAGATGGCTGTAGCTGCCTGGATTAATACTTCTATTCTGTTCCATTGATCTACATGTCTGTCTTTATTCCAGTACCATGCTTTTTTTTTTTTTTTGTTTGTTTGTTTGTATGGCTTTGTAATATAGCTTAAGATCAGGTATGGTGATACCACCAGACTTATCTTTGTTGCCCAAAATTGTTTTGGCTATTCAAGGTGTTTTGTGCTTCCAAATGAATTTTAGAATTGTTTTTTCTATTTCTGTGAAGAATGCTATTGGGATTTTAATGGGGATTGCATTAAATGTGTAGATTACTTTTGGTAAGATTGACATTTTCACAATATTGATTCTTACAATCCAAGAACAAGGGATGTCTTTCCATTTCCTTGTGTCTTCTGCAATTTCTTGCTTGAGCACTTTAAAGTTCTCATTGTAGAGATCCTTCACTTCCTTGGTTAAGTTTATTCCAAGGTACTTTATTTATTTATTTTTTTTTTTTGAGGCAATTGTGAATGGGAGAGATTCCCTGATTTCATCCTCTGCATGTTTGTTGTATAGAAAAGCTACTGATTTCTGTGTGTTTATTTTGTATCCTGGTACATTGCTAGGAGTGTTATCACCTCAAACAGTTTGCTGGTAGAGTCTTTAGGGTCTTTTATGTATAGAATCATATCGTCTGCAAATAATGATAAATTGATCTCTTCCCTTTTGTATCCCTTCAAATTTGTATCCCTTTTATGAGTGTCTCTAGCCTTATTGCTATAGCTAAGACTTCCAGTACTATATTAAATAAAAGTGGGGACAATGGACACCCTTGTCTTGTTCCTGAATTTAGTGGAAAAGCTTCAAGTTTTCCCCATTTAGTATTATTTTGGCTGTAGGTTTGTCATAAATAGTTTTTATTATGTTGAGATATGTTCCTTCCATTCCCAGTTTCTGTAATACTTTTACCATGAAGGGATGTTGAATTTTGTCAAATGCCTTTTCTTCATCTATTGAGATGATCATGTGATTGTTGTCCTTCAGACCATTTATATGGTGTATTACATTTATTGATTTGCGTATTTTGACACATCCCTATATCTCTGGGATAAAACCTATTTGGTTGGGGTGAATACTCTTTCTGATATATTCTTGTATTATGTTTGCCAATCTTTTTTTGAGAATTTTTGCATCTATGTTCATGAGGGAGATTTGTCTGTAATTTTCTTTTTTTAAAATTTTATTTATTTATTTGAAAGAGAGAGAGAGAGAGAATGAGCATGCCAAGGCCCCTAGCCACTGCAAATGAACTCCAGACGCATGTGCTCCCTTGTGCACCTGGCTTAACGTGGATCCTGGGGAGTTGGAACCGAGGTCCTTAGGCTTCGCAAGCAAATGAGTTAACCACTAAGCCATTTCCCCAGCCCCAATTTTCTTTTTTTGCTCTGTCTTTGTCTGGTTTTGATATCAGGGTGATGCTGGCTTCATAGAAGGAGTTTTGTAGAATTCCTTCCTTTTCTATTATATGGAAAAGTTTGAGAAGCATTGGTGTTAGTTCTTCCATGAAAGGTGTAGTAAAATTCACCAGTGACATCTAAGCCTGGACTTTTTTTAGTTGGGCGACTTTTTATAACTGCTTGGATCTCCATAATTGTTATAGGTTTATGTAAATGGCTTATCTCATCTTGATTTAAATTTGGTAGGTCATATGAATCAAGGAAATCCATTTATTTCAGATTTTCAAACTTAGAGGCATATATATTCTTAAAGTATGTCCATATGATTTTCGGAATTTCTTTGGTATCTGTTGTGATGGTAACTTTTTCATCTCTAATTTTATTAATTTTATTAATTTTTGTCTCTTCACCCTTTCTTCTGGTCAGATTTTCTAAGTGTTTATCAATCTTGTTTATCATTTTAAAGAACCAACTCTTTGTTTCATTGATTCTTTGGATTGTTTTTGTTGTTGTTGTTGTTGTTTCTATTTCATTAGTTTCTACCCTAATATTTATTATTTCTTCCCATCTACTGATTTTTGGTTTGCCTTTTTCTTCTATTTCCAAGGCCTAAGGGTGAATCATTAGTTACTTGTGAACTCTCTAATTTCTTAATATATGCATTACAGATATAAATTTTCCTATTAGGACTGCCTTCTTTGTGTCCCAAAGTTTTTGGTATGTTGTATTCTCATCATCATTTGATTCTATGAATTTATTGACTTCCTTTTTAGTTTCTTCAATGACCCATTCATCATTCAATAGTGCACTGTTTAGTCTCCATGAATTTCTGTATGTTCTGTACTTTTTCTTGTTGCTGATTTGCAGTTTAATCCCATTGTGGTCAGATAGAGTACAAGGGATTATTTGAATTTTCCTGTATTTGTTAAGATCTGATTTGTTTCCTAATATATGGTATATATATATATAATCTATTTTAGAGAATGTTCCATGTGTTGCTGAGCAAAATGTATATTCTGCAGCATTTGGATGGAATGTTCTCTATATAACTTTTAGGCCCACTTGTTCTGTGAAATCACTTAATCCAGATGTCTCTCTGTTTATTTTTTTTTGCTGGGATTACCTGTCAAATGATGAGAGTGGGGTATTGAAGTCACCCACTGCAATTGTGTTTGGAATTATCTCTGACCTTAAGTCTAATAGTGTTTATTTGATGAAATTGGGATCCCCCATGTTAGGTGCATATATGTTTAGGATTGTAATGTCCTGCTGTTGGAGTGTTCCTTTAATCAGTATAAAGTGACCTTCTTTATCTTTCCTCACTAATGTTGGCTTGAAGTTTATCATTTCAGATATTAGGATAGCAACCCCTGCTTGTTTCTGAGGCCTGTTTGCTGGATATACCATTTTCCATCCTTTCACCCCATCTTTTATTGAGAGGTGAGTTTTCAATAATGACAAAAGCAAAAGACAAAGGGCCTATAAATCTGTAAGCATTAAAGGCAGCAATATTCAAACCCCCAAGTACAGCTTATTTGATAATGGTAAAGCCAACCAAAAATATGTAATCCATAACCTGCCCTGACTTGGAAAGAGAGATTAGCACTTCCAATGCAGGCCTATGCACCTGTTTTTTGTTGTTGTTGTTGTTGTTGTTGTTGTTTTTGTTTTGTTTTTTTTTTTTTTTTTTTTTTTTTTGTCAGCTTGCCTTATTTGGGCTGGTTTCCAATTTCAACAATGCTGTGTTGTGCTGGGGAGCTGGAGCTCTATTCAGCTATGCTGGATGCACTGCCCCCAGGGGCTGAATGCTGGAGGTACAAGGTTCTGATGGTTGGGGGATGGGAGAATGCAAGAAGCTGGGAGTTGCTCACACCATCCCCCTGTATCTCTTTCAGTAGCTTCTTAGTTGATCTCAGTTGACTTTTCTTTAGATTTCTGTACTCTGCAAGTAGGCTGATGAGGTTAGAAAGTCCCCTTCTTTGCTGCTGCATAGCATGTCTTGGGGTGAGGGTGGGGGGTGTTGGGTGCGTAAATCACATGGATCAGGGCTGCATGCTCCTCAGTGGGATTCTGGCTGTTTTCCTTCTTTCTGGTAATCTTGATCTCTCCTGCTTCTTCGCTATGTCTAAGAAAAACCTATACTCCTGCACTTTTCAGAAGAAGAGTGTATTTTGCTATGGTTCTGCTGAAATCCCTCCCTGGGCTGGTTTGGCATGGCTCCTATGCTGACATCTTACCTGGACTGTAAATGTTTTTAAAGCAAGTGGAAGACTAGGGAAGAAGCTATCATGATAGGTTAATGCATTCCATGACAGGACAAGAAAAGAGGCACAGGCTTAAAAGTAATACAAGGTAGGTTTTTATATAAAAATGTGACATTCCTATAAAATTTGAGATATTAGATCATTGTGGTATAACCTTTATATTGGAAGTAATTGTCAGTTTTAGAAGAGATGATTTAGAAGGAAGGGAGAGAGAGAAGCATCACATGCAGGTGGGCTTTATGTTGCAAGAATTTCTCTAGAATGATTACTCTGACATCAATGACAGTGGAATAGAGTTCATTTACCTGGTGACCAGAGCTAAGATTACTCCCAAACTCAACTTCTACTTTCATTTTATACTCTGTAGCAGCAAGGCGGGGTGAGCTAGCAAGCAAATGGGGCTTTCCAAAAGCAAACGTGGTGGTTAGCTATGCCTTAAAAGGCACATGTGGCAGTTAGCTATGTGGTAAGGTTGCCAAGGGCAACTATATTTTTGGCTTAGTCATTTCCTACTTCTGACTCATTTGAGGACAACTTTTCTGGGACTGATGAATCCACAGCTTGACACCTGAAATTTTAAGAGCTGACAGAGTGGTGAGGATAACTTCATAAGCCCCTTCCCATTTGGGGTATAGACTTGCCCTTACTGAAACCTTAATCCAAGCCAAGTCCCTGGGTGCCAGGAGTGTGTGCAGCCCAGAACCATCAGAGGTTACTGTTCAGTTTGGGGGCAATTCTCTGTGCAGTGTTAGCCAAGTTCTTCAAGAACTGTTGGAGGCAGGTGTGTCCATACTCTTGGAGGTCCCCTGAGTCCCTTTGGGAGTAGTAGAGGCAGGCATCCAAACACAATCTCAGAAGGGGAGTATCCACATTTTCGGGGTGGGCAACACATCCTAAATAGTACAATTAGCAAAATCTCTGGCCAAGGGAGGCCTGTTTCTTGGCAGTGTTTGGCCATTGTTGTTTTTAAAGTCCTATTTATTTGTCCCACTCTGCCTGAAGACTGGGTGTGGTACCCTGTGTATAAATTTCAAGTTAATCCCACTGCCTTGGACAGTGTTGTACCACCTTGCTGACAAAGGCTCATCCATTACCTAACCCTATACTCATTGGGACTCCAAAGGGTGGGATAATCTCCCTGGTCAGAAAGTAGGACACTTCTTGGATCTTTTATGTGCAGGTTGGGAAGGCTTCTACCCAGACTGAAAAGGTGCAAACTGTAACTAACAAGCATTGGTACACTTTCCTGAGTTGAATGTCACTGAAGTCCATTTCTAGATGTTTAAATGGATAGGACCCTTGTTTTTGTGTCAGCATCGGGGCCTTGGGTCCCTGTTTAGGATTGTTTGATGCACATTGTAGGTAAGATTTGCTAACTTTTGAGTCAATGCTGGCAACCTCGGGACCATCAAATATATTAGTAACAAATCTTATAGAACGGTTTTGCCTAGATGAGTTGCTGCCTCTGGGACTACTATTTTCCCATCTGTGGTAACTCACTCCTCCTGATTTTCAGTAACCCCTTCATCACTTTTTCTCTCTCTTCTGGTTTTTATAAGGGACACTCTGGGAGTACTGGGAGTGTAAAGCATATTTTCTTAGTTATATCTTCCTATAGGGCTGCTTGTTTAGCTGTTTGATACACTAGCTGCTTTTGAGGGAGAAAAGGAAAGAGAAAGGGAGAGAGAGAAAGAGAGAGAGAGAGAGAGAGAGAGAAAGAATGGGTGTGTCAGGGCTTCTTACCACTGCAAACAGACTACAGACATATGTGCTATTCTGTGCATCTGTTTTACATGGGTATTGAGGAACTGAACCCAGGCTGTCAGGTTTTGCAACAATCACCTTTAACCAATGATCCATATTTCCAGCTGTTATAGGCTATTTCACCATTTGTTTTTGTCTTCATAAATGCATATTAGGTGAGGTTAGCTCTTGAGAGTTGAGTGGAGACAGGAGGTTTAACGAGAAAATTTGTCTCTGGAAATGGAAACCTTCTTTCATTAGGGTAATGTAATTAACTTGTTCACATAGCATTGAATGAATGTTCTGGTAAGATCTGTGGTTGTAAATTAAAAAGTAGTCCACTTAACCAAATTGTATAATTTTTAAAGCAAAACTCAGGTTTCTAGATACAGTATAGAAAAAATGCTCAGCTTATTAGATTCACAGTTAATCCAAGTGAAAAAGAAAAAGAATAGTTGTCAAGACATGAGGATTTTTTTTTCAGGTGAACAATTTTAAGGATGAAAGACAAGAACTGGACTTGAAGTTTAAACTGGAAGTTGAAACTAATAACTGGTATTGAAAAGAAAATAGTGTGTTAGTCCAGTGGTAGTAGCAGTAAAAGGAGAGAGGGTGAGAAAGACAAAAAGAGAGAAAGAACAAAATGATAGAGAGATGCATGACATTAGAACTTTAGAGACATTCTCTTACAAATGATTATGGCTATGTTCAAACAAAAACTCACTTTACAAAACCCCAGCAACTGAATTTAGCCTGTGGATAAGTTTTCAGACTCCTCTATTAATGGCTGACCTTGGACTGTAGTAGTTGAAAACAGGGTATAAAGGAAGGTTCTTCATTTAAGGCCCTGGTCCAGCACTAACGTTGTTTAGAAGTGTGTCACTGAGTAGGCAAGAACAAGTGAATGAGATGGGACTAACACTGGTCATAGTGCACAAAATGCTGAATAGAGCCTCTGGTGAACCACAGTAAAGATGCATTGTGAAGACTTCAGAGACCTTCCCCTAAGAACTCACTGGGTGTAGTAGACAGCCTCGGGTCACTGGAATGAACCTCCAAACCAAGCACAGTTATGATGGAAGGGATTTATTTGAAGCTTGCAGATCTAGGCGAAGTTCCATAATGGCAGAAGATGCTGGCTTGCTTTCACAGGCCTATGCCAAGAGAGAAAAGCCACCCCCAAAAAACAAGCACACTTCAGGAACTCCAGGCAAAGCTCAAGCACTTTGCATATCTTTAGACTGGAAATCCAAATCCACTCCCACACCTTAGGGCTGAGCCTTAGAATCCATCCACAGTGACTCCTCTTTCAGGTAGGTGGCTGCAAGTCTATATTACAAACTTTAATAAAATCATGGATATATTGGGAGTCATCTATTCAAACTACCACATTATGTTGCTGGCCCCCAAAAGATTCATAATCATCTTACTCAAAGGCTCCCATAGTCTTTACCAACTTAAGATAAAGTCCTAAGTCTCATCTGAGATTTAAAATTGTCTTTTGGTTGTGAGTCCTGTAAATCAAACAAGTGATATATTTTCAACATATAAAGGCACAGAGTAAACATTTTCAACTGCTATAAGGCATACCAAAGAGAAACTGGAACAGTGCAAACTCAATAACCATCAAGCAAGCATCAAATATTTGCAGTTCAAGTCTGATGTCCATAACCAGTGACTGGCAGTCACTGTATTTTCTAATTCCACACCCCCCCAACTGGGCTGAATCGTCAGGGACAACTTCCATACCTAGCCAACAGCCTCCATGTTAGCCCTTTCATAGTCCTGGTATGTCCAAACATCTTTGCATCTCCATGCAAACCATATCCCATCTTCCAAAGGCTTCATTTGCCTGTCAGGGTCATCACACCTTGTCTATATGCAGTATCTCAGCAGCAGCTCCTAGAACTGTGTGCACTTCATGACAATTCCATGTGTTTTTCATGCTGTCAAAACTAATACCAGGTGTGCAGGACACCATCATATTCTTAATTCAGGGATGAAATAAATAGTAACCTTGAAAAGCAGGTTCCTTTTTCAGTCAACTCTTTTCCAAATGAGTTTTTATTTCTGTTTCAATCTTTCCTCAGGCATCCTTTCCATTGTTTCAATGTAAAGTAGTTGGGACATGTTCCTTCCAAATGCTAATGTATGTGACAATAGCAGCTTTAGCAACCAGTCTCTATGCCAGTAACTTTAAGTTTATTTTAGTTAAAATCTTGCATCTATCAGTCTCATATCTTTACCAAGCATATCAGTCCATTACAAATTTAACCTTGATCAAACTCTTTGGGCCTGGGCAGCAGAATGCAGCCATCCCAGTAGCCCATTTCCAACATGGTTTTCTGTAGTCTTGCCTTCCCCTTAGAAACTTCAAAAGGCAAGCCTCAAAATACAGTTTTCTGTGCACTTAGCATTTTTAAACTCTCATCAGAATCATCTGTAATTCTTGGTTTACCACTACAGAAGGCATTTTCAGTTATAAGCAATAAGGTTTCCATTTCTCCATCACCAAGTTCCAAAAGACCAAAATCCACATGATCAGATTCATTGTGCAGTAACTACATCTGACTCCTGGTTCCAATTCTGTAGTAGACAGCTTTAGGTCACTGGGAAGAACTTACAAACCAGGTACATTTATGAAGGAAGGGATTTATTTGAAATTACTGATCTAGGGAAGTTCCATAATGGCAGAAGCTGGCCTGCTTTCACAGGTCTATACACAGAGAGAAAAGCCACCACCAAAAAGCAACAAGCATACTTCAGGAACTCTAGACAAAGCTCAAGCACTTTTCATATCTTTAGACTGGATTTCCAAATCCACCCCCACACCTTATAGGGCCAGACAACAGGATCCACTCACAGTGCCTCCTCCTCCAGCCATGTGGCTGCAGTGTAATGCCCAGTTCATGGCGTCCCCAGTGACCACCAAGGAAGACCAAACACTTAAGCAAACACAAAGAGCTTTTACTCGGGCTTAAGCTCGGTCCCTTGCCTTCACCAACACAGTGGATTCGTGCAAGAGCCCAGAAAATCAGAATGGCGGGCTTTTTATTGAGGTTTGAGCAAGGGGGTGGGGACCATCACCTATGCAACTACATGATTGGCTAATTTGAACATTAACTGTACTTGGGGGTTCTTGATTGGTCTTAGGATTTTGGTGGCTAGGTCTAGGGGAATTTCAAACTTAATTGGCTTAGCAAACGGAGGTTACATTTGAACAGTTTGGTGTGCACGGTTACATTCATTTGATTGGTTGACATTTACAAAACTCTGAGACAGTGGATCTTATTGGGCCATGCAGCCCAGGATCGCAAGAATGTTGAGTCATGCTCACACAGCAAGTTTATGGTTTTTGCCTGGTACTGCTTGTTCTTCCCTTGATTTTGGGAACTCGCCCCTGTGGCCTACAGAGTGACTGAGGCCTGTCATGGTGCTACTCTGGCCTGGGTCTTTCAGCAGATCTACATTACAAACTAATAAAATCTTGTATATGTAGGGGGGTCATCCATTGAAGCTACCACACTGGGCATCTCTCAATTTCTCTATACTGTTTTGACATGTTGTACACAAAATTCTCAAGTAACCTAATAAGCCTTCTCACATATGCTTGTATGAATTCTAAAGGAGTTAACACTTCCAGAGTTAACTCTGATCCATTGAGTACAGGAACTGATTGACAATGTCTTTGGCTTTTATCTCCCTACACACACACGCACATGCACACACACACACACACACACACACACACACACACACACAGATATGCTTATATATTACATGTAATTGTAATAATTCTGTGATTTTAAAGCAGCAAAATAATATCCACCCACAGTGAAGGCCCACTGTATCATGTAACTTCATGTTTCTTTTCCTTCTACATTTGGCTTTCCTCATCTATCAATTCAGTCTTGAGGATTACCTTCTGTCAAACACCAACTGCATCTGAATGTTTTTCAGAGACTTATTTCAGGGGAATACAATGTAAGATATTCAGTTACAATGTTGTTTAAAGGAACAGCACACAAATCATATAATTTTCATAATCCGAAATAAGAACTAAGAGGTTTTATTCTCTATGCATTTATTTACAAAGAGCATAATATCTCCCCAAAATAAACCACCTTAAAATAAAAGAAAGAAAATAGAATAATGAATCTCCTTTTTTTTTCTCATATAAGTGAAGAGATATTTGAACATAGAGTTTGGAGTCAAATGTAATCAAACTAACCTGTAAAATGAGCTGGTCAGCAGTATTTTTTATAATATCAAGTTATTTAAGTGATGTCTTTATATTTCTGTATAAAGAAAAGAAATTCTAAGGCAATTTTGTGTTTAAAGATGAAAACACAAATCAGATATTCTTATGATGGATCTTTTTAATTCCTCTTGATGTTTTAAAAGATGTATGTGTATATATATGTGGGTAAACACACATGTGTGCATTCATGTGAAAGCCAGAGGCTCGTGTTGGATGTCTTTATCAATGCTCTCTGCTTCATTTATTTGAAACAAGGTTTCTCACTGAACCTGGAGCCCATAATTCACCTACATAAGGTAACCAACAACCCTGGGAGATTTACCTGTCTTAGTCTCCCTCTTGTTACATTTATAGATAAAGATGTCTGCATACAATTTTACATAGGTATTAAGGATCTAAACTCAGGACTTTATGCTTATACAGCAAGTCCTTCACCTACTGAGACACCTCCTAATCCCACCTCTCTATTTTTATCTGGATTTTTTCCCTTCATTTTTTATTGGTAAACTATTTTACCCATATAGTGTTTAAGGAAAGAGACAAGAAATGGATATTGGGGCTTTTAACCTTGTTCTATTTTGAAGCATTTTGGAAGTCATAGCATGTAAACTCATCTTGATTTTAACTTAGCTGCAAAAAAAAATCAAGATGGATGGTATTCTCTCTGCAGCCTGCATATTTTCTTTCTCTAATTCTCTAAACTAGAGATGTGCTGAATGTAACATAATATGTCACTCTTAAATGGGTTGCTACTTCTAGTTGTCACTTTTGATAAGGAAGCACACAGGTTTCGGGCATGGAACTTGCAAATAAAAAATCACGGAAATAAACACAATTTCCATTTCCACTTAAAAATTTACAAACTCTGGTGCCCTGAGCAGCATGCAGTGGTTAAGAAAACATGTCTTTTATTTGCCTTGCTTCTATAGAAATACAATTTGGGGAAAGGAGAATGCTGAACATGTATCCTTCAGCTTCCCGAGCTCTTTGGAGGGTTATGAGGTAAGTAATTAAAGAAAAGGCTATGAAGTTTGCTATCTCCCTGGCATAAAGCTAGTGTGGTCAAAGGGGCTGGATGTGATATTTTAACTTACTGGTTGATAGAAACATTATTTTCTATGATCTGTTGTATAATGTTCTAATGTTGTATAATGTTCACATGTTCTAAAACAGAATATGGTGCTTGATTTTTCTCATTGTTTCTCAACTCTAAACTGTGAGTGTCATCCTACAACAGCTGTAAGTTTGAAAAACAGAACCCCAAACAACAGAATATAAATTCACATTCAACATCTTATATTCACGATTAGTCGAATCTCAGCCTGCATTCTCTGCCTTTAGAATCTTGTCAGTCAGTGACCTGAGATGATTGTATTATTAGTTTTCATGTTTCTCCTTCTGGATTATGGCTTCCTCCCCACTTTTGCTAATAAAAAGATTTCTTTTTCATTTTCTATGATAACTGAGGAACCAAAAAAATTAACTTGTTATATTTAGCTTCTGTAACCCTGCTTGCTCGCTTGACTCAGGTACAGCCATTTTTGTAACTCCTCGGCCACCTTTGAGAAACCCCCTGACTTCTGAGACAACCCCCCACCCTGTTGACTACAGGAATAGGGGGAGAAACAACTTGCCTCAATGACTCAAGCTGGTTACCTAGTAACTTCTAATGTTGAAACAAGTTGCAATTGTATTGTTGAAATAAACCCCCTAGAAATGCCTCAGCTTACTGTTATTATAGAACAGACAGTCATTTTAAACAAAGAAGCCCAGGTCGGACTCAGAGAAGGAACTAGCTAACTAATGTGCTGACCTTCACTTCTGTAATCTATGCTTGCTTGCCCAGCTATAAACCCCCTCCCCTGCCTGGATTCTGGGGAGTCTCCACTTCAAGGACCTTCCAGAGATACTCAGCCATGAGGTCCTCTGGCCCTTGCAACAGATAAGTTCTGCAAACGGTCTACTGACCTGAGATGTGACCCCCTATGCTTCTTTCCCACTCCTTCCGCTATATAAACCCCTTCCCCCTGAGGGCCAGGGCTCTCTCTCTCACTCCCACTGCATCGGTTGTGTGAATTGAGCCCCTGCCTAGGCAGGAGAATAAAAGAATCCTGCTGTGAATTGCATTCGAAGTCTTGGCTTTTTTTTGGTTCACTGGGCGACCCCTGGGGACCCCAACACTCATTTGGGGGTCTTGGCACTTCAATAACAATATTCACCCTAAGAAATATACTTTACTGCTTAGGAGATAATACTAGACATGTCTAATAAGATATTTGAATATGTGCAAATATGGGAGTAATTGGCCATAACTAACAGAGGAGCAATTTATCCCATTGTTTGGAGGGAGGATGTATTAGCAGCTCAGTGCAGGTGGAGGGGGGGTCACTAGATCCCAACAGGTTTCTAGGTACATTGGTTAGATAAAGAGCAGTATTATTATTATACAAGATAATAGAGTCTCAGGCAGCTAAGCTATTGTCTATGCTTGCCTGCTTCAGGACTCCTCCATCACCTTTTTCACTTACTTACACTTTCATTTATTTTTGTTTTGTTTTTCCATGTTTAGGTATAAGTACTGTGTACATGGGTTTCACGGTATGTGCATGTGGGGGTGTGTTCATGTGTGTGGCATCTGTGTGTACATGCATATGGATACTAGAGGCTGAGGTGGGGTGTTCTGTTAAATTGCTCTACACCTTGTTTTTGATATAGGGATTCTCATTGAGACTAGAGCTCACTGATTTGCATGTCAAGCACTTTACTCACTGAGCCACCTTTCTAAACCTTCTTTTACCTACTTTTAAGTCATACATTTGATGACTAATTTGCATATATATTTATTTTTTTATCTACTTTCAGTGTCTACATACCCTGACTAAAATATACACTGTAGAAGACAGAAGAAAATTTTATGCTGTCCATCATTAAAACCTCAGATCCACAAGCAATACTCACACAGAAGAGTTAATTAATCTTTTTGTTTTATTTGGAGGCTACGCAGCAGATACAAAGGGAGTAAATACAGTTGAATAGGAGGTATGATTATTCAAGATGGCTTTAACTACAGGCTTTTCTCTCTTCTGTTTAAGTTCAAAGGCAAAGGAAGCCAGCACTTGGTCACTATCTTCATTTGAAAGAACCCAAGAGTTGCCACCATCACTCACAGTAGCAATACTCTCTGTCCTGCCCAAGGCACAGACCCTTCACATTAGGAAACTGTTATATCCAAGTACATTTCTGTAGTAGCAGAGGGATGATCTTTGCCAAAGAAGTAGAAGTGTGCATGATTCTAATTCTATCTGAGCCAGTGCGGCCATATGAAATTTCCTTCAGTGATACTTGAAAATGTTGTTCTGAGATTTCATGACCTATGTCTATAATGAGCTGTCTGATATACTTTGACTTCCTTATTGCTTCTCATTTCAATGTGCACAATTTTGTTACTCTTGTTAGGCATGACATTCGGCAGAAGATATCCAACATCTCATCTACAACCACTTGCCCAAGCACAGGTAACTATTTCATTTCTTGGCACAGTGGTACTTGGAATCCAGCCATGTGCTGCTTTATTCAATACTATTAAAATGACACCCAATTTTTTACTGATAACGTCTGTATTTGATGAAAATCTAGTTTTCAACACATTTTGCATAATCTTAACATGTTCTTGGTGAAGAATTTTACATGCTGAAGTATAGTCTTATAAGTTATATAAATTTATATAAATATAAAATTCTCTAGTTATAAAAGCCAAAGTTGTCAAAGTAATTCTTAAACTTATGCTAGCACCTAACCTGGTTTACATATCAAACAGACCTGCTCAAAAACAGCATAACAAAGGTGAATTAAATTAATCAAAGTTCATCAATGAGGGGTGACATCACCTACCTTTCCTAGTATCCAAGGAAGCAGGAACAAAAGACACTTCTCTTACCGCATGCTCAACTAGAGTTTTTTGTTCTAACCTGGAATTAAAATGGAATTCTTAAATGTCACAACACTGGCCAATTTGGGACAACTTTATTCTATTATCATAATCCTTAAAATGCTCTATCAATAGTCATATATCTTAAAAAGGAATGTCAATTCAAACAGCTATGGTTTCAGTAAAAATGTAACCAAAATTAGATGTCAATGATGATAAATATGCATATATGATTACACAAATGAATGTTTTTGCTATGTTTAAAATTATTTATTTATTTAACGGAGAGAGAAAGAGGCAGATAGAGAGAAAGATAGGGTGGGCACGCCAGGGCCTGTAGCCACTGCAAACAAACTCAGGATTCATGCCCCAACTTATGTATCCAGGTTTGCATGACTACTGGGGAAATCAACCTGGTTCCTCTGGCTTTGCATGCAAGAGCCTTAACTGCTAAGTCATCTCTTCAGCCCTGCCATTTTTTCCTTACAACATTTAAATTCTATTGCGAAGAAAGATACTCTTATCTGTCTTGTAGTCCTATGATCAAGGGAAAATCCTGATAGAAAAATGTATAGGTTTTTACAGTGAGTTTATGATTTTAATTAAGGATTTTATGTGTAGGAATGAAGTTAAAATTTTTAGTGATGAGACAAAGTTAGAAACCAGAACTCTTGAATTTCAGTAAGTTCAACTGTCCATTCATTCATACCTAATCAATATGTACATCTTGCCCAGTGAGTGAGTAAGTAGATTAATGAATCTAAAATGCTTTTATGAGTTGGTTAATGATAACTATTGGTGTATTAAAGATTTCTCATTTGTTGATATGTAATAATCTTCTTGGATCACAAGAACTTTAATAACAAAACTATGGCAGGGGACCAAGTAATGTAAAAATGAGCTTACTAGTATTTTTATAATCCAGTTCTTTGGATGGGACTTAGGGCCTTGTGCTTACCATACAACCACCAGAGCTAAGCAACATCTCCATCCCCTTCTCGTAACATCTTGAACTAACTTTGCATAGCTATTAACCCTACTTTCACTTCTGACTATTTATCGCCAATAAATAACAAAACAGTTTTGATCTGACAATTTACAAAACATGCCACTTTAATAACATTTGAGCCAAATACAGTCAATTTTGTTCCAAGTAAAATTCTTTTTAATTTTTTTGTTTATTTTTTATGCATTTATTTGAGAGCAACAGACAGACAGAGAGAGAAAGTGATAGATAGATAGATAGAGAAAGAGAGAATGGGTGCACCAGGGCCCCCAGCCACTGCAAGCGAACTCCAGATGCATGCACCCCTTGTGCATCTGGCTTACATGGGTCCTGGGGAATCGCCTCAAACCAGGGTCCTTAGGCTTCACAGGCAAGCACTTAACCACTAAGCCATTTCTCCAGGCCCATAAAATTCTTTTAATTTGTCTCATTTTTAATTTATTTTTTATATTTCTCAACTTGGAGATTAAATCCACCTACCATGTTTTAAAAATTTAGAAGAAACAGAGTAAAAAAAATTGTACTTATAGAACACACTACTATTGGTCTGACATAAACATATACATTTCTTGTAGGATGTATAGAAATAAAATTTTCAGAAAAGTAGACTTTATCTCAGGAATGGTTCAACATACAGAAAACAGTCAACACAATACCACATGAATAAACTTAAACACAACACCACATGATTATTTCAATGGCTGCATAGAGGGCCTCCAAAAAATATATCACTTCATGATCAAGCCACTGGTGAAAATAGGCATGGAGGTTTTATATCTCAACACAATAAAGTCTACATATAAAGCTCCTAACTCCCATTAATACTTAATGGGGAAGTCTCAAAGAATGTCCATTGAGATCGGGAACAAAACGTGGGTGCCCACTCTCATCACTGCTCTTCACATAGAACTAGAAGTCCTAACCCTAACAATAAGATAAGAGAAAGAAATAAAAGGGATACAAATTGGAAAGCAAGAAGTCAAATTATCCCTATAAGCAGATAACATGTCTCTATAAGTAAGTGACTGAAAAGTCTCCACCTCCAAACCTTTAAAGGTGATTAATTCCTTGAGCAAAGTGGCAGGATACAAAATCAACCTAAAAAAATCAGTAGACTTTCTATATGCAAAGGAAAAACATACAGAGAAAGAAATCAGCAATACTGTCCCATTTTCAATATCTACAAAAAATTAAATGCTTTGTAATAACACTAATCAAGGATGTGAAAAACTTATATAACAAAAACATCAAGAATGAAATTGAAGAGAACTTGAGTAGATGGAAAGACCTCCCCTGCACCTGAATAAGTAGAATTAATATTGTGAAAATGTCAATTCTACCCACAGCAGCACACAGATTTAATGCAATACCAATAAAAAAATTTAACATTATTCTTCATGGAAATAGAAAAAATGATTTCAAAATTCATATGGCATGGCAGCAGGCCTCAGATATCCAAAGATATCCTTAGCAAAAGAAAGACTTCTGGAGGTTTCACAATATCTGATCTAAAGGTATATGACAAATCCATAGTAATAAAAAAAAAGCATGGTACTGAAATAACAATAGAAAATTAAAGCAATGGAACAGAAGTGAAGACCTGAGCCTTAGGTCAACTAACTACATCTACTTTATCTTTGACACAAGTGCTAATAATATACACTGGAGAAAAGACAGCATCTTCAACAAATGTTGCTGGACTGGAATAACCATATATAGAAAATGATAGTAGACCCACAATACTCATGTCACCATATACAAAAATCAACCCCAAATTGATTAAAGACCTCAATTCAAGAGCTGAATCTCTTCAACTACTGGAAAAATAAAGGAAGAACTCTCTATAATATAGGAGGGGGGAAAGACTTCCTGAACAAAATCCCAGTAGCCCAGAAAATGAAACAATCACTCAACCAATGGGATCTAATGAAGCAAAAAGGTTTTGCACAGACAAACATACCATAAGCACAGCTAATAGATTACTTACAGAATAGGATGAAATTCTTCACAGCTATACCACTGACAGAGACCTAATATGGAGTCTCAACAAAGAACCCAGAAAACTAAATTATAATAATAAAAATCAAACAACCCACTCAAAAAATGGGGCAGAGAACTGAATAAGGATTTCTCAAAGAAATACAAATAGCTAACACACGTAAAAAATATGTTCAGCATCCCTAACTATCAGGGAAATGCAAGTTAAAACAACTATGAAATTCCAGCTTAATCCAGTAAGAATGGCAATCATTAAAAAATAAAATGACCACAATTGTTAGCAAGGATGTGGGGAAAGAAGAACCATCATTCACTGCTGGTAGGAGTGCAAACTTGTACAACCACAATCATTTTGGAGATTCCTGAAAATAATGAATCTAGAACTAGCAGTAGACCTAGTTTTTCTCTTACTGGGCATTCACCCTAAATGTTCCATGCTTCACTACAGAGATATTGCTCAAACATGTTTATAAATGTTTAGTTCATAATAGCTAATCAACTTATGTGCCCATCATTGGATAAATGAATAATGAAATTGTGGTACATTTCCACAGTGGAATTCTACTCAGCAGTACAAAAAACAAAATGATACAATGAAATTTGCAGGAAAATGGATAGACTTGGAACTGATTATATTCAATGAACATACACAATCACAGAAAGACACATGCCACATGTTCTCACTCATCTGTGGTTCTTACCCTTGATCTGTTGCTGGCATACCTGGTAGGCAACTTGAGGCCCAGACAATAGGGATGGAAGTATTGGGGAAGGGGAAGGGAAGATAGGGGTAAGTAAAAACAAAATGAAATCCAAAATGAACTGGTTCCATAGAAACTTTTATCCTTGAAGTAGACTATAAGATTTAACCCTCAACAACAGTATGGGGGAGCATCTGAAAAGGGCTCTGGGGAGGGTGGGATGAAGCCTAATCTTAAAAACAAATACTTTCTGGCTCTGGCTTATAACTCCCAGTACTAGAAATTGGTTGCTACCTACAGTGAGCTGTTGATTGGTGTGGTAGTTTGAATATATGTCCCCCAATATATTCAGTGTTTTATTAGTTATAGTTTGCATCTGCAATCACCTTGCTAGAGGCAAGGTCACTGGGGCCCCGGTCTTAAGGTGTGGGTTTGAGATTCCATTGTAAAGATATGCAAATGTGCCTAGCAGGAGTTCCTGAAGTGTGCTGGGCTTTTGGCTGTAGTTTTGCTCTGTGTGCTGTGGTGACTGGTTGGCTTTTTCTATCTCTGCTTGGCCCTGTTGAAAGCAGGCTGCTTTTCCTGCCTTTATGGAACTTCCCTTGGATCTGTAAGCTTCAATAAATAATATCCCTTCCTCCATAACTGTGCCTGGTCTGGAAGTTCATCTCAGCGAACCTGAAGCTGTCTGCTACAATTGGCAAGACCTGTTTGGTCCCCAAAACAAGACAGGCTCTTATCAGAGCACTTGGTTACCTGCCTGAGGTAAAAGATAAGACTCTAGTGCTGAAAACACCACATGCTCCTAACACAGAACTGTGGAGACAAGCAGGTGTGCTGCTTTCATCGTGAACCTGACAATCAGCACTAGGTGAAGGAGACAGATGCTGAGGATACTCAACACATACTAAAGCAGAAATCCAGAGGTTCCTAAGAGCTCATCACTGAAGTAGACTTAAAACACACCCATTATAGGTCATAGAATTGTGCAGAAGAGGAGGTGGAAAGATTGTATGAGTCACAGGTGGGGATATCATACCCAGAGGCATTTCCCTCCCCCCACCAATGTCTGATTTCTGCTCTCACAATGCATAACCTACAACCCCATGGGTAATATCAGCAACCACATTGAAGAGGGCCCCCAAAGGAATGGGGTCAAGATGGTACTATGTCCAAAATAAATTAAAAATAATAATAAATAAATAAGTAAACAAACAAATAAGTTTTAGCTAGTCATGGTGGCACACACCTTTAATCCCAGCACTTGGGAGGTTTAGGTAGGAGGATTGCCATGAGTTCAAAGCCAGCCTGGATCAACAGACTGAGTTTCAGGTCAGCGTGGGCTGTACTAAAACACTTCCTCCAAAAGATAGGAGAGAGAGAGAGTAATTTTTGAAGGACTAGAAAAATTGATAAATCCTTAGAAAATTCACAATCAATCTCTTGTGGATGGTAAAATCTTAGAAGAATCCTATTAAAAACAAATCCCTGCCAATGTATTGACAATACAAGAAAAATTAACTGATTCTAAATTATCTAACCCCACTAAAAAATAGAGATACCACAAGGAACTTATATTATGTAAGTGAAGTGAATCTGTGCTTTAATACATTCCACAAAAAAATGAAAATCCAGGGCTGGAGAGATGGCTTAGCAGTTAAGGCGCCTGCCTCCTAAGCCTAAGAACGCTGGTTCCAATCTCCAGCAGTTCCAATCTCCAGGTCCCACGTTTAGCCAGATGCAAAGTGACACAAAGGCGCAATGCCGCACTTGACCACAAGGGGACGCACACATCTGGATTTCGTTCTCAGCAGCTGAGAGGCTGCTGGTGTGCCCATGACTCTGTCCTCCTCTCCCTCTCTCTCTGTCTCTCTCTCTGTCTCTCTCCAAAAAAAATAAATAAACAAAGTTATTAAATTGGGTGTGGTGGAGCATGCCTTAAAAAATTGAAAATCTATTTTATTCCAACAGTTCAATTCTATGCTTACTCATCCAAAGAATAAAAGGGGGAAATACTTCCCAATTAATTTTGTGAAGGTAATATCATGATACCAAAAATTAAAGATTTTAAAGGTACAACTGTCCTTCACAAGCATAAAAAAACCTTATGAACTTTTTATAAAATTGAATCTAAAAATCCATAAAAATATCTCATTACTGAGCATATAGTTCAAAGATTTTTCTCACATGTACAATTTCCCAATTTAAGGTTAGTTTAACATTGAAATAAATGTTATAATTCACAATATTTAGAGAATAAAATCAAAACTATAATTTTTTTAAATAGATGCTAAACTACATTGTCAAAATGCTCTGCTCAAAAAAAAAACACTAACTTATGACAAACTAGTTTGAATTAAACTCAATGATGGCATACTAAACACTCACGCTCAAAGGAAAAGAAAACACGTCCACGAGTATATCTACTATCAACTCTTATTATTTTCAAAGTTGTACTGGAGGATCTAGTCAGTTCAATAAAAGATGAAAAAAGGAAAGGAAGCAGAAAATATGTCTTTATAAATGAAATAATTTAAAAAATATTTAAAACTGGAACTCAAAATAAAATAAATTGCTAGAATAAAAGAACAATTAATAAGAAGCTTCTTAAGATGACACATAAATTGTTAAAAGGAAATAATGCTAAAAAGACACTATTATTAGTCTTCAAGAAAATAGAAAACACTCATAATGATATATCATTAGAGATCTACGAGAATTACTAAAACAAGAACAATTGAAAATATAATTCTTGATGAACAATGAAAATCTGGTACTTCACTGGTGAGTGTTTAAGTGATACAATTGTTTTGGTGGAATGATTTTTGCAGTTTCTGAAAACCTAGACATACACCTGCCATATAACTCATCAATTCTATCATTAGGTATCTACCCAACAAAAATAAAGAGGATATATAAGCAGAATAACTTGTATGTATATGCTTAGAGAAGCTGTGTACATAAAACTCAAAATTGACAATAAAGTAATGTCTAATAATATTAGTCAATTTGGGATAATATGAATGCTTCCTTACCAACAAATATCAATGAAGTAGGTTCTTTCACATGTGTGTTTTTGGACAGCTTCAGGTTGCTGGATGAACCTCCAAACCAGGCACAGGTTATGGGAAGAAGGGAATTTGTTTGAAGCTTACAGATCCAGGGGAAGTTCCATAATGACAGAAGTTGGGCTTCCATTCACAGGTACACAGGGAGAAGCAAACAACCACCACCAGCCCATGCAAGTGCACTTTAGGAACCCAGGCAGAACTGTAGCACTTTGCCTGTCTTTAGATTGGAATTCCAAATCCACCCCCACACCTTAGGGCTGGACTCTAAGATCTGCCCACAAAATACCTGCAGCCAGGCAGCTAGAGATCTAAATCAGAAGTTTTAATGAACTCCTGAATCAATTGGGGGACATCCATTCAAATTACCCTAGTGTGTATATGTGTATATGTATATGAGTGTTGTGAATACGCATATCTGTATCTGAAATGCAGTGTTGGGGGCTCAGGAATAGAGTCCTTAAACCCCAAACTCTAGGCTCATGTCTTCTTCTAACCAAAAAATTGGATAAAATAAGACTGAGATGGATAATTATAAAATAATTATATTTATTGAGAGAAGTACAGAACCAAGGGAAGAAAAATGAATACACCAATGTGGTCTGAGATCCCATGTAGTGGGCCTGGAAAAACCATAAAAAGAGAGATAGAGAAGAAAGAAAAGGAAGTACCAAGGGATCCTGCCATGTGGAGGGCAGGAGGGTGTAAAGAGCCCATGTGGGAGTGTAGCAGACAGCTTTAGGTTCGCTGAGATGAGCTTCCAGACCAAGCACATATATGGAAGAAGGGATATTTATTAAAGCTTACAGATCCAGGGGAAGTTCCATAATGGCAGAAGAAGCTGGCCTGCTTTTATAGGACCAAACACAGAGAGAAAAGCCATAAGCCAAAAGACACACAGCATACATACATACAGTATACCTCAGGAACTCCAAGCAGGCACACTTTGCATAACTTTAGATTGAAATCCTAAACCCACCATCACACCTTAAAATCCTCCCAGAGACACTGCCTCCAACATGGTGGCTGCAGATGCAAACTACAAACTAATAAAACACTGAAATATTGGGGGCCATCTATTCAAACTACCACAGGGAGTAAGGGTTAGGTCCTAGACTAGGGGAAACTCACCAGAACCTGGAGGTTCAGGAGTGGCCAGGAAGTCCAGAGAGCTTGCCTTCCCTTTGTAAATGTATTGATAATGTTACTGTAGTGGACTTCACCTTCCGGCACAGGAAAGGCAGAGAGTTGATTGATCTGAGCTAGGGGATGGCTTAGGAAGAGGCTAGCATTGACACCAAATTCTGGGGACTGAACTTGACCAACCACAATGTCAGGATTAGATTTAAATTCTAAGAAAGGGTGTCTCCCTCCCAGGGAGGGGTTCAGATCTAGGGAATGCCTTTAAGAAAATGATAAGAAGTCAGACCACCCTTTTCTCTAGCAAGTGCAGATTGCAAGGATACATTCAGGGACTCAGTCACCCTAACTGCCTCACAAACCTACCTGACTCCCTTTCAGGTCCTTGTGGAAGTGTGTGCTGTGAATATGCAGATGCTCGTGCCTATGTGAGTGCATGCATGAAAAACACAGAGATTGATGTCAGATGTCCTACTGAGTCTCCACCTTATTTTTTAAGACAGGGTCTCTCATTGCTAGCTCACAAATCAAGCTAGATTAACTAGCCAGTGAGCCATAGGGATCCACCTGTCTGCCTCCAGTGCTGAGATTACAGGTGTGTGTCACCATACGACTTTTACATGGGTGCTGAAGACCCAAACTCAGATCCTCATGCTTGAACAGCAAGCTTATTCCCCACTGAGCCATCTCTCCAGCCCATGAAAAAGTGTTTTTTTTTTTTTTCAGGAAAATAGTGAATGTTAAATCAAATTACATTGAGCAAAACAAACCATGTACAAAAGAATAAATTGTTCTATGATTTCAGCTGGTGAGGTGTGGTTAGCTGATCCTCCCTTCAGGTTCGTTGTCCACCTGAAAAAAGATAAGCAAATTCTCCAATGGAGAGAGAAGTTAGTACTAGATAGAAGGGATGACCATATATGTTTTGGAGGGAATTTCATATGCATTGGCTCTCTTCTAGCCCACATTTGGTGGCATCTTGATCTTGGAGACTGAGCTCATTTTTTGTACATGGCTTTGACTTATTTCCCAGTTCCAGCAATGAGTTCCATTCCACTGAGTGGATCTATTAGCCAAATCAAGAGCAGTTGCTGAAACCATAGAACAACGCAGGGGAAGGGCAAGAATACAGCATTCAAGGCGATCACGACACCAGAAAAAGGCTGAAGGAGATAAACACAGAGAACATCCAACTCCAACTAAGCCAGATATCCAGAGACACAGAGGCTCCCAAAACCTCATCAATGAAGCAGAACTAAAATGACCCCAAAGTGGCTCAGGGAAACTCGCGGAAGAGGGGGTGGAAAGATTGTTAGTGTCACAAGTTGGGGCATTGTGCACAGAGACTGGGGCCTTGAGTAAACTCACAATGCATGACCCACATTCCCCATTGATGAGGGTCCCTTTGAAAGTGGGAGGACGGGGAGGAGGACAATGGAACCAATACTATGAATGTAAAATCAGAATAATATAAATAAAATATATATATTTATATAAAAAAGAATAACTTGTACATAAACCTGTTTAGATGTTTATATGGAATTTTAAAAAGGGTAAAACCAATCTATATTGTCAGAAAGGAGATTTGTTTTTGTCATGTGTCCAGTATATGCGGAAAAGCTGTGAGATTATGAGCACATTTCATTGTAAATATAAATAAAATGTTGTGGACATGCTATAAATCTTGAATGAAATAACAATGTCAAAACTTATTGAAATACAAATAGAAAGCAAGTACATTTTCTTTTTTGAAAACCATGCCTCTATAAAGTCATTTGAAATAATGAATAAGAATTTGTTGCTAGGAAAAGGGAATTGATTTAAAAGAAATAGATAAACTTATATGGAGCAAAGTTACCTAAAGATGCAAACAAGGTGATTGAGGGGGTAGTGGTGAGTTCTATGTAACTGAGGCAAAAAATGAGTAGACAAGAACTGTTGCAGCACAAACTGGAAAGTTGTAGTTAAAAAATGGAAGGACAAAGATACCAGAGAAAATATTCCAAACATTACTTGTAAACAAATAAAAGTTCTTAATTATTTTCTTGTTTTCTTTGCTTGTCTTCCTCTTTCCTTTTTTATTGTCCTTTCAAATGTTTGAAGCATGTCCCAGAAGACTATGTAGACATGCCTTCTGAAACTATGAAAGAATCATGGCTCCTTCTTAAATGATAGAAGCATTTTAATTTCTGCTTTGTATAATCTCTCTAGCCACCAAATCCTTTCTTTATGTAGTGTCTGTCTTCCTCACAACCACCACAAAGTCTCAGCCATATAAAAGATATCCATGTTGGTACAATCAAAATGGAGATAGGATGGTAGGTCTGAGGTGTTGCTTGCAAAAAAGAATATAAATAAATGCACTGGACAAGTATAATTTTAGGCTCTGTTTATTAGCTTAGCTATGATTTCCCAAGAAATTGTCTTGACTCTGACATGGCATTCTGAAGGCTTTTGTCAATTTTTTTTTCTCAACTCAATTTAATTGTCCGTTTGAGAAAACATAAGAATTGTTCAATTATACTGAAACAATGAGAAGGGTGAAAGATGAAGGTGCTTTATAAGCTTATAAAAATCTGTGCTAACTATTGGACAAGACAATGTTGTTTCATCCAGATGACTAATTTGCATGCTTTGCTTAATGTTTGACTCATTTTCACACACATTTTCTTATCATAAAGACCATCATAAGTATATGCTACCTCAAAATTTGAAGGGAAAATACCATGCAAAATCTGGCTGCTAGATTTGAATCTTGATACTTACTGGTGTTTCTAAAATGAAGAACAGAGGATGTTGGACTTTAAAAAGGCAATAGGTGCTTCTGGAATTCAGAGTGAATTAGTATTAGGTTGATAAGGTATTAAAGTTTTAAATAGAGACAGTTTTCAATAGTGTCAGTTGAAAAGTACATAATCAAAATTATGTAGCATTCTGAGTACTGCCATATGTCATAAATTAAAGTTTGCAATAAAACACTTTTCAAAGGTTTTATATGAAATAATAAAACATTTGGATGATATGTAAATATTGATATGATATGGTCATTTTATATTAAAATAATAATATGTATTATTTCCTTTAATTTCAAAGCAAAAATAAACAATCTTTGACATCAGGCTAATGGCTAAGATAATTGTTTCCTATTTACATATGGCACTCGTCCTAATTGTTACCTGTTTATAACAACTGTTATAGTTCCACTCAATCCCACTTCAGTATGTAGAATTAGACTAACTCATACTCCTTGTTTCTAATAAAGATGAGATAAATGGAATTGGCTGTGTCCTGAGCTTCTGAAGTCCTCACTTCTGTGAACTTTCCCGATCATTCCATATCTATCATTATTGCTTTCTTCTGAAAAACTAAATATGGCTAAAGTCTAGGTATAAACAGAATTGATGATTTAACATCTGAAAATTACAGTGATGCATAAATCAAAGGTTTTGGAACTTTTATACTGTTAGCTAATAGTCTAGCTAAAGCCAGTGGTGATGAAAGTGAGACTTGAATTTTGCTTCGCAAATTATTGTTTTCTCAGAAAAGTCATAAGCTATCATCCTAGGGCATGACCTTTTTGTTGGGTTTTGACATAACTTCATGAGTTCTTATTTCCTATGGACCTGAACCCCTGGGGTCAAATTTGCTGAACATGCCTTACCTTTTCTCTGTGAATACTTTTGAATAAACACTTTTCCCTCTTTCTTCAGTGATAGCTAAATTTTGATTTCTATCATCAGAGAATCCTAGGAAAAATGTGTTTCCTGAACTCAAAGTAACAAATGACCTTTGCTTATATACTTCAAACCAATAACAGATATGTGGCTGAGGTGAAGAGAAAGGAGGGTTTACTATCATTTTTCTAGCAGCAGTCATACTTCTCTTTCTCTGAGAAAAAGATCTAAGTACCCAATGAATGAATCCTGGCTAATTACTAATAATGCCTAAGCACTGTCACCACATGAATGTTTACCAATACATGTCATTTCCATCTCTTTTCTGCTTCTAATCTTGCTGTAGCATCCCCCCCCCCCCAGGCCTCAAAAAACCTGTAAAATAGGTTCTGACTCTTGTTTTGTCAGGGACTTCCAGTGACTCTCAGCTATGTGGAAGGTTCACACTGACCTTTAAAAATTTATTAAATTCTCAGCTTTTTCTTCCTATTTATTTGTGCACCTATCACTCTTCGTCTCATGCATTGTTTAATAAAAGCACAGATTGTGAACTCCCTCTCTTTATAGGGTTGTCTTTTTTGAAATTTATTTCACATTACTTATTTCACTAATGCATTTTACATTTTAAAATATTTATTATATTTTTTACAATTATATACATAGTATAATAAAATTGATCATCTTTATTTCCCAGTTAACTCCACTTGTCCCTCTTCCCCTTTTTCAAAATGTGTATGTTACACATATTTTACATTTGAAAAGTGCATCATTTCTTGCAGCATTCTCTATCTTAAGCAGAAGTGGAATTACAGACCAGCATAGGTAGAATCCAGTAATTTAACTTTACTGAGATTTACTATATAAACATGTTTAACAAATATTGAGTTATAGTTGATGCATGTTTGTTCATATTCTCATTATCTCATCATATTAGAATAATAATTGGTGAATGGAGAAGACATGGTGTTATTATAAAATCATGACTTTATAGCAGTTATGTTCCTTGAAACGTCCCTGTAAGTCTGAAGTTAGTTTGGCAACATGAAGATTTCTAGTACCTGATGGAGATACATCCTGTTAAGATACTGTGACAGTAGTTTTCTTTCTTTATTTTTCTTTTGTATTTTGATGAAATTACAGTGCACTATCTGGTATAAAAATATAAAAGAATTGTGACTTTAACACTATAAAATTTATTGATTTTTTCATGTAAATTATAAGTTTTTGTTACTTTTATACTATATTATATATTATATTAACTGTTAAATTTATAGTTAAAATAATTTATAAAATAAAAGTAGAGCCACCCGGCATAGGATTTCACACAAGTATTAATTCTAGGCTTCTGATAGGGTACAAAATTGTCCTTTTACAATTATTAATGTATTATACATATATAATTCAGTCATGAAACACCAAACACCTGTATTGCCATATGTTCTTATTTATCTCACTATGTTGGAATATTGCGAGTGATGGTTTTATGATTACAGGAGCAGTATAAATTTCCTGAAAGCCAGACTGTGGGTATACATGGTTACCCAAGTGTATGTGAGTTTGAAAGGAGAGTAGTCTAAATGCTCACTCATTACAATAACAAATTAATATATTTGAAATAAGCATTTGATTCAGAGGCATTGTGAGCATAAAAGGAGTGACAAAACGTGGCTTAATAGGATTTTTTTGCTAAAATATTTTATATTCTGCTCAGGATGAATAAAATTGCTTATACATTTAAATGAATCTTGTGCCTTCATGGTCTATAGTTACATTCTTTAAAGAAAGGCAAGTACACCTCCATACATGGTACCTTTTTCAAGAAATAATCTTCTGTCTTTGAACATTCAAAAGATATTTACATGACTGTATTTATTTTTCTTTAACCAAAAGCCAGAGAAAATTGTTTTTATTTACGAAACTTGTCAAATATTCAAAATATGGTTGTGATATTAAAACATTGTACTTGTTACAAATCAAAAAACAGGTAAGTTTTCATGTCTATCAGTTTTCTTTTAACATAATTAAAAGCTCTGTTAACTATTGAATTGAGAGGTGAAAAGTAAAAGTGAACTACATTCTGAACTTTGATATTAAAAAAGTTTATAAATTATTAAGAATAAAAAGAAGAGGATTGGAGAGATGGCTTCGCAGTCAGTTAAAGTGCTTGCCTGTGAGGCCTAAGAACCCATGTTTGACTTTCCAGGTCCCACAAGCATAAGGTCACTCATACCCATTAGATGGCACAAGCATCTGGCATTTGATTGCAGTGGCTGAGGCCCTGTATTGCTCTTATTCTCTCTAAAAAATAAAATAAATATAAATATAAATAAAAAGAAGAGTTGAACAGATGGCTCTGTGGGCAAACGCTGGAGGCACAAGCCTGACAACCAGGATTCATATACCTAGAACTCACATAAAGCTGGATGTACATCAAGAACATCTGTAATCCTAGCATGTGTATGATGAGGAGGGAGGCAGAGACAAGAGAACCCTGCATCTTACAGGCCAGCAAGCCTGAAAAATGCAGCAACAAATAACACGAGAGCCCCTGCCTCAAAATAAAGTGGAAGGAGAGAACCAACACCCTAGGTTGTCTCCTCATCTCCACACACACAAACCATGCACACGCTTGCCCACATTCAAACACCCCCCCACACACATGCACACACACTCACACAACACAACAGTAATAATTAAAAGGAAGAAAGAAACCTAGAGGAAATCATTAAGTAAAAGAAGAAAGTGAATTTGAGAAATATTATAAACCAGATGCATATGACAAACCTAATATTAAATGTCAATGACACAATCTAAGTATCAAAACTATACTCTTGTTAGAAATCAAAATGTGTTTTCAATGGCAAGTAGAAGGTTTCTTTGCTTCAATGTCAAGGTAGGGCAAAAGTAGTATCTTCACTGTCAATTTTTGAAAACTAAAATCCTCTTTTAGTACACTTGTCTGAAATTACTAAATCCGGACACATTTTGCACTTCCTAAGCATTCTCCCACACATTTATTTTATTTTAATGTATATTAACATAAAAGCATTAGGTTTCATTGCAATATTTTAAAATATTTTATTTATTTATTTGCAAGCAGAGAATGAAAGAGAGAGGAGAGAGACAGACTGAGAGAATGGGTATGCCAGTGCCTCCAGCCACTGAAAAAGAACTCCAGATGCACGTGCCACTTTGTGCACCTGGTATTTATTTATTTATTTATTTATTTATTTATTTATTTAATTTTTTATTTATTTATCAGAGAAAGGGAGAGAGAGACAGGGATAGAAAGAGAGGCAGATAAAATGAGCACTCTAGGGCCACCAGCCATTGTAAATGAACTCCAGACAAATGCGCCACTATTTGCATCTGGCTTACGTGGGTACTGGGGAATCAAACCTGTGTCCATTGGATTTGCAAGCAAGGGCCTTAACCTCTGAGCTATGTCTCCAGCCCTCATTATAGTATCTTTTAAACAAATTTGTTTCTCTTCCACACTTTTCTTATTCCCCTTCCCCTTTGTGCTGTACTCCCACCGTAGTCAACTTTCTGCTTTCATATTACATGTTTCCCTTTGACTTCACTTCTCATCACTTCTTGTTCACCTCTAGTGGTGGTCTTCTATATGGGTACACATCCTAAACTCACTCACATACCCTTTTGCACATTATATACCTATGCTTCTGACATTTGTAATTAAAAACAAACAAATAATGGACAGTTTTCTCTGATACACCCTCTCCAGTACTCAAGAATCACTATATAAAAATGCTCTTCCAGATTTAAAAGAAATAGAGAGTCTCACTATTAAGTTTCTTTTATCTACACAGAAATTTCACTTGAGTTGATTTTCAATCTAATTGTTTATTTTGTCTTGGTTATTTAACAAGTATTTAAAGACATCATCATAATAAATGTTTACAAAGACTTTAGTATATACCAAGTGTTATGGGAAGCTTTTGCTTTGATTTTGTCTTAAATTTCCAAAACAAATTAAGAGATACCTCCATTTTAAAGAAAATAAATCTAAGTTTAGAGAAAACAGATGATTTGTCCAAATAGAATAAAGCATGTTTTTGAATTGGGATTCATGATAACACTTCAAATATTACCCTCTAACATGTGATTTTTCTCTTTTTGCCAGTTGTCTTACTATCTTTACTTATATGTGTGAAGAAAGAAAGCAGAAGGGAAAGGAAAGACTACAAGCTCAATAATGTGTGAGGCATGTGAGGGCAATGGACAAGGTTGCCACTGCATAGATGTGAATGCAAAAGCTAGCAAATGTCTCAGCATGTGTGCTGTAGAGATTCCCTGAAGGTCACACAGTGGTGCACATATTGGGACACATGGACCACTAACATAGGAGGAATCAAGGAACTAATTTTGTCACCTTGCAAATGGGACAGTGATCACTGCAAACAGAAATTACAGTACCCTATAAAAACTAGGATCAAACTGCATCAAAAACTTTAACCAAGATCCTCTTCACCAGAAAATATTTAGGCAGATAATTGAAAAGAAGCTGAAGACTGGCTGTACATTTCCCCCTCTTTGAACAAGAGGTGACAAGAAGAGATGGGTTAAAAATGAAACATACAGTATTATTGCAGAAAGGAGGCTATGGTGAAGGGGGGAGGAGAAAGGGGAAGGGAAGAGGAAAAAGAGGGGGAAGGGAAACAAAAAATAAAGTTTGTTTTGACATGTAACATAATGTGAGGATTCCATTGTGGATGGTGAGCAGTCTGAGTCTGAAATATAACATAATTAAACCTAATTCTGTGTATGCTATCAATAAATAGATAAATAAGGGTAAATTGGAGAGCAGAATCAGGACTTTCAATGCTCATTGACCAAAGAAACCAAAGCTTCACTAATGTGGCCAAGTCATCAAGGATTCAAACCACCATCTTCTCTACAGGCACCACCAGGGGAAATCAGGCTTGAAGTAGTAAACTTCTCATTTTATCCAGAGTTATGGAACATAGAAAAAGTTTCATTATTGAATTGCCAGGGATTTAATCATTATTAAGAGGGTCATATTTTCAAAGAAATAAATATAAATCAAGATAAGGCTTCAACTACAGCAAATGACTGCAGTCGTTTATGTTGCAAAGTTATGAGTCAAGATCATGCAAGATTCAGACACTCAAAGGTACAAGTACATGTGTAAGACTCACCCATAAATACTGGACAGCAAATCTTTGGACACATACGCACACTTCTCGATTAAGGCAAGGACGAGCTAACCCGGGTTTTTATGTAAGGGTCAAGTGGGTCTGAAGAAAATCAAACACTGACATTTCCATGAGATAAAGGTTGTTCTGATTCTGCCATATATAAAACCTCAATGTATATATTACTGGTCATCCTCTGATAAAATGTCTTACCTGTCTTTCTTACAAAATTCATTTAAAGATAAATTGATATTCATCCATATATTTCTAGTATTTTTTCTCATGTCTTCATATAGTCATATGTGTTACCAATGTCCTGAAGTATACACATGTACAATTTTAAAATATTTTGTCTTAGTAAATCTTGTATGATATATATCACATTATTTATTATATAAAAAATCTCCACTTATAACAATTGACTAATCCTACTCTAAAAGATTATTTAAGTAACTGTGTTTAACATATAATTTTTATCATCTTGGTCCTAGATTTTTGTGTTTGTTTATAGAGCATTCTCTCAGTTCATGAGAAGTAGTTTTGATCTCACTTCTTTAAGAATAAAGGAAATACAAGAGCTATGTTTTTGCATTTATAAGAAATGTAATAAATAGTTCTCTGGGGTATTAAAATTTAGTACCACAAGTATATAATTTGTTTGTACACACTGGAGACACAGAAGTAGATAAGACACTACAATTGCTTGTCAAGTAGCTCGGAATTTATCTTATATTAAGGGACACACACAAGGATCACTGCAATACAAATGCCCAATGATTAATGCTGTAGGAAAACTATAAACATTTCCTATGGGAGCAAAAAGGAAAAAATGATTGATTAGTTGAGATTAGGGATATTAAGTATGAGAAACTTTGCAAAGAATGTGACATTTGAGTTATGCCTTAACAAATAGTAAGATCTAGAAAGTAGAGACATAAAGTGAAATGAAGGTAAAATAGAAAAGATATTTTGGGCATAGGTAAGAAAGATTTCAACACCTAAAATTACATGTTTTATTCAATGGTCACAAATAGCAGCTTGTGTTTAGAGCCTTGAGGGGTAAAAAGAAAAAAATGTTGGAGACCATAGAGTGTATTGTTAGGGCATTGAATGTCATAATGGGATTTCATTTCAATCTCTAGGTAATAGAAAGACCCATGTAAATATGACTTATATAATGAAAGCTCAATTAAGAGAAGGTTACTGGATAATTTGTGGATGTGGAAATCTCATTGCCAATACTGAGGAGCACATGTAATAAAGAAACACTGGAGAATAAGTCAGGAGGATGTCTGAGTAACTTGGCTGCATAGAAGTCACACCAAATTAGAATAGGGAGTAATTTAAGTAAAACCCAGCAAAATACACTTTTCTTATGAAAAGTGAAGGAGTATAGGTTTTTAACAGCCACAATGGAAAAACAAGACAAACTAAGATCTACCAAAAAGGAGGAAACTGGTCAGAATCCTACAGATTCTGGCTTGGCACCCAGCTGCAGGAGCAGAGTCCAAACAAGGGGATTTTCCAACCTCATCAAACCTGAAGGGGAGATAGCAGAGATCAGCTAAGGAGCTGCTGAAAGGGATACAGGTGGGACCAGCTGAGCAGTTCTAGTACAACTCCAGTCTTCCTGCACTCGCCCATCATCCAACGATCAGAACCGCAAACTTCTGGAGAATGCATTTAGCCCCCATGGCAGGGCATCCAGCAAAAAGCTGATCAGAGCACTAGCTCCACAGCACAACATGGAAGCATATGGGTGGGCACTCAGCATTGGTGGTATTGGAAGCCACCCAAAATGGTAAGGAAGCTTACTGGCCAAAAATCAGGTACACAGGCCTGCAATGAAAATGACAATCTCTCTTTTCATGCCAGGGCATATTATTGGTTACATATTTGTGGCTGGCTTTACCATTTTCAATTAAGCTGTATTTGGGAGTTGACTATTGTTGCCTTTGATGCTTTCAGATTCATAGGGCCTTTTTCTTTTTCTTCTGTCACTATTGGGTGCAAGGTCTGATTCAGACCCAGGCTGACCTGGAACACATTTCAGAACAGAAATCATAACCTACCAGCAGACAGGAATAAGGGTAAAGAGCAACACACACCTTTAGGGATTTGGGCTGTATAAGGGTATCTGTTTGTTTCAGTCCCCATATTTGCATACTCTGTGCTGGTTTTTATTGAATGTGTATATTGCTCAGTTGAATTTAAAAAATTTGCCAATAAATTTCTCCACCCAGCCCACTAGAATGCTTGGATAGCAGGTAAACACAACACCTAGGATGAATTCTACAGTTGGATTGGAGTACAAGAGCTGCACTAGGCACCTTAATTTCCTACACTGAAGGTACCAAAAGTTGCATTTCTCAGTCTAGGAGCACCAAAGATAATTAGAAAACCCAAGCAACAAATCAACTCAGAATGCAAAAAAATCACATTATAATACAAAAGAAAAAAAAAAAGAAAAGAAAAGAAACAAGGCAATACAACCCCACCAAAATCTTAAATCCATCTTAAATGACCCCCAATGAGACAAAGATTTTTAAAAAATGATTTTATCTATAGTCAAAGAAATTAAAGAAGAAATCAAAGGAATCAAGCTGGGCATGAATTAAAGAAGAAATTTAAATTAAATTAAAGAAGAAAACGAGCCAGTCATGGTGGATCATGCCTTTAATCCCAGCAGTTGGGAGGCAGACATAGGAGGATCACCCTGAATTCAAGGCCGCTCTGAGACTACATAGTGAATTCCAGGTCAGCCTGAGCTAGAGTGAGACCCTACCTCAAAAAACCAAAAGAAGAAGAAGAAGAAGGAAGAGGAAGAGGAAGAGGAGGAGGAGGAGGAGGAAACAAACTCCTGAAGGAATTGCAACAGAACACAGGAAACCAGCTTAGTGAAATAAGGATGTTATTAAAAAACATGAGTAAGGACATAGAAATACTGCAGAAAAACCAGGCAGAAATACTAGCTCTGAAACACAGTAAGTCAAATAAAAATCTCTGTGGAAAGTCTAATAAACAGAATGGATGAAGGAGAGAACAGAATACATAAACTAGAAGACTAGGTGGCAGATCTAATACAGTCCAACAAAGAGAAAGATAAGCTAATAGGAAGATATGAATGGGAATTTCAAGATATTCAGGACAGTATGAAAATATCAAATACAAGAATGTAAGGTATAGTAGAAGGAGAATAATTTCAATCCAAAGGCATAGTAGGCATATTCAACAAAATCATAGAAGAAAATTCTCCCCAAATTGGGAAAGAAATGCCAATGCAGATAAGGAAGCTTTTAGAACACCAAACAAACAAAACCTAAAAAGACCCTCTCCTCACTGTGTTATAATGAAACTACTAAACACACACACCAAAGAAAGTATATGGAAAGCAGTTAGAGAGAAAAACCAAGTCACCTATAAAGGCAAACCCATCAGGATCACAACAGATTACTCAAAACAAACTCTCTTTATTTTAATTTAATTTAATTTTATTTTTATTTTTATTTTTGGAGATAGACAGACAGAGAGAGGGGGAGAGGGAGACAGATAGAGATGGGCATGCCAGCAGTCTCTCAGCTGCTGTGAACAAAATCCAGATGTGTGTGCCCCCTTGTGGGAAAGTGTAGCATTGCGCCTTTGGGTCACTTTGCATCTGGCTAAAAGTGGGACCTGGAGATTGGAACCGGGTCCTTAGGCTTAGCAGGCAGGCACCTTAACTGCTAAGCCATCTCTCCAGCCCATTTAATTTTATTTTTAATTAATTAATTAATTAATTAATTATCAAGCAGAGAAAGAGGGAAAACAGACAGAGAGAGAATGAGCATGTAGAGTCTCTAGCCACTGCAAATGATCTCCAGATGTATGTGTCCCTTGTGCATCTGGCTTATGTGGGTCCTAGGGAATCAAACCTAGGTACTTTGGCTTCACATGCAAATGCCTTAACTGCTAAGCCATTTCTCCAGCCCTAAACACAAACTTTAAAAGCCAAAGTAGTTAAGGTGTTTGCCTGCAAAGCCAAAGGATACCTGTTCAATTCTCTAGGACCCACATAAGCCAGATGCACGAGGGGCACATGCATCTGGAGTTCATTTGCAGTGGCTAGAGGGTCTGGCATGCCCATTCTCTCTCTCTCCTCTCTCTCTCTCTCTCTCTCTCTCTCTCTCTCTCTTTCTGCTTGTAAATAAATAAATATATATTTTTTAAAAGCCAAAAGGGCTTGGAATGATGTATCCCAAGTACTGAAAGATAACAACTGTCAACCAAGATTAATTTATCCTGCAAAGCTATCTATCCAAATTGAGAAAGAAATAAGGACATTCCACAACAAAAAAACAGGTTAAAGGAATTTACAACAACTAAGCCAGCTCTACATAAAATCCTTGAAGGAATCCATCACACTGAAGAGAAAGCAAAGCACACACATGAGGAAACAGGAAAAGATAAACCATACTTAAATAACAGTTAAAACACGAGAGTAATTGGAAATCAGGAAGCACTACAAAACAAGAAGAATGGTGAAAATAAACACATAAATTTCAATAATAACTCACTATCAATGGCCTCAATGCCCCAACCAAAAGACACAGACTTGCACACTGGATTAAAAAGGCAGGAATCTGCTGTTTGTTGTCTCCAGTAAACTCATCCCTCAATAAAAGATAGACAATGTCTTTGGATGAAAGCATGAAAAATGGTACTTCAAGTAAATGGGCCTAGGAAACAAGCAGGGTTTGCTATCTTAATATCTGACATGATAGACATCAAATCAACATCAGTGAGGAAAGATGAAGAAGGTCACTTTATACTGATTAAAGGAACACTACAATAGGACATTACAATCCTAAACATATATACTCCTAATATGGGGGCTTCCAATTTCATCAAACAAACGCTATTAGACTTAAGTGCACAGATAACACCAAGTTATTAAACCCAAGTGTAGTGGGTGACTTCAACACCCCACTCTCATCAATTGGCAGGTCATCTGGCAAAAAACACAAAAGACATCTGGATTAAATGACATCATGGAATAAATTGAACTAATGGATTGTTTTTTTTCAGCAGTACATGGAACATTCTCTAAAATAGACCATCTATTAGGACACAAAGCAAATCTTAACAAAAAAAATTGAAATAATCCCTTGTAATCTATCTGACCACAACAGGATTAAACTACAAATCAGCAACAAGAAAAACTATGGAGCATACAGAAATTCATAGAAACTAAAGAGTACACTATTGAATGATGAATGGGTCATTGAAGAAATCAAAAAGGATATCAATAAATTCATAGAATCAAATGATGATGAGAAGCCAACATACCAAAAACACTGGGACACTGCCCCGGCCGGCGGGGTTCAACAGGGGCTCGAGGGGAGGCTGTTAACCTGGATGAGGGACAAGCAGACACAAAGAATGGAGCCAAGACAAAATGCTGATCAAGGCTCAAAGTTTATTGCAAAAGTCTCAGCTTTATATATTAGTAAGCAAAACAAAGAAGCTCCTGAGAAAGGAGAAATGGGATTTTACACAGCTGCACAGGGAGGAACCTCAGATAAATGTCTATCAATGATATTCCTTGTGGCTAAACACCCTTCTAAGAGCAGCAGGGTTGGGGATACCCAGCTGAGGAATGAATGCCTTGCACAAGGTCATAGGGCAGATTTACATCAGTCCTATTTGTTTAAGTTACACATTATTCTTATCTACAGGTCAGGGTAGGGTCTTGGGAAGGCTTAGTTATGTAGTTGCTCACAGAACTCAGGAAGCTGAAATCTTTAGAAGATGCAGTTTTTTCTTTCCAAATGGCTGCAGTTTGGCTCAGTGGTCTCCAACAGGCCAATTTTCAGTCTGATGATGGAAATTTAATAAATGCCTGTATTCCAAGGCACAGAGAGGTCTTAATTTAATGCTTCACCTTAAGGTCTTGGAAAAAGGAAAACAAGGAGAACCAAAAATCAGTAGATTAATGTTATTGTAAGGTATTTTATTTTCTTTGTTGTTATTGAAAATGGGACAATGTTATTTCTTTTTCTGTATCTTTGTCTTTTGCATACAGAAAGGCTACTGATTTCTGTGCATTGATCTTATATACTGCTACTTTGCTGAAGGTGCTAATCACCTTTAAGAGTTTTGAGAAGGAAGTTCTCAGGTCACTTATGTATAGAATCATGTCATCTGCAAATAGGGCTAACTTAACTTCTTCCTTTGCAATTTGTATCCCTTTGATTTCTTTCTCCTGTTTTATTGCTTGTGCTAATACTTCTAGCACTATATTAAAGAGCAGAGGTGAGAGTGGACACCCCTGCCTTGTTCCTAATCTCAGTGGTGATTCCTTCAGTCTCTCCCCATTAAGAATTACTTGGGCTTTGGGAGCTCTATATATAGTCTTCATTATGTTGAGATATGGGCCATCCATGCATATTCTCTCCAATGTTTTAATCATGAATTGATGTTGTATTTTGTCAAAGTTCTTTTCTGCATCTATCGAAATGATCCTGTGGTTTTTGTGTTTAAGCTTGAAACTCTGCTACTACTGGAAGAAAAAATAGGAGGAACCTTCCATGACATAGGAGTGGGAAAAGACTTCCTAAACAAAACCCCAGCAGCTCAGGAAATTAAACAATCACTCAACCATAGGGATCTCATGAAGCTAAAAAGCTTTTTCACGGACAAATATACTATAACCAAAGCCAGTAGATTACCCACAGAATGGGAGAAAATTTTCACCAGCTATATAACTGACAGAGGCCTAATTTCTAGAATTTACAAAGAATTCCAAAGCCTAAACAATAAATTATCAAACAACACACTCACAAAATGGGGCAAAGAACTGCACAGAGAGTTCTCTGAGGAAGAAATACAAATAGCAAACACACATTTTAGAAAATGTTCAACATCCCTAATCATTAGGGAAATGCAAATTAAAACAGCTACGAGATTCCACCTTGCCCCAGTAAGGTTGGCAAACATTTAAAAAAAATGAAAACAAATGCTGGCGAGGCTGTGGAGAAATAGTAAAACTCTTTCACTGTTGGTGGGAATGTAAAATGGTTCAACCATTATGGAAAGCTATGTGGAGACTCCTGAAAGGATGACCATAGACCTACCAACAGATTCAGCAATTCCCTTACTGGGCATTTACCCTAAAGGCTCCAAGCCTCAGATCAGACACATTTGCTCAACCATGTTTATAGATGCTCAATTCATAATAGCAAAGAGCTGGAATCAACCCAGATGTCCATCATTAGATGAATGGATAACAAATATGTGGCATATCTATACTATGGAATTCTACATAGCAGTAAAGAAAGATGAAATAATGAAATTTGAAAAAAAAAAAAAAGGTCAAACATGGAACAGATCATCCTCAGTGAGCTCACCCAATCACAAAAAGATAATCATCACATGGTCTCGTTTATCTGTCACTCCTAACCTGAATCCATCTGAGATGCTGTCAAACCTAATAAGCACTATGAGGACTAGACAATGGGGGTAGGGGAGTTTAAGGGTGGGAGGGAGCGAGAGGGTGGGAAGGAGGACAAGGGTGCAGGGATACAAATAGGGACAAAAAAGGAAATGATACTATAAAACCCTTTATTCTGAACAACAGGCTTAAACATTGATCCTTCAGCAGACCTGCAGAGGGAACACCTGAACCACAGGAAACTGGAGAGAACATCATGAAGACCAACCTTAATCTTTTCCTGCTTCTCTCTCTCCTCTCTCTCCCTCTCCTCTCTATACTCACTTTCTCTTTTATATTATCTATCTTTTTCTTCCCTCACTTTCCTAGGTGCTGACTTATAACTCCCAGTACCAGCACGGGATTAACTTTCACAATGAGCTATTGATCCAAGACACCTACAAGGTTTGCCCCCAAAAAACATTTTTCTGTCAGAGTTCTTGATGACCCACAAAAGGTTAAGGGCAAGACCCTACTGTTGAAGACCAAATATGGAGAGACCTGGTCAGAATCTGGAAGAGGGTCAGTCCCCAGACAGTTAGCTTGTCTAGTACCAGAGGGTGCTACACCAACAACTAGGGGAAAATGGCATACATCTGTCCAAAGAACTCGCAGTCTAAGCAAGAGACAACCTGATGTAATGATCAAACAAGTGCAATAGTGGCACAAAGCCATGGGGAGTAACCAGATGCTCTTGAATTGGCTAATAGATCCACTCAGTGAAATGAAACTCATTGCTAGAACTGGGAAGTAAGTCAAAACCATCTTCAAAAAATGAGCTCAGTCTCCAAGATCAAGCTCCCAACCAAATGTGGCATAGAAGAGGGCCTATGCATATAAAATTCCCTCCAAAATATGTATTGCCATTCCATCTATCTAGTACTAACTTCTCTCTCCATTAGAGAATTTGCTTATCTTTTTCAGATGGACAATGAACCAGAAGGGAGGATCTGCCAATCACACCTCACCAGGGCCCCAGCTGAAACCATAGAGTAATGCGGGGAAAGGGCAAGAGTACAGCATTCTTTGTGATCACGACACCAGAAAAAGGCTGAAGGAGATAAACACAGAGAACATCTAACTCCTACTAATCCAGATATCCTAAGACACAGAGGCTCCCAAAACCTCACCCCTGTAGTAGAACTAAAATGACCCTAATGTGGCTCAGGGAAATTCATGGAAGAGAGGGTGGAAAGAATGTAAGAGCCACAAGTTGGGGCACAGAGACTGTGCCTATCCCCCATAAGTCTTGACTACTCCCACAATGCATGACCCACATTCCCCATTGATGAGGGTCCCTTTGGAAGAGGGGGACAGGGAGGAGGATAATGGAATCATCATTATGAATGTAAAATTAGAATAATATAAATTAATTAATTAATTAATTATTAAAAAAAAAGCTGTGTTGGGAAAACTGGATATCTATACTTTCAAGGATGAATATCGATTCTTGTCTTTCTCCTTTGCACAAGGATCAAGTCCAAATGAATAAGGAACCTTAATATCAGACCTGAAACTCTAAAACTGCAGCAGGAAAAAGTAGGGGAAACCCTTTGTGGTAGTTTGAATATATGGCCCCAATATATTTAGTGTTTTATTAATTTATAGTTTGTATCTGTAATCACCTTGCTAGAGACAATGTCACTGGGGGCTGATCTTAAGGTGTTGGTGGTTGGTTTGAGATTCCATTGTAAAAATATGCAAAGTGTGCCTAGCAGGAGTTCCTGAAGTGTGCTGTGTGACTCTTGGTGGTAGTTTTGCTCAGTGTGCTGTGTAGCTGGTGGCTTGGTTTTTCTCTCTCTTGCCTGGTCCTGTGAGAGTAGACCCCTTCTCTTGCCATTATGGAACTTCCCCTGGATCTTTAAGCTTCAATAAATAATATCCCTTCCTCCATAACTGGCCTGGTCTGGAAGTTCATCTCAGCGAACCTGAAGCTGTCTGCTACACCCTTCAACATATTAGCATGGGCAATGATTATCTGAATATAATCCCAAGTGCTCAGGAAATAAAACCACAGATCAACCACTGGGACATCATAAAATTACAAAGCTTTTGTACAGCAAAGGACACTGTGAATAGAGCCAAGAGACAACTTACAGAATGGGAGAAAAGTCTCTGCCAGCTATATATCTGACAGAGGATTAATATCCAGAATATACAAAGAACTCAAAAAATAAAACAGTGGGAGACCTATACAATGAAAACATAAAAACACTCAAGAAAGAAATTGAGGCCTCTTTTATAATATAATTTTGGCTGTTTATTCATATGTTTCTGACAGTTGCTTTATGCTTGCTGTGGTAGTTTGAATATATGTCCCCCAATATATTCATTGTTTTATTACTTTATAGTTTGCATCTGCAATCACCTTCCTAGAGGCAAGGTCACTGGGGGCCCGGTCTTAAGGTGTGGTGATGGTTTGAGATTCCATTGTAAAGATATGCAAATGTGCCTAACAGGAGTTCCTGAAGTGTGCTGTGTGACCATTTGGCTGTAGATTTTGCTCTCTGTGCTGTGGTGGCTGGTTGGCTTTTGCTCTCTCTGGTTGGCCCTGTGAAGGCCAGTTGCTTCTCCTGCCTTTATGGAACTTCCCCTGGATCTGTAAGCTTCAATAAATAATATCCCTTCCTCCATAACTGTGCCTGGTCTGGAAGTTCATCTCAACAAACCTAAAGCTGTCTGCAACAGTAAAGTGGTACCAGGAGTGGGGTGAGATGAACCAGATCGTGTGGATATTCGTCTTTTGCAACCTTTGTTTTGGAGGAATGGGCATGGACTTGGTGTTTGCAACTGAAAATGCCTTCTGGAGTGGTAAGCCAAGTTTTATGGACTATTCTGATGAGAGTTTGAGAATGCTAAGTGCAGACTGTATTGAACTTCGAGGCTTGGCTTATGAGGTTTCTAAGGGGAAGGAAAGACTGCAGAGGACTTTGTTGGAACTGGGCTGCTGGCATAAGGGATGGCTACGTTCTGCTACCCAGGCCCAAAAAGTTTGATCAAGGTTAAATTTGTAATGGACTAATATGCTTGGCTGAAGATATCGGACTGAGATTTTAAGATTTTAAGTTGAAAAACCTAAAGCAAGTTAAAAGTAGAGGCATTGAGGCTGGTTAAGCTGCTATTGTCAACACATTAGCAATCTTAAGGAAGGTGGAAGAAAGGTGGCCTGACGACTGATTTACATCAAAACAATGGAGAGGATGCCTGAGAAAAGACTGTTAAAAATGCAAATTCTTTGGAAAGAGTTGACTGGAGAAAAAACCTGCTTTTCAAGGCTATGGTTTATTTTGTCCCTGGATTTAGAATATGGCTGTGTCCTGCACACCTGGTATTAGTTTTAAAAATATAAAAAATACATGGAGTGGTCATGAGTTGCACACGGTTTCAGGAGCCGCTGCTGAGATGCAGCATGAAGGCAGGGCATGAAGTTCCTGAGAAATAGGCTGGAAGAGCCTTTTAAAAGATGGACCATGGGTTGCATAGAGACCTTAAAGATGTTTTGGATATACCAAGACTGTGCAAAAGGGCTACCATAAAGTGCAGTGTTGACATAGGATGAAAGTTTTCCCTGGCGACTCTGCCCAGCTGGAGGGAAGGAATTAAAAAACCTAGAGACTGTCAGTCTCAGGTTATATTGAACTTAAACTGCAGAAGTTTAAAGACTGTTGATGGTGGTTAAATTTGCATTGTTTTAGTTTCTCCTTGATATTCCTTATACAGTTAAAATGTTTACTCTGTGCCTTTACATGTTGAAAGTATTTAACTTGTTTGATTTTACAAGACTATCTTAAGTTAGTCAAGACTGTGAGACCTTTTAAAATTGGACTGAGTACAATTTACAATGTGTGATAGTTATAAATCTGTTGGGGGCCAGGAGCTAAATATATTGGGGGCCAGGGGCAGAATGTGGTAGTTTGAATATATGTCCCCCAATATATTCATTGTTTTATTACTTTATAGTTTGCATCTGCAATCACCTTCCTAGAGGCAAGGTCACTGGGGGCCCGGTCTTAAGGTGTGGTGATGGTTTGAGATTCCATTGTAAAGATATACAAATGTGCCTAACAGAAGTTCCTGAAGTGTGCTGTGTGACCTTTTGGCTGTAGATTTTGCTCTGTGTGCTGTGGTGGCTGGTTGGCTTTTGCTCTCTCTGCTTGGCCCTGTGAAGGCCAGTTGCTTCTCCTGCCTTTATAGAACTTCCCCTAGATCTGTAAGCTTCAATAAATAATATCCCTTCCTCCATAACTGTGCCTGGTCTAGAAGTTCATCTCAACAAACCTAAAGCTGTCTGCAACACTTGCTTTATTAGATACGTATTGTGATGATTATTAAAATCAGCCACAGATAGAGTTCCCATATTACCTCATAGTTTTAAAATATCTACCAGAAAATTGAGATTGCTAATGACTTGACTCTGAACAACTTCTGAAAATAAAATGCATTATAAAGCAGTTTGTGATAAGATGGAATATTTATTTTATTAATAGACTGTCACTACCTTCTGGAAATACATTATTTTCAAAAATTCAGTCTTTCTAAGGAATAACCAATTTTACTCTTTACATTTTTCATATTCCATTTTTGTTATTCCTTGTAGCAATGACAAGTATTTCAACAGAAAATATTTTTTCACCTATGCCATACATGAAGAGAAATTGCATAAGAACAAAACAATAATGTCACTGAAGTCAAAGAGTGTGGTAGTTTGAATCAAATTTTTTCCTTAAACTCATGTGTTCTAAATGCTTGGTCCCAGTTTATGGAAATTTGGGATCCCTGGTGTTATAGCCAGCTCCCCCTTGCCAAAATGCATCTCACTTTCTTGTTTTCTCCTTTCTTTCTTTCTTTCTTTCTTTCTTTCTTTCTTTCTTTCTTTCTTTCTTTCTTTCTTTCTTTCTTTCTTTCTTTCTTCTTTTCTTTTTCTTTTCTTCTTTTTTGGAGACAGACAGAGAGAGAGAGAGAGAGAGAGAGGAAGACAGAGATGGGCGCACCAGCAGTCTGTCAGCTTCTGGGAACGAAATCCAGATGTGTGTGCCCCCTTGTGGTCAAGTGAAGCATTGCTACCTTGCATCACTTTGCATTTGGCTAAACATGGGACCTGGAGATTGGAACCAGTGTAGATTGGAACCAGTGTCCTTAGGCTTAGGAGGCAGGCACCTTAACCACTAAGCCATCACTCCAGCCCTCACTTTCTTGTTTTCTTCCTCATGCTGTGGCAAGATTGTGATGTCCAGCTTCTGCTCATGCTGTGATTTTCCTACTATCATGATGTTTTCCCTCAAGACTATAATTCAAAATAAGCCCTTTCCTCCCATCACCTGATTTTCTTTTTGTTTTACTATCACAGAAATATGAATATAACTATAAAAAAGAGCAAAGTAAAATTGATATGGACTTTTGTACTTATCTCAAACATTCTAGCCACCTTAGCAAATTTGCATAAACCATAGAGACCAAACAAGTCAGTAGCTTTACTTGGCTTTGCTTTCATAAGTAGCTGATTAGTACATGATAGTCCCTGCCTCAAATGATCAGCAGATATGAATATAAAAATGGTTTACATAGTACTCACAGAACCCCATTTGCAATACTTCATTATGCATTACACAAGTTAATTTAATCAAAAAAATAAAATTCCACATATATAGATAGTTATCATGTGGTTTACTTTATTCTTGAATTTTCAATAACAATTTTTGAAATCTACAGCATTCTCAAATTTTAATTTATAGTTAAAAAACTTTTAGTTTTTTTATATGTTTTGTATATATATATATATATATATATATATATATATATATATAGAGAGAGAGAGAGAGAGAGAGAGAGAGAGAGAGCACACTTTATAATATATGTTGTTCTAAGTCTTCAGATAGATTCTAATAACCCTTTAATTGTGTCAATCAAACTCAGTGTTTTCATTATGAGTGGGAATGAAACTAGATTATTATAAAACATAGACTAAATAAAGCTTTCTTTTACACACATTTTATTAACTTCCTAAATAATGAGTAGTGCATTTAAGATGAGAGAAATTTTATTGCATACAAATACAATAATATCATTCCCAAATAACTACAATATGTTTGGGGGAATGAAACATTTATCATGTATTTACAGAATCTGATAAATTATATAAATGTTTTGATCTGCATGAGTCTAATGCTTACAGATAAGAGTTATTTTATGTAAGCATTTCTTTCTTTTTGTTTGTTTCCAATAGAATGTAACATTTCCTGAACTATGGAATTTAGAATTGGAAAATAAGCCTTTAACAACAAAGTGATTCCTTTACTTGTATTTTTTGATGTAAAGGGTAAAAGCTAAGTTTTAGCCCTCAAAGATTGTCTTTCTTTCTATATTTCTTGAGTATATTATTGTAATTTGAAAAGAGATTCTGAAAATAGAGGCAATAAACCTGCTTCGGCTCACCTGCTGTGAAATTCTCCCGACAAGATTTGAAACTGAACTTGCTCAACAGGCAGAGAGACCCACATTCTTCCCTTAAAGCCAAAAGAGAGCTTGATCAGTAAGAGAGAAAGTTACAGCAGCAGTCTATGAAAAGGGCACATTGAGTGCATGGAGATTGCTGCTTCTGTCAGCTGCACCATCATCAGATCATGCCGAGAGGAAAAACATGGGCAGGTGACAAGGGAGAATCAGTTAAATCATCCTCCCTGCCTGGAAAAAAAAAAAAAAAAAAAAAAACTCTTGAAAGGACAAGATCACTTCATTTGTACATTTTGTGGACTTGAAGTCATAAAGAACACTGTTTGAATATTAATTTATTTCTTTGTTTCTTTGTCTGCTGCATATGAAACTATAAATAAATTTGCATTTACCTTAAATCAAGGTATAAGAGAAGCCCATCTCCCTCTCCTCACCAATTAGGGAAAGAAGAATGTAAAAGAAGGGTAGGTGCATTTTTTATCTATTATGTAATTCAGCATAATAATAATGTATTCCTTTTATCTTTTGAATATTGCCAGAGTTCTTTTAACAAGAACTACATATTTTACTTAGAGATTCTATTAAACTTTCAGGTCAGAATAAAACTTTCTGATATTTGGTAAGCACTTTGCTAAGGTAGTTTTCAATTTGTAACTTTCAAATGTTATACCTAAAAGGAATAGATCAATTAGCTCAATCTGAAAAGGTTCCCACATATCCATTTGACCCTTTATAGGAAATACTTGCTTATATTTTGCAATAGACACTGGTATTCAAAAGTAACCAGCTTGACAAGATTATACACACCTGTGCAATAGTGGCACCCAGTCTTGGTGGGTAACCAATAACTCTCTGATTGGCTATGAGATATGTTCAGTGGAAAGGAACCTATAGCTCGAACTGGGATCCAAGTGAGAATCCTATGGAGACAAAGATTATGTTCTCAATTCTAGTGTTTATGTCAAAATCACTATGATGATATCACTCTTTGTTGGAGAATTTGTTTTCCTTTTTCCAAAGGCAGAGAGAACCATGGACAACCAAAATCTATCAACAAGGCAAAAAAAGTAGCTGACTCCCTGGAAGGAGATGAACCACCCCTCACATATCAGCTAGGGCCCAGGTGAAATAATTACTGTGGAATTGTCAAGATGAACAAGAGTACTGCTTCCATGGTGAGACTGACAACCTGAACCAGGGTGAAGGAGACAGACACTGAGGATATTCAATACATACCAAAGCAGAAATCCAGAAAGTTGTGTGAACTCAACAGTAAAGTAGAGTTAAAACACACCCACCAAGGCTCAGGGAATTTTGCAAAAGAGGGAATGGAAAGATTGTAAGAGCCACAGGTTGGGAGGGGATATCCAAAGGTATTGTCCCTTTTACAATGACTGGCTGTTGCTCTAACAACTAATAACCCACAACCTCTTGGGAATATCAGCAATCCCAATGAGGAGGACCTTCAGTTGAATGGAGGCAGGGAGGAGGGAAATGATGGTATCAACACATGATGTATCCATACAAAATATATACTGAATGAAAAAAACAACTCCCAGATTGCATTGGCTGGAGACCCTCACACACCAATTCTTTCTCTCTCTCATAATAAAAAAAATAAATAAAGGGGGACTTCCAGGTACGGTCACAATGTAGTAACCATGCCAAAATAGCATAGGGAGGAAATAAGCAGGAAAACAGCAAAATATGCTCTTCTATGAAAAAGTGAAGGTGTATAAGAAATTATCAACCTCAGCAGAGAAGTAGGAGAGACTCAAAGCTACTAGAGACCACAGAAGTATGTAAAAGTGGCTCCAGTAGTGGCACTGGTCCACAGGGCCACCAAGCTCTTCCTGAGCTGCAGAAGAAGCCAGGTGAAGGGATTTTCCATTCACACTAGCCTCTTTGCAGTCAAGAAACCTGAAGGAGAAGACAGCAGGAACCAGCTGAGCAACTCATGAAAAAGAGGATCTTGAGTGTCGGGGGGACAAGCTGTGCAGCCTGGTATAACTTCAGGCACCCTACACAGCCTCCCCTTCCCCAACTAGCAGTGCTTGAAACCACTGGAGACCTGGGGAAGATAACTCAGCTACACAGCACCCAACACAAGTGATCAGAGCAGTGGACACACTGACCCAGCCAGGCTAGCTGAGCCCACAGCACAGCAAAGATTGACACAAGCAGGCACACAGCATACCCGAAACCAAAGCCATCCCAAAACATAACAGGGTCTCTTTACACCAGGTCAGTACCCACCAAAAATCCCTGGAATGTATGCCTGCATTGGAAGTGCTAATCACACCTTCCATGTCAGGGCAGGTTATGTGTTAGATCTGATTGATGGTTGGCTTTGCCGTTGCTAAATAAGCTATATTTGGGGGTTGGATTTGCTGCTTCTTGATTTATAGTGCTTTGTCTTCTTCCGTCATTCATAGGGGCAGGGTCGCACTCAGCTCCAGGCTGACCTGGAACCTTTACAGACCAAAAATCTCAGCCTCCTACTTGACAGGATTGAAAGTGTGGGGCAACACACACCCTTAGGGACTTTAGCATTGTTAGACTATCCGTTTCTTTTAATATGCACTCTTACATAAATACTCTGTGCTGGTTTGGATTGAATGAGCATATTGTTCAGTTGAATTTTAGAATTTTCCAATAATTTGCTCTACCTAGCCTATTAAAACACTTGCATAGCAGGCAAACCCAATACCTAGGGTCACTTATTCTGTTACTCTGGGAGTTATTTAAGAGCCACACCTGATACTTTAAGCTCTTACCCTGAAGGTATATAATGTCAGATTTATACTTCTAGGAATACAGCAGATAATTAGAAAACCCAAACATTATATTAACCAAAGATACAAAAACCTCTACATTATAATACAAGAAACATAAAAAACCAAGTCAATATAATTCCACCAAAAATGATAAATCCATCAGAAATGACCTCCAGTGGGACTGATTTAGATAAAATGCCTGAGAAAGATGTCAAAAGAAAGGTTATAACTATGTTCAATGAAATAAAAGAAGAAATCAAAGGAATTAAAAAAAAAAAAACTTCTAAAGGAGAACACAGGAAACCAGCCTAATGAAATAAGGAGGTTAATACAAGACATGAATAAGGAAATAAAAATACTGAGAAAAAAAATCAGAAATGTGAAACACAGTAAGTCAAATAAAAAACTCTGTTGAAAGTCTCACCAATAGAAGGAATGAAGGAGGGAACAGGCTATCTGTACTAGAAGACCAGGTGACAGATCTAATACAGTCCAACAAAGACAAGCTAATAAGAAGGTATTAATGAGAATTTAAAGATATTTGGAACACTATGAAAAGATCAAACATAAGAATTCAGGTTAAAATAGGAGAAAAATTTCATTCCAAAGGCATAGTAGGTGTTTTCAACAAAATCATAGAATAAAATTTCCCCCAAATTTGGAAAGAAATGCCAATGCCTTAGTCCTTCAACTAATGAATGGATAATGAAGATTTGGTACATTTATAGAATGGAGTTCTGTTCAGTGGTAAAGGAAAATGAAATTGTGAATTTTTCCAGGAAATGGATGGCTCTGGAAAGGATTATACTATATGAGGCAACCCAGGCCCAGAAAGCCTAATGTTGCATGCTTTCTTTCATATGTGTATCCTAGCCACAAATGTTTAAACTTGTATGTGAGTTGGAGTAATAATCAATAGCAGAGGCCAGTAAGCTACAAAAGGGCTATAAGTGAGAGAGGACATGGGAGGACTTAAGAGGATGGTACTGTATTACCTCTGGATGGGTTCCCAAAATGGAGTCACTGTTGTCAGCAGAATGGTGAAAGAGGCATAGGAAAGTGGATTGTCCACATTCTTCAAGAAACCACCTGGTCATTATTCCCTCCTTGCCTAAAATGCACTAGGTCATGGCTTCCTGCCCCCTTACCTCATAGGTTACATGGTCACTGTTCTGATGTCACACCCTACCTATTTTTATGGTTAATATAAAGATTTCCTCTAAAGGGACTTTTCTATTCAGCTTAACAAATGAGTTTTTTGTCCTTCTTCATCTTCCCCCAACTAAAAAGCCCTAAGAAGCCCACTACCTGAAAACTCAAGTTGGCTGGGCCCCTCTTTTGTGAGTCAGCCCAGCTCATACTTTTCCTGAATAAAAGCTTTCATCTTTGCTTCATAGTGGTTTGCATGGTTTTGACCACTTCCAAACCTTACAGTACTGTATATAGGTAAGTACATGAGCAGATTACTTGGGGATCAATGGCATAAGTGAGGTCATGGGAAGAAATTGTGTAAAAGAATGGTGGTGATAGGATTAATCAAAATTGAACTTGTTGTGAATAAGCCATATGGAGACCTACTCTTTTGAATAATGCACATCCAGAAGCCATAGAGTGTTACTAGAAAAATTTCAGTGCCAGGGATGGGATACCTTCCAGTGAGTTATTGGCCACAGAGATCCCTGATGCCCCCATAACATTACAGACCATTATCAAGGCTCTTGGTTTCCCACCAGAAATAGATGGTAGCACCCTATTACTGAAAACTGCACATGATTGGGCTACAAGGTCACTGGAAAATCAAGCTGGAGCTAAGCTGAAAAACAACTCCCTGTATACCAGCTGATGGAAAGCTGGAAAATGCTGTACTGCATACATTTCAATCTGAGAGAGAAGTCATCAGTGGTGAAAACAGTGAGCACTACAACCCTTAAGTTTGGCCAGCCAGTCCAAATGAATCAGATGTGTGCAATAGTGGCATGCCTGTGATGGGGGGAACCAACTGTTCTATAAATAGATTGGAGCCTAGCTCCATGTGAGGGAATATATGCCTGTTACTGAAAACCTAATCAAAACTCTACGGTGGGGGAAGGACATGAGCCCTAGGAGTGTAATGCCTACTCTTGTCTTTCTAAATGCATATATTATGTTCACCAAACTGCCTTGTAAGTACATTACTTAATGTTCATACCCCATATATTAATTTTACTCTTATCAGATGGCAGTGACCACTGGGATGACCCAAAAGGCATTACAGTGCTGAGCAGAAGTTATATATAGAGGAGTATTCTTCACAGAAATAAACATCATGTCTTTCAAGGCTCAAGGTCCATTGCAGAAGAAGTGGCAGAAAGAATATAAAAGCCAGAGGAAGGGTAGGACTACTTACAATGCAATTGTTCAGATAGAAATGGCCTCAATATCTATGACCTTGCAGTGCTACCTCCACAAGACCCTCATAATAGGAGGAAAAGAGGATGAAATATAAATAAAAAAGAGACTAATGGAGACAGGAAAGGGTTGTGATGAAGAGTGAATTTGTGAAGGTGAAAGTGGGGGAGGGAAGGGAATTTTTATGATTTAATGTTTTAATTTTTAATTTAACTTTTAATTAAATTTTAATTTAATGTCTAATGTTTCCATAGTATAATTATGGAAGTTGTCAATAAAAGAAGTTAAAAAATAAAAATAAATTTAAAAACATTTCAGGTATGATATTAAGGTCTTTGATCCATTCGGACTTAATTCTTGTGCATGGAGAGAGATAAGGATCTATTTTCATCCTTCTGCAGATGCATATACAGTTTTCCAGCACCATTTGCTGAAGACGCTATCTTTTCTCCAATGAGTATTATTGGCATTTTTGTCAAAGATCAGGTGGCTATAGCTACCCGGACTTACATCAGGGTCCTCTATTCTGTTCCATTGATCTATATATGTCTGCTTTTGTGCCAGTACCATGCTGTTTTTGTTACTATGGCTTTGTAATATTGGTTAAAATCAGGTACGGTGATACCACCAGCCTTATTTTTGTTGCTCAAAATTGTTTTACATATCTGAGTTTTTTGTTGTTGTTGTTGTTGTTATTCCAAATGAATTTTCGGATTTTTTTTTTCTATTTCTGTGAAGAATGCCATTGGAATTTTGATGGGGATTGCATTAAATGTGTAGATTGCTTTTGGTAAGATTGCCATTTTCACAATATTGATTCTTCCAATCCAAGAACAAGGGATATCTTTCCATTTCCTAGTGTCTTCTGCAATTTCTCACTTGAGTGTTTTAAAGTTTTCATTGTAGACATCCTTCATTTCTTTGGTTAGGTTTATCCCAAGGTACTTTATTATTATTTTTTATGCAATTGCAAGTGGGAGTGATTCTCTGATTTCATCCTCTGTGTATTTTTTGTTAGTATATAGGAACACTACTGATTTCTTTGTGTTTATTTTGTATCCTGTTACATGGCTATAGGTGTTTATCAGCTTTAACAGTTTGCTGGTAGAGTCTTTAGGGTCCTTTATATATAGAATCACATCATCTGCAAATAAAGATAACTTGATCTCTTCCTTTCCAATTTGTATCCCTTTTTACATGTGTCTCTTGCCTTATTGCTATGGCTAAGACTTCCAGTACTATGTTAAATAAAAATGGGGATAGTGGACACCCTTGTCTTGTTCTTGATTTTAGTGGAAAAGCTTCAAGTTTTTCTCCATTTAGTATTACATTGGCTGTGGGTTTGTCATAAATAGCCTTTATTATGTTGAGATATGTTCCTTCTATTCCCAGTCTCTGTAGGACTTTTATCATGAAGGGATGTTGGATTTTGTCAAATGCTTTTTCTGCATCTAATGAGATCATGTGCTTTTTGTTCTTCAGTCCATTTGTATAATGTATTACATTTATATATTTGCCTATGTTGCATCATCCCTGCATCTCTGGGATAAAGCCTACTTGGACGACAGGGTGAGTGATCTTTCTGATATATTCTTGTATTCTGTTTGCCAATATTTTGTTGAAAATTTTTGCATCTATGTTCATGAGGGAGATTGGTCTGTAATTTTCATTTTTTGTTCTGTCTTTGTCTGGTTTTGGGATCAGTGTGATCCTTGCTTTGTAGAAGTTTTGTAGATTCCTTCCTCTTCTATTTTATGGAAATGTTTAAGAAGCATTGGTGTTAGTTCTTCCATGAAGGTCCAGTAAAATTCAGCAGTGAATCCATCTGGGCCTGGACTTTTGTTAGTTGGGAGATTTTAGTCATGAGCCCTAGGGTGTAATGTCTGCTGGTGTGTGGCTAAATGTATATACTACACTCACCAAACTGCCCAGTAAGCACTTCCACTAATGTCTACACCCATATATTAATGCTACTCTCATTTTTGGTTAGAGAAGTTTCTCCTTTCAGATGGTGGTGACCTTGGGATGACTCAGAAGGCACCATGGTGCTGAGAAGAAGGGACAGAGGAGTGTTCAGCATTGAAGCATCTCTAACACACCTTCCAAGGCTCAGGGTCCATTGTGGAAGAGGAGGCGGAAATAATGTGAGAGTCAAAGGAAGAGTAAAACTCCTTACAATGTGCTCCTGCAGACACAAAATGGCATCAATATCCATGACTTCACAGTGCCTGACACTATCTACACAAGACCATCATAATAGGAGGAAAAGATCATGACATCAAAATGAAAAGAGGGGAGCCATGCATGGTGGCGCACGCCTTTAATCCCAGCACTTGGGAGGCAGAGGTAGGAGGATCACCAGGAGTTCAAGGCCACCCTGAGACTACAGAGTGAATTCCAGGTCAGCCTAGACCAGAGTGAAACCCTACCTCGAAAAACCAAAAAAATAAAATAAAAAATAAATGAAAAGAGGGACTGATTGAGAGGGGGAGGGAATATGATGGAGAGTGGAGTTTCAAAAGGGAAAGTAGGGGGTGGGAGGGAAGTATCATGGGATATTGTCTTCAATTAAGGAAGTTGTCAATAAAAAATAAAAAATAGAAAACAACATTTCAAAACTCCATTATTATAAAATAAAATACCAATTGTAAGCTGAAACTCATCAGGTATCATGGTTATAAAGATATATGTAAAAATTATGAATTCTTTTACTAAAAAAAAGAAAGTTGTTGATGCATAAGAAAATAAAGGTGCAAAAATAATTACACTGGACAGTCAATGGAAGGCCATCACAAGTGCTTTGGCTACTTCAAGGTATAAAAGATAAACATAAACATTAACAAATCCTTTCTAGTGTGAGTGGATGAAACAATCATGGAAATGGAAGGCATTCTTGGACTCACATAGAAGAAGGTAACTGCAGACAAACTGATAGAAATCTGACAGTTTTGACAAGCAGTGATTAAAGACATTTTCCCCCGTCAAGCATCTCAGACTATTAGAAGACAGTCATAGCCTCACTGCTTGCACAATGCACTACTCATTCCCAAACTGGAGCCTTTCAGTTGCCTCTGATAAACAAGACTGGTAAGATCCTCTGTCATGGGCTAGGGAGATAGTCCAGTAGGTAAAGTGCTCTGTGCAAGCATGAAAACCTGAGCTTGGATCACTACCCTTCAGGTTTAGGAAGTGAGATCCAGTCTCACAAACAATGTATATAGTAAAGTCAACTGCTGACTTCCTCATACACACACGTGCATATCTTCACATATACATTTACTTCACACATATGAATATATGTACACACACACACACACACACACACACACATATATGCATGTAGATACACATGCACATGTACACACACACACACACACACACACACACACACACACACTTTTTAAAAAAGATTCTCAGATAACCAGGCTACATATAGACAGAGTTGTAGCTAGCTTGTATCTAAAGGCTATAATGATATGGAATGTGTCTCTTCCAATGGCAGTATGGAGTGGTATAAAAATGTTAATACCTTCTGGAGATAACTTCACAAAATAATAAATGGAAGACAAGAGTGAACTGTTCTCACTCAGGGCCAACATATTACCCTTATAACCAGTAGTGTGTTCTGGAAAAGTAGCTCTGTAATGCTCCTCTTCACTGCCTCTCTCTTGTCCTTTTTCAAAGTTCTCTAAGATTCTGTTCAGTACTTTCACACAGTTAAGTACAACAATTATGTGTGTCTTATCTCAGGTTCCCCTTCTAGAAAACCTAAATAGTTGGAAATGTGCTAGGAGAAATTGAAAATACCATACTTTTTCAACTATTTCTCTTAACTCTATACAAGAGTAGCTAGTTTCCCACATAGCCATATCACCATTGAAAACAGTGGGCATATTGGGCCTGGCTATCCAGTTAAAAACTTGCAGGGTGCACTGCTGGTTCAGACCATTGATGACTTTTCTCAACAGGCTACATAGCCCTTTCCAACATCCTGACAGCTAGTCAACATAGAGGAGGTTTCCAGCTGAGCTTCTGATTGGTTTCTCAGTGACCTGCAGCCCAAGCATATGGTGTTTTCAGCAATAGAGTCTTATCATATTTATGGGGGGCAACCAAAAGGCATGGCAATAACCTGTAATATTTGGACATCAGGGGCTTCCCTGACCAACAACTCACTGGAAGTTATCCCCCACCCCTGTTACTGAATGTTTTATGGCTTCTGGTCACAACATTATCCATTTCCATACTCGACTTCTGCTAAAACTTTCTTTTTAACATACATACATACATCACACACACACACACACACACACACACACACACACACACACACACGGCTAACAAAAGGTAGGTTCTACATGGCTTATTCAAAGCATCTTTATTTTGCTTAACTTTCTATCTCTCACCTCCTTTCCTTTATCCCCTCCCTTGATCCCACCCCAGTATACCGCCAATCTTTACATTTTTGAATCATTTGTGGAACAGTTTTTGCATTAGTGACAAGTTAAGAGAAATGTCTGTGAGCTAATACCATGGAAATGTGATGATTCAAACAAGAAATGTGTTTAAACATTTGGACCCTAGCAGGCAGTACTGTTTGTGTTGTAGAACCTTTAGGAGGTCAACTATTGCTGGAGGAAGTGAGCTACTAGGGGCTGGGTATTTATAGCCTAGTTTTGCTTCTGACTCTTTCTCTGCTTCTAGATCTATCCACATATGAGCAATCTCTGTTTAATCTTTCCAAAGTAACCCATATCTCCTCAATCCACAAGCCAAAATCAATCCTTCCTCTCTTAAGTTAATTATGACAATGAGAAAAGTAGCTAGTGTACAAAGATATTGCAGAACATTGTCAATGGAAACCATGACCACTATTCTCAGAGGTGATGCCTATTTCCTGACTCTTCTCTCTACTCTTTCTGAGATTAGGTAAATGAGCTCCTCTGTCCTATTCTAGGGCAAAGGGCTCACCGTTATCTAGTGAAGTGGTTATCTGTTATGCAAGTGTGTGTTCTATGGCACTTGGGAAAATGCTGATTCTTATGCATGGGAATGAATGGAGGTGAAGCCCAAGAAATTACTTTCAATAGTCCCTTCTTGATGATATAGTAAAGCCACATCTGTGAAATATTGATGTCTTCAGTCAGAGTAGTATATCAGTTGGTCACTTTTGCCTATTTTGGTGACATTCAAGGTTTTTAATGTAACCCAGGCTTCTCTATGCTGGCAGTGATCTTGTGGATCTTCAATTCCCTGTTCAGAGCTCAGGTCCTACAAATGCAACCCCACTAGTGTCAAGTCACCCTCTAGGAACAATAACAGCAGTGTACCCCAGGATAGCTTTCATCAGCTGTGGCTCTCTTCTTCGAGTAGGGTTGCATGATTTTTCTGTATATCTTTATATCTCTCAGTTCTTCACAGATTTCACAGTTACATAGAAAAGGTGCTTAAGTTTGGCTTCCTGCAGTTTGTTATTATTCATGTTGTTGTTTTTATTAATATTATATGTGTGTCTGTGTGCTGTGTAGTATATGCATGTGTATGTGTTGATGCAGCACCCTGTGTACTTCTGTGCCAATGCCCTGTGGGTTCACCTGTGAAGGCCAGAGGAGACCATTAGATGTCCACCTCCATCACTCACCTGCCTGTTTTCTTCTTTCAACAAAATCTCTTACTTATTCCAAAGCTTTGTGTTCATGGACCCTAGTGATTATCCACTCTGTACACCCCACAACAATAAGGTTACAGACAGGTGTGGCCATGTCCAGCTGTTTATATGAGTTCTAGAGATTCAAACTACATAAGTTTCAGAGCCCCTAAAGCTTTCTTGCTTGCACAGAAAGTTCACTTAATGGCCAAGTCACTTCCCCAAGTTACATAAATATTTACAATTTTAATTGATAAATAACAACTATATAGCAAGGGTAAACTAATATTTTGATCCATGTAGACAAAGTGTAATGGCCAAAACAGGGTAATTATCTATCATCTCAAAAATGTATCATTATTTTATGTTGGTAACATTTAATATATTCTCTTAGGTATCTTAGACTAGACAATAATTTACTGTGAATTTAGCCATTCTACTGTGCTATGTAATACTACAACTCATTCTTCCTGTCCAACTGTTATAAATATTTTATGTGTTGGGCTTTTGCATAAACCTGTCTTGAGCCCTAGTCTTTTCCAAGCAGAGTGAGAGTCTGTCAAGGGATTGCTTTGGGAAATAGGAGCCAATAGAAAAGTTATTTTCACTTTGTACTTGAGCCAGGATATAAACATAGATTTTACATGGTGACAAGATAGCTTGTACTGAGTCATCTGGGCCTCTTTTGATTAATAAAAGCTGAGTTCATTTTCTTCTTAATCTTATGATGTTAGATGCACATTTCTAGTGAGCACTTGTGGAAATATTGTCATGTATTATGCTCAGAGAAGGGCAGTAGAAGATATAGGATACAGCTCTGAATTTTTCAGTAGCTCTGTAGCTTATAAATTTTATTTATTATATTAAAATTAAAACTTCCATAACACAGATCTCAAAAATATGTTGAATAACATCAGGTTTTCTTTTTCCTAGCCTTAATGAATGAGTATAATTACAAATTTTTATTTGTTCATTACTTACAGGCAATAAAGCCTTTATTTTGTTTATAGCATATAGTGGTTTTAAAAATATTTTTCTATCTTTGAACTATTTCATATAACAATAATCTCCTTGTTCTCTGAAAAGAATGGTACCATGTTAAGATATTCTATTTGGTTTGGTTTTACAAAAAGAATTCATTCTCAAATAAATTAAAATCTAGATTAGTCCAACAAATGATCAACCTTATGTACATACATGAAAAATGTCCAAATGAAACTCATTAATTTGTGTAACTAATACATACTAGTAAAATTTTAAAGAGATCATCAGCTAATATATATATATATATATATATATATATATATATATATATATTTACTTAATGCAATAAATAGTTCCTATAACCTAAAAGTCAGCACAAAAATTATGTCTCACTATTAATTATATCATGAAAACCAAGCCAACACATATATTATCCCATGGTCACATAATATTTGAAATTATCTCTGGGATAATAAGAAAAGAATTCCAAGACAGCTTTGAAAAGTGGCACATACCTGTTCAATACAATTATACCAAGAGAAGTTCTGCTACAGTGATATTTAATAAATTCTGAACTACTCTCATAAGATCATTGCAAAGTATCCTAGAAATGATCTCTTTTCATTTTCTTCCTGCTCTCCAGAGGGGTATCTAATATCATCTTTTTATGCAGCAGTTGGTCATATGATTTAGGTATTAGGAAGTAATCTTTTCCTATTTTCACCCTTCATTTCAAATGAAATTGCCCTGAAAATTTTACTTGGTATACTATTTGGATATTTATTATTTATATTTACAAAACATGCCAAAACATAAAAACAAATTTAAGTGTTGGAATGAATTTCCTTGTGTTATTTGTGCAACTTATTTTGGGTAATCTGAAATTCTCTCTAAGTAAAGAATATAAAAATAGGGGCTTTATTCCCTATTGCCCCCCTTATGGTAGGAGCATTCTGTACTTCTTCCTCTTTTGTCTCTTATTCTAATAACATCTGTCTAAACCTTAAAAAAAGAACATAAAGATAAACTCAGAGGACACACATATTCTTACCATATAATCATAGAGAATTGGCTACTTTGAAATATACTCCCTTTGAACTCAGGTTACTTAAACTCAGTATTGTATCTACAGTAAATTTATGTTGGATATGTCTTAAACAAATTTTTGTAGAATACACAAAAATGTAGCAAATTCAAAACAGATCTACTTGCATTTGATATTTTTCTCTGATTTTCCCTTTACACTTACCCAACACTATAATACCTTTGTATAGCATTAACTCAAAAATGACAAAATTATGTCTAATCATCTTTGCTTCTGTGGACTTGATGATGGTAAGTAAATGCTGTTCAGTTATTTACACTGCATTGACTTCCAATTAGAATAAAAGGGATAAAAATATCATCATCCAAGAGGAAAAAATGTTACCTGGTTGCATAATGTAATTTCCTATTAAAATTTTTAATTTTTGCATAACCATCACATTTATTTCAAAGGTGCCATTATCTTTGAATCACCTGCCTTGTTCTATCAGATATGATGAGAGTAGAAGCAACTTAATTGTCTTTTCCCTACACAATGAATTTATAAAACAATAGCATGTAGTTTCTCTGTGGCCTCTGCTGCAGGAGGCTCTGGCGTTTGGCAGTCAAGCTGGTATGCTAGGGGGTGATAACTCGATGAGCTGCATCCACCAGATGTGATGTTCATTGTCCTCGACTTTTCAGCCAAATCTGGAAGATTATTCATAGGGAATTAGGTTGTAAATGAAGATAGGATTTTTAATATTCCTGCTGTCCTCATTTTTTTCAATTGTATAATGGCAATGATAAGTAAGATTGGATCCACACAGTCCTTACTCATCATCATATAGACAACCTTGAAAATCAGAGAAGGAGAAATCATTTCTGCCCTTTGTGCATCCCTGAGGAGAGTAAGGCCAGTGCAAATGGATTTGTAAAATGGCTCCAGTTACTCCATGCTGGCAGCATAATTGCTTTGGTAGTATTCTTGCAGAATTGTACGTCTCCTGGAAGAATGATATCTAGAAATTATGCCCTTGTATTCTCACATACCTGGTATGTTTTCTGACTGTGCTACAATTTAGGAAGAACAATGCAAAAGTATGCCATCGTACTGCAGGCTGCAGGAAGATTTCTAAGTTTTTATCCTTTGCCAGTCTCTCTCTCTCTCCTCTCTTCTGTCTGCCTCTCTCTCTGCCTCTCTCTTCCTCTCTCTGTGTGTCTTTTCAAATTATGCATTGGTCCTCCATCATACCTAATACAAAACAACACAATACAAGTTGATTATGTAGTGTTTACCCTCACAATCTGTATTTCATTCTTACAAAACTGTAGCTTTATTGAGTTCAACTGTCTTTGTCAGAGGGTGAAGTGTGCTACTATAATAATTTTTCCATAATATTTATCATATTGCAAACTTCTGTGCCAGTCTATCTACTTTTACCATCTACAGCTATATTGTTTATTTTAATTTTAATTTATTTTGTGTGTGAGACCATGCAGACATACATGTGGAGGACAGAGGACAAGTTTTGGGACAGTCTTTGACTTTCATGTCATTTGAGGCAGGGTCACTCATTACTCACCACACTGTACTTGAGCCTCTAGGAAATTTTCTGTTTCCAACTTCCATCTCTCTGATGGTATACTGCAATTACAAAATCCCAGCATTTTACATACAGTTTGGAAATCTGGTACTCAGATTTGCTAAGCAAGTGCCTTGACCATTGAACAATCCCCCTGGCCTTAGAATTACATTTTCTTAATGATTAATATCACCAACTATTAAATATACTGACTTAAGTTGAACATTGACACTTTTGAGATTTTTTTCTTGCAATTTATTGTTATATTTTCCATGTTTTTGTTATCCTCATAAAATGTGCCTTCTCTTGAACACACTAGATTATAAATGTAACACAAGTCTTTTCTGTAGTTCTACTAGTTAGTCCCACAATATACATTCTCTTTTTGTTCCAGGGTGTAAGAAACTCCTGATTTGGTAGACTCAGAGCAAGTTAGTTTACAGTTTCCAGACAGACTCTTTCACACATATTAACATATAACTCCTTGTCAATGATGTTCAAGAGAAATGTCAGTGAATGGTGTTCAGGACTTTCTTGAACAGAACACAGGGTTATTTTCCTTCTCATATTATGTCTCTTCTTTTGTTCTGTGCCCGAGGAACAGGATTTGGAGCTATATGGATTGATTTTTGAGAAAGAGTTGAGCCCAGAGTTCAAAGGAGCTTGGAAACTTATCATTGTGCAAAGCAGTTTCAGATTGATTGCATCTACTCCATTGATTCCATATATGTGGTTCAGCGCTATCTATGGTATAGAGCTAAAATTGAAGCTAGAACTGGGTTTTGCAATCTCCATTCTATAGATCACAAAGAAAAATATTGGAAGCAATGTAACAAGATAGATATACAAAAGGATAAAGTATAAAAACAATTCAATTCCTAGTCCTACTAAACTAGTAGAAAAATGGCTCTCATAGTGTTTCTAGTAGGACATGTCAGAAAAAGTTGAATTCCATATTACTCCTTTTGTGTTTTGTTCAGTTAGGTATCAAAAAATACTAGCAATTGGGGTACCTTATTGCATTTAAAAAATTCTTTTTCCCATTATTCCATTTGTTGACTTTTTGCAAATTTTGGCTCATACACAGGTATATAGATAAATGTTAGATGATAGATCACACATACATACACACGTAGATACATACATACACACATACATATACACACTATATTTATTCCTTTTCCAAATCACCTGGCCAATATAAGTTTTAAAAAGTGGTTGACTCACTCAAGGAACAAGGACACAAGTACATTTAGGCCATTAATGACTTTCTCATAACCTTCTTTCTCTAAAAATATGAGGCCAGTCACAATACACCATGCCTTGGACTTATCGAGTTTTACGATCTTTACTGTTTTGAATTCTTTTAAATAGCTGGCCTATGAATAAAATTTGAAATTTTTCTACCCTTGTTGTCACATACACTATTTCACATATTATGCTCACATGGGCTGGTGTGTTTCATTTTGTAAGCCTTCCGTGTCTTTGCTGATAACCTTGCAAGGAATTTAATTGTCTGGATATAATGCTTCAGTGGGATGGCAGCAGTCTCTTGTGTTTTCTCACAGACATATTATACATTTATACATTTTATGGAAGTTTATAATACTATTCAAGGGGTAGATCCGTGCTATTCTTACAATTAAAGATAAAGTCATACGGGAAGCTGACTAGCTTGAACTGTGATGAGTCAGCAGCTTCAAAGTCTGTAAGTCTTGACCGTGTTTGAGAGCTCCAAGGAGACTAGATGTTTTACTCACCAAGTAATTCAGTGTAGTGTATGTCTAAGGGCTTCTTCTAAGAGTATGCCTATCAGGAAAACGATGACTATAAAGGATTAGTGAGAAGAAAGAATTTAGCTTTATGTGTATCTCTGCCAAAGTTGCTAGCATCCTGTAAAATATGCTCTAAGCATGTAGAAAAAAAGCTACTTTGTATATAAAGGAAACAATGTAACTCTCTATCTGAAACTAAAAGCTAAGCACTATGACTTTGCTATTTTTGCAGTGCCCATTTCCCCCCAAAATTACAGGGTGAAGAATGTTTAGCCATCCAAGTGATCTGATAGACTAGCTGTCTGAAATAATTCTAAGTGCTTTACAATCACTATGACTTCCAAGGCAAATCATATTCATTTTGAAGTTTAAAATATCTCTTTTTAAACCACCCACATGAAACTTTGGTTTGAACATTTAAATACTGTTATCTCAGTTGTTAGCTAAGCTACTGAAGAAGTTGCCTATAATCTCTGAAAGTGTCTTAAATAAGAAAATAATTATTCTTCTATTCTCAACTTTTCATTACACATTGAAAGGCACATATTCAATGCTGAGTAGAAAATATGCATTCCAAATATTTCCTAAAATAAGTATCATTCACCCAGGCTTTTCCATTTTTTTGCTAGGGTTAGTTGGGGTTTCTTTTGGGATTGGAACTGGAACTCAGGATCATCACCTTTGGCTATTCAATAGAATCATCTGGGTTGCATTTAAGCACCCTTATATTTGCACTCTACATGCTGACTTTTCTGATTTATTGTTATTACTTATGTCTTGGGTATCTATTGAGTGCCCATGCTAGTAAGCTGAGATGCACATTATAGGTAAAATTTCAACTTTCATGATGATGTTTCTCTGTGTGCCACATTAAATATGGCCTTGAGTCTTATGATGTCAAAAAAGATAAGAGACCAGGGAAACATACTTAAATGTTACAAAAAAAAAAAAAAAAAAACGAACTTAGCTATTCATGTGAGTTTTTTTTTTTTTTTTTTTCAAAACAATGCTTTTATGTTATGGAATCAGAGCCAAAATGCATGACTGCCAACACCAGTAGTATTTCGGAGGAGACTTTCTAAAGTAAGTTAGTGGTATGAAATCAATGCATCTGAGAGATAATGATACATGGATCCCTTGTGCTTCTACATGTCTTTCAAAGGGAGCCACTGGCTCTTGTCACAGACCATGTTTTCAGAATATTTATGAATAGCCTTAGAAGATGGAGATAGCATTTTCCCATGAAATAGAGGAATATTTACTACCCAATATAAAAAGTAGACGTTCCATTAATCCAGAATTTCTTTACCAAAACACAAATCACCCTGTACCCACCTGTCTTGGAGATGTCTTGGAGACAAGAGGTAGAGATGAAATTTCACAGATGTTCCAACTTCTTCTTATGCCATGAGTAATGCAGTCCTTCATTTCTGGCAAATAGTCTCATGTATTTTTCCTCACAAAATAGAAGCTGTTACTTTATTAGGTTAAAATCAATAAAAATCTCAATCTTACACTCTTCACAATATTGTCAGGCAACAATGTACAAACTTTCAACAAATTAAAAGAAATAAACTGAGGTAAAGATTATTTTCAGTCATAGTGTCATTAATGTAATAAGGGTTATAGAAATAAAGTAACTTTGTAAATAATCAGAGGATACTGTATTCATGCTGCCTATTTCAGAAAACTAGAGATAAACACTTTCAGTTTACCAAGATACCACTGGATATGAACAAAGGGATTTGTGATAAACATTCAATTTATTAATGTAGAAATATAGAAAAAAGGATATTAATATAAAGGTTGACAGCCAGTATATCAGTTTTCTAACTTACAGTAATTAGAAAAAAGGCTACCAAATTTTGAGATCATATAAAAGAAGTAAAGAAAAGGAAAGGGGCTGGGAAGAGGTTTCAATGGTTAAAGGTGCTTGGTTGCAAAGCCTGATAGTTTGGCGAACAATTCCCTAGGACCCAAGTAAATCCAGATGCATAACATGGCACATGAATCTAAAGTTCATCTCCAATGACAAGAGACCCTAGCATGCCCAAACTCACTCAATAAAGAAATTTAAAAACAGAAAGTAGATTGGGTTCACTGAACAGCACATATAAGAGGAATGCAAATAAAATATGTGAACCTAATAATTATGGTATTAGAAGCCTAATTATGAAAACACTTAAGTCTTAATAAAATAAAATGTTAGTATAAAAATAACTATTTTAATATAATACAACATAACTAAATAGAAAAACTAAATCTAAATACATTAGAAAATAAATAACAAAATGGACACCAAAATGTAGCTTAAAATTATAAAGTTTGACTTCCAGTTAGGATGGCGGCATAGGAACCACACCAAAACAGGCTAGGGGAAAAAAAAAATGCAAAACAAAACAAAACAAAAAAATACCAGCAAAAGACATTCTTCTACTAAAAAGTGAGGTGTATAGTAAATTATTAACCACAACAGAGAAGTAGGAGAGCCCCAGAGCATCTAGAGCCCACAGAAGCTGGCAGAAGTGGCTCTAGCAGCAGCGGTGAATTCCACGTGGCTGCAGCTGCAAGGCTCTGCCTGAGCAGCAGGATTTTAAAGCCAGGTGAGGGGATTTTCCACTCACACCGGCCTCCTCACAAACTCAAGAAATGTGGAAGGAGGACGGCAGAGACCAATGGAGCAGTTTGTGAGGAAGAGGATCTCATGGACAAGCAGATGGACTTCAGCCACCATCCACAGCCTCCCCTCCCCCACCACCAGCACAAATGCCAGCAAGCACCAGAGACCTGGGGAAGAAAGCTCACCTACCCAGCATCCAGAACGATTAAAGCAGTGACCCACGGATGCAGCCAGCCTTCCTGAGCCCACAACACAGCAAAGAAGGACCCAAGCAGCTGTGCAGCATAGCTGAGATCAAAGCCGTCCCAAAAGGTAACTGGGATTATACCAGGTCAGTACCCACCAAATAAGCCTGATGTATAGGCTTGCATTGGAAGGGCTAATTGCACCTTCCATGTCAGGGTAAATTGTATGTTAAACCTGATGGATGGTCAGATCTGACATTCTTAAATAAGGTATATTTGGGGCTGCTCATTTGTTTTGCTTTCTGATTTATAGTGCCTTTGTTTCCTCTTCTGTCATTCATTGGGGAAGGGTCTCACTTGGTCACAAGCTGACCTTGGAACCCTCTACAGACCAGAAATCTTAGCCTCCCAGTTGACAGGATTAAGGGTGGAGTAATACACATCCTTAGGGACTGTGACAGTGTGAAAGGATCTGTTTGTCATAATACCTACTTTTGCACAAATACTCTGTGCTGTATTTCATTGAATGGGTACATTGTTTAGTTAAATCTTTAGAATTTGACTGTATTCTGTTCCATTCATCCCACTTGAATACTCTCATAGCAGGCAAACCCAACACCAATCACATTTTTGTGATTACTCTGAGAGTCTTAAGAGCCACACCTAGCACCTTAAGCTCCTATACTGAAGATATATAACATCAGATTGATTGATGCATCTAATATTACTGCAGATAATAAGAAAACCCAAGCATTGGGCTGGAGAGATGGCTTAGTGGTTAAGGCGCCTGCCTCCCAAGCCTAAGAACACTGGTTCCAACCTCCAGTGGTTCCACTATCCAGGTCCCACGATTATCCAGATGCAAAGTGAGGCAAGGGCGCAATGCCACACTTGACCACAAGGGGGCGCACACACCTGGATTTTGTTCACAGCAGCTAAGAGGCTGCTGGTGTGCCCATCTCTATCTGTCTTCCTTTCCCCTCTCTCTCTCTCTGTCTCTCTCTGTGTCTCTCTCCAAAAAAAAAAAAAAAAATGAAAACCCAAGCATTAAATTAATCCAAGATGCAAAAATCTCTACATTATAATACAAGAAACACAAAAAGTCAAGACAATATAAATCCAGCAAAAGGTGTTAATGTATCAGAAATGACCTTCAGTGAGACTGAATTAGAGGAAATGCCTGAGAAAGATTTCAAAATATTGATTATAAATATGTCCAAGAACTGAAAGAGGAAATGAAAGGGTTCAAAGACCTCAAAGAGGAAATCAAAGGATTCAAAGAACACACAGGAAACCAATTTAATGAAATAAAGAGGTCAATACTAGACATAAATAAGGAAATAGAAATAATAAAGAAAACCCAGTCAGAAATGCTAGCAATAAAGAACACAGTCAGTGAAATAGAAAAACTCTGTAGAAAATCTCTCTAGTAGCATGGATGAAGTAGAGAACAGAATATCTAAACTAGAAGACCAGGTGGCAGATCTAATGCCATCCAACAAAGTGAAAGACAAAATAATAGGAAGGTATGAATGGGAATTTCAAGATATTCGGGACAGTATGAAAAGATCAAACATAAGAATTCAAGGTATAGTAGAAGGAGAAGAATATCACTCCAAAGGCATAGTAGGTGTTTTCAACAAAATCATAGAAGAAAACATCCCCAAATTGGGAAAGAAATGCCAATGCAGATACAGGAAGCCTTTAGAACACCAAACAGACAAAACCTGGAAAGAACCTCTCCCCACCATATTATAATTAAACTACCAAACATACAAACCAAAGAAAATATATTGAAAGCAGCTAGAAAGAAAAAGCAAGTCACCTACAAAGGCAAGCCCATCAGAATCATAGCAGATTACTCAACACAAATTTTAAAAGCCAGAAGGCCTTGGAGTGATGTATTCTAAGTTCTGAAAGATAACAATTGTCAACCAAGGTTACTTTATCCAGCAAAGCTATCCATTCAAATAGATGGAGAAATAAGGACATTCCACAACAAAAGCAGGCAAAAGGAACATTTGAAGACAAAACCAGGTCTACAGAAAATACTTGAAAGGATCGTCCATGCTGAAGAGAAAGAAAAGCATACACATAAGGAACCTGGAAAAAACAAACCATACTCCAATACTAGTTAATACAAGAGAGCAAAGGTAACACTGAAAAACTACAAAACAAGAAAAATGGCAAAAATAAATACACATCTTTCAATAACAACTCTTAATATCAATGGCCTGAATGACCCAACCAAAAGACATAGGTTTTCAGACTGGGTTAAAAAGCAGGATCCTTCAATTTGTTGCCTCCAAGAAACTCACCTTTCTACAAAGGATGGACACTATCTTAGGGTGAAAGGCTGGAAAACGGTGTTTCAAACAAATGGGCCTAGAAAACAAGCAGGTGTTGCTATCCTAATATCTGACAGGGTATAATTCAGAACAACATTAATTAGGAATAATAAGGAAGGTCACTTTATATTAATTAAAGGAACGATTGAACAGGAGGACATTAAAAACCTCAAAATATATGCACCTAACATGGGGGCTCCTAATTTCATCAAAAAAACACTATTAGAACTAAGGTCAGAGATAACACCAAACACACTTGTAGTGGGTGACTTCAACACCCCACTCTCACCAATTGACAGGTCATCCTGGCAAAAAATAAACAGAGATGCTTCTAGATTAAATGAGATCATAGAACAAATGGATCTAACAGATATATAGGATATTTCATCCAAATGCTGAAGAATACACATTCTTTGCAGCAGCACATGGAACATTCTCTAAAATAAACCATATATTGGGACACAAAGCATATCTTAACAAACTATGTGTGTGTGTGCATATATATATATATATATATATATATATATATATATATATATATATGGACTTGTTTATATAAAAGGAAGAGTCATTATTTTAGATCAGTGCAAAAAATACAGTGAGTTTTAAAAAAATATTTTATTCATTTCTTTATTTATTTGAGAGAGAGAAGTTGGTATAGCCATGCTAGACCTCTAGCCGCTGCAACCAAACTCTAGGAGCATGCACCACCTTGTGCATCTGGCTTATGTGGGTACTGGAGAATCAAGCCTGAGTCCTTAGACTTTGCAGACAAGTGCCTTAAACTCTAAGCCATCTCCCTAGCCCAAAATACAGTGATTAAGTGTGGCTAAATGTTGTGTGCAGAGGTACAGAAGATCAATGTAAGAGATTACAAAGCAACACTGATATAAGGCAATGTAGGAAGAAGTCCAAAATAACACTGAGAAGGCCAGTTTAAAATAAACACTCATTGAAAATCTATCAATGTGAATCTTTTCACCCTAAATAGTAAAACATTCATAATGTAGAAAAATGGTAAGAGCAATGTAATTAGATTTTTTTGATTCTGATTCAAAAGCATTGTCATTTGTTAAATGGCCTTTTTTTGTCCTAGAGATATATGTAGTCTGAAGGTGTTTTTTTTTTTTTTAGAGGAAATAGGATGTATGAGATTCATTTTAGAATAAGCTGAAGAAAGGAGGAAATGGAATCTTGATGAAATAGACCAACCATGAGTTGACTTTCTTATAGTTGGGGTAATGCATATGTGTGGGGCTTATTTATAATACTCTGTGTCCCTATATACATACATACACATACACACACACACACACACACACACACACACACACACACACACACACATACACATATATATATGGAGATTTTTATAATACTAAGTTCATCTTTATACCATACAAAGTGTTCATTCTGAAATTAAGAAAGAGTAAGGTGGGGCTTTAGAGATGTCTCATAGTTTATTAAAGGTGCTAGTTTGCAAAATCTGCTGGCCTGGGTTCAATTCTCCAACCAGCCATGTAAAGCTGGTCAGGCATTTGTTTGCAGCAGCAAGAGAACTTGGTGCACTGTTACACATGCATGCATACACACATAGACAAATAAATAAAAATACTTTTAAAAAGTATAAGTTATTTCGGCAAAGTTATTTTTAAAATCATACTGAATTGGTCATATATTACTTCTTATGTAAACCCTATTCACTGATATACATTTATCATATGCCATTACATAGGATGTGAAATAAAGAGACATATATTATAGTAAATGTAAATGCTGGAGTTTAGCTCTGTTTGGGGAATAGCTCATGTGCACAGATGACAAAGGAGGATGGAAAGAATAAGACAATAAGACAGAGGAGGGAATACTTTAAAAGAGGAGGACATTCAGGGGTGGGTATGAAGGAGAGAGGACTAAAAAGGTTAAAGGTGTGGAACAATATGAAATTATTGTATGTTCATATATTAAAGTTCTCAACAAAAAAAAAAAAACAATGCAAAAAACATATGATGTTGCTTGTAATACCAAGTAACCAAGAATATGTTACAAAGTAATTTAAGTAATCAAGTATTGTTATATTTGTAAAGTAGAAGAAAATATAGTAAAATTCTGTTTTATAAAACATTTAGCAACAGAGGGAATGTGAAGGACATAGCATCATACCAAATCTGTTTTTAATTTAACTTAATTCAATATTATATGTTCAGATAAAGAAGAAAGAACATGAAGATAATAGTTTAAATAGTAAATTGAATTAAAATAAATTGCTGGCCAAATACAGATCAAGTAAATACAATGAGTCAACATTTATAAGGTCAAAATTATTGATCCTCTATGGAGAGATTGTAGAAATACATGAGATTTCTTAAGAGTAAGAATATTTACAAAAATGAACACAACTGAGTCTATAAGCAGAAAATTGAAGATAACATTCTTACTTTACAGTACAAAAACTGGAAATTAATGAAATAAAACCCAAAAGTTTTCTTTCCTTGAAATTATAAAACTTCTACTACATTTAGGTAAAGGTAAAATAAAACTTCAATTTGAAGACCTTTATAACAAAACAATAATAAAACGCTTTACAGTAGAATATAAAGATATACAGTAAGGAAAATTCTTAGTCTTAATTTCTTGTATTAATGCACTGAAAGAATTAAATAATAAGAAATATCTCCATGTTAAACAGCTAGAAGGAAAAATATTAATACATATAAAAATATTAGGGGGGCTAGAGAGATGGCTTAGGGGTTAAGGAATCTGCCTGCTAAGCCTAAGAACGTCAGTTCCAATCTCCAGGTCCCATGTTTAGCCAGATGCAAAGTGATGCAAGGGCACAATGCCGCACTTGCCCACAAGGGGGCTCACGCATCTGGCATTCATTCCCAGAGGCTGAGAGGCTGATGGCACGCCCATTCTCTATCTTACTCTCCCTCTCTCTCCAAAAACATTTATATGTGTGTGTGTGTGTGTGTGTGTGTGTGTGTGTGTGTGTGTGTGTGTAAATCTCTTCATCATATACATATATATATATATGTATGTATGTATGTATGTATATGATGAAGAGATGACTGAGCAGTTAAAGTATTTGCTTGCAAATCCTGTCTACTCAAGTTTGATTACATAGTACCCACACAAAGCCAAATGCACAAAGTGGCTCATGTGTCTGAAGCTTGGTTTACACTGGCAAAGGGCCCTTTCACACTCATTCTCTCCCTCTCTCTCCCTTTCCCCTCCCATACAAATAAATAAAAATAAAAAATTTTTAAATCTCAATAAAAGCACTGGAGAGATGGCTTAGCTGTTAAGGCACCTGCCTGCAAAGCTAAAGGTCCCAGGCTCAATTCCCCAGGACCCATGTAAGCCAGAAGTGTTGGGTGGCACATGTGTCTGGAGTTCCTTTGCAGTGGTTAGAGGCCCTGGTGTACCCATTATCTATCTCTATCTGCCTTTATTCCCCTCTCTACCTCCCTTAAATAAATCAGTAATATCTCAACACAGAAGAAAGTAGATGAAAACTTTGTCTTTTAAATGAATCAAATTGATGGCTTTTGCTGAAATAAAAATACAACAGCATAGATAAAACTCTACACTAACCAAGAAAAATAGGGGTTATGCAAATATGCAAAATAGAATTTTGAAGGAAAACTATAATTTCCCAGTCCTCTTTCAAAATATATTTGAAATGCTATATTTAAAAAGTAACATAGGGGGCTGGAGAAATGGCTTAGCGGTTAAGGCGCCTGCCTCCTAAGCCTAAGAACACTGGTTCCAATCTCAAGCAGTTCCAATCTCCAGGTCCCACGTTTAGCCAGATGCAAAGTGATGCAAGGGCGCAAGGGCGCACTTGACCACAAGTGGGCGCACGCATCTGGATTTCATTCTCAGCAGCTGAGAGGCTGCTGGTGTGCCCATCTCTATCTGTCTTCCTCTCCCTCTCTCTCTGTCTGTCTTTGTCTCTCTCCCAAAAAAAATGTAACATAGGGTTGGAGAGATGGCTTAGTGGTTAAGGCACTTGTCTGTGAAGTCTTAGGAATGCATGTTTGAATCTCCAGATTCCCATGTAGCCAGATGCACAGTGAGGCAAGCACAAAATGGCACACATGTGCAACAAAGGGATGTGTGCCTCTAGAGTTCATTCACAGAGGCTGAAAGGCCCTGGCTCACCCATTCTCTCTCTCTTTTTCTCCCCCTCTTTCTTACTCCCTGTCTCACTCAAAAATAAAATAAATAACAATGACTAATTGTAATCTAGTGCACTGATACTAAGTGAGGTCAAATGATTAAAGAGAACTAACTATATTCACCAATGAACTTACAATCATAGACATATGTTCCACATCACTTCTCATAACAAATACAAAAAAATTAGGGGCTGGAGAGATGGCTCTGTGGTTAAGGTGCTTGCCAGCAAAACCTAATGACCTAGGTTTGATTCCCCAGTACCCATGCAAAGCCAGATGCACAATGTGGTGCAAGCATCTAGAGTTTGTTTGCAGTGCCCAAAGGCCCATTCTCTGTCAGTCTGTTTCTCTTCTCTCCATCTTCTCTCTGCTTGCAAACAAATAAAATAAAATAAAAATTTTAAATACAAATAATATAACAGTGAAGTATCACTGCATATTTGTTACAATAGCTCAAAGCTGAACAACTAACAACAGCAATCAATGGCTAGGATATAGAGCATCTGGACCTTGCCTTCATGGGTGGTGACAATGTGAAATGAGGAAGCCACATGAGAAGACAATCTAGCAGTTTCTTATACAGTCAAACTGTGTTGGAACACAATCCAACAATTGTACCCATAGCTATTCATACAACTGATTTGAAGACTTTGTCCACAATACACAAAAAAATTGCATACAAATATGTTTAATAGCTTTACTCATAATTATTATCCCAAACTAGAAGCAAGATGCCCTACAATAGATGAACAGTGAATGAATCCTGGTACACCTACAGAAAATATTACTCAGAGATAAAAATGAATAGTGATTAAAGAAGGAAAAGTGTGGTCTAAGGGATGTGATAGTTTTTATGGCCCCATAGACTTAGGGATTATTATTATTTTAATTTAGCGAAAGCACAGAGAGCGAGACAGAGAGAGAGAGAAAATTGGTGTGCCAGGGCCCCAGCCACTGTAACCAAACTCCATAGACTTGTGCCACCCATTAGGCATGTGTGACCTTGTGCTTGCCTCACCTTTGTGCATCTGGCTTATGTGGGATCTAGAGAGTCAAAGGGTCCTTAGACTTCACAAACAAACACTTTAACTGCTAAGCCATCTCTCCAGCCCAAGACTTAGGCATTTTTGATTAAACTTCCTATTTGAGCAACTAGCTGGTATAGATCCCTGATGGCGGGGGGGGGGGTGTCACTGAGTGTGGTAGTTCAAATATATGGCCCCCAATATATTCAGTGTTTTATTAGTTTATAGTTTGTATCTGCAGTCACCTTGCTGGAGGCAATGTCAATGGACAGATCTTAAGGTGTGGTGGTTTAGGATTCCATTGTAAAGATATGCAAAGTTTGCCTAGGGGGAGTTCCTGAAGTGTGCTGTGGCTTTTGGCTGTAGCTTTGCTCTGTGTGCTGTGTGGCTGGGAGCTTTGCTCTCTTGCCTGGTCCTGTGAAGACAGGCCAGCTTCTTCTGCCATTATGGAACTTCCCCTGGATCTGTAAGCTTCAATAAATAATATCCCTTCCTCCATAACTGTGCATGGTCTGGAAGTTCATCTCAGCAAACCTAAAGCTATCTGCTACAAAAGTGGTACTGAGAGTGGGGTGAGATGAACCTGACCATGTGGATATTTGTCTTTTGGAACCTTTGTTTTGGAGGAATGGGCATGGACTTGGTACTTGCAACTGAAGATGCCTTCTGGAGTGGTAAGCCAAGTTTTATGGACTATTCTGATGAGAGTTTGAGAATGCTAAGTGCAGACACTATTGAACTTTGAGGATGGACTTATGAGCTTTCTAAGGGGAAGGAAAGACTGCAGAGGACTTTGTTGGAACTGGGATACTGGCATAAGGGATGGCTGCGTTCCGCTATCCAGGCCCAGAAAGTTTGATCAAGGTTAAATTTGTAATGGACTGGCATGCTTAGCTAAAGATACCGGACTGAGAGACTTAAGATTTTAAGTTTGAAAACCTCAAGCAAGTTAAAATTAGAGGCACTGAGACTGGTTTTAGGTTACTGGAGCTGCTATTGTCAAACACATTAGCAATCTTAAGGAAGGTGGAAAGGAAGGTGGCCGGACTGCTTTACATTAAAACAATGGAGAGGATGCCTGAGGAAAGACTGTTAGAAATGCAAACTCTTTTGGAAAGAGTTGACTGGAGAAGGAACCTGATTTTCAAAGTTATAATTTATTTCATCCCTGGATTAAGAATATGGCTGCATCCTGCACACCTGGTATTAGTTTTGGAAGCATGAAAAATGCATGGAGTGGTCATGAATTGCACACAGTTCCAGGAGCCCCTGCTGAGATGCGGCATGAGGCAGGGCATGAAGACCCTCAAGAATAGGCTGGAAGAGCCTTGGGAAGATGGACTGTGGTTTGCATGGAAACCTGAAGATATTTGGATATACCAGGACTATGCAAAGGCTACCATGGAGTGCAGTATTGGCATGGGATGAAAGTTTTCCCTGGTGACTCTGCCCAGCTGGAGGGGTGGAATTGGAAAACCTGGAGACTGTCAGTCTCAGATTATATTGAACTTGAACTGCAAAAGTTTGATGATTGTTGATGGTGGCTGAGTTTGCATTATTTTAGTCTCTCCTTGCTATGCCTTATACCAGTTAAAAATGTTTACTCTGTGCCTTTGCATGTTGAAAGTATTTAACTTGTTTGATTTTACAGGACTCACTATCTTAAGTTGGTCAAGACTATGAGAACCTTTGAAATTGGACTGTGTACAATTTACAATATGTGATAGTTATAAATCTATTGGGGCCAGGGGTGGAATGTGGTAGTTTGAATATATGGACCCCAATATATTCAGTGTTTTATTAGTTTATAGTTTGCATCTGCAGTCACCTTGCTGGAGGCAGTGTCACTGGGCAGATCTTAAGGTGTGGTGGTGGTTTAGGATTCCATTGTAAAGATTAGCCAAGTGTGCTTAGGGGGAGTTCCTGAAGTATGCTGTGGCTTTTGGCTGTAGCTTTGCTCTGTGTGCTGTGTGGCTGGGAGCTTTGCTCTCTTGCCTGGTCCTGTGAAGACAGGCCAGCTTCTTCTGCCATTATGGAATTTCCCTGGATCTGTAAGCTTCAATAAATAATATCCCTTCCTCCATAACTGTGCCTGGTCTGGAAGTTCATCTTAGCGAACCTGAAGCTGTCTGCTACACTGAGGGTGGATCTGATTTTCCAGCCCTACGGTGTGTTTGTGGGCAGATCAAATTCCAGCCCAAGTTATGGAAGATCAGTTTGTTCTTGCTTGTGGTTGTGGCTGTTGGTGGTATCTCTCTGCTTGGATATATTAATGGGAGTCAGACTTTTTCCATCACTAATGGAATATTTCTTGAATAGGTAAACCTGAAATGACTCCCTTCCCCACATAAACTGGTTGGATGTACTTCCAAGCTGCCTGGAGCTGACTACAACAAAAAGAAAACATAAAATTATATTGTAAATTAACAGGTTATATATTATATGATTCTGTTGCTATGAAGTTCTACAATATACAAATGTATAAGCACAGTTAACAGATAAATGGTGTCAGGGTTAGAGGAAGAGAGTATAGGAACAACAGCAGACTGCTTGTAGAGAAGTGAAACAATTCTGTATTGCATTATCATGTGACCAACCTAACATTATGCAATTGTCAAAACTCTGGAACTATATAGCACATTAAATGAATCTTAATGTTTGCTGATTTCAAAGAATTTATTTAGGATTTCAGAAAATTTCAATGTACAACACTGAATGTGAAAAAAAAATCTTCTATCTGTATGCAAAATGCACTAAACAACTTTATTAAAAGGGATAGAAGAAATGGATAATAATCTAAGTCATTTTGGAAATGAGTAGACTCTATAACCAGAATAACACAAAGAGATGCTGGTCATCACTGCACCCTAGTTATTAATATCCTGAACATTTGTTCAAATATCATATGATGATCTGGAATATATTAATTTATAATTTAATTTTTCTTCAGAAAAACATGCTTTCTTAAAAACTCACAATAATTTGATAATTATTATAGATAAAATCTTCCATCAATTATGAAACCTTTTCTAAGTAAACTAAGGAAATACTTTCTTAAATGATATCATCAGATCATTTTCTGCATAAGAATACACATAGGAAGGGATGGTGGGATGGCTTAGCAGTTAAGGTGCTTGCCTGCAAAGCCAAAGGACCCAGGTTTGATTTCCCCAGGATGGACGTTAGCCAGATGCACAAGGGGGCACACGTGTCTGGAGTTCGTTTGCAGTGGCTGAAGGCCCTGGTACACCCATTCTCTCTCTCTCTCTCTCCCTCTTTCTCTGTCAAATAAATAAGTAAATAAATAAAATAAAAGAATACACATATAAAAATTGATAGGGAATGGATGCATTTTTAAGCCAAGGAGAAAGGAAAATAGTAGCCCAGAGAGATACTTGTTTTTAACTAGCCATTTCTTATATTAGAAACAAATTCATAAGAAAATTAAAGTCCTAAATATGTTACTTGTTAAGATCTGAAATGAACTTTTAAATATATTTTATTTATTCATTTATTTGAAAGAGAAAGAGGTATAGAGGCTGAGAGAAAAAAAGAGAGAATGGGTGTGCCAGGGCCTCCAGCCATGGCAAATGAACTCCAGATGCATGTGCCTGCCTCCTTGTGCACCTGGCTTATGTGGGCTCTGGGGAATTGAACTGGAGTCCTTTGGCTTTACAGGCAAATGCCTTAACTACTAGGCCATCATCTCCAGCCCAGAAATGAACTATTTTATATCCATGCTTCCTGACTTGTATCCTGATACTTCTTAATGCTATTATCATATTTCATCCTGGAGGCAGAGCTGTAACATTTAAAACCATCTGACAGACAGTAACTATTAACTTAGTATTGGCAATGTTTGTCTGATGTCTTGGGGGACCTGTCAACAATATCTAGCAAGGAAAGAAACCTTGCCTTTCAGAGAATCCTCAAAGGATCTTGCTCCCAAGGAGTGCTTTGAGATGTGGATGATAAGTCTAGTGACTAAAGATGGAAATGTTTATGCAATTTATGTCATTGTTGGGTATTCAGTGGCAGACATTCCATGGTCTAGTATGCCTGTGAAACACAAGATTCTTGTCAAAAACATAATGGAAAACAGAACATTTTGGTAACTTGACAGGATTCAGCAATGATGCTTGAAGTTTCTAGAAACAGTTTTCCCTTTTCCCTCTGGGGAAGACAAGGGATCTTATTTGGGAATTATCATGCTAAGTTTGGCATCAGTAGGAGTGATACATGACCTACTGATGAATAACATTCTCATTATCAAATAGTTTCCTATATCTATTGTTCAGTTTAGCAAGCATATTGGAATGTTAGCAAAGAAATACCTTGTTACTTAAAGAAATACCATTTACATGATAGAAGCCCTAAATCTACTACAGACTTATTCAAGAAAGAATAGAGAAAAGGAACTAAGTTCAGTCTAGATTTCATTTCCACAGCTTGACTTCCTTGGAAGTACACAGAAAATTTAACTTTGGATTTATTATGAATTTTGAGAGTGCAAACTTTATAAATTGATTATAATTTGAGCAGACTTTTAAAAACCCTCTTTCCTTTTCCCCATTACTGATCCTTTGTAGCACATTTATATTGAATTTCATATTGTGTCATTTTTTAACACACATTCATACAAAATTTTGACTTTAGGAAAGGATGAAAATAGGTATTTATTCTATTGTGACACACTTATCATATGAAACTACAAAATAATTATATGGAATTGGATTCATTAAATTATATTCAAGTTATAGGAAATAGCTTATCAGAATCACAAATATTTGATTTCTTTCAAATACAACATTTCTGGGCTGTGGAAATGAATCAGCAATTAAAAACACTTGCAATTTAAGCATGCTGGTCTGGGATGGCCTCCAGTTTGCTATTCCCAGGACCTTCATAAAACTCTGGGCATGGTCATGCATGTCTGTGATTCCAGTGTGCCATGGGGGCAGGTGTGTGTCCCAGGAGCCTGAATCCTGGGCTCATTGAAAGGAAACCAATAACAAAAAATCAAAATAAAATTATACTTACTAAGGTCACCCAGGCCCAGAAACCCAAGTGCTACATCTTCTCTCTCATATGTGGATCCTATTTACAAATGTTTGGACTTGTATGCGAGTTGGAATAAAACTCAGCAGCAGAGGCCAGTAAGCTAGAAAGGGGATATAAATGGAATAGAAAGGGAGGGGGCACTTAAGAGAATGGTATTTTATATATGTAAGTGGAAGAACAGATTACTGGAGTAGAAAGGCCTAAGTGAGGTCAGAAGAGATTGAGTAAAGGAAGGGTCGGGGAGGGTTAATCAAAATATAAGAGGGTATGAATAAGTCATATATAAACTTACTTTTGGACAGTGTTATACCCAGAAGCCATAGATTGTCACTGGAAGATTTTCAGTGCCAGGGATGGGATACCTTCCAGTGAGTGAGTTGTTGGCAAGGGAGGTCTATGATGCCTCCAAAACATTACAGGCTATTGCTGAGGATCTTGGTTTCCCATCAGGAATAGTTGGTCAGACCCTATTGCTAAAGATTCCACACACTTGGGCTGCAAGATCACTGAGAAATCTTGTTTGAGCTGAGCTGAAAACATCCTCCATGTAGACCAGCTGACAGAAAGGTGGAAAGAGCTATGCTGCATGCATCTCCATGGCAGTGAGAGAAGTCACCAATGGAGATAAAAACAGCAGATACCCCAAGCCTTAATTTTTGGCCATACAGGCCAAATGAGACAATGGGTACAATAGTGGCATGTCTGTTATGGGGAAACCAACTGTTCTCTAATTGGACTAGAGGCTTGCTCCATGAGAAGGAATAAATGCCTGATACTGAAAACCTATGACAGTGGGAGGGAGTAATAATGAGCCCTAGGTGTGTCTGGCTAAATGCAAATATTATGTTCACCTAACTGCCCAATAAGCACTTCTCTTAATGTTCATACCCATATATTAATGCTACTTTCACTTTTGGTTAGAGAAGCATCTCTTTTCAAATGGTGGTGACTCTGAAATGACTCAGAAGGCACCATAGTGCTGAGAAAAAGTTACAGAGGAGTTCTCAGCACTGAAATATCTCTATCACATCTTCCAAGGCTCAGGGTCCATTGTGGAAGAGGGTGGAAACAATGTAAGAGCCAAAGGAAGGCTAGGACTCTTTACAATGCACTCTACCAGACACAAAATGGTCTGGATATCCATGATCTTGCAGTGCCTGATACTACCTACACAAGACCATGATAATAAAAGGAAAAGGTGATGATATCAAAATAAAAGACCAACTGATTGAGAGGGGGAGGGGATAAAATGGAGAGTGGAGTAGAGAAGGGGAAAGTGGGGGGATTACCATGGTTTATTGTCTACAATAATGGAAGTTGTCAATAAAAATTTTTAAAATAAAGAAAAGAAAAGAAAAGGGAAGAATGCTTTACAATACTGCCTTCCAAGCACAAAGTGGTTGTGGCATTCATGATCTCACAGATGCTACCTCACCACACCTACATAATAAGAGGGTGACATCAAAATAGAAGTGAGACTATCTATAAAAAAGAAGGACTTTGGCATTTGTTTGCAGCAGCAAGAGACACTGGCATACCAAGGTATACATACATACACATGTGCACATGCACACACACACACACACACACACACACCTGCATTCACACACACATGCAAATAAATAAATATAATTACTGAAAAGTTTAAATTCTAAAGAAACAAACAAAAACAGCTCCAGAAAGAGGGAGACACCAATTCAAAGTAGTGCTCAGTTGAGCAATAGAGAATACCCAAAGGTGTCCTCTGGCCTGCACACCACACATAACATACCACACTGCATGCAATCTACACAAACATGCAACAACAACAACAAAATTAAACATTAATTTTAACATGTTTTACTGTGTTACAGGTTGAATTAAAAATTAAAAGTGACACAATAATTTTCTGTGTTATAAATACAATTTTTATTATGGTAAAGTTTATTTATTTATTTACATCATTATTAGCATCCAAATAATTGGGCTTCATTATGGTGATTTAAAACAAATTTTGATTTTTGTTCTCCTTTCCCCCCTTTTTCAACCCCACTTCTCTCCCTATGCCCTCTCCCCATAATAGCCTTCTTTCTGCTGTGTTTATCTTTTGTTTTGTCTTCTAACCACCCTATACCTCACCTCTTGTTCAACAATTTGTCTTCTATCTCAAATTGTAACCTAGACTAATTCTCACATTCCCTTATTTACATAATACAAACATTAAAATTAGGATCCTCACTTGAGAAAAAAAAAACATGATTTTTTTGTCTTTCTGGGCCTGAGTCACCTCATTTACTATAAATTTTTCCAATTTCATCCATAATCTTGAAAATTTTATAATTTCATTTTTCTTTATAGCTGATCAAAACTCCATTGTGAATATGCACCACATTTTCAGTATCCAGTCACCAGTTGATAGACATATAGTTTGATGTCATTTCCTGGATGTTGTGGATAGAGCATCTATAAACATGGATGTCTAAGTATCTCTGTGGTAGGATATAGAGTCCTTTGTGCATATGCCCAGGGGTGGTATAGTTTTAATTTTTTGCTTTTTGATAAATCTATACACTGATTTTTTTAGTAGTGGGTGTGTCTGTTTACAGTCCTACCAACAGTGAATAAGAGTTATTTTTTCTCACAAACTCACCTTCATTTGATTTATTAATAGCCATTCTGACTGTGATGAGAAGAAATCTCAAATTAGATTTAATTTTCATTTCCCTGATGGGTAATGATGTTGAAAAAAAATTAATATCTGTCAGTTATATGTTTCTTCTTTTGGGAACTCCCTATTCATTTCATTAGCCTATTGATTGATTGGGAGGTTTTGAAATTTCACAGTTCTTTCTATATTCCAGATCAACTTCCTGTCAGAGGAAGAGCTGACAGAATTTTCTCCCATGGTAGGCTTTCTGTTTGCTCTACTGATGATTTTGTTTGCTGTGCAGAAACATTTTTTCCATTTAATGTCATCCCATTTGTTAATTCTTGGGACTATTTTCTGTGTTATTGAAGTTCTTTTTAGAAAATTCTCATCAATACTCATAAGTTTCAGTATATTCTTTATGTTGCTCTAGTGTGTTCAGTGTTTCTTGCTTTACACAAAGTCTTTAATCCATTTTGAATTGTTCTTTGTGCAGGGTTAGAGATATGGGTCTAATTCCATTTTTCTACAGGTGAATACTTGCCAGCATCATCTGCTGAATGGGCTTTTTCCAGTGTGTTTTTGATGCCCTTGTCAAAACCAAATGACCATAGCTGTATGAATTTATTTTGGGGTACTCTATTCTATGCCACTGGCCTATATGTACATTTCTGTGCCAACACCATGTTGACTTTATCACTATGTCTCTTTAGTATTATTTTCTATAAGGAAATGTGATGCTTCCAGCAGTGGACCTGGGTTTGGATTCCAGGGCCCATATTCAAGCCAGATACTTGTGACATGAGTGTCTGTAATCCTATCTCACTTACAGCAAGAAGATAAGCAAAGACAAGAGCTCCCAGGACAACTGTCCTGACAAATGCAGTTGTTAGCAATGAGAGACCCTGCCTCAAAGTAAAATGACAGAACTGCTTAATCTCAAAGTATAATGCAGCGAAAAATATAGCCAAGGCTTAGGAGACTCTTCCATCTTTATAGTTAGCTACCCAGGATGGTAAAGAACTTTTATTGATTTATAAATCAAGCAAAGAGAGATTTTGAGGTTTAGTAATTTTTTGAAGTAAGGAATCATAAAAAGTAAAGCATATCTCAATACATTTATTTTCCAAGTCAAAAGCAACACTATTTACCAAATTATAGGGTCTAACTTCTTTTGCCAGCACCAAGTTCCACTTGGCTGCCTAAGGAAATGTTAACAGCTTCTTAATAGCTTCCCTCACTGGGATAATCATATACATTTAAGGTAAATAAAAGGCCCACAAAAATCTCTTTTTTTACACCTACAAGTCACTTCTTTAAGAAACTTCTCTCACAGGATTTTATGTCATACTTTCTACATGCATAGGCTCTGTATCTAGAGGTTGAACCACCACATGGAAAAATATTTTAAAGCAAAAGCTGCATTTGTCTTAAATATGTATGGACATTTCCTATAAACATTTTCTTAAACAATACTGTATAAGAACAGTTTACAAACAATCATGTTAGGTATTCTAAATAATAATAAGTAATCTAGAATATGGAATGGTTACTTACCAGTATACTAATACTGGAGCATTTCCCAATAAATTTGAGAATCCTCTCCTATAACTGGTATCCCTGGAAGATCCTGGAAAGAGTGCCTCATGGATATAAACTAGTAACTCATTAAGATTTACAAAGGCAAGTATGGAATGAAACCTAATTGTGCTTAAGAAATTGCCTAATAATATTCTTTTGCTTTGAGTATGGGAAGCTGATTGGCCAAAGAACAGATATTAGAGATTTTTTCATTATTCTTTTTGTTTCATTTAGGTAAACATTTAATAGTTAATGTGTGTTGTTTAAAAACTAATTAGGAAGAGGTGAAATCACTGGTATGGTGACACATTTCTGTCATAAATGTATTAATCTACATAATTTTGCTTGAAAGAAGGAACTAAGATATTTTTGGAGGTAATAATTGTATTTAAGTAACTAATCAATCACTTTTCTGCTTTTATAATCTCATCTATATCTTTTTATTGACAATTTTCATACATAAGGAAATAAAAGAATGGTCTTGGGCTGGAGAGATATATTAATGGTTAAGGCACTTGCCTGCAAAGCCTAAGGAGACAGGTTCAATTCCCCAGTACCTACATAAGCCAGATGCACAAGGCAGTGCATATATCTATAATTCATTTTCAGAGGCCCTAGCAAGCCCATTCTCTCTATCTGCCTCTCTCTCTACTCTCTCTCTCTCTCTTATACAAATAAATAATTAAAATATTTTAAAAAGAATTGTCTCCAAAATGAGCAGTATTCTAAATTTAAAAGCAAAAATTATACTTACATAGGTCATGCATAGGAGAGAGGGCCACTCTAGACCAATACTTGAGGCCACTCAGGAACTTATAATTCAAATATTAGAACTCTTTTGCCATGCAAAGAAGCCTGGGACATGTGAAGATGCATGTTTGTATATAGACTATGCTTCTACTATGCTTCTGTGAGTCTTGTGAAAAAACTCTCTCTCCTAGAGTATATGTAGGCCAGCAACACTTTTCAACAAACTCAATCATTATGCCATCAGTTCTAATTTTCTAGATCCTTCCAGATCCTGACAGATTGACAATTTATATTGATATTGTATATATATGACATTAATCATGTATACACATACATGCATACACACATATATATTCAGTGCTTTTGTTTATATTTTTTTTTAACATTTTATTTTATTTATTTATTAGAGAGAGGGAGAAAAAGAGAGAGAGAGAGAGAGAATGTGCATGTGGAGGGAACTCCAGACACATGTGCCACCTTATGCTTCTGGCTTATATAGGATTTGAATAAATAAATTTGAATTTTTGAATAAAATCTGGGTCCTTAGGCTTCTCAGGCAAGCACCTTAACTGTTAAGCCATCTCTCCAGTACTTTGAATTCTAACATAAATAATTTGGTCTCATTTAGTATAGTTACAAAGGTTGCAATTATAACAAATATATAATTCCAGCATGTTTTTATCACATTAAGAATCCTATCTCTAGAAATAGTCATCCCCTATCTCCCTAGCCCTAGCTCCTACAAACCATTAATTTACTTTTTCTTTCTACAGATTTGACATGCAAGGGATTTCATATAAATGAAATACTACTAGGTCCTCTGTCTGTATGTTTGTAGCTTAATTTTTTTAAGGTTCACCTTAACCCATACTTTATTTATCTGCATTTCACTTAATTCCGTTATTTTAAGGACATTGGGTTCCTTCTACTTTGGGACTATTATGAATAATGCTGCTACAAACATTCATATGTAGGATTCGGTAGAATTTATGTTTTAAAGTCTGTTTTCTCTTTCACGTGTTTGCAGTTCTGGGGGGGGGGAGGATGAACTGCTGCATCATGTGATTCTCTTTGCTTTTTTGAGTAGGCCAAACTATTTTCCAAAGTGGCTAAATGATTTTACACTGCTACCAATTCCAATTCATTACGTTTTCACTGTATTTTTTTGTGATTTTGTGATTTTGTGATTCTTTAATTAGCTTTGTTGAGGTAAAATTGATACACATTAAATTGCACATATTTATTTTACTTTAATTTTGGAAACTGCAGATGGTTAATGTACACAATTTGATGAGTTTGCACACATGCCTACATTCTTGAAACCAGGATAATAATCAAGGTATTGATGTATCCATAGCCCGCAAATTCCCCCTCCAACTTTTTGTATGGCAAGAACACTTAACATGGGATTTATTATTAACACACTTCATTTATTTTATTGTATAGTACAGTGATATTAATGCCATATGTATCCATCACCTCTAATGGTTTCTTCTTTTATGCAATTTTTTTCACATTAAGAGCACTTAAAATGAGGTTTACCCTCAATGCCTTTTTAAGTACACAATACAGCATTATTAACTATATTCATTATTTTGCACTCAGATCTCCAGAATTTACTGATGTCACAAACTGAAGCTCTTAACATAAATAAATTCAGCACAGCAGTAAAAGTCTAGTTTTATATTCTGAAATTGATCCCATGTAACTGTCTTTTTGTATTAGAATGAGACTTTTGATCATTGTAGCGTTGCAATAAGTTACACAATTCAGAATTGTGAATTCTCCAACTTTGTCTATTAATTTTTTTCCTATCTTGTACTTTTTCAAACTCTTTTTTCTATCTTCTACTTTTTCCAACTCAATATGTATTTTACAGTCAACTTTTAATTTCTATCAAAGGCAAGCATGATAGGGATTGCATTGGCTTTAGAATATTGCTATTTATCAATAATAAGTCTTCTAATCTGTGGACACTAAATATAGTTTTCATGTCATTCAGTAACATTTTAGTGTTTAAATTATAAGTCTTATACTTCTTCATCTAACCTTGGGTATTTTATTCTACTGATATTATTGTAAGTAGAATTGCTTCTTGATTTTATATTTATTTATTGCTAGACTATTGGAATGAAAATTATTTTCTCACTTTCATCTTTTATCTTTTAACCTTGCTGGACTATTTTATTAATCTTGCTATATAGCAAATTCTTCTGAATTGCAATATTCCCTCCTGGAGGAAGAAGAAAAGAGGAAAGTCATGTATGGGGAAGCTGAAGCTTAAAAGGTCACACACCCAATATCCAAAATTATACAAGCAGCAAGCAACTGTAGAGGAACAGGTTCTGACCAGTGTTAGGTAGCAATTTTCTAAACTTATAAGATTGCAAGATCATTCCCTAAGGATATATATAAAGGTAGACAACTGCATGAGTGAAGAGGAGTGTTTGACCAGCCTACTTGGCTGTAAGTCATTTAGTGAGGACCAGTGATACAGTGTCCATTAATTGGAACCTCTGCTGGGATGGGCTTTTCAGCTATGCAGCCACCTTTGAGTCATCCATGTTCCTGTTATCAACCCCTCACCCTGCTCTGTACAAAACCCCAATAAACTCACTTATTCACCAAACACAGTTCGGTGCAGCCATGCTTTGGTCTGTCATCTGTGCCCTGTATCATTTAAATAAACATGTTTTCATAGCTCCCCAGTGAAAAACTTTCATCTGACAAATCCTATTAAGTTTTCTGAAGTGTATGGGTTCTGTAATATTACCATCATTTTCTTTTCACTTTTCACTGTTCTCAGATGTGTGTACATGTACAAATTCAATCTACTTACTTCAATTTTTCTTCTTGGGCATATGTCATTTAATAGATATGACCATTGTCAGGAGAATAGCTGGCAGTTTTAGGGGTTCTGAACATTATTAATAGTTTGTGGCATCAGAGTAGAGGTTTACAATTAGTCATTACAAATTACAAGGATGGGGTCTGGGATGGAGTGAAGTGGTAAAAGGAAGAGAGCAAGTGAATTTTGATATTTAGAAGAGTGAGTGAGGATTGTGAGCTTTTTATTGTTTTTTTTTTTTTTTTTTTTTTTTTTTTTTTCAAGGTAGGGTCTCACTCTAGTTCAGGCTGACCTGGAATTCACTACGGAGTCTCAGGGTAGCCTCCAACTCATGGTGATCCTCCTACCTCTGCCTCCCGAGTGCTGGGATTAAAGGCTGCGCCACCAGGCCCAGCTCAAGATTGTGAGCTTTTAATTGTTTACCAGTGCAGCTGAAACAAAATCTAAATATCTTAGACAAACCAGAACATATGATCAATTACAACAGATTATCAACACAGAGAATTTCAAGTAAAATAAAACAAAAGGAAAAGGAAGGGACAGAAGCTATGGTGCCAGAAGGTGCCTATGGACACAGAAGACAGACCAAAAAAGCAAGATGAGGAAAGATATTCTACAGTCATAGGTTAACTGGAAGTATGGGTTATGAAGCAGTTACCTAGGGTAATATAAGGTTCTGCTATGTAATGGATGTATGAACTTGAACAAGTTGCTTATTCTCTTAGTATCTTAGTTTACTCATCTGTAAAATAGGTTTACTTATAACTTTATCTTATAGTTGTTAATGTGGGTGATAGGAATAAAAACGTATCTATTTAAAATAGTATTAGTCACATAGTCTGCTATGCAAATATAAGTCATGAGTATAATCTAAATATCTGCAGTGTTTTTTGTTTGTGTTTGCTTCTTGAATAGGATTATATCTTGACAACTGACCATCAGAAAGTACAGAAGCTTATCAGTAGTGGGATTTCAACAATGAGGGTTTTAAAAAAAATTCATGTTGTTGGCTATAGTGTAACTGTGATGGAAAATCTTGATTGGACTGAAAGGTGCTTATGAGACTAGGAAAGCACTTTACTGGATGTATTTGTGAGGATGCTTCCAGTGAGGATCAAACATATGCCTTGAGTATGGGCAGCACCATTCCATAGGATGGGGTCTGGGATGGAGTGAAGTGGTAAAAGGAAGAGAGCAAGTGAATATAGTATTATTTCCCTCATTCCTGGCCACTATTACTGATTCACTATGGCATACACTACCTGTTCTGATGAACTGAAACCTCTGAAATCACGAGGCAAAGTATGTTTCTTTCTATATATTGCTTGTTTGAGGCATTTTTGTCACAAAAAAATATTCTGACTAACACAGCAATGAGACTAAGCTGTAATGTATTTTCTATGGTCTAAGACTTCAGCCTTGATCTTAGTGGCTTTCTCTGTTTTTTTCTAGAAAATTTACTCAGAAACCTTTCACTTTCTTTTAAAAATATAGCCCTAGGAGAAAAGTTCTAAAAGAAATACTATCTGCTCTTATTTAAAAAAAAAAAAAAAACATTTATTTATTTATTTATTTATTTATTTATTTATTTATTTATTTGAGAAAGAGAGAGGGGTATATGGAAAAAGAGAGAGAAAATGGGCCACTATGGCCTCAAGCCACTGGAAACAAACTCCAGAAACATGTGTCACCTTGTGCATCTGGCTTACGTGGGTACTGGGAAATAGAACCACTAAGTCATCTCTCCAGCCCTTCTATCTACTCTTTTAAAGGGACATAAGGTTGGTCAACAAGGTCTTTATAGAAAGAAATCATCAGGTCCTCAACAGTAGTTCCAAGGAGTAACTGTTGATTGATAATTTTGCTCTACTTGCACATTTTAATCTCTGAGAAACATCTTTTTTTCTTCTTTCTCAAGCATCCTCTTTGTTCTTTCTCAAGGGCATGCAACAGAAACATTGTAAGATATTATGGAAGGCCACAAATTACCTTTTTTTATAGGTAGGGTAACTCTTAGGCAGTATTCTATATATGTCAAATGTCAAATATCATCTAGTATTTTTCTTATTAAATCACTTTCTTTACCATAAGTAGGAAAGATTTTAGATAAATTATTTTTCTAGTTGTCTTTTATTGTCTTTTTTTTTTTTTTTTTTTTTTTTTTTTTTTTTGGTTTTGCAAGGTAGGGTTTCACTCTGGTCCAGGCTAACCTGGAATTAACTATGCAGTCTCAGGGTGGCCTGGAACTCTCGGTGATCCTCCTACCTCTGCCTCCCAAGTGCTGGGATTAAAGGCATGAGCCACCACGCCCAGCTTTATTATCTTTTAATGGTAGAATATTTACTTATATCCACTAGCTATAAATTTGATAGGAATATTTTTAATCAGTTGTCTAAGAGTGTTAGCTATTGGAAGAACATCACAGAAAGTGTAACTATTTTGGGTTTAAAGAAAAGTCACCCTTTTCTGTTTATTAAAATCATTAAATAAGTGCAGCTTGAATTAAAGGGAATAAGCAATCAGTGAGATTTATTGATGTATGTGCCCACTCTTAGCCAAATAACAGAGGGGAGGGTTCTCTCTGGAGTTTATTGGTTTTCTATGTATGGGAATCTAACTTGGTTCCTAATACCAGGTATGAGTTCCCCCCCACTGAGTGGGTATCATATCCAATCTCAGAACAACTTGTTACCTGCCAGCATAGGTTGTATGTCGCTGTTGCACAGGTGCATACATTTTGCCTGCCTGGGTTGTGGTGTCTTCAGCAATCGGATCTTACCTTTTAGCTATGGCAGGTAACCAAATGGTGTGGCAATGGCCCACATTATTTTGGAAACCTCATGTGTCTCCCTGACTAGCAGATCACTGTGAGGGGCAAACCAATTCTGGCCCTTGGATTTATCAGCCACAACTCATGGTTTTAGGGTCAAGCTTTCTTCACTTTCCTTAAAGCTCTTCTGTTTGTGTTTCTCTCCCCTTTATTGAGGGTTTCATCTTGTAGAATGCTATCCAGGAGGAAGGTCTCTATGGTACTAATTCATGTTGATATTACTTTTATGTAATCCACACTCCCTATCTTCTACCCTCCAAATACCTTTCCACCCCCTTTCTTTTTTATTTTCTTTTCATGTAATCTCTCTCTCTCTCTTTTTGAGAATCTGTTTCTCTTACAGATGGTGGAAAATACTGGGGCAATCCAGGATACATCAATTCATCAAGAACAGATAGCCAATTACATACCACCAGGAGACAGATCACCTCCACCACATCTGTTGAATCCCAGGAGTTATTGCATAGGAAGGGGGCACACGAGTAAGGCTCTCATTGCTAGCCTGGAAAGCAGTTCCAAGGAGATGGTGACAGACACTGTGGTCACTCAAATCTCATTAAATCAGGGATCCAATGATTAGAGAATTCAACACTAAATCAGAATTCTAACACTACCACAAAAGCTCAGGGAACATTGCCAAAGAAGAACCTGAAAGATTTTAAGAACTTCAGGGTGGGTGGGATTAGCCCGAGGCACAATCTCCCTTTCCACAGAGACTGAGGTCTTCAGGACCCCATAATGAATACCAAAAATACCATTGAAAAGGACCTTTAGTAGAATGGGGGTGGATAGAGAGGAGATGAGTGCAACTTTCTTATAAAAAACTAACTTATTTGAAGAAAATCTTTAAGGTAATGATCAGATGTTGGCCCATTTATAACTTTTTGGCCTTTATATAGGATGAAGCCATCTATAATTGTCAAATGTTAGAGTGGGTATGGATTTAAAATTTGTCACAAATCAGTTGATATGATATCTGAATTTAGAAGACTTAGTCATTAGCCTAGAGCTAGGTCTAACTTCTTTATGAAGGCTCTTTTCCAAATAGGAGGTAAACTTGTACAGTTGATAATATTTTGCATTAAGTTCTTTGCTGTTTAGAGGACTACTAGTATGCCTTACTCTGTAATTATAAAGATTTAATTTCTATTAAATATAAAAATTAGAAGGTATTTGTGACATTTAAGATGAGTATTTTTCACTAAAAATGAATTATCATAAGGCTTTGCTGAACCTTGCTTCAATGTTCAACATAGATTTATTTATAAAATATTGAATTGATTTACAGGAGTTTTGCCAGTTTCACCTTATAGCAGTGTCTGCTTTTCCCTGTGAATGGCCTCCATATTGTTTTGTGTAAAAATTTCAACTGGGAGGCTAGATAGATGGCTCAGTGATTAAAGTGCTTGCCTGTACAATCTAACAACCATGGCTGGATTCCCCAGTACCCACATAAAGCCAGATGGACAATGTGGTGCATGCATCTGGAATTTTTGCAGCAGCACCTAGAGATTCTGGTGTGCCTATTCTCTCTGTGTCTTCACTATATTTCACTCTGCTTGCAAATAAATAAATAAAATATTTTTTAAAAATTCAGCTGGGTAACCATCCTGCATACTGAAGAAGAGTTGCATGAATAGCCTTTAATGTTTTGGAGGCTTCATGGACCTCCTTGGCCAACAACTCACTGGAAGGTAACCCATCCCAGGCACTATTGCCAAGGCCCTTGGTTTCCCTTGAGAAACAGATGGTAAGACCCTATTGCTAAAGACATATCTTGCCTGAGTGGCAAGGTGACTGAGAAAGCAAGCTGGTGCTGAGTAGAAAACCTTCTCCCTATAGACCAGCCAACTGAAAGCTGGAAAAATCTGCACTGCATGCAGCTGTATGGGAGACAGAAATCATCAGCCGTGAAAATAGTGGACACTGGAAAACTCAAGTTTGGCCAGACAGGCCCAATGACCTACGGGTGCAATAGTAGCATGTCTGCTCTTGGTGAAGCCAAATGCTCCCTAATTGGACTGAAGCCCCTCTCTATGGGAGGGAATGCATGTCTGGTACTGAATAAACTAGTCAAAAGTCTATGGCAGGGGAGGTCATGAGCCTTAGGGGTAGAAAGCCTGCTTTTGTCTGGCTAAATGTACATATTATTACCAGCAAACTGCCCTGAAAGCACTACACTTAATGTTCATATTCACATATTAATGCTACTCTTACTTCTGATTAGAGAAGCTTCTCTTTTCAGATGGAGATGACCACTGGAATGACCCAAAAGGCAACATAGTGCTGAGAAGAAGGGATGGAGGGGTGTCCAGCACTAAAACATCTCTGTCACACCCTCCAAGGCTCAGAGTCCATTGTGGAAGAGGGCACGGAAAAGAAGGGCCTACTGGTGGAAAGTAGCAATGAGCTTCTAGAAAAAATTCCTTTGAGGAAAATAATATGCTTATTGGAAACTTCTAGTGAAAGAGTTTCATTTGAAGACCTGATTTCAATTGCTGCTTATGCATAAAATGGGTAATTTATCATTTTAAATTATTCAAATTTTTGCAATAAGTACCTTTTAATGCATTCTAAATGGCCATTAGGCTAAGTTTACTTTATCTAGAACGACTAATATAGTAACCAAGCACATGCAATACAATAAGCTTTTATCTCAGTTTCACAAAGAGAAGCAAATTATAAAACCACGTCTACTGAAAGGGATGTTGAAGTAAACTATCTTACCATTATAGCAAGTTGCACGGGTTATGTGAGGATAAGCTAAATGACCAGACCTTTCCCCAACCAGGCTTTAGACCCCAAACTTTGGGCTTTGTTTTCATCTTTGCAGTACTTCACTGTAGCAAGACTATGATTAAACCAGCTTACTGAGAAACTCCCACCACCGAGAACTGATAAAATTTCTCATATCCCACTCAGCTTGCTGGCCTGCCTTCAGCAGGAATTCTTCAAGTTGGTGCAATTATGATCCACTCCTCCCATCATGTTGCCTCTTAGTAATTTCTATCCACTGATCTCTACTTTGCTCCAACTTAGCTGTATTTTTCATCTGTCCTTAAAGTATTTGGAATTGAGATCAATTTTATACTGAAATCTTTAACCCTGTACTACAATAATTCCTTACTACTTAACTTACTACTAACTTACTACTTACTACTTAACTATACTATCCAGCCCTGTTTTCCTCTGACATAGATAAGATTGAAGAGAACTCAATATATACTTGCCAAATATCATTCATTATGTTTGTAAGACATAAAATTAATTATTATTAGGAAGCCAATCTGAATCCTGGCCACATCACACTGTACACAAAGGGCTATATTTGCTTTGTTTTTGTAGGTGCTCATGGGCCATGCATTGCGTATTAGAGGAGGAAGGATGTGACAGTAAGAAAGAAGATGATCTATCTCCTTGAATAAACACTGTTTGGAAATGGGTAAACAAGCCAACTGCCAACTGATATTGCTTAAATCAGGGGATGTGGAAGCATAGTAGTTTGGACATACTCTGTATGTCCTGTCCCCAGGATTTGACTCAGCCCTAGAGCTGCCTCCACTTTAGTACAGAACAAGAGGCCTAAAGGGGCAGCAAGGGCCTAGGATGGCCCAGCCCAATACTCCATGTAATCAGCTTCTCAGGAGCCCTCCTGTTGTCATAATTGAATATAGACCACAATGATACCATAATAAAACTTCTTAGCACAAAATATTGATTGGCAAGGCAGGAGAATTTAAAAATCCAACTGCAGAATATATCTGCTAAACCATCTTTTCATTGTCAAATAAGGTTTCTCTGTTGGGGGGTGTATAGTGGCATCAGGGACAAAGACCATATGAAAAAAGACCTATGAATCCCCCCCAACCCAGCTGTGCTACCTATAAGCTACCAAAATACGATCCATACGTTGTACTCTGTCTCCATGTTCACATCTGCAGAAAGAGGTGATGTGAAAGATGCCCGATCCTTTTGTTATACAGTTGATCAACATGACTGAGAACCTTACATATCCTTCACATAAAGCTGGCCCTGTGACACACAGAGTAAGTAACAGTCTGGTTGGAGACAGGAAAAATGGTGGTTTTGCGATCTAAACATTAGAAATAATAACCTTTTGCCTTCACTTTTTTTGGCAAAGATGTTCTTGACAAGGAAGTAGAACTTGGGGACTTGAGAGTATACCAAAAACTAAAGGTCATGGGGCATGGCCTTGTGGATTGTGAAAAGGGAATTGATTTTCATCAAAGTTGGTGGACAATTAATCCACATGAAATTAACACTGCACCAATGGTAACTGTTTTTCTATTATATTTTGTAGAAGAAAAGCAAGGGGTAAATTAGTCCTTTATAGGTAGCACAAAAATATACACACAGTCCTGAAAGAGTTCATCAAAGAGCATTAGACTCATTAATGGTTTGGCAACAATTTACTTTTGTCAGCTGATTTCTTCAATTAAAACATAAACTGATATGCAACAAAATTGAGCCTCCATGGAGGTTATTTATATTTTATTGCATAGCTACTAGTGTTTCATTGATTTCTTCAGACAAAGGGGACCCTTTTACAATGTTGCTTATTTGTACTTGGGGAATTACAACAGTTATTGAAGGTGAAGTGCCGTTAGGTTGATTTCTCTTTAGATAATACATGTGACTAAAATGTTTCCAGTCTACAAAAAAAAAGTATATTCATGTCATGCTAATTGCCAAAATCAGATATAAAGAGCATATGAAAAGTCAATGTAGGACTTCCAGGTAAGATGGCAGCATAGGAGCCACACCAAACCATATCAGGGAGGGATTTAAGCTAAACTACAGCAAAATACACTTCTTCTGAAAAGTGCAGAATATTTTTTCCGGTGAAACTGTGGAAAAGCAGGAGATGGCCAGAATCCCACTGTGGAGCTTGTGGCCCAATCCTCGGCAGCCTGATCTGCTGCAGCCCCAACCACCAGGTATGCCTATCAGCAGCAATAGAGACCAAACAAGGGGACTTTCCAACTTCATAGTTGTCCTTGCGGAGCCCAGAAAACTAAAAAAAAGTCTGCTGAGCTACTGAAAGAGATAAGGGAACAGTGTGAGCAACTACAGGCTTCCTGAACTGGCCCATCCACCAATCATCAGAACAGTGAACAGCCAGCATTCAGCTCCCAGCAGCAGTGCAGCCAGCACAGCTGAGCCAAGCTCAAGCTCCACAGCTCAACACGAGCAGCACATTGAGCACAACTGAGCCCAGTGCATCCAGCACAACTGAGCCCAGCATATCCAGCACAACTGAGTCAAGAGCATCCAGCACAACTGAGCCCAGTGCATCCAGCACAACTGAACCAAGCTCAAGCTCCACAGCTCAGGGAACAAGGTGGACACTCATAATTGGTGAGTTTGGAAGCCACACCAAAAGGTAACAAGGCTGGCTGACCAAAAAAAAAAGGTACATAGGCCTGCATTGGAAGTGCTAATCTCTCTTTCCAGTTCAGGGCAGGTTATGGGTTACATATTTGTGGTTGGCTTTACCATTTTCAAATAAGCTGAACATGAGGTGTTGAATATTGCTGCCTTTAAAATTTTTAGATTTATAGGGCCTCTATCTTTTGCTTTTGTCATTATTGGGGGCAGGGTCTGATCCAGATCCAGGCTGACCTGGAACCCAATTCAGAACAGAATCCTCTACCTCCTGGCTGACAGGATTAAGGGTGTAGAGCAACACACACCCTTAGGGATTTTGGCCTTATAAGACTGGTTGTTTTAATCCCCACACTTGTATACTCTGTGCTCATTTTAATTGAATGTGTATTTTGCTCAATTTAACTTTAGAACTTGTCAGTAAATTGTTCCACTAGTCCACTGCAATACTTGCTTAACAAGCAAACTCAACACCTAGGATTACTTCTGAGGGTGAATTTCGGTACAAGTCCTACACTTAGCACCTTAAACTCATATCCTGAAAGCATATAAAGGTGGATTACCACATCTAAGAATGCTGCAGAAAAACAGAAAACCTAAGCATCAAATCAATCCAGGATGCAAAAGTCACTACATTATAATACAAGAAACACAAACAATCAAGACAATGCAATCCCACCAAAAGTTACAAATCCATCAGAATTGTTCACAAAAGAGATGGTTTTAGATAAGTTCCTGACAAAGATTTCAAAAGAATGATGTTATCTATACCCAGGGAAATGAAAGAAGAAATGAAAGGAATCAGAGAAGAAAACAAGGGAATTAAAAAATAAAACAAACTCCTGAAAAAGAACACAGGAAATGAGCTTAATGAAATAAAATGGTTATTACAGGACATGAGTAAGGAAAGAGAAATAATGAAGAAAAACCAGGCTGAAATCCTAGCTCTGAAAAACACAGTCAGTGAAATAAAAAACTCTGTGGAAAGTCTCACCAACAGAATGGATGAAGGACAGGGGAGAATATCTAAACCAGAAGACCAGGTAGCAGACCTAATACAGTCCAACAAAGAGAAAGACAAGCTAATAGAAAGGTATGAATGGGAATTCCAAGACATCCTGGAAACTATGAAAAGATAAAACATAAGAATTCAAGGTATAGCAGAAAGGGAAGAATTTCAATCCAGAGGCTTAGTAGGTGTTTTCCACAAAATCATTAAAAAAAAAAAATTCCCCAAATTAGGAAAAAATGCCAATGCAGATACAAGAAGCTTTTAGAACATCAAACACACAAAACCTAGAAAGATCCTCTTCTCGCCATATTATAATTAAACTACGAAACATGCAAACCAAAGAAAATATATTGAAAGCAGTTAGAGAGGAAAAGCAAGTGACCTTCAAAGGGAAACCCATCAGGATCACAGCAGATTACTAAACATAAATGTTAAAAGCCAGAAGGGCTTGGAATGATGTATTCCAAGTTCTGAAAGATAAAAACTGTCAACCAAGGTTACTTTATCCTGCAGAGCTATCTATCCAAATTGATGAAGAAATAAGGACATTCCACAACAAAAAACAGGCTAAAGGAATTTATGGCAACTAAACCAGCTCTACAGAAAATACTTGCAGGAATCATTCATGCTGAAGAGAAAGCAAAACACACCCAGCAGGAAATAGGAAAAAATAAACCATACTCAAATAACAGTTAAAACAAGTGAGTAAAGTGAAAACAAGAAGAATGGCAAGAATAAATACTTATCTTTCAATAATAACTCTTAATATTGGGCCTGAATGCCCCAACCAAAAGACACAGACTTGCAGACTGGATTAAAAAGCAGGATCCTAGCATCTGTTGCCTCCAGGAAACTCACCTCTCAATAAAAGATAGAAACCTTCTTAGGGTGAAAGGTTGGAAATGGTATTTCAAGTATTTCAAGCAAATGTGCCTAGGAAATAAGAAGGGGTTGCTATCATAATTTCTGACAGGATAGACTTCAAACCAACATTAGTGAGGAAAGATAAGGAAAGTCACTTTATACTGATTAAAGGAACACTCCAACAGGACGACATTACAATCCTAAACATATATGCTTCTAACATGTGGGCTCCCAATTTCATCAAAAAAACCACTATTAGACTTATGGTCAGAGATAACTCCAAACACAATAGTAGTGGGTGACTTTAATACCCATTCTCATCACTTGACAGGTCTACCCAGCAAAAAATAAACAGAGAGCCATCTCCATTAAATGATGTCATTGAACAAATGGACCTAACAGATATATACAGAACATTCCATACAAAAACTGCAGAATATACATTTTTTTCTCAGCAGCACATGGGATATTCTCTAGAATAGACCATATAATAGGACACAAATCAAATCTTAACAAATACAGGAAAATTGAAATAATCCCTTGTATGCTATCTGACCACAATAGGATTAAACTGCAAATCAGCAACAAGAAAAACTACAGATCATACAGAAATTCATGGAGACTAAACAGTACACTATTGAACAATGTATGGGTCATTGAAGAAATTAAAAAGGAAATCAAGAAATTCATAGAATCAAATGATGATGAAAATACAACATACTAAAATCACTGAGACACAATGAAGGCAGTACTAAGAGGGAAATTTATAGCTCTGATCTCCTATATTAAGAAATTAGAGAGTTCACAAGTAAACAATTTAATGCTTCACCTTAAAGCTTTGGAAAGAGAAGAACAAGGCAAACCAAAAATCAGTAGATGGGAAGAAATAATAAAGATTAGAGCAGAAAGTAATGAAATGGAAACCAAAAACAAACAAACAACAACAAAAAAAAACAATCAAAAGAATCAATGAAGCAAAGAGTTGGTTCTTTGAAAGGATGGACAAAATTGATAAACCCTTAGCAAATCTGACCAAAAGAAAGAGAGAACAGATACCAAAGAAATTCAGAAAATCATACGGACATACTTTAAGAATATATGTGCCTCTAAGTTTGAAAACCTGAAAGAAATGGATGATTTCCTTGATTCATATGACCTACCAAATTTAAATCAAGATGAGATAAACCATTTAAATAAACTTATAACAACTACAGAGATCCAAGCAGTTAAAAAAGGCTCCGAACTAAAAAAAAGTCCAGGCCCAAATGGATTCACTGTTGAATTTTACCAGACATTCTTGGAAGAACTAACACCAATGCTTCTCAAACTTTTCCATAAAATAGAAAAGGAAGGAATTCTACTGAAATCCTTCTTTGAAGCCAGCATCACCCTGATACGAAAACCAGACAAAGACAGATCAAAAGAAGAAAATTACAGACAAATCTCCCCCGTGAACATAGATGCAAAAATTCTCAACAAAGTACTGGCAAACAGAATACAAGAATATATCAGAAAGATTATTCACCCCGACCAAGTAGGCTTTATCCCAGAGATGCAGGGATGGTTCAACATACACAAATGCATAAATGTAATACACCATATAAATGGTCTGAATGACAAAAATCACATGGTCATCTCAATAGATGCAGAAAAGGCATTTGACAAAATCCAACATCCCTTCATGGTAAAAGTATCACAGAAACTGGGAATAAAAAGAACATATCTCAACACAATAAAAGCTATTTATGACAAACCTACAGCCAACATAATACTAAATGGGGAAAAGCTTGAAGGTTTTCCACTAAATTCAGGAATAAGACAAGGGTGTCCACTTTCCCCACTTCTGTTTAAGATAGTACTGGAAGTCTCAGCTATAGTAAAAGGCAAGAGACACTCATAAAAGGAATACAAATTGGAAGAGATCAAATTATCATTATTTGCAGATGATATGATTCTATACATAACAGACCCTAAAGACTCTACCAGCAAATTGTAAGAGCTGATAAACACTTTTAGCAATGTAGCAGGATACAATATAAACACACAGAAATCAGTAGCTTTTCTATATACTAACAACAAACATGCAGCAGATGAAATCAGGGAATCTCTCCCATTCACAATTGCCTCAAAAAAAAAAATCCTTGGAATAAACTTAACCAAGGAAGTGAAGGATCTCTACAATGACAACTTTCAAAAACTCAAGCAAGAAATTGCAGAAGACACGAGGAAATGGAAAGACATCTGATGCTCTTGGATTGGAAGAATCAATATTGTGAAAATGTCAATCTTACCAAAAACAATCTACACATTTAATGCAATCCCTATTAAAATCCCCAATAGCATTCCTCACAGAAACAGAAGAAAACAATCCTAAAATTGATCTGAAAACACAAAAAACCTCGAATAGCCAAAACAATTTTGTGCAACAAAAATGCAGGCTGGTGGTATTACCATACCCGATGTTAAGTTATATTACCAAGCCATAGTAACAAAATCAGCATGAGACTGGCACAAGGACAAACAGGTCAATAAATGGAACAGAATAGAAGACCCAAATATTAACCCAGGCAGCTACATCAACCTGATCTTTGACAAAAATGCCAAAAACATTCATTAGGGAAAAGATAGCCTCTTCAACAAGTGGTGCTGGGAAAACAGGGTATCTGTATGTAAAAGCATAAAAATAGATCTTTGTCTCTCTCCATGCACAAGAGACAAGTCCAAATGGATCAGGGACCTTGATATCAGACCTGAAACTCCGAAACTGATAGAGGAAATGGTAGGGGAAATCTTCAATATATTGGCATAGGCAATGACTTTCTGAATATAACCCCAGTTGCTCAGGGAATAAAACCACTAATCAACCACTGAGACCTTCTGGTATTACAAAGCTTTTGTACAGCAAAAGACACTGTGAGTAGAAAACAGGGCATGGTAACACCAAGAGATGCCCTAAAGGATCTCCTGCACTCCAGACATACTCTTCCTTACCTCCAGGGTGGAGGAGCAGTCCAATTTCCCCTGGTAGTCTGGATCAATCAAAAGGAGTAACACTGTAACTACTTTCTCAGCCTGTGAACTCAAGGGCATCAGGATCCCAAAGTGGCCAGGGGAAGTCTTAAATTCCACTTCAATGGAATGTTCTTTGTGCCTCCTGGCAAAAGCATTCCTCCCTCTGTAACCAAGACTTCTAGGCCAGCAGAGTGTACAGGAAACAAAATTTGCAGGAACAGGAAACAAAAATTTGGCTAATGGGTCACTTGGGGTGATGGCAAATGGTACCATTCCCATTTCCACCCCTTGATTCCTGGACTCGTGGATCCGGGCTATAGCAGAATCAGCACCATATATAGGACGCTGATTCAGAGCATATATAACCTGCTAGAGGACACTCCCCAGCCCTCCAAGCTATTGCCATGTAGTTGACACAGTAGCTGTTTCTTTAAAAAGCCAGTCCACTGCTCTAGAAAGTCAGCTGTTTCAGGGTGGTGGAGCACATGGTAAGAACAGTGAATTCCATGATTATGAGCCCACTGCTGTACTTCCTTAACTGTGAAGTGAGTTACTTGGTCAGAAGCAATGCTGTGTGGAATACCATGATGGTGGATAAGACATTCTGTAAGCCCATGGATGGTAGTTTTGGCAGAAGCACTACCTGCAGGAAAGGCAAATGCATACCCAGAATAAGTGTCTATTCCAGTAAGGACAAAACACTGCCTTTTCCATGATGGAAGAGGTCCAATATAGTCAACTTGCCACCAAGTTGCTGTCTGGTCAGCCTGAGGAATGCTACCATATTTGGGGCTCAGAGTTTGTCCCTGCTGCTGGCAGATTTGCAGTTGGCATTAGCTGTAGCCAGGTAAGCCTTAGTTATTGGAAGTCCATGTTGTTGGGCCCATGCATAACCTGCATCCCTGCCACCATGGCCACTTTGTTCATGGGCCTATTTGGCAATGACAGGGGTGGCTGAGGAAAGAGGTTGACCACTATCCACAGAATGGGTCAGCTTATCTACTTGATTATTAAAGTCTTCCTCTGATGTGGTCACCTTCTGATGAGCATTAACACGGGACACAAGTATCTTTATATCCTTCACCTATCCAGAGAGCTCTATCTACATACACCTTCCTCAAATATCCTTCTCACCAATTTTCCAATTGTGATCCTCCCAAGTCCCAGACCATCAGGCCAGAACATTGACCACAGCCCATGAATCAGTGTATAACTTCACATCTGGCCATTTTTCCTTCCAAGAAAAATGCACAACCATGTGTACTGCCCGTAGTTCTGCCCACTGTGAAGACATCTCTTCACCACTGTCCTTCAGAGTTGTCCCAGAAAGAGGCTGTAATTCTGCAGCTGTCCACTTCTGGGTGTGCCCCCATAACATGCTGAACCATCCTAAAGCATGCTCTAGTCCTCTCCTCCTCAGTCAATTGATCATAGGGCACATTCAATGGTGCTATAAGTGCATGCTCGGGGACAGAAGGTATTGTAACAGGAGTAGCAACCACAGGCTTTTGGGCAACCTCCTCATGTAACTTACTGTGCCTTCAGGGCCTGCTTGAGCCTGATCACAGATATACCACTTCCACTTGATGATTGACTGCTGCTGTGCACATCCAACTTTATGGCCTGGTGGGTCAGATAACACCCAGCTCATAATGGGCAGCTCAAGTCACATAGTAACTTGATGGCCCATTATCAAGTGTTCAGTTTCTACTAAGGCCCAATAGTGGGCCAAGAGCTGTTTCTCAAATAGAGAATAATTGTCTGCAGATGATGGCAGGGCCTTGCTCCAGAATCCCAAGGGCCTCTGTTGTGATTCACCTATAGGGGCCTTCCAAAGGCTCCAAATGGCATCCCTATCTGCCACTGACACCTCAAATACCATTGGATCTTCTGGATCAAATGGCCCAAATGGCAGAGCAGCCTGGACCTGTTGAAGAGCCTTCTCCTGTTCTGGGCCCCACTGAAAACTAGTAGCTTTCTGAGTCACTTGGTATATGGGACAGAGTAACACACCCAAGTGAGGAATGTGCTGTCTCCAAAATCCAAATGGGCCCACTAGACGTTGTGCTTCTTTCTTAGTGGTAGGAGGTACTAGGTGCAACAATTTATCCTTCACCTTAGAAGGAATATCCCTGCATGCCCCTCACCACTGAAATCCTAGAAATTTCACCTAGGTGGAAGGTCCTTGAATTTTGGATGGATTTATTTCCCATCCCCTGATGTGCATATGCTATATCAGCAACCCCAGAGTGGTTTCTCCCTTCTGCTTATTTGATCCAATTAGCATAATGTCATCAGTACAATGGACCAATGTGACATCTTGTGGAAGGGACAAGCTATCAAGGTCCCTGTGAACTATGCTATAACACAGGGCTGGAGAGTTAATATAACTTTGAGGTAAAACAATAAAGGTGTACTGCTGACCTTGCTAGCTGAAGGCAAATCGCTTCTGGTGGTCCTTATGGACAGGTATGGAGAAGAAGGCATTCACAAGATCAATAGCTGGGTACCAGGTACCAGGAGATGTGTTAATCTGCTCAAGTAAAGAAACCACATCTGGTACAGCAACTGCAATTGGAGTCATCACTTGATTAAGTTTCTCATAATCCACTGTCATTTTCCAGGATCCATCTGTCTTCTGAACAGGCCAAATAGGAGGGTTAAAGGTAGATGTGATGGGAACCACCACCTCTGCATTCTTCAAGTCCATTACAGTGGCATTGATTTCTGCAATTCCTCCAGAGATGTGATACTGTTTCTGGTTCATTATTTTCCCTGGTGGAGGGAACTCCAATGACTTCCATTTGGCCTTTCCAACCAAATTAGCCCTCACTCCACAAGACAGAGAACCAATGAGAGGGTTCTGCCAACTCCTAAGTATATCTATCCTAATTATGCATTCTGGACTGGTGAAATAATCACAGGATGAGTTCAGGGACCCACTGTCAGTCTAACATTTGCCAAAACTCCATTGACCACCTGACCTCCATAGGTACCTATTTTAAATCGAGGTCTCCTGGAATCAGTGTTAATTCAGAGCCAGTGTCCAGTAAGGCCTGAAAAGTCTGATTATTTCTTTTTCCCCAGTGTATAGTTACTCTAGCAAAAGACTGCAGGTCCCTCAGAGGAAGGATAGTACTAAGCTTAATACTGAAAATCAGGGATTGTGGGATCCTCAAGGGGACCCAGCCACCCCTTCAATCAAGGGACTCAGAATCTGTAAACTGGCTCAAGTGTGGAAACTGGTTGAGAGGCTTTGATTCTCCGTTGAGAATTCAAAGTGGCCTTTTGGTCTTTTGCTCTGGATCTTTTCTGCTTATACAGATCAAGCAGGAACTTGGTAAGTTTTTTATCTATTTCACATCTGGGAACACCATGATTAATCATCCAGTACCAAAAGTCTACATGAGTCATACTGTTATGAGCATTGTTTTACCTAGGACATCCATTACTGTAAACATGTTCATCTTGCCTTTGGTGATTCAGTGCTGATACTTGGCCCTTGTTACACCGACAGCTACTTAGACCCAATGCATCTAAGTCACCTAATGTAGCAACTGTGGCTCCCACTGTGATGTCTTTTTTACATATTATGGCAACTACTGGCAACTTTAAGTATGCTGGGGCTCTCTTCACAAATCTGTTTCTTATAGTCTTAGTAAAGGGCACATCTTCTGGATGCTCCCATTGTGGAGGTAAAGATGAGTTTTCATGGAAAATCCACTCCAGCATTCCAAGTTCTCTGAGCCTTTTAATCCCTTCATCAATATTAAGCCAAGGGATATCAGGCAGCTCAAGCTCGTTCACAGTAGGCCATCTTTGGATCCATACTTCAGCCAATCAATCAAATTAACTCTTGGCATCTCTTCCAACTGCATGAGCTGCAGTGTTAAATCTAAAATCTCTGCTCAGTGGGCCCATTTCAATAAATTCAGCCTGATCTAATCTTATATTCCTTCTGCTATCATTCCTACACCCTTAAAATCCATTCCCACACATATTCCCCATGCTTCTGCCTGTACAAGTTAGAAAGCTCCTGAAGGTCATTAGGGGTGTACCTCACTTCCTCTTGGGTCATGCTTTCTATCTCACCTTTAGGGGCATGCCTATCCTTATAGGTCTAGAGGCAAAGATGGATGGGCACTGAGAAGCATCAGCACCTCCTGCAGGGAGGGTCATTTCTGGTTCCTCAAAGAAGGCAAAGATGGAGAGGGCAATACTTCAGGGTGTGGGGGTGGGGGTGGGATGCAACTGCCCCTAAAGGAGGGGAAGCCACATCTTCATGGAAAACAACTTCTTCACAATCTGAGAGTTCAGTGCCCCCAGATTCTTCAGGGTCTTCCCACACATCCCACTCTTTTCCAATCAGTGCCCTTACTTTAACTTCTGATAGCTGTGAGGCTGGGAATTGAGCTTATGTTGCAAGTTAGCCAATCTTACAATGAGAGCTTGAGTTTGGTTTTCTGCAATTTGAGCCCTGTTCTGGCTAGAGAGGAGACTCTCCTCCAGGGCACCCATCTTTGCCTATAGAACTATAATGAGGCAAAAGATTAGGCATGCCCCTTCAGATCATGTATGTGAGTCTTAAGCTTGGAAATTTCCTTACTGAGCTTCTTCTTTTCTCTCAGTAGTTTATCCAGAGATGCTAGAAAAAAACAGCCAGCACCATCATTCATCTTACTTTTCCACAAATATTCAAAAGTTAGAAGTATAGAGTCACTTAATTCCTTGCTCCTCACAAGACATGACTCAGGATCACCAAATACATCTACCTCATGGAGTTCTTTAAACAGTGCACACCATGGATTATTAGTGTCCTCCTTATTACCAGTTAAAGTGCTGTCCTTATGACCAGTACAGCCTTTAGTGGCACTGAAGTTGGAGAACCAACTCCAGAGAACACCAAGCCCACTAGGGAAATTCATCCTTACAATTCTGTTTCTCTAGAACCACTCCTGGTACCACAATCTGTATTAGTGAGGGTTCTCTAGAGGAACAGAACTGATAGAATGAAATGTATTAAAAGGGAATTTATGGGGATTAGCTTACTGCAGTTCAACAATAGCAGGTTGCAGGCCTGAGTCAAGGAACCCAGTAGGTGGTCAGTCCATGAGGCTGTATGCCTCAGCAGTCCCAATCCCGCACTGAAGGTCTAGAGGAGTCCTGGAAAGGCACTGCTCTTCAGTCCACGCCGGTCTTCAGTCCACACTGAAAAGCAGAAAGAAAGCACAAAGCACCAAGCAGCAAACAGCAAGCACCAAGCACCAAGCACCAAGCAGCAAGCACCAAGCACCAAGCAGCAAACAGTAAGCAGCAACAGCAGCCAGTGGGGAGGAGAGGATCCTTTCCTTCCCAGAGCTTCCTCAGATAAAGTCCCTCCTCTGAGGGGCCACCCACTCTGGGGCAGGGCCCACCCTGGGGCAAGGATTCATCCTTTAGTTAATCCTTCCTAGAAACAACTTCAGATACACACTTATGAGGAATGTCTGTGGATTCCTAAACAAATCAAATTGACACAAACTTAACCATCACATTAATTGACTGGTAGATGAAAATATGACTAGAGGACCTTAGGATTCTAACTGGAATAATTCTTAGGAACAATGTTTGGTACTTGCTAATTCATGTTCCTGGTGACTTCATAGGGTATAACTGTGGTCAATAAGGAGAACTGACTATACACATGTTCAAAAGCCAATATGTTGATATGTGAAATATGAACTGAAGTTGCATTTTCCCTGGACTGGTATGCCTAAGGAGGATTTGTTAGTTTCCATTGATACCCATATTCAGCCAAGGATCAATTGGGTATAGAAATTAGTCTATTTTTTCCAGATTAATCATTTTTTATCACTTCAAGTAATTAGCTCTCATTTTCAAAGTCCACTGGCTTAAAAATCGCCCTCTACATAATTTTATGTAGAATGATAATTGTAATGCAAGTTGAATAAGTGACAAAAATTACTTCTTTAAAGTCAACTCACAAATGCAGTTATAGTATGAGCATTATTATTATTATTATTATTATTATTATTGGTTTTTGAGGTAGGGTTTCACTCTAGCCCAGGCTGACCTGGAATTCACTATGTAGTCTCAGGGTGGCCTTGAACTCCTGGCAATCCTCCTACCTCTGCCTCCCGAGTGCTGGGATTAAAGGCATGTGCCACCACACCTGGCTGGTCAACTTTTTATTAAGATACAAATAAGTAACACATTTATAAACTTTGACACATTTGCTCTTCCACACTTAAATAAAATTAATAAAAGCTGTTATTTGGTATATAAATTTTAAATCACTGGAAGAAATATTTAATTTATCTTATTCTAAATTAATAGTCTCCTTCTGTGTATCAGCAAATGATGGCTGTGCATGTTAATAACTTGTAAATATGTTGGTGGCAGCAAAAGGTGTTTGTTTTTTTTTTTTTTTGGTTTTCTGAATAGCTCAGGCTGACCTGGAATTCACTCTGTAGTCTCAGAGTGGCCTCAAACTCACAATAATCCTCCTAACTCTGCCTCCCAAGTGTTGGGATTAAAGGTGTCCACCACCATGCCCTACAAGCAAAAGCTTTTTACTGATGAGATATGTATCAGTTGCTTTCTCATTCCTGGAAGAGAACCTGACTAGAAGCAACTTAGTGAAAGAAAGTGGATCTTGGCTTACAATTCCAGAGGGAAGATGCAGTCCATCATGGAGGGAAAATCAGGGCAGGCCTGAGCAGCAAGTCTATGTCACATTGGCAGGAAAGAAGCACAGAGAGAACAGCAAGTGAGGCCAGGCCTTCCCCCAGTGACACACTTCCTCCCTCAAGGCTCCACCTCCCAAAGGTTCCCAGCCTTCCCAAACAGTTCAACCAACTGAGGTTAAGTACTCAAACACATGAGCCTGTGGGGTAGATTTTATTATTTGTTTATTTATTTATTTATTTGACACAAAGAAATGGAGGAGAGAAAGAGTGAGAATGGGTGTGCCAGGGCCTCTAGCCACTGCAAACGAACTCCAGACGCATGTGCCACCATGAACATCTGGCTTATGTGGGACCTGGAGAATTGAACCAGGGTCCTTAGGCTTTGTAGGCATGCACCTTAACCACTAAGCCATCTCTTCAGCCCTGGGGTACATTTTATATTCAAATCACCACATGGTGGAAGGCTTAAAATAATATGGTATTATATTTGAAGAAGAGATATCATAAAACATTTCCTTTTTATTCATACAAACATGCTCTGTTATTTTATGTCTTAAGTATCTATCAGATAATGAATGACCAAATCTTCAATGTTACTAATTTTTAACCTCTGTGTCATTAGTACTGGTATTGTTGAAATCTCTTGGGAATTGGTTTCTCCCTTTGTACCCCTTCATGATGTAGAGTCAGTACTTCTGTCCCAAATGCCAATTATACTTAAGTCATAATATTTCATTTCTGTGTGTATTTGTATAGAAAAGATAAGACAAAATAGTTTTTCATGTTTGTGGGTAGAAATTACATAGTTTCACAACACTGGTCAACACTAATTTAAAAAAAAAAAAAAGAAATATGAAATTTGTAGGAAAATGGGTGGATCTGGAAAGGATTATACTTAGTGAGGTAACCCAGGCCTAGAAAGCCAAATGCCACATGTTTTCTCTCATATTTGGTTCCTAGATACAAATTATTGGACTTCTATGTGAGTTGGAAAAAAGACTCAGTATCAGAAGCCAATGAGCTAGAAAGAAGATAAAAAAGGACTAGAAAGGGAGGGAGGGGGAACTTAAGAGTATGTTATTGTATATATGTAAGTAGAAGAACAGTTAATGGGGGTGAAAAGGCCTAAGTGCGGTCAGGGAAAGAGATTGAGTAAAGGAAAGGTGGGAAGAGGGCTAATCAAAATCTAAGAGGATATGAAAAAGTAACATAGAAACATACTTTTTTGGACAATGGAAAACCCAGAAGCCATAGATTGTTACTAGAAAATTTTCAGTGCCAGGGATGGGATACCTTCCAGTGAGTTTTTGTCAAGGGAGGTCCCTGGTGCCCCCAAAACATTATAGGCCATTGTCAAGACTTTTGGTTTCCCACCAGGAATAGATGGTAAGACGTTATTGCTAAAGACTCCACATGGGCTGCAAGATCACTGAGAAATTCTGATGGAGCTGAGCTGAAAACCTCCTCTGTGAAAACCAGCTGACCAAAAGCTGGAAAAAGCTGCATTGCATGCAGTCACATGGGGGAGAGAGAAATTACCAGCAGAGATAAACAACAGTGGACACTGCAAGCCTTAAATTTGGCCAGCCAGGCCAAATGAGTCAAGTGAACAATAATGGCATGTCTATTATGGGAGAAACCAACTACTCTCTAATTGGACTGGAAGCTGGGTCCATGGGAAGGAATACATGCCTGATACTGAAAACCTATGATGGGGAAAGTCATGAGCCCTAGGGTATAACGTCTGCTGGTGTCCTGTTAAATGTCTATACTATGCTCACCAAACTGCCTGGAGAGCACTTCTCTTAATGTTCATAATCATGTATTAATACTACTCTCACTTTTGGTTAGAGTATCTTTTCTTTTCACATGATGGTGACCTTAGGATGACTCAGAAGGCACCATAGTACTGAGAAGAAGGGACAGAGGAGTGCTCAGCACTGAGACATCTCTATTATACCTTCCAAGGCAGAGTCCATTGCAGAAGAGGTGGTGGAAGAATGTAAGAGTCAGTGTAGGACTGCTTACTCATAGTACACTCTTCCAGACACATAATGGCCTGGATGACCTTGCAGTGGACACCTACACAGGATCATCATAACAGGAGGAAAAGATGATGACATCAAAATAAAGAGAGACTGATTGAGAGGCGGAGAGGATATGATGGAGAGTGCAGTTGCAAAGGTAAAGTGTGGAGGGGGAGAGAATTACCATGGTTTATATGTCTATAATTATGGAAGCTATGAATAAAAAATAAAATATAAAAAGCTAATTTATCAAAACATAGAATAAAAACTGTTAATTTATTTCAAAGTCAGCAGAAAAATGTAAGGGCTTCAAGGGGCACCCAGCAAATCACCATGTAGGGCATTTAGATAGAGTGTTGTGAGATGGATTTTACATTTTAACAATTTAAGGGAACACATGCAGGATGTGCACTTGACCATCATCCCTTTTGGGGTTTCTTTATACTCTACCATATGAGTATCTTATCTCATGAGGAACTCAACTGTGCCATTAGGCAAATAGGGCATTGAATGAAACCCCATCATTAAGATATATTAATTTCTCTTTAATTTACTACTGTAGAAAATTTTTACATAATTTTAATTAACATCTCAATATTTATCTTAACATACTAAATCTACTTGAGACAAGTGGGAGTTTCTATTCTGGAATTCCTTTTTTTAATTATTATTTTTTATTGACAACTTTTATACTTACATACAAAAAAACCCACCTGATATTTCCCTCCTCTCCCCCCATTCCACTTTAGAACTCCAGTCTCCATCATATCCCCTCCCTCTCTCCATTAGTCTCTCTTTTAATTTGATGTCATCATCTTTTTCTTCTATTTTGAGGGTCTTGCAGAGGTATTGCTAGGCACTGCAAGGTCATGGATATCAAGACCAATTTCTGTCTGGGAAGTTGCATTGTAAGAGGTCATACCCTTCCTTTGGCTCTTCCATTCTATCCGCCCCCTCTTCCACAATGGTCCCTGAGCCTTGGAGGGTGTGACAGAGGTGTTTCAGTGCTGGGCACTCCTCCATCCCTTCTTCTCAGCACTATGTTGCCTTTTGGGTCATCCCAGTGGTCATCGCCATCTGAAAAGAGAAGCTTCTCTAACCAGAAGTGAGAGTAGCGTTAATATGTGAATATGAACATTAAGTGTAGTGCTTTCAGGGCAGCTTGGTGGGGATAATATATACATTTAGTCAGACAAGAGCAGGCTTATACCCCTAAGGCTCATGACCTCACCTACCATAGACTTTTACTTAGGTTTTTCAATACCAGGTATGTATTCCCTCCCGTAGAGAGGGCCTTCAGTCCAATTATGGAGCAGTTGGTTACCCCAAGAGTAGACATGCCACTATTGCACCCGTTCAGTCATTGGGCCTGTCTGGCCAAGCTTGAATATTCAGTGACCACTGTTTTCACTGTTGATGACTTCTGTCTCCCATACGCTGCATGCAGTGCAGCTTTTTCCAGCTTTCAGTTGGCTGGTCTACAGGGAGAACGTTTTCTGCTCCACACCTGCTTGCTTTCTCAGTGACCTTGCCTCTCAGGCAAGAGATGTCTTCAGCAATAGGGTCTTACTATCTGTTTCTCAAGGGAAACCAAGGGCTTTGGGAAAAGCCTTTAATGTTTTGGAGGCTACCAGGACCTCCTTGGCCAACAACTCACTGGAAGGTATCCCATCCCAGGTACTGAAAATTTTCTAGTAACAGTCTACAGCTTCTAGATGTGCCCTTATTCAAAAAAGTAATTTTACACAGGTTTTATTCACAATATCTTGAGTTTAGATTGACCCTCACCCTGCCCTTAGGCCATGGGAAGAGAATGGAATTCCTTATATAAAAGGGAAATTAACTTTTTGTTTATTTATTTTAAGAGTTTTCAGGTTGCTAATCTTCAGAGATGTAGCTCCTGAAATGACAGACAAGCTTTGACATGGAAGGAAAAAGATGAAATTTACAGCCCAGAGTTGAAGACCACAGAGGGTGGAGTTAGTTCCTTTGACGCCAAAAGGACAGAATTCAGGTTGGGGGTGTTTTAATAATGTAGTCTTTTTTGGAACTTCTAAAAATGATAGGGCCTCACATGGTAACTATGTTGGTGGCTTTCTGCATTTGTCACAGTGCATCCATGCATTTGAATGCTTCCCAGGGCCATCATATTCAGCAGGCTTCTAGCCCAGCTAATGGGAGGTAATGGCAGCTGTTGCAGACAGCTTCAGGTTCGCTGAGATGAACTTCCAGACCAGGCACAGTTATGGAGGAAGGGATATTATTTATTGAAGCTTACAGATCCAGGGGAAGTTCCATAAAGGCAGGAAAAGCAGCCTGCTTTCTTAGGGCCAAGCAGAGAGAGAGAAAGCCAACCAGCCACCACAGCACACACAGAGCAAAACTACCACCAAAAGGTCACACAGCACACTTCAGGAACTCCTGCTAGACACATTTGCATATCTTTACAATGAAATCTCAAACCCACACCATTACCACCTTAAGACCGGCCCCCAGTGACATTGCCTCTAGCAAGGTGATTGCAGATGCACACTATAAAGTAATAAAACATTGAATATATTGAGGGACATATATTCAAACTACCACAGCAGCTGAGCAGTCTGGAGGCTAGAGAAGAAAATTCTCCTTTGAAATTTTCCTCTATACTTTTATGTGTGGGTGTATCCTTTTACCAATCTGGTTGGGAGCGCTTCCTCTATGATCCCCCTCTCTCTGGACCTTGCAAAAATATTTGCTACCTTTTCTCCTATAGGTCTAGGGGCAGCCTAATCTTCTGTTAGCTTTAGACTCTGGGATATTCAAGCTACTAAACCTGAGATATTTTGATCAATTCAGTCAAGCTAATTATTCATGATCTCACAAGCTTATTATTTTATAGTGATAATTTTATATATTTTAAGAATTTTTGGATGTACAATGCATTATTATTAGTTGGGGTACCATATAGTTCAATGTTTCAGTAAAACATTCCTTTAGTCCAATTGAAATTGCTGACTTTAGTCAATATCATTTCTTTCTTTCCCTATCATATCCCAATCTCTATCCTTTGCTCACCATCTTTCTACTGTTTCTATGACATAGTCTTTGTCAGATTTCTCTTATAAGTAAGGTTATGCAATATTTATCCCCCTTTTTTTTCAGTTGTTCGAGGTAGGGTTTCAGCCTAGTCCAGGCTGACCTGGAATTCACTATGTAGTCTCAGGGTGACCTCAAACTCAAGGTGATCCTCCTACCTCTGACTCCCAAGTTGTGGAATTAAAGGCACCATGCCTGGCCCAATATTTATCTTTATGTCTATAGCTTATTTAATTTAGCACAATACACTTCAGGTTTATCCACATTATAATGAATAATAGAATCCTTCCACTTTTAGTATGTATTTTTCAGAGACTTCCCTATGATTTTCTAAAAAGGAAACATTTTCACCAACACTTTATTAATGTTCTCATTTATTCATATCCTCACTAATACCACATGTCTTTTGGGGGTAATATTCTGATAGATCTGGGATGATATCTGTAGTTTTAATTTGTATACCAAAATACTGAAATGTTGAAGCCTTCTTGTATATTTTTAGGGATTCTAATTTTTCTCATTTTAAAATAGCTTTCTTTTCATGCTAATGCAGTGTTTGTGCTCCTGATGCATATTGGATATTGTCTTTTATAAGGTATATTGTTTTAAATATTTAATATCCATCCTCAGGGTTTATGATCATTCTGATGATTGTTTCATTTGCTATGAATTTGGCACCACATCATTTGTCTATTTCCACTTTTGTCATCTGTAGTTCCAGAGGCCTTGGTGAGAAATCTCTGCCCAGACCAATGTCATAGGGCTTTCTTCCTATATTTTCTTCTAGCTGCTTTTTAGATCATGTTGAGTCTTCTGTCTATTTCAACTTGTTTCTTGTATATTGTGAGATAAACGTCCAATTTCATTCTGCAGTTGTCACAAGTCCGTACTTCATTGAACTCACACCATTTACTTGTGTATTCTTAGTGTTTATTGAAAACAAATTGACTGTAAATAATTTGATATAATATTTTCAGGCATTCAGTCTTGTTCCATTGGTTTAGGTGTCTGTTATTGTGCCAGTAGTGTTATGTTTTGATTATAATAGCTTTCTAATACATTTTGAAGCAGAGAGTATAATATCTACAAATTTATAACTTTTCTTTAAGGTTGATTGGACTACTCAGGTGTTTTAAGTTGCATATAAATTTTAGGAGTGCTCATTTCAGTGAAAGCTTGCTTTGGGATTTTATAAGAATTATGTTGTATAATATAGATATTTTTATAATATTAATTCTAATCTAGGAGTATAGATGATATTTTGTTTTCAGAAAGAAAACAGGCTTATTGAGTACACTTCAAGGGGCAGCTGGCTGAACAGTAATGAGGCTTCCATTTTTTCAGCATTTCATGATACTGGGTATAAAAATTTCCAGTTATTATATTATTATGCTATTATAAATCAAGTTGATTGTCATTTTGTTAATATGTTAAATTGCATTTATTATCAATTTAAACAGAGACATCTTTTCTTATTACTGGGATAAAACCTCACTTGATCATGGTGGGTAATCCTATTCATTGCTGAATGTTTTACAACATTTTTGCATCTATATCCATCAGGAATGTTGGCTTCCTTAGTCTAACTTAGAAGTCAGAGAAATTCTGGTCTTGTAAAGTATATTTAAAAAATTCCCTTCTCGGGCTGGAGAAATGGCTTAGCAGTTAAGGCGTTTGCCTGTGAAGCCAAAGGATCCCAGTTCGATTCTCCAGGACCCACATAAGCCAGACGCACAAGGGGCACACACATCTGGAGTTTGTTTGCAGTGGCTAGAGGCCCTGGCATGCCCATTCTCTCTGTCTGCCTCTCTTCTATCTCTCTCTCTGCTTGCAAATAAATAAATTAATTAAAAATAATTCCCTTCTCTTCATTAAAAAAAAAAAATGAGAAGTTTTTGTTCTTTAAACTCTTGATAGAATTGACCCATGAAGCTTTCATCCTTGGCCTTTCTATAATGGAAGTTTTTTCAAAACCTGTGATTCCAGCCTGGGCTAGAGTGAAACCCTACCTAGAAAAAACAACAACAACAACAAAATGTTTATTTGTACAATTTAGAGAAACTTTACATAAAAACATAGATTAGGATGTTCCTTGCATTGACAGTGTGCGGAGTGGCATGGTGGTCTTGAGTGACTAGGCCAGACCCCAGTTTCTGGGCTCCTCCCACCCTCCTGGTCTGGGTTCCCTGTGCTGATACTGTGCCAGCAGGCAGACCCTGCTGTGTGGAGTGAGTAGGCAGACCCTTTCTTCCTGGCTTCTCCTAGTCTTCTTGTCCTGGTAGGTCCCATTGTGCCTTGCTTGGGAAGGACTGGTCCCTGTGTGAGCTGTGGAATCAGGCCTTTTGCTCTGGTATCCTGATTGGCCACTAGGTACCAACATCCCTGTTCACATGAGTCAGAGGGTGCACAGGTCAAAGGACAAAAACTTGCTTCCTCCTCAGTAAAATAAAGAGTCTTCCTAAAATGGGTAGAAAACAATGCAAAAAAGTCAATAAAAGTCAGAAGACTGAGAGATCTTCACCAAGGATTCCTAGTCCTACAATGGAAGCCTCCAATGAAATCATAGAAATCAAGAGAAATTCATTCCCAAAATAAAAACACAATAATCAATGAGACTCTGATCAAAAAAATGCTGAACTGGAAGCAAACCATCAAAAAACCAACAATCAGGCTGGAGAGATGGCTTAGTGGTTAAGGCGCCTGCCTCCTAAGCCTAAAAGAACGCTGGTTCCAATCTCCAGGTCCCACATTTAGCCAGATGCAAAGTGACGCAAGGGTGCAATGCTGAACTTGACCACAAGGAGGCGCATGCATCTGGATTTTGTTCACAGCAGCTTAGAGGCTGCTGGCGAGCCCATTCTCTATCTGTCTTCCTGTCTTCCTCTTTCCTTCCTCTCCCTCTCTCTCTCTCTCTCTCTCTCTCTCTCTGTCTCTCTCTGTGTCTATCTCAAAAAAAAAAGAAAGAAAAAACAACAATCATATCAATGAAACTGAACAGAATTATCTCCTTCAGCATTCATCTTTTGACAGTAGGCTTAACTTGATGGAAGAAACATTAGAACCCTCCAAAGAGATATGAATAAATTGAAGGAAAGTCAAGAAATGGAAGATCTCAACAACCGGTTGATTAAGCTTAATGAAGACTTGATCAAATGCAAGAATGAACTCCAGAAAGCATCAAGAAAATCAGAACTTGAATTAAAATTGTACCTCAAAAAAAAAAAAAAAAAAAAAAAAAAAAAAAAGAGATGAACATGCTGTAAAATAACATAACAGAAAACAAAAATCAAATAGAAATTATAAAAACCTCTCTAGAACACCTCACCAACAGAGTTGCTCATGTGGAAAACAGAACTTCTGACCTGGAAGACAAGACAGAAGAAATTCAGAGGCCAAAAACTTTGATAAGTTCAAAAAATCAAGTGAACAGAATATGAGGGAAATGTGGTACACCCTAAAATTACCAACCATCTGGATCATGGGTAAACCAGAAAGGGAGGAAATCCAGACCAGAGGCATAGAGACTATATTCAACAAAATTTTGAAGAAAATTTTCTGATTCTCTCAAAAGAGGCCCATCCAGATATAAGAGGCCCACAGAACACAAGACTGGCCCAAAAAAGAAACTCTCCAAGACAACTCTTAACAACTAAAACAAACAGAGTGTTAAAAGCAACAAGACAGAAGCAATTCCTTCAGCAAAGTGGCAGGATACAAAATCAATGCACAAAAATCAGTATCTTTCCTATATGCAAAAGACAAATATATAGAGAAAGAAATCAGTGAGGCTGTCCCATTTTCAATGGCAACAAAAAAAGTAATACCTTGGAATAACACTAACCAAGGATGTGAAAGACCTTCATAATGAAAACATAAAAACATGCAAGAAAGAGATGGGTAGAATTAATATTGTGAAAATGGCAATTGTACCAAAAGCAATATACAGATTTATCACAATACCAATAAAAATACCAGCATCATACTTCACAGATATTGAAAAAAAGAACTCAAAATTCATATGGAATGGTAGAAGGCCTCAAATATCCAAACATATCCTCAGGGGGAAAAAAAAAAAAAAAACCTTTTGTGGTATCACCATACCTGATCTAAAGCTATATTACAAAGCTATAGTGACAAAACCAGCATGGTACTGGAATAAAACAGAAACATAGACAAAGGGAACAGAATTGAAGACCCAGACTTTAGGTCAAGTAACTACACCTTCTTTATATTTGCCAAAGGTGCCAATAATGTAGAAAAGACAGCATCTTCAACAAATAGTGTTGGACAAATTGGATAACCATATGTAGAAAAATGAAATGAGACCCACTCATTTCGCCATACACAAAAATCAAGTCCAAATGGATTAAAGACATCAATATAAGACCTAAACCTCTTCAACCACTGGAAGAAAAAAATAGGAGGCACTCTCCATGATATAGCCCTGGGAAAAGACTTCCTGAACAAAACCCCAGTAACCCATGAATTAAACAAGCACTCAACTAATGGGATCTCATGAAGCTAAAAAGCTTTTGCACAGACAAGCATACCATAAGCAGAACCAACAGATTACCCACTGAATAGGAGAAAATCTCTGTAAGCTATATCACTGACAGAAGCCTAATATCTAGAATCTACAAAAAACTAAACAATAAAAATCAACCCACTCTAAAAGTGGGCCAGAGAATTAAATAGGGAGTTCTCAGAAGAAGAATTACAAATGGCTAACACATACTTAAGAAAATGTTCAACATCTCTAACCATTAGGGGAATGCAAATTAAAACAACTATGAGATTCCATCTTACCCCAATAAGGATAGCAACCATTAAAAAAAAAAATCAAATGAAAACAAATGTTGGTGAGTATGTGGGGAAATAGGAACACTCATTCACTGTTGGTGGGAATGTAAGCTGGGTATAGCCACCTTGTATGAATATAGAATTACCAACAGAACTTTACTGGGCATTTACCCTAAAAGCTCCACATCTCAGTTCAGAGATATTTGCTCAACCACATTTATAGCTACTCAATTTATAATAGCTAAAAACTGTAATAAACCCAAGTATCCATCATTGGGTGAATGGATAACCAAGATGTAGTATAACTACACGATGGAATTCTATTCAGCAGTAAGAAACAATGACACATTGAAATTTGTAGAAAAATGGTCAAACTTGGTACAAATCATTCTAAGTGAACTCACACAATCACAGAAAGGCAATTTCATGGTCTCACTCATCTGCAGTTCCTAACCTGGATCAGCCAGAGTTGCTGACATGCCTGAATAGCATCTCCAGGCTTGGACAATAGGGAGGGTAGGGCTTGGGAAGAGGAAGAGTGTGTGTGTGGGAGGGGAGGGGGGCACAAAACTGAACTGATCTGGTACCATAGAATCTTATATCCTGGAAATCAGACTGAAAGGTGGAAGCCTCAAGAGGACCTTAGGAGGAACATCTGAATTGAAGGGCCCTGGAGAGGACAAGATGAAACCTAACCTTAAATTTCTCCTGTTTCTCTTTCTTCTCTGTCTTCTTTTCCCTTGGCACTGGCCTGTAATTCCCTGTACCAGGATGTGGTTTACATCCAGTGAGCTGTTGATTAGGGAGACCTACTAGATCTCCCAAAACAAACAAGACAGACTTCTGTCAGAGCACTTGATTACCCACCAAAGGTTAATGGTAAGACCTACTGCTGAAGACAACTTACGGTGTTGGCATGGACCATGGAGAGACCTGGTTGGAATCTGGTGGAGTATCAGTACCCAGACAATTATCCCATCTAGTGCTGAAAAGTGCTACATGAACTCCCAGGGTAAAGTGGCCAACATTGGTCCAAGCAACTCAAAGTTTAAGTGACTCAGAAGCAACCAACTTTATGTGATGCTCACACCAGTGCAATAGTGACACACAGCCATGGTGGGCAACGAAATGCTCTTGAATTGACTAACAGATTGGCTCAATGGAAAGGAAACCATATCTTGAACTGGGAAACAAATCAGAATCATATCCAGATAATGATTCTGCTTTCCATTGTCAAGCCCCCACTAACCTTAGACTATAAGAGGGACTACACCCATTTAATTCTCTCTAAATGAATAATGGCTACCCCATTTAACCAGTGCTGACATCATTTTCCATTGGAGAATCTGCCTCTCTTTTTCAGATGGAACTAGACCTGAGGAGATAAATGACCCAGTGCACTCCACCCCAGGCCCTGGCTGAAACTATAGAAGAATTGGGTAAATGAGCAAGAGTGTTGCTTTCATAGAGAATCTGATATGAGCACAAAGGTGAAGGAGATAGACACTGAGGACACTCAACACCTACCAAACCAAAGATCCACAGGCTCCTAAGTGCTCATCACTGAAGTAGACTTAAAATGGTCCCAGCATGGCTCAGGGAATTTTGTGTAAGAGAGGTGGAAAGATTACTAGGCCACAAGTTGGGACATTTTGCAGAGAGACATTGCCTTTCTCCTCCATAATGCATGACCTACAATCCCCATGAGGTTGACCTGCATCTGCAAAGAGGAAGGCCTCTTCAGAAAAGGGGGTAGGGAGGAGGGGAAGGATGGTACCAACATGTGTTCTTTACATACTAAATATGTCCATATCCAATTTAAAAACATAGATTAGTAAAGAGCAAAATGCATAAATATGTTTGTACTTCTTAAAAGCAACAATTAGGGTTGGAGAGATGGCTTAGCGGTTAAGGCGCCTGCCTGCTAAGCCTAAGAACCAGGTTCCAATCTCCAGGTCCCACGTTTAGCCAGATGCAAAGTGATGCAAGGACGCAATGCCATACTTGCCCTCAAGGAGGTGCACACATCTGGATTTCTTTCATAGTAGCTGAGAGAGTGCTGGCGCGCCCATCTCTATCTGTCTCCCTCTCCCTCTCTGTCTCTCTCTGTGTCTCTCTCCAAAAAATAAAAAATAAAAAAAATTTTTTAAAGCAACAATTAATAAAATCAGCTAGTTTTAAACCAATATTGTATTTTATTTTTATAGAAAGATTGATCTATTATATTTAAGGCAAACAAAAATTTATGCTCCAAATATCTTTTACTTAGATTATCTGTAGCTTTGATTTTTTTTTTTTAACACACAGAAAATGTAAAACCCTCAAGAAATATTTTCCTCCCTAGCACAGGGGTGTGCAGGACATTTCTACTAGTTTTCAACACAGGAATTCACATTCTGCAGGCCAGCTTGCTGGAGGCTTGTTCCAAGTCCAGCTGCTTTTACCCTGCAATCTCCCCTCTAAAATTGCAGCAGCCAACTGCCGGATTTACAGGACTCAGCATGAAAGTCATTGGTTATGGGAACTCTCACAAAAGCTCAGAGTTGTATCTCGGAAATCTGGCTCTGTGGCCTGTGCCAACTTAGGTCCCATCCCAACATGGTGTAGTTCCTATCACAGATCCATTCTTATACAATCTTATTAAATTATGGAAACTAGGATGATAATGTTAAATAGCAACAATAAATTGCTATTCCTTTGGTCAAGGAATAAGACAGAATTCTTCACTGGATGCTAACCCTATGTCCAAGGAACACATGAACGAAGACTAGGCAATCAGGAAATGCTTGCTGAGGGTGTGTGGTACAATTCCCTAAATGGGTCTCGAGAAAAGTGGTGGACAATAGGGCACAGGCTGGTCAGAGCTCTTGGGTGAGTCAACACATGGGTAGCTGATACAATCCCCCTGCTCTGCCTATGTGTTATCTCAACTGGCCACAGGTTTTTGTTGTTGTTGTTGTTTGTTTGTTTTTTTCAGATTTCTTCTGACTCTTCTAACTAAACATTCTATTTTCTTCAGAAATCCATGCCTTCTTTGGTGTGGCTGAAAATAAAATTCTATTTACCATCCAGCAAGTCTGTCTTTATGGTGCAAATAAAAAACTGGGCACAACTGGTGTTGGGACCTGCCTTTTTCATGTAGAGTCCCAAGAGTTTCTGTGGGATTCTGTTCAGTAAAGTAGCTCTGGTAGATGACCTTCTGGAAGGTTGGTGTAGTTGACTGTCCTAGCACATGAGAGCCTGGATAACTCTGTGGAAGATGGAGCCTTTGTAGCTGAAGCCCTTCTCACCAGTTCACAGGGCTCTGAAGTGCTCAGCTGTCTGTCACACCTGCTTTCAGTTCTAACACTGTAAGGCATGTCGGTGGATGAGGGAGGTGAGGGGGAAGTGGGGAAGAGCAAGGACAAGGAGAAGAAAAGAAAGAGAAGGAGGAGATAGAGAAGGCTGTGAGCTCTGTGGTTGCTGTGCAGGCAGGCACAGATCCTGGAGGAGAGGAAGAGGAGTGTGGACCATGGACGTGAGGACAGAGAGGTGAGCAGTACAGTGGCAGCCTCCTGATTGCAGGAAGGCAGGAGGTACTGTAGTATTTATTAATATTGGTTTTGTTCACCTTTTTATAGTGATCATGGAAAGACATCAAGAATTATTTTTAGTAACACCCTAGTGATTAATAATGCTGCTTTTTGTAAAACAGGATCCAACTTTAGAGCTCTGGGTTTATTGATTTAAATTTATTATAAACTCTGGATCCAAAGTAACTTTCATTATTTTCACTTACCTAAAAGATAACAATGGAAACTTTTCTTCCATGAATCTTGAAAATTCCTTTGTTCTCCAGTCGTGTTTGCTATTTTCTTTCTACTCTTTTCTCTCTAAGCTTTCTCAATTATCATCCAAAATGCATGTGTACACACCCATATAAACCTAATGAGTATGACAATCCCAACAGGGACATTTTCACATTTTTTTTTTTTTATTCAAGACACTGAGACAAAAACTGTCCAGCAAATTCCTTTTAAGATGTTTCCACAGAGAATGTGGTATGAAAGAATGCTTTCAAGGAATTAAAAACTAAACAACAAAACACTTTCATGTTTTTTATATCCCCACTACACATAGCTCTTGTCCTCCCTGTCCATCCTGTGTTCTAACAGTTGAAGTGTTCTTAGATTAGAATAATAAAATTCAGAGGTTAGAGAATTTCCCTTGACCATCTCCTGGTAACCTGGAACTATATTTTAAATCATATTAAAAAGTTCTATTCCTAGAATTTTTCAATTTTATTTTATATGCAGATTATTCTTATCCTAGCTTATTCAGTATTTTATATATGCACTCATTCATGTTTCAAATAAACAATGTCTATTATTCCTATGCCAAATTGTTTTCATTTCTTTTTATCTATAACTAAATCCAAAGTTCCTGGGAATGTCAAGCTTAGTAATGAAGCTCAGAGCTGTATGCTTACAAGGACATCCAGTTCAACCACTGATTGAAAGGACTTTGAAACAAACCATGTAATCTTAGTGGGCAGTTTTAAAAATGATCACCAGAGTGTATGTAGCTTAGCTTTCATGGAAGGGATTTTTGCAGATTAAAAAATAAACAGCTTATCTCTGTTTAGTATTAAAATCTGGGACATCTGTTTAGATCAAGCTAGTCAGATAGTCACTAATTTCTGATTGCTTCTCTTTTATCTATGTTTTATAGCCAAAGACAGCCTGTTGACTGATCAGAGACATTTATTAAAGGTTTGTACTGACATGCCTGTGCTACATTACACATCAACGTTAGGCCAGAGTGTTCGTTCGATACATTGATTTTTCTGTCTCTTCTATTTCTTGTCCTAGAACTCTTCCATAACTGAATACATGCCAATTCCATGCTATGGTGGGAAAACCTGTACTCTGAGTGAAAGCCACAGGCTTGAAGTTTCATGAAATAGTTGTGTTGATTTCCTCTTTGTTCAGTGAAGAGGGTAAGATGCCTCTGGTTCACCTAATTTAGACACTTAAAAGTCAAATCCCAGTTATTCTTTTCAAAACCATCTGGGCTGCTTTTCATTCTCTAAGCTCAGAAGCCCTCAGTGAAATCAATGGGGTTGGCAGGAAATATCTGAAGAGGTGGGGTTAGCTTGCTGTTTGAAAGACAATTTTCTCAGGCCAGGCAAAAGACAAGCAGGTTCTCCAGGTGATACTTTTACAGAAGAAAGACATTTGAAGAACATATAAGAACATTAAATAAGCTCTGGAAAATGATGTAAAGACTAATACATATTTAAGATTTGTTTTCTTTCCATTTAAACTGACCTCTAGAATTAAAAATATCAATTATTTATGACCTGATTTCTATTTTCTGCTTTTTTACAAAAATATATTTTATTTATTTATTTATTTGAGAGAGGGAGAAAGAGGCAGAGAGAGAGAGAGAGAGAGAGAGAGAGAATGGGTGTGCCAGGATCTCTAGCCACTGCAAACAAACTCCAGATACACATGCCCTCTTGTGCATCTGGCTTACATGGGTACTGGAGAACTGAACCAAGATCCTTTGGCTTTTCAGGCAATCATCTTAACCACTAAGCCATCTCCCAGCCCTTGATTGTCTTCTTTCACATGAGAGATCTTTGGTTGATACCCAGCCTTGCTTCATCTTTTGTCTCTAGAATGGGGACATGCTGGGAGCTGGAGCATTTCAAGTATAAAAAAGCATAAACAGGATTTGAAACTAGCTACAGTGAAAATAAATCTGGCTTCATAAGGGTCAGTATATTGGGCAAAATGATCCCACAGATAAAATTAAAATACCTTCAGTTGAGCCACTAATGAATGATAGTCCTTTATGCTGGTGTTGCCATTTCCCAGCTGTTGGTATATAAATATTTTTAGTTACTGCACAGTCAGGTAAGTTCTAATGTTCAAAGATAAAAAATGTTATTTTAATTATTAAAAAGCAAGATGACCTGGTGTGCCCCTTCTCTCTGTCTCTCTTATATCTATCTTTGCTTGCAAATAAATTAAATAAATAAATAAATAAATAAATAAATAAATAAATAAAAATTCTAAAAAGCAAGATAAATTTCATTAATAATTTAAAAAATCTCCAAGCAAAAAAAGTTATTTTATATGTTATTATTTCCTATTTATCATGCCAAAATGAATTTCAGGTATGTAGTTTATATATGATAAGATTTACTAACTCCATATTATGTTTATAGCATTGTGGTCCTCAATTTATTACACTTACAATTAGCATTCTTAAGTTTTCAGAAATTTAAAGCTCCACAAAACTTGAATACACCTTTGATAAATGTAAATCTGTGGCTCTTAAAGTCTGCTACTTCAACAATAGCTTTAACATAAATTAGGAATTGATAGAAATGTGATTTCTTAGGCTCCACCTCTAAATTACTAACTCAGATACTCATGTGCAGGTAAATCAGATTGAAGGTAAATAACTAGAAATCTGAATTGTGTGTGTGTATGTGTGTGTGTTATGCACATATGTGTGCAGATACACATGCCCTGTGCACATGCATGCAGAAGCTGGAGAACATTGGGTGCCCTGCTCTATTGCTCATGCATGTATTTTCTTCCAACTGAATCTCTCCCTCAACCAGATCTGCTGGTCAGTGAACTCTGATGATTCTCTGGTCTTCCTTCACCTCCCCCATACCCCAACAAGACTGGGGTTACAGATATGCTGCATGGAACACAATGGTCAGATTTTTATGTGAGTGCTAGGGAATTGAACTCAGGTGGTCGGTCTCAGGCCCTTTCATACCCTGATGCTTAAGTGGCAAATCCTGTTACCTGCTGAGCCATCACTCCAGCCCCATAGCAATCAAAGTTTTAACAAGCCCTCTAGAAAATTCATATTTGGACCAAGAGTTTAAAAATGGTGGAAAAATGAAATTTGCATGGATTTCTAAATGCTCTTAAATACACACACACAAAACAACAAAATATTAGCTGTAGAAGATGTTGAAAATGTCTCCTACAATGTAAATGTATAAATATATAAATTAAAAGCGGATTTTGCATTCACTAATTCTAGAAATGTTTTGCTCTTAAAATGCTATACGAATTAGATCCATATACATTTGTCTGGTTAATTGTTTGGATCTTAAAAATAAAATAGTCTGTTTATAACTCATAAGCAGACTAAATAATTATAATCTGGCCAGAGTACCAGAGAGACTGGACAGCTGTCTCCTAAGATATTTACATTTTGGGAAGAACAAAGCCTCAGGCATGGTGATAACTTGTTTACCAAAGCTCAGACACATGGAACCTTTTGATTCATAGATTTTATTTACCTCCTGGAAGACTGCAGTAAGTACTGAGGCTCCATGTATTTCTGAGAGCACCCATCCTGGAGAAAAGAGTACAGATAGCTTTTTCCCATTTATGAAAAGAAAAAAATATTTCCCTCATCTTTCATCTCTGGAATATCTAATGATTCATTAGACAATTGACCTAGCTCTCTTCTGCAAATTACCTTTTATAGCATTCAATGGTAGGGATAGATTGTCAATATCCTTAGCAACATGAACTTCCATTAACCAAGATAGACTTCATTATGGCAAGTGCTATGTCTTGAATTGGCCAGTTGTAGACACTAGTTTTAAATATTCACCTTTCCAAAACTGATAGTCGGCTATTTGCTGACAAATTGAGCTTGGACTGCTGTTCTCATTGAAAGGGCAGCATTTTACTCTTCCACAGTGCTTTGATTTGCACTACTATCCATTTGTTGAAGAATGCTCTACTTGCTGTCATGGTACTCTATAGCACAGCATTGCTTCTAATCAAGGAACTCATTTTCCAGCAAAAATATGGCAATAGCCAGGCGTGGTGGCACATGCCTTTAATCCCAGCACTCAGGAGGATTACTGTGAGTTCGAGGCCACTCTGAGACTATAGTGAATCCCAGATCAGCCTGGGATACAGTGAAACCCTACCTTGAAAAACCAATATATATATATGGCAATGGCCATGCCAAGTGACAATAATGTAGGGTACTGGCTATGTTCTCTGGAAGACTGTGTATAGTGTCCTTTTGTCTCTAGCTAAGAGTCACCAATTCAGCAGCAAAGAGATGAAAATTGATGTGGGTTGGGCCTGACCTCTCACTATTTCATTTAGTGGCCTAATAGCAAGTTTTTCTTTTCCCATGGCCTTATGATGCTCTGTTGACTTAGAGGTCTTATTTCTAAAGAAGGAATACTTTTACCAGGAAATACAACAATGATCCCATTGAATGTTCTTCAAGGTGAGTGGCCATGATTCAATCAATTAAGGATATAACTGGATTAAAAAGGTCAATGGGGGAATTTTTTCTCTTCCTTGAATTCATTCTTTTTTTTTTTTTTTTTTTGTTTTTGGTTTTGGTTTTATTCAAGGTAGGGTCTCACTCTAGCCCAGGCTGACCTGGAATTCACTCTGTAGTCTCAGGGTGGCCTCGAACTCACGGTGATCCTCCTACCTCTGCCTCCCGAGTGCTGGGATTAAAGGTATGCGCCACCCTGCCTGGCTGAATTCATTCATTCATTCATTCTTATACCTGAGCTCCCCTTGTTCTCAGATATTTGGACTCAGTTGGAGCTATACCACAAACTACCTTATCTCACCAGTTTTCAGACAACAGCCATGGAGCACATTAACCATATAAGCCAAATATATACATATATATATATATATTATTTATTTATTTGCCTATCTTATGTACCTACCATCCATTCATCCATCCACCTGGTTCTGCTTCTCAGAACTCTGATTAAAATACTTCATATTCTATTTATGGAAAATTCTGTTTTTCAATGCCCCTTAGTGTTTGACAAAACTATACTATTCTTGGGAGTGTAGAAAAATAAACATACAACAGCCACTGTCCTATTGTGAAGGTATTTCCATGTTAAGCTCACATTTCTATTGTGTCTCACTTTCATAACTAAATTTTTATATCTTTTATCTTAAAGCTAGAATATTCTCCCCATCTCACTATTATTAACTTAATAATATCTGCAAAGTTCCCCTTTCCAGATAACATATTAACAGGTTTCACTAAATAAGAAATAGACTTCCTTGGGAAGGACATTTTTCTGCCTACCATAGGAATATTACAGGTATTGAATTCTGTTCTCCAAGTTCCGGGAAAAATCAATAGGGCTTTTCAAAAGATTCCGTTCTTTTATTTTTTTCAAACCCAAGTCAACCAAAATAGTACATTTCTTTGGCATTTTATCTTGCCTTTGATGTGAAGTAAAGGTGAAAGGATGCCTTGAAGTCCCCTTCCCTCCCCAGCTTTGGTCTCACAATTGTTTAGAGCCAATATGTTCACAAAAGCACATTCTGTTCCCCAGAGCATACATCTTCAGTGATAATTCTATTTATAGTCATGGTCATAAAAAGGCACATTATGTCTATGTACATATTTTCCCTGGTAAGCAGAATGGGCCTAATTTCATTGTCTGAAGCATCTATATTTGCCTAATTCACTGGTTTAAAATGTTAGTAAGGACTTACTTATAGGCATAACCAAAACTACTCATATGATTGGTTCTTCCCAAGAAAAGAAGTCAGGATTTTTCCCCCAAAATGATTCAGCCTGCTCCAGAATATTGAGTTAATTCAGGAATGCTTTTTGCATATTTCATAGCAGTTTCCTTACATGAAAGTTATAAGATCACTTCTTTATCTTTTGCACTGGGAAAACTCTGCTAACAAATGTTTAACATGAAAGTATGACTCTATTTCACATAAAGTTTCAGTTTTCTAAGATTCACCACCTTTCTGTAGACTGTACTCCAGGAATTCATAATCACAGAAGATTCAAGAGATTAAGAGATTTTACATGATATGTGATTCAAAGACATCATATTAAAAAATTAAGACACAGGTGGGGGTGATGGATTAGCCATTAAGGCACTTGCGTATGAAGCCTCTGAACCCATGTTTGACTCTCCAGGTCCCATGTAATCCAGACGCACAAGGTGATACAAGTGCACAAGGTCGCACATATGCACAAGGCCATCTGGAGTTCAATTGTAGTGGCTGTAGACCCTGAAGCACCAATCCTTGCCTTCTCTCTCTCTCTCATAAAACAAATTATGAAAAAAGAAATAAAAATTAAGACACAGTGAAGTTAAGTAACTTTTCAAAAATCATGTGATTAATAACAATTAGTTCTAATATTAGTTTTCTTAGGTTTATAAATATTGATCAGTTATTAAGGAATAATTGACAAATGAAGTTACACATAGAAAAATATGTATAGGACAATAATTTGACATACTGATAAAGTAAGTTTCACAGTAGCAACACATTCATCCCTTCATGCAGTAAGAGTGTGTGTGGGTGTGTGTGCACATGCATGTGAAGAGCTCTCCCAGTAAATTTTAAGTGGTATAGAGCATTATTAATTCTAGTCATCATTATACAAAAGATCTCAACAATTTACTCAAAACTGAGTTAAAACTCTAGAGGACAACTGTCCATTTCTCTTATTCCCAGATCTGGCTACAAACCATCTGTTACTAATTTCAGAGTTCAATATTTTAGATTACACCTAAAGTGAGATCATATTCTTGACTACTTTTATAGTACCTTTCAGCCAAACATGCTCCCTATTTCGATGAGGGATATCTGGGGAATACTGGATATTTGAAAGGATTTATACCTATTTAATTTTCTCTGGATTGGGGCCATTCACAAGAGATTTGGGGACCAATTTTTCTGACTAGCAATGATTCAGAGTGCCCAATAGTAACTGAGGCTTTGTGCTTTGCTATAATTTTTTGTACCTCTACAAATAAATAAGTAAATAGGATTTTTCTAAGTCTTTCAAGAAGAGGTTGTAGTGTCCTGAAAATGGAATCAAATAAACATTATTTTATAAATATCTTAAAGCTTAAATGACATGTTGTATATCTGCTAAGTACATGAAGGCTAAAAGGAAACAAAATCCCAAATAACAAAATCTATTTTAAAAAGGTGATGAAAATGATTGAAGACTTATTCACACTATCTTGATTTATAAGACATATAAACCTATTTTTTTGAATAATGGCACATCCAGAAGCTATAGATTGTTACTAGAAAATTTTCAGTGCCTGGGATGGGATACCTTCCTGTGAGTTGTTGGCCAAGGAGGTCCTGGTAGCCTCCAAAACATTAAAGGCTATTGCCAAGGCCCTTGGTTGCCCTTGAGAAACAGATGGTAAGACCCTATTGCTGAAGACATCTCTTGCCTGAGAGGCAAGGTCACTGAGAAAGCAAGCTGGTGCTGAGCAGAAAACCTTTTCCCTGTAGACCAACCAACTGAAAGCTGGAAAAAGCTGTACCGCATGCAGCCATATAGGAGACAGAAGTCATCAGCAGTGAAAACAGTGAACACTGAAAATTCAAGTTTGGCCATACAGGCCCAATGACTGAATGGGTGCAATAGTAGCATGTCTGCTCTTGGGATAACCAACTGCTCCATAATTAGACTGAAGGTCCTCTCTATGGGAGGGAATACATGCCTAGTACTTAAAAAACTAAGCAAAAGTCTATGGCAGGGGAGGTCATGAGTCTTAGGGGTCTAAAGCTTGCTCTTATCTGGCTAAATGTATATATCATTCCCACCAAGATGCCCTGAAAGCACTACACTTAATGTTCATATTCACATATGAATGCTACTCTCACTTCTGATTAGAGAAGCTTCTCTTTTCAGATGGCGATGACCACTGGGATGACCCAAAAAACAACATAGTGCTGAGAAGAAGGGATGGAGGAGTGCACAGCACTGAAAGATCTCTGTCACACCCTACAAGGTTCAGGGCCCATTGTGGAAGAGGGGGCGGAAAGAGTGTAAGAGCCAAATGAAGGGTACAACTCCTTACAATGCAACTGTCCAGACAGAAATTAGCCTTGATATCCCTGACCTTGCAGTGCCTAGCAATACCTTCGCAAGACCCTCATAATAGAAGAAAAAGATGATGACATCAAATTAAAAGAGAGACTAATGGAGCGAGGGAGGGGATATGACAGATTGGAGTTCTAAAGGGGGAGGGAACTATCATGTTTGTTTGTTTGTTTTGTTTTGTTTTGTTTTGTTTTGTTTTGTTTTGTTTTGTTTTTGGTTTTTGGTTTTTCAAGGTAGGGTCTCACTCAGGCTGACCTGGAATTCACTATGTAGTCTCAGGGTGGCCTCGAACTCTCGGCAATCCTCCTACCTCTGCCTCCCGAGTGCTGAGATTAAAGGCGTGCGCCACCACGCCCGGCTATATCATGCGTTTTTTGTATGTAAGTATAGAAGTTAGAAGTTATCAATAAAAAAAATTTAAAAAAAGAAAATGATTGATGAAGAAAAATAAGACTATTTATATCAAATTCTACTTATTTCATGGACTGTTAGTCATTTAGATAGTACTTCTTTTTAAAACAGTTTTCATTCTCTCTTTTTGTTTTGTTTTGTTTTGTTTTTTTTTTTTTTTTTTTTTTTTTGGTTTTGGTTTTTTGAAGTAGGGTCTCAGTCTAGTCCAGGGTGACCTGAAATTCACTATGGAGTCTCAGGCTGCCTTTGAACTCACAGCCATGATCCTCCTACCTCTGTCTCCAGTTTTCATTTTCAGGGTATGATAACATGAACTAATAGGAGAAATAAAATAATGAGTACCCCAAATCCTCAAATGGTTTAAATATAAAAATAAGATATAATGTAAAAAGTGTAAAAGTTTCATGTAGCTAAAATTCCATATGCTGTAGCTCACTGTGTTACAGTAGGAAATATTATTCCCATTTGTGATAGAGTTTAGAAAGTAAACAATGGCAGCCTATTAAGGAAAGCAATATAAATTTAATATGATCCAAGAATTATGCTATGCATGAAATCAAGATGCAGGCAGAAAAAGGAGCCATTCATTTTTCCTATTCTAATTATCTTCATTTCAGTGGATTAGAAAATGGTAAATGTAGAAGTCAAGTTGCAGATAGTCCTGAGCTCAATCGCCTGCCAAGTTAAGTCTGATAAATGGCAAGTGTGTATAATTAATACTGTCATTTTTCCCTAGACCAAAGGGCGACTGCAGTAACTATAGATTGTAATTGTCATCGTTGTCACATAAAATGTGCTATTATTAAGTTCAGGCTGGATTTTATTGCTGTGAATGCTCATAAATTGAGTGGTCAGTCATTTAAATTACCAAGTAGAGAGCTTTGTGGCTTGCTCTAAAAATACTTTCTAAGAAATGTATTTGACTTTGAACCTCCAAAACCTAATTGCATTTTTTTGAACAGATGTCAGACAGGCTGTAATCTATAAGTGAGGATATTCTGACAGATATGCCATGTAAATGTGCATTTATGAATGTTCTTAGGAATCTTATACTTTATTTCCAATATTTTTGGTGTAGGGGCAAAAAAAGGAATAGGGATTAGATCGAAAATGACAAGTGAGTGGAAGAGATTATTTTCAAGGCAGGCTTATTACTTTCTCGCAAGATGTCTACTTCCCAGAAGGTGATGCTACTAAAAAATTAAAGAGCAAAGGATAAAAATGATGATGGATATGTGGTTAGCATTCTAGAGACAACTTGTGGGAAAGAAATTTGCAGAGGGTAGAAAGAGAAAGGCAATATCAGTCCACAATATTTTAAAAATATTAAGAGTAATTAAAAGGGCATCTGAGGATTCAATTTATTAGTAGTTTCTTCATAAATTTAAAATAAGTGTACTTAAAATAACATGTAGGAAACTTTCTCTGCTACAATGTGATGTGAAAGCTATTGATGAGATACATGAACTGTGCAAGATATTTTTCACTGTACTTACATTGCCCCATTTTTTTCATGAACACTGTAATCTCAGACTGACAGCAAAGGAAAAAAGACACACCTCTATTATGCTGGTAAACAAGTTTAATGAATTTCTCCCCTTGCACTTCAGCCAAGCCACAGCTGAAACCACAGAGGAATTGCTGAGACAAGCAATAGTGCAGTTTCCATGCTGAACCCAACAATCAGCACCAGGTTGAAGGAGATAGGCCCTGAGGATATTATTACCTACCAAAGCAGAGATCCAGAGGCTCCTAAATTCTCATTACTGAAGTACACTTAACTCTCACCCACTACAGCTCAGAGAATTTTGCAGAAGAGGAGACAGAAAGATTGAAAGAGCCACAGGTTGAGACATCATGCCCAGAAGCATTCCCCGCCCCCCAAAATAACTGCTACTCCGACAATGCATAAAACCACAACTCCATAAAGAACACCTGCAACCCCACTGAGGAGGCTCCCCATTGGAATTGAGAAAGGGATGAAGGAAAAGTGGGTACCAACACATGATGTATCCATATGAAATATGTTGTTAATTATAATAATAATAAATAAATAATAAAATTTCAGTTTTAGTAAATGCTTATGCGAGTTTATGTTCTGTATTTTTATTGAATATTGAATCTTTAACATAACTTTTCTGAGGATACAGTACTCTACAGATATTCTCATAAAAATATAATTTGTTCTTATTTTTTCAAGTCAAGTATCATCTATCCAGACCATTCAATCTATTTATCCTCTTTTTCTTGTCCAAGAGTCTATCATACAATCTTCTATACAATTGTTTTTTTTCATAGCAAATATAGTATTGCTCATTTTCTATTTTTCCACTAAAAAAGTATAAGTGCCAAAATAACATGGACTTTTCTACCTTCTCTAGGTTTTAAAACAGGTGCAGCTCAGTGATAGAGCTGATGCCTAGCAGACATGAAGTGTGAAGCCCTGAGTTTGCCAAAATGACAGAAAGGGATGGAAAGAAGAAGGGAAGAAGGATGAGAGAGAGAGAGAAAACAAGGTCTGAAACAACAAATTTTAACCAAGATATATTATACTCGATTATATACATATCTACTAATGAAGCATTTATTGTGTGGTTTTTACTTTTTAACTTTATTTATTTATTTATTTATTTATTTATTTATTTATTTTAATTTTACATTCATGTTGGTGCCTCTGTTAGCTCCTCCCTGTCCTCTCCCCTGTGAAGGGACCCTCCTCATTAGGGAATATGGGTCGTGCATTATGGGGGTAGCCAACAATAATGGGGAAGAGGCAAAGTCTCTGTGCATAATGCCCCAACTTGTGGCTCTAACACTCTTTCCACCCCCTCTTCCACGAATTTCCCTGAGCTACAATGCTTTCACATTAGTTCTACTTCAGTGGTGAGATCAAGGGAGCCTCTGTGTCTCTGGCTATCTGGCTTAGTAGGAGTTGAATGTTCTCTGTGTTTATCTTCTTCAGCCTTATTCTGGTGTCAGGTTCACCAAGAAAGCTGCACTCTTGCCCATTTCCCCCATTACTCTATGGTTTCAGCTGGGGCCCCGGTGAGGTGTGATAGGCTGATCCTCCCATCAGATTTGGCATCCATCTGAAAAAGAGAAGCAAATTCTCCAAGGTACAGAGAAGTTAGTACCAGATAGATGGGATGGCCATTGTTATTTAAGAGAGAATTTGATATGCATACGCCCTCTTCTAGCCCACATTTGGTGGGAGCTTGATATTGGAGAATGGGCTCATTTTTTGGACTTGGTTTTGACTTGGTTCCCAGTTCCAGATATGAGTTCCATTCCACTTAGTGGGTCTGTTAGCCAAATCAAGAACAATTGGTTATCCACCATGGCTGTGTGCCACTATTGCACTTGTTTGAGCATCACATCAGGTTGCTTAATGCTGAGTAGCTTAGACTGTGAGTTGTTTGGACAGATGTCAGTCATTTTCTGCCAGTCGCTCATGTAGCACAATCTTGCACTGGACAAGCTAACTATCTGGGTACTGACCTTCTTCCAGATTCCAACCAGGTCACTCCATGTTTCATCCCAACAGCATATGGTGTCTTTGGGTAGTAGGATCTTACCATTAACCTTTGGTGGGTCATTAAGAACTCTGATTGAAATCTGTCATTTTGGGGGGAAACCTTGTAGGTCTCTCAGATCAACAGCTCATTGTGAAAGTTAACCCCATGCTGGTACTGGGAGTTACAAGTCAGCTCCAAGGAAGTTGAAAGAAGAAAAAGATAGGTAATATAAAAGAGAAAGAGAGCATAGAGAGGAAATGGAGAGGGAGGGAGGGAGGGAGGGAGAGAGAGAGAGAGAGAGAGAGAGAGAGAGAGAGAGAGAGAGAAACATGAAAGGATTAAGGTTAGTATTCAGGATGTCCTCTCCAGGTCCCTGTGGTTCAGGTATTCCATCTATGGGCCTGCTGAAGGATCAATGTTTTAGTCTGTTGTTCAGAATATGGGATTTTATGGTACCATTTCCATTTGGGTCCCTATTTGTGTCCCCCCCACCCTTACCCTACCCTCCCTCCTACACTTATGCTTCATCCCACCCTTACCCTCCCCTCCTATCCCACCCTCCCTATTGTCTGGTCCTCAAGGTACTTATTAGGTATGACATCATATTGGGCAGGTTCAGGTTAGGAGCAGCAGATGAATGAGACCATGCGATGATTTTTTTTTTTTTTTTTTTTGGTGATTCGGTGAGCTCACTGAGGATGATCTGTTCCATGTTCAACCATTTTTCTTCAAAATTTGTTGTTTCATTTTTCCTTACTGCTGAGTAGAATTCCATAGTGTAGATATACCACATCTTTGTTATATCTCTGATCTGAGGAGTGGAGCTTTCAGGGAAAATTCCCAGTAATGAAAAACTGGATCTGTTAGTAGGTCTACAGTCATCCTTTTCAGGAGTCTCCATATAGATTTCGATAATGGTTGTACCATTTTACATTCCCACCAACAGTGAAAGAGTTTTCCTATTTCTCCACAGCCTTGCCAGCATTTGTTTTCATTAGTTTTTTTTTTTTTTTTTTTTTGTTAGCTATCCTTACTGGGGTAAGATGGAATCTCATAGTTGTTTTAATTTGCATTTCCCTGATGATTAGGGATGTTGAACATTTTCTTAAGTGTGTGTTTACCATTTATATTTCCTACTCTGAGAACTCCCTGTGCAGTTCTCTGCCACATTTTGTGAGTGGGTTGTTTGACAATATATTGTTTAGGCTTTGGAGTTCTTGGTAAATTCTAGAAATTAGGTCTCTGTCAGTTGTATAGCTGACAAATTTTTTTTCCCATTCTGTGGGTAATCTGTTGGTTTTGGTTATTGTATATTTGTTGGTGAAAAACTTTTCAGCTTCATGAGATCCCAATGGTTGAGTGACTTTAATTTCCTGAGTTGCTGGGGTTTTGTTCAGGAAGTCTTTTCCCACTTGTATATCATGCAAGGTTCCTCCTATGTTTTTCTTCTAGTATAGCAGAGTTTCCAGTTTTATATTGAGATCTTTGATCCATTTGGATTTGATTTTTGTATATGCTGACATGTGTGCATTGAGTTTCATTTTCCTACATATGATTGTCCAGTTTGTCCAGCACCATTTTTTGAAGATGCTGTCTTTTTTTCCAGTCTACATTGGGAGTGATTTGTCAAATATCAAGTAGCTGTAGATGCTTTACCAAAGTCTGGGTCCTCTATTCTGTTCCATTGGTCTATCATCCTGTTTTTATACCAGTACCATGCTGTTTTTATTACTATGGCTTTGTAGTATGGCATTAGATCAGGTATGGTGATGCCTCCAGAGGAGTTTCTTTTTTTAAAATTTTTTTGTTGATAATTTCTATACTTACATACAAAAAACACACATTTCCCTCCCCTCCCCCAATTCCCCTTTAGAACTCCAATCTCCTTCATATCCCCTCCCTCTCTCCATTAGTCTCTTTTAATTTGATGTCATCATCTTTTTCTCCTATTATGAGGGTCTTGCAAAGGTATTGCTAGGCACTGCAGGTCATGGATATCAAGGCCAATTTCTGTCTGGACTGTTGCATTGTAAGGAGTCTTACCTTTCGTTTAGCTCCTCCATTCTATCCACTCCCTCTTCCGCAATTGGCCCTGACCCTTGGAGGTTGTGACAGAGATGTTTCAGTGCTGGGCACTCCTCCATCTCTTCTTCTCAGCACTATGCTGCCTATTGGGTCATCCCAGTGGTCATTGACATCTGAAAAGAGAAGCTTCTCTAACCAGAAGTGAGAATAGCATTAATATGTGAAAATGAACATTAAATGTAGTGTTTTCAGGGCAGCTTGGTGGGAATAATATATACATTTAACAACATAAGAGCAGGCTTTATACCCCTAAGGATCATGACCTCCCCTCCCATAGACTTTTGATTAGTTTTTTCAGTACCAGGTATGTATTCCCTCCCATAGAGAGGACCTTCATTCCAATTATGGAGCAGTTGGTTACCCCAAGAGCAGACATGCCACTATTGTACCCATTCAAGCATTGGGCCTGTATGGCCAAACTTGAATTTTCGGTGTCCACTGTTTTCACTGTGGATGACTTCTGTCTCCCATACGCTGCATGCAGTACAGCTTTTTCCAGCTTTCAATTGGCTGGTCTACAGGGAGAAGGTTTTCTGCTCAGCACCAGCTTGCTTTCTCAGTGACCTTGCCTCTCAGGCAAGAGATGTCTTCAGCAATAGGGTCTTACCTTCTGTTTCTCAAGGGCAACCAAGGGCTTTGGCAATAGCCTGTAATGTTTTGGAGGCTACCAGGACCTCCTTGGCCAACAACTCACTGGCAGGTATAACATCCCAGGCACTGATAATTTTCTAGTAACAGTGTACAGCTTCTGGATGTGCCACTATTCAAAAAAGTAGATTTACATAAGTCTTATTCAGACTATCTTTAATTTTGATTGACCCTCCCCTGTCCTTCTTTTACTAATTCTCTTCCCATAGCCTCATTTAGGTCATTCCCCTCCCTGTAATCTGTTCTTCTACTTACATATGTGCAATACCATACACTTAAGTCCTTCCTTCTCTTTCCTCCCTTTTAGTCTTTTACCAGCTTACTGGTTTCCGGTACCGATTTTTGGTTCCAGTTTACACACAAGTCTATATATTTGTAGCTAGGATCCACATATGAGAGAGACCATGTTACATTTGGCTTTCTGAGCCTGGGTTACCTCACTTAGTATAATCCTTTCCAGATCCATAATTTCATTTCATAATTTCATTTTTCTTTACCACTGAATAGAACTCCATTGTGTAAATGTACCACAACTTATTATCCATTCATCTGTGGAAGGACTTCTAGGCTGGTTCCATTTCTTAGCTATTGTGAATAAAGCAGCAATAAATATGGTTGTGCAAGTATCTCTAAGGTAGTGAGAAGAGTCCTTTGGGTATATATGCCTAGGAGTGCTATAGTGGGATCATATGGTAAATCTATTTTTAGCTGTCTCAAGAACCTCTACACTGATTTCCACAATGGCTGGACCAGATTACATTCCCAACAGTGTGGAAGTGTTTCTCTTTTTCCACATCCACGCCAACACTTATTGTCATTTGTTTTCTTAATGGTAGCCATTCTTACAGGAGTGAAATGGAATCTCAAAGTGGTTTTAATTTGCATTTCCCTGATGGCTAAGGATGTGGAACATTTTTTTAGATGTTTATAAGCCATCTGTATTTCTTCTTCTGAGAACTCTTTATTTAGTTCCATAGCCCATTTTTTAACTGGGTTATTTTATTTCTTATTGTTCTGTTTTTGAGTTCTTTGTATATTCTGGATATTAATCCTCTGTCAGATGTATAACTGGCAAGGATTTTCTCCCATTCTGTAGGTTGTGTCTTTGCTCTATTCACAGTGTCCTTTGCTGTACAAAAGCTTTGTAATTTCATGCAGTCCCAATGGTTGATTAGTGATTTTATTCCCTATGCAATTGGGGTTATATTTAGAAAGTCATTGCCTATTCCAATATATTGAAGGGTTTCCCCTACCTTTTCCTCTAGCAGTTTCAGAGTTTCATGTCTGATATTAAGGTTCCTGATCCATTTGGACTTGACTCTTTTGCATGGAGAGAGACAAGGATCTATTTTTATCCTTTTACATACAGATATCCAGTTTTCTCAGCACCACTTGTTGAAGAGGCTATCTTTTCTCCAATGAATATTTTTGGCTTTTTTTGTCAAAAATCGGGTGGCTGTAGCTGCATGGATTCATATTTGGGTCTTCTATTCTATTCCATTGATCTACCTGTCTGTCCTTGTGCCAATACCATGCTGTTTTTGTTACTATGGCTTTGTAATATATCTTAAAATCGGGTATGGTAATACCACCAGCCTGATATTTGTTGTGCAAAATTGTTTTGGCCATTCGAGGTTTTTTGTGTTTCCAGATGAATTTTAGGATTGCTTTTTCTATTTCTCTGAAGAATGCTATTGGGACTTTAATGGGGATTGCATTAAATGTTTAGATTGCTTTTGGTAAGATTGACATTTTCACAATATTGATTCTTCTGATCCAGGAGCATGGGATGACTTTCCATTTTCTTGTGTCTTCTGAAATTTCTCGCTTGAGTTTTTTTAATTTTTTATTTTGTGTTTTTTTTTGGGGGGGGGAGAGACACACACACAGAGAGAAAGAGAGAGATAGAGAAGAAGAGAGAGAGAGAGAGGAAGACAGAGTTGGGTGTGCCAGCAGTGTCTTAGCTGCTGAGAACAAAATCCAGATGTGTGTGCCCCCTTGTGGTCAAGTGCTGCATTGTGCCCTTGCATCACTGCATGTGGCTAAAAGTGGGACCTGGAGATTGGAACCACTGGAGATTTGAACCAGCATTCTTAGGCTTAGGAGGCAGGTGCCTTAACCCCTAAGCCATCTCTCCAGCCCTTCCTTGAGTTTTTTAAAGTTCTCATTGTAGAGATCCTTCACTTCCTTGGTTAAGTTTATTCCAAGGTATTTTTTTTTTTTTTTTGAGGCAATTGTGAATGGGAGAGAGTCCCTGATTTCATCCTCTGCTTGTTATCTGTTAGTGTATAGAAAAGCTATTGATTTTTGTGTGTTTATTTTGTAACCTGCTAAATTGCTAAAAGTGTTTATCAGCTCTAACAGTTTGCTGGGAGAGTCTCTAGGGTCTATTATGTATAGAATCATATCATCTTCCCATAATGATAATTTGATCTCTTCCCTTCCAATTTGTATCCCTTTTATGAGTGTCTCTTGCCTTATTGCTATAGCTAAGACTTCCAGTACTATATTAAATTGAAGTGGGGAAAGTGGACACCTTTGTCTTGCTCCTGAATTTAATGGAAAAGCTTCAAGTTTTTCCCCATTTAGTATTATATTGGCTGTAGGTTTGTCATAAATAGCTTTTATTATGCTGAGATATGTTCCTTCTATTCCCAGTTTCTATACTACTTTTACCATGAAGGGATGTTGGATTTTGTCAAATGCCTTTTCTGCATCTATTGAGATGACCATGTGATTATTGTCTTTCAGAACATTTATATGGTGTATTACATTTATGGATTTGCATATGTTTAACCATCCCTGCATCTCTGGGATAAAGCCTGCTTGGTCGGGGTGAATAATCTTTCTCATATATTTTTGTACTCTGTTTGCCAGTATTTTGTTAAGAATTTTTGCATCTATGTTCATGGGGGAGATTGGTCTGTAATTTTCTTTTTTTCATCTGTCTTTGTCCAGTTTGGGTGTCAGGGTGATGCTGGCTGAATAGAAGGATTTCAGTAGAATTCTTTCCTTTTCTATTTTATGGAAAAGTTTGAGAAGCATTGTTGTTAGTTCTTCCATTAATGTCTTGTAAAATTCAGCCGTGAATCCATCTGGGCCTTGACTTTTTTTAGTTGGGAGACTTTTTATAACTGCTTGGATCTCTGTAGTTGTTGTAGGTCTATTTAAATGGTTTATCTCATCTTGATTTAAATTTGGTAGGTCATATGAATCAAGAAAATCATCCATTTCTTTCAGGTTTTCCAATTTAGAGGCATATATATTTTAAAAGTATGTCCATATAATTTTCTGAATTTCTTTGGTATCTGTTGTGATGTTGCCTTTTCATCTCTGATTTTATCAATTTTTGTCTCTTCTCTCTTTCTTTTGGTCAGATTTGCTAAGGGTTTATCAATCTTGTTTATCCTTTCAAAGAATCAACTCTTTGTTTCATTGATTTTTTCGATTGTTTTTTTTTTTTTTTTTTTTTTTTTTTTTTTTTTGGTTTCCATTTCGTTAATTTCTTCCCTAACCTTTATTATTTCTTCCCATCTACTAATTTTCGGTTTGCCTGTTCTTCTCTTTCCAAGGCCTTAAGGTGAAGCATTAAATTGTTTAGTTGTGAACTCTCTAATTACTTAATATAGGCACTTAGAGCTATAAATTTCCCTCTTAGGACTGCCTTCATTGTGTCCTAAAGGTTTTGGTATGTTGTATTCTCATCATCATTTGATTCTATGGATTTCTTGATTTGATTTTTAATTTCTTCAATAACTCATGCATTGTTCAATAATGCACTGTTTAGTCTCCATGAATTTCTGTATGCTCTGTAGTTTTTCTTGTTGCTGATTTGCAGTTTAATCTGATTGTTGTCAGCATACAAGGGATTATTTCAATTTTCCTCTATTTGTTGAGATTTGATTTGTGTCCTATTATATGGTTTATTTTAGAAAATGTTCCATGTGCTGCATAGAAAAATGTATGTTCTGCAGCATTTGGATGGAATGTTCTGTATGTATCTGTTAGGTCCATTTTTTCCATGATTTAACTTAATGCAGATGTCTCTGCTTATTTTTTGCTGGATAGACTTGTCAAGTGATGAGAGTGGGGTATTGTAGTCACCCACTACTATTGTGTTAGGAGTTATCTCTGACCTTAAGTCTAATAGTATTTGTTTGATGAAATCAGTAGCCCCCATGTTAGGAGCATATATGTTGAGGATTGCAATGTCCTCCTGTTGGAGTGTTCCTTTAATCAGTATAAAGTGACCTTCTTTATCTTTCCTCACTAATGTTGGTTTGAAGTCTATCCTGTCAGAAATTAGGATAGCAACCCATTCTTGTTTCCTAGTCCCATTTGCTTGAAATACCATTTTCCAACCTTTCACCCTAAGAAGGTTTTTATCTTTTATTGAGACATGAGTTTCCTGGAGGCAACAGACAGTTGGATCCTACTTTTTAATCCAGTTTGCAAGTCTGTGCCTTTTGGTTGAGGTGTTAAGGCCTTTGATATTAAGAGTTATTATTGAAAGATATGTATTTATTCTCACCATTTTTATATTTTATAGTTCTTCCTGTTTTCACTTTACTCACTTGTTTTAACTGTTATGTGAGTATGGTTTATTTTTTCTTATTTCCTGCTGTGTGTCTGTTGCTTTCTCTTCAGCGTGAATGATTCCTGTAAGTATTTTCTATAGAGCTGGTTTAGTTGCCATAAATTTCTTTAGCCTGTTTTTGTTGTGGAATGTCCTTATTTCTCCATCAATTTGGATAGATAACTTTGCAGGATAAAGTAATCTGGGTTGACAGTTTTTATCTCTCAGAACTTGGAATACATCACTCCAAGCCCTACTGGATTTTAAAGTTTGTGTTGAGTAATCTGCTGTGATCCTGATATGTTTCCCTTTGAAGGTCACTTGCCTTTTCTCTCTAACTGCTTTCAATATATTTTCTTTGGTTTGCATGTTTAGTAGTTTAATTATAACATGGAGAGAAGAAGATATTTCTAGGTTTTGTCTGTTTGGTCTTCTAAAAGCTTCTTGTATCTGCATTGGCATTTCTTTCCCAATTTGGGGAAATTTTTCTTCTATGATTTTGTGGAAAACACCTACTAAGCCTCTGGATTGAAATTCTTCCCCTTCTGCTATACCTTGAATTCTTATGTTTGATATTTTCATAGAGTCCAGGATGTCTTGGAATTCCCATTCATACCTTTCTATTGGCTTGTCTTTCTCTTTGTTGGACTATATTAGCTCTGCCACCTGGTTTTCTAGTTTAGATATTCTATCCTCTCCTTCAACCATTCTACTGGTGAGACTTTCCACAGAGTTTTTTATTTCACTGACTGTGTTCTTCAGAGCTAGGATTTCAGCCTGGTTTTTCTTCAGTATTTCTATTTCCTTACTCATGTCCTGTAATGACCTTTTTATCTCATTAAGCTGGTTTTCTGTATTCTCTTTCAAGAGTTTGTTTTCTTCTTTAATTCCTTTGTTTACTTCTTTGATTCCTTTCATTTCTTCTTTTATTTCTTCTTTCATTTCTTTCAGTATAAATAACATCATTTTTTTTGAAATCCTCTTTAGGAATTTCATCTAAAACAGTCTCATTGGTGAACAATTCTGATGGATTTGTAATTTTTGGTGGGATTGCATTGTCTTGATTCTTTGTGTTTCTTGTATTATAATGTAGTGACTTTTGCATCTGGGATTGATTTGATGCTTAGGGTTTCTATTTATCTGCAGTGTTCTTAGATGTGGTGATCCACCTTTATATACTTTCAGGATTTGAGTTTAAGGTGCCAAGTGTAGCACTTTTACCCAAGTCCAACCTCAGAAGTAATACTAGCTATTGATTTGCTTGTTAAGCAAGTATGGTAGTGGACTTGTGGAACAATTTACTGGCAAGTTCTAAACTTCAACTGAGCAAAATCCTCATTCAATTAAAACGAGTACAGAGTATACAACTGTAGGAATGAAAACAAACAGTCTTATAAGGTCAAAATCCCTAAGTGTGTGTGTTGCTCTACACCATTAATCCTGTCAGCTAGGAGGTAGAGGATTTTGTTCTGACTTGGGTTCCAGGTCAGCCTGGATCTGGATCAGACTCTGCCCCCAATAATAAGAAAAACAAAATATAAAGTCCCTGTAAATCTAAAAGTATTTAAGTCACCAATATTCAAACATCCCATGTTCAGCTTATTTGAAAATGGTAAAGCCAACCACAAATATGCAACCCATAACCTGCCCTGACCAGGAAAGAGGTTAGCTCTTCCAAAGTAGGGCTATGTACCTTTTTTTTTTTGGTCAGCCAGCCTTGTTACTTTTTGGTGTGGCTTCCAAATTCACCAATGCTGAGTGCCCACCTCATTCCCCGAGCTGTGGAGCTTGAGTTTGGCTCAGCTGTGCTGGATGTGCTGCTGGTGTTATACTGTGGAGCTTGAGCTTGGCTTAGATGTGCTGGTTGTGCTGGGCTCTGTTGTGCTGGAGGCGCTGCTGGTGGTGTGGAGTGGAGCTTGAGCTTGGTTCCACTGTGCTGGATGTGCTGCGCTTGGAGGTGAATGCTGGCAGTCCATGGTTCTGATGATTGGGGGATGGGCGAGTTCAGGAAGCCTGTAGTTGCTCACACTGTTCCCCTGTATCTCTTTCAGTAGCTCAGCAGATTTGTTTAGATTTCTGGGCACTGGGAGGTGACTGATGAGGTTGGAAAGTCCCCTTGTTTGGTATCTATTAATGCTGCTAGGCATGCCTGGTGGGTGGGGCCATGGTGGCTTGGGGTGGTGGCAGCTCAGGGCGGTGGTGGTTCAGGGCAGTGGTGGCACCGTGGATCAGGCCGCAAGCTCCACTTTGGGATTCTGGCTGTCTCCTGCTTTTCTGCTCTTTCCTGGAAAAAATATTCTGCTCTTTTCCAAAGAAGAGTGTAGTTTTGCTTAAATCCCTCCCTGATCTGGTTTGGCATGGTTCTTATGCCACCATCTTACCCAGAAGTCCCAGAGGTGTTTCTTTTGCTAAGGATATGCTTGGATATCTGAGGCCTTCTGCCATTCCATATGAATTTTGAGATCATTTTTTCTATCTCTGTGAAGAAAGAAGTTGGGATTTTTTTATTGGAATTGCATTAAATCTATATAATGCTTTTGGTAAGATTGCCATTTCACAATGTTAAATCTGCCAATCCAGGAGCATGGGAGGTATTTCCATTTTCAGAGGTCCTCTTTAATTTCTTTCTTGAGTACTTTTATGTTTTCATTGTATAAGTTTTTACTTCCTTGTTTAATGTTATTCCTAGGTATTTTTTTTGTAGTTTCTTTTGAAAAAGGGACAATGTTGCTTATTTCTTTTTCTGTATCTTTATCTTTTGCATAAAGAAAGGCTACTGATTTTTGTGCATTGATCTTATAACCTGATACTTTGCTGAAGGAGTTAATCACCTTTAACAGTTTTGAGATGGAAGTTTTCAGGTCACTTAAGTATAGAATCATGTCATCTGCAAATAGGGCTAACTTAACTTCTTCCTTTGCAATTTGTGTCCCTTTTATATCTTTCTCCTGTCTTATTGCTTGAGCAAGTACTTTAGTACTATGTTGAAGAGCAGATGAGAGAGTGGACACCCCTGCCTTTTTCCTGATCTCAATGGGAATATCTTCAGTCTCTCCCCATTAGGTATTACTTGGGCTTTAGGAATTTTATGTATAGCTTTTATTATGTTGAGATATAAGCTGTCCATGCCTATTCTGTCCAATGTTTTGATCATGAGGGTGATGTTGTATTTGTCAGAGGCCTTTTCTGCATCTATTGAAATGATCATGTGGTTTTTGTGTTTAAGCTTGTTTTTGTAGTGTATTACATTGACAGATTTCTGTATGTTGAACCACCCCTATGTTCCAGGGATGAAGCCTACTTGATAAGGTGGATAATGATTTTGATGTATTGCTGATTTCGGTTTGCAAGAATTTTGTTCAGGATCTTTGTGTCTATGTTCATCAGGAAAATAGGCCTATAATTTTCTTTTATTGTGGAATTAGGGTGATACTAGCTTCATAGAAGGAGTTGGGAATCTTTCCCTGTTCTCTGATTGTGTGACACATTCTGAGAAAAATTGGTTTCAGTTCTTCCATAAAGATTTAATATAATTCAGCTGAGAAGCCATGTTGTCCTGGACTCTTCTTTTTGGGGAGGTGTTTTATTACCTCTTCAATCTTGAAGGGTTTGATAGGTTTGTTCAGGAGATTAATCTGCTCTGGGTTTAGCTTTGGTAGGTGTTATATGTCCAGGAATTCATCCATTTCCTCCATATTCTCCTGTTTTGTGGAGTAGACATTTTTGAAATAGTTCCTGATGATTCTCCCAATTTCACTTATGTCTGTTGTGATATGTCCTTTTTCATTTCTAATTTTTTTTAATTTGAAGGGTCTCTTTTTCTCACTTGATCAGATTGGCCAGGGGTTTATCAATCTTGTTAATATTTTCAAAGAACCAGCTCTTTGTTTCATCAATATTCTTAATTGTCTTCCTAGTTTCCAATGCATTAATTTCTCCTCTGATCTTAATTATTTCTTTCCATCTGAAACTTTTTGGGTTGGCTTCTTCTTGTTTTTCCAATGCCTTTAGGTGGATGGTTAGGTTATTGATTTGGGATCTCTCTGTCTTTGTTATGAGTGTATTTAGTGCTATGATTTTTCCCCTAAGGACAGCCTTCATTGTGTCCCATAAGTTTTGGTATGATGTGTTCTCATTTTCTTTCAATTCTAGAAATTTTGAAATTTCATTTTTTATTTCATCCACACTCATTTATTATTTAAAAGTGTGTTGTTCAGTTTCCAGGTTCTGGAGGGATTCCAGGCATGACTTTTGCTGTTAATTTCTAGCATTACAGCATTGTCGTCTGACATCATGCAGGAAATTATGTCTATTTTACTGAAAATATGGAGGCAGGCTTTGTGTCTCATTATATGATCTATTTTAGAGATGGATCCATGGGCTGCTAAGAATAATGTGTAATCTGTAGATTTTGGGTGGAATGTTCTGTAAATGTCTGTTATGTCTACTCATTATCATTCATTTCTAGAAATTTTGCAATTACATTTTTTATTTCATCTACTATCCATTTATTCTTTAAATGTGTGTTGTTCACTTTTTAGGAGCTAGTGGGATTCCTGACGCATGCTTTGTTGTTAATTTCTCATGATACAGCATTGTGATCTGATATCTTGTAGGAGATTATGTCAATCTTCCTAAATATATGGAGGCAGGCTTTATGGCCCCGTATATTTTATCTGTTTTAGAGAAGGTTCCATGGACTGCTGAGAATAATGTGTAATCTGTGGGTTTTGGGTAGAATGTTCTGTAGAAGTCTGTTAGATGTAGTTTTATCTATGGTTTTGTTGAGCTCTCTTACTTCCATGTTAATTTTCTGTTTGGATGATCTATCTGATACTGATAGCAGAGTATTAAAGTCCCTAACTATGATGGTGTTGGTGGTTATTCCTGTTTTGTTGTCAAGTAGGTTTTGTTTTATGAATTGTGGTGTACTTCTGTTTGGTTCATAAAGATCGATGATTGTGATAGCCTCTTGTTGGATGGTTCCCTTGATAAGTAAGACATGGCCTTCTTTGTCTTTTTGATTACTTTTGCTTTGAAGCCTATTTTATCCAATATTAGTATAGCAACACCTGTTTGTTTGTTACTTCCATTTGCTTGGAATTTCATTATCCACCCTTTCACCCTGAGAAGGCATCTGTCTTTAGAGGTGAGGTTGGTTTCTTGAAGACAGCAGATTGAGGGGTCTAATTTTCTCATCGACCCTGTTAGCTTATGTCTCTTGATGGGTGAATTAAGACCATTAATCTTTAGGGAAATAGCTATGAGGTTTGATTTAATTCCTGCCATGCTGTGGTTTATGTGATTTGGTATTTTTTTTGGAATTTGTAGTTTTCTTGTGCCTTCTCTGAGTTTAGTTATTGTGATCTGCATCTTGTAGTCACTTGAGGTTGGTTGTTTGATTCTTCAATGTGAGGAATTCCCTGAAGTACTCTCTGTAGGTTTGGTTTTGTGTGCATATAGTCTTAAAACTGAGTTTTATCATGGAAAGTTTTTCTTTCACCATCTATTATGAGGGATACTTTTGCTGGATAGAGTAGTTTGGGTTGGAAGCCATAAGTTCTTAGGCTTTGCATTGTTCCATTCCAGGCCCTTCTGGCTTCCAGGTTTTCCATTGAGAAGTCTGAAGTAATTTTGATGGAGTTAACTGTATAGGCAATGTGTTGTTTTTCCCTAGTTGCTTTTAGGAGTTTCTCTTTGTTATCAATGTTTACAGTCTTAATGATAATATGTCTTGGAGAATTTCTCCTTTGGCCTAATATGTTTGACATTCTGCTAGCTTCTTGTAATTTGATGCCACTTTCTTTTGAGAGACTGGGAAAGTTTACTTTTATAATTTTGTTGAATAAATTCTCCATGCCTTTGGTCTGAATTTCCTCCCCTTCTGATATCCTCTTGATTCAAATATTGGTATGCTTTAGGCTATCCCACAGGTCCCTCATGTCCTGGTCACAAAAATTTTTTACCTTATTTTAAGTTTTGGATTCACTAACTGTTTCTTCTTCCAGTTCTGAGTTTCTATCCTCCACATGGGTGAATCTATTCTTGAGAGCTTCTATAGAGTTTGGGGCTTGTTCAATTTGGTTTGTATTTTCTACTGCTTTATATGTATGGTTTATGTATGTATATGTATGGGATCCCTGTTGAGTTCCCTTTTCATATCATTTTCTGATTTTCTTAATGCTTCTTGGAATTCATCCTTGCATTTATTTATGTCTTCATTGAGCTTAGCCAGCTGGTTATTGAGGTCCCCTTTTTTTTTGCTCTCTTTCAGGTCATTAAACTTTCTTTGGGGCCTTTCCTGGTTCTTTTCTATTAGGTCTAATCTCACAAGAACAGCAGTCCTACAATTATTGGCCCTTAGTTGATTTTCTGAAAGTTCTGCTATTTTCTTGGCCAGTGTTTCATTGCTTGTGTCTTCACTTTGGGGTTCTGATCTTATTGTCTCTTCTATGTTTTGATTAGGGAAATCCTTTGTGGGACTGGGAAATCTTGTTGGATTTACTTGCATTTGATTTTTCAGTTTATTCCTTTTGTACTGTGGTCTGCCCATCACAGTGAAGGAAACTTATTAAATTAATGAGCAAGCAGTAGTTTACCCTTGACCTTGACCTGGGACTGTGCACAGTGGGCCGCAGCCAGTGGGATGGCTTTCATGTGTGGAGCTCCTCTGGGGCAGGAAATCTAGGTTGTGGGGGTGGGGGTGAGGTGAACAGTAGCTTGTTGGCCTGGGTCTGTGTGGGGCAGCGGTGGTGAATGAGATGATATTCACCTGAGGAGCCCTGCAGGGGCAGGAAATCCTAGATTGCAGTGCGGTGTGTTGAATGCGAGCCTGTTGGTCTGGGTTTGTGCACAGGGGCTGGTGGCTAGTGGGATGGCTTTCACCTCTGGAGCTCCAAGGGGGTGGGAATGCCTATGTTGGGGAGGGGTAGTGTAAATGCCATCCTGTTAGGCAGTGGTGAGTAGGATGGCATTCATCTACAGAGGTCTGCATGGGCAAGAAAGCCTAGGTCAGGGCAGGTCAATGTGAATGCTAGCCTGTTAGCCTAGGTCAGTGTATTGTAGGGGGTAGTGGGGGCACAGTGGTGTCAGCAAGTGGGACGGGGTTTGTGTGTGGAGCTCTGCATGGGTGGGAAAGCCTAGGTCAGGATGTGGAGGGGTGAATTCTAGCCTGCTGGCCTGGGTCCACTAAGCCTGCAGTTAGTGCAGGAGTAACCTTCAAGGGGGGTGGGGGGGCTGTGGATCTGATGGCTGGTTGAGGGGACTGGGGGCTATCAGAGAGCATGGGAATCAGTGGATTCCCTACTTTGCTCCTGTGCACCCTCCCACTGGAGGTCGATTAGAATCTACAGACTGTTAAAAGCCCCACTTAACCCTAAAGGTCTTGCCTTTCCTCCCTGTGACATGAGGCATGGTTAGGCAGACACCATCTTGACCAGAAGTCCCAATTTTTACTTTTGTATTTTTTATTTCTACTTATGTTATAATTTTTGCATAGAACGATATGTGTCTTCAAGTTTTAGAAATACTAGACAAGTTTAAAAAATAATTCCAAATAGATAATAGACCAAAACTTATGAATGTATTTGTGTTAGAGTTCTCCAGAGAACTGACAGGAGAGAAGGGTGAGAGGTAGAGAAAGAGAAAAAGAAAGAAAGACAGAGATGTTACTGGTTTATATTTGTATAATATAATCAACCTTTTTATTTTACTTTCCTTTGATATTTGGCAAGTTTGTACTTCTATTTTTTAGGACTATTGGCATGCATTATCTTTTTTTTTGCGAGTGTGCTTATATTTATTCTTCTACTTTAACATGTTACTTTTTAGTCAATTTCAATTCCTTTGAGCTAGAAAGCTGAGATGAATTCAATTGGACCATTATTTAAGAGGGCGACAAACTATGAGTTTAACAGCCCATGGAGAAATGAGGTGTCATCCTGTATCACCCTTGACATGAAGAAATGAAGGGGATAACAATTACAGCTCCCACTACTGCACACCTATTTTGTAGGTTTATGTCAGATAGTATGATCAGCAATTTAAATCACTTAGTTTTCACAACAAATCCTCAAAGCTGGTAGCTTATCCCTTTTATAGATGTAAAACTAAGTCCCAGTAAGATAAAATACAATGCCCAAGGTAACACAGCTAATAAGTGTGAGGTGCCTTATTTAACCTCAACATTGTTTTACTGTAGTCTTCACACAACAGTATGTCACTTCTGAGGTGTAGGTGTAGGTGACTAACAAAGCCAAAATGTCACTGACAAAGCCCTTAGACGTTAAACAATCTTGAAAAAATGTCTGATGATGTTAAAATGTATATTTTTATTTGCTTGAATTAGGTTACATTTTCAATATTAAATAAAACGTAATTTTATGCCTATCATTGTTCAATTTTCAAGTGCTAAATCTGTGTGTTTAAATTTATTGCTAAAAGGGCTGAGGAAATGGCTTAGCAGTTAAGGCAGTTGTTTGTGAAGCCTAAGGACCCAGGTTCAATTCCCCAGGACCCACATAAGCCACATGCACAAGGGGGTGCATGTGTCTGGAGTTCATTTGCAGTGGCTGGAGGCCCTGGTGTACCCATTCTCTCTTTCTATCTGCGTCTTCCTCTCACTCTCTCTCAAATAAATAAATAAATAAATAAATAAATAAATAAATAAATAAATATTTAAAAATAATGCTAAAAGAGCCTATTTTAGTCTTGTTTGTTGTATAAAATTTTGAAGAATGATTTAAAGGTCTATAAATATATTCTTTGGTTTTATCTTTTGGACAAACTTAGACTTGCAATATTTATTTTCACTGGAGTTTATGATATTTTAATAGATGGTGTGAAAACTACTCTTTCTAGGTCATAACAACAATTACAAGCTTGGCTTTGGAACTCCCACTGGGATTCTCTGAATTTCTCACATTCTCTTCCTAGGTAAAACAATTTAGACAGTATATTATTTTCTGTGCTTATATTGGCAGCGTGAAATTGTTTGAGTATCTCTATCCTGGCTATTATTAGCATCGTTGTGACAAACAAATACTAATTGAAGGGTCACATGCTATAATTCCTACTTTCTAAGGCATGAGATAAAAATAACAAAACTTGCACAGAGACATGATATAGGGAACAGAGAAAAATACTTTAAAAATGATTGATCTCATGCTACAAAAGAAAAAAATGTCCCCTGCCTATGTGACTGATTCTTTCTGTGAGTGGCTTTTCATGTCACTGTGTTGATTTAAAAAAAAAAAAAAAAAAAAAAAAACTAATGGCATTTGATATTTTGTTTACTTGAGGAGAGATCAAAGAGAGCATCCCTCAGTTTAGCTGAATTGGACATATTTTCACATTCTGTGTCCCCTCCCTCTACTATGGATTTGTGTAAGGTGGAGGGATAGCTTCAATGGACACTCAGAATTAAGAAGATGACAATTGTCATTCTCTCATCCTTTATTTTAGCACTCTGATGACCTGAGTAAATAAATTGTTACTCTCTCTCTCTCTCTCTCTCTCTCTCTCACACACACACACACACACACACATACACACAGAAATTCTACAATTTATTTATTGGCTATGACTTACAGAAAAGGGCTTATTGAACTGATCATACATTTGCTACATTTCTGAAAAAAAATGAAGTTGTACTTGCATTTTTATAAGCTTTTGTGTGTGTAGTGAACATGTGTATATGCATGTTTTTCTTTTGTGTGAGCAGATATGTGAGCGTGCATGTATATGCACATGTGTGTGGAGACCAGAGGTTGATGTTAGGTACCTTCCTTGATCTTGCTTCACCTTATTTACTGTAGCAGGGTCTCTCCCTTGAACCAAGAGATCACTGATTCAGCTAGTTTAACTTAACATCTTGCCTCTGGGATCACCTGTCTCCTCCCAAATACTGGGATTACAGGCAGGCCACTATGCCTACCTGCCCCACAATTAACATGGGATTCAAGCTCAGGTCCTCATGCTTGTGTGACCACACTTTATCCATTGATCTATATTTCTAGTCCTTGATAAACTTTTAAGTGGCCTTTTTTACAGCTCCTTCTTATTTGATTCCCAAACATGCTAATTTCATTTTAAAGTTTTTTCAATTGACATTTAAATTATATTTATTTATTTATCATGAATATTGCTACTACTTTAAATTGTCCTATGTTGCCAATTTACCCCTCTCAGATATAAGAACTGCTACAATTATAGTAGTTTGCCTTTTAAAAATTCCATATCCTAGAAATAAACAAAGTTTGTTACATTATGATGCTAGGATAAATAATTTTAACCCATCTGATGATGTTGGGACATCAGAAGACACACATTTTTGTACCAGTTATACCACTGTGCAGTTCTGTGATTGTAAAGAATTAAACCTCCTTTAGTCTCTGCTTCTTTTCTTTGAAAGAAGTTTGTTAAATTGGGAAGCATTTAAGTTATCACAGAATTCTCAATCTCTGTGACTAACTTCCTTATATGGGCATATGTGGACATTAGGCCCAGCATTCTGTTGGGAATAATCACCTTACATTAGCACACACCTGTGACCTTGAGCATCAGTCTTACTTGTATTAGCTATTGTGTCATGGATGCAAGCAAGGAGGAAGGTATTACCCATACATAAAAAATATAGAAACCAGTGGTCAAGTCAATCATGTGAACAATCCAAGGCAGAACAGCCTACTATAGACAAGTTAGAAGCCTAGGCACACTCCTAGGAGTCTGATCAGCTACAAAGTCTTGGTAGAATCCTTACTGACTTACCACCAAAGGGCCTTATATAGCAAGATAGAAAATAATCTTTCTTAATCTTGTTTGCATGTGAAATGTCCTAACTAGTACTGACCAATTCCATACCAAGGAAGAAGATAGGCAGTGTTGGGAAAGTAAGAGCTAGTACCTTGGCAATCTGGATTTAGGTTGTTGGTACTTGGTTTGACTTCATTGTTTCTGGGACATCAGCCTGTAAGAATTTCTCCATGGATGATAGTCCTGCATTGTGTTTATTGGGTAAGATAGTGCTGCTGTCAATACTAATGATTTTGAAATGTGTGTTTACGACTGGCATTCTGGAAGAAAAGTTTATTGGACAAAAGAGAAAGAATAAGGAAGAATACAAAGAGGTCATCTTCAAGTTTGCATAGCTAAAAAAATGTATGCTTTTACAAGTAGGAATATGGCAATCACAGTGTTATTCTGTGAGGGACTGGAGATCTCTAAATGCTTCCAAACCATCTGTCAGAGAATGTAATATTTATGAGGTATTTTGAAAATCTGGCAGTATATCTATATAATATTTGGGAAATATTATTTTTCTTTTGCAAGAATACATCCTGGAATAAATGTAAGCACTTGTCAAACCTAAATTATATGAAAAAAAGCAATTTGGTTTGTTTGCTGCATGCCATGTATGGACTGCTGATGAAGTTATGCACATTGATATGGTTTTGCCAATGTGACTATACTCATATTTAATATTTCATTTCACTTATAAAAAGGATTGCTCTATACAGACTTAAAATATTAGAATCCATTGTTATTGATTTCTTTTTCCTAGAGATAGTCATATAATATGTTGATAGGAAAAGCAATTTTGTTAAGCAGTTGGTATAAATGGATGTTTTGGCTTATTTTTTTAATATGTCAATGATAACAGTAGAATAATGATTTCAATTGTATAAATACTAAAATATTTGATATCATGTTGAACTTTGAATGAGATGAAGCCACCCTTGCAATATCATATCTCAGCTTAGAATAGTTAACAGAAATAAAAATTTTTTAAATATTAACTGTTTTATTTCAGACATCTTTAGCTCTAGCTCTAGAAAAATTGGAAAAAGAATTCTATTGATTTTTAATGTAGGAAGAAATGCTGAGGTAAAAACTAAGGTACACGAGTTTTAATGTTGTCTATCTTTGGGCAAATTTCATTCTATCCATGCTATTGAAACACTTTGTAATTAGGAAACCAAAAACCTATAAAGGAAAGCATGTGGTGTATTTGAGAAACTTGGAAGAAAATGAAACTAAATAGAAATTAGGTACAGGCCTGAAAATAGCACCTTCATTATGTCTATAAGAAATTTAATGATCTAACTTTTTGATAGTCTCATTATTAGCTTCAGGATAATGGCAAGGGTTATGAATTTGAGGGAAAAAGACCCAGTGTTAGAGATAGTGTGCTAAGGAGACTGTAATTTCCCAAATCTTTATGCATACTTGCAAACCAGATCCAAACATTCTTTATTGCTTAATTAGGGGAATGTAATCAGGCTTGGTATGTAAAGTCAAGTTGTAAATTGGTCAGTGTGGGGTTGTAGAGATGGCTTAGTGGTTAAGGTGCTTGCCTACAAAGCCTAATAACCCAGGTTTGATTCCCTAGTACACACATAAAGCAAGATGCACAGGGTGGAACATCCATGTGAGGTTCATTTACAATGGCTAGAGGCCCTGGTATACCCATTATCTCCCTTCCTCTTTCTCTACCTCTTTCTCAAATGAATGCTATGTCCCCATCTGGTGACAATTTGGGAATTGGAGCCTTCTGGAGGCAGTGTATTGTTGGGAGCAGGCTTATGGGTGTTAGCGCCAACTTCCCCTTGCCAGTGTTTGGCACACTCTCCTTGTTGGACAAGAGGTGATGTTCACTCTCTCCTCATGCCGTTGGTATTCCCTGTCATCATGGAGGTTTTTCCTTAAGTCAGTAAGCTAAAATGAACCCTTTCTTCCCATAAACTGCTCTTGATTGGATGTTTTCTGCCAGTAGCCCAAAGCTAACTGCAACAGTCAGTGAGTCCTGATTGTTGTTTTTGAATTAGTTGATAAAATTAAGAATACTTTTTGAGGAATGCACTGTAGATACAAAGTTGAAATGTGCATAATCCTTGTCATTAAAGATTCAAAATGTGATGGGTCCAACCATAATCCAATGTTTCACTTAAATGCTATTGATATTGAGCTTGCTGGAGATAGATGCTACATGAATTCAATAGGGTGAGTTGATCCAGAGTGGGTATGTAGCTAGTAATGGGTCAATCTTGGTCAAGATGAAAATAATTTTGAAAAAGTCCTATAAGAAAACACAGGAATTTGGGGAAATTGATAGGCCATTTATTGTTTCTAGTCTTCAAGCTCAATACAGATGGAATCCAGCAGAAGAAGAGCAGATTTCATTTCTAATACTTATATTTACCAGCCCAAATATCAAGTCTAATGTTTTCTTTATGTTCAACAGCCTCTAGAGGTGTGTGCTTCCTTTTCTCACTCTTTGATTAGACAGAAGGTCTACTCAAATACACAGAAAAAGCAAATAACAAACAGCAAGTGCCCATGAGGGGCAGAAAACAATAACCTAACAGTGAGAAGGCACCCAAACTACAAAGACCAAGAAATCACCAAACCACATAAACCACCACAATATGGCAGGAATCAAATCAAACCTCACAGGTATTACCCAAAATATTAATGGCCTTAATTCACCCATCAAGAGACATAAGCTAACAGGGTGGGTCATAAAATTAGATCCCTCAATCTACTGTCTTCAAGAAACCCACCTCACCACTAAAGACAGACACCTCTTCAGGGTAAAAGGGTGGAAAATGATATTCCAAGTAAATGGAAACAAGAAACAAACAGGGATAGCTATACGTATATCAGATAAAATAGACTTCAAATCAAAACTAATCAAAAAAGACAAAGAAGGGCCGGGTGTGGTGGTGCATGCATTTAATCCCAGAACTCAAGAGGCAGAGGTAGGAGGATCGCCATGAGTTCAAGGCCACCCTGAGACTATGTAGTTAATTCCAGGTCAGCCTGGACCAGAGTAAAACCCTACCTTGAAAAAAAAAAAAAAAAAAAAAAAAAAAAAAAAAAAAAAAAAGACAAAGAAGTCCACTTCTTATCTTACTTATCAAGGGAACAATCCAACAAGAGGATATCACAATCATCAATATTTGTGCACCAAACACAGGTGCACCACAATTCATAAAACAATATCTACTGGACAACAAAACAGAAATAACCACCAAAACAACACAGTTGGGGACTTCAATACTCCACTATTGGCAAAAGACAGATCATCCAAACAGAAAATTAACAGGGAAGTAAGAGAGCTCAACAAAACCATACATCAATTGGATGTAATGGATGCCGGGGTCCAGCCCTAGCATCAAGGGGTGAGACCACGAAGCTGGGATGAACAGGAGCAGCAAAAATGAAACGAAACCTAGGACATGTTGGTACAAGCTGACAGGTCAGGCTTCAGCAGCGAGCCATTTGACTCTCTCTCTCTTACTCTCTCTCTCACTCATTCTCTCTCTCTCTCACTCTCTCATTCAATCTCTCTCTCTTCTTTTTCTTTTTCATTTTCTTTTTCTCCTTCTCTTTCATTCTTATTCTCTCTGACTTGTCTCTTGCTTGCTTGCTCACTCACTCTTGCTCGCTCGCTCTCTTTTGCTCGCTCGTTCTGCTTTTTGCCACAAAACTTCAGTCTTTTATTTTTTCTCATACAAGGAAATAGGATTCAAAAGGAAAAATGCAAAAACAAAACTGTGTCCAAATTTGACACGCATGCATAATCTTTGAAATTACGAATACATAATGTTTCCAGGAAAGTTAGCCCAATCCCTTACAATCTTTATGAGCAAGCACTATTAACCATTAGCTGTGAAAAACATCTTTAAAATTACAAATACATAATGTTTCCAGGAAAGTTAACCCTGTTCCTTACAATCTTTATAATCAAGCATTGTTAACCATTAACTGTGAAAAACACCTTTGAAAAACACCTTGACCAATTCTTTTTTGAATAATGGGGCACTAGCTCCTTGTGGTTTCTTTTTCATTCTTTGTTAAATGTTGATCCTATTTTCAGTTGCAAGTTAGAAAGGTGAGAGACAGATTGGCTACAACAGGTGCCTATTATTATTCAATTATAGTTAACTCAGTAAGTCTTTCTTTTCCTTTCTGAAAGCAATACTTTATAACTTAATCATTATTTCCAACTTGAATTTGCTAAACACATGCCTGAATTAAATTTTTATGAAGTTGTATTTTCTCATCTTTTGGATAAACAGTCATAGGGTCTCAAATCCCTAACAGCTAAATAATAAAACCTAACTCATCAGTCCATTTTCCTCTGTAGTCTCTCCTGTCCCAGATCCTAAGTCTCACTCTCCCACTCTTAGGGTCACACTGATATTGACCACCTGGAGGAAGCAAGCTTTTAGGATCAAATCTATGCCCCTCATGAGTAGCCTGAGGGGGCTTCCACCATTTATTGTTGTTGTAATAAACCCATTGTTTTCCATTCCATTTTTTGTTTGATCTGCATGATAGTATTCCACAAAATCACCTCATCAGAAGCTGGCAGTACGTCTAACTCCCTGAGGTCATGGCTGGCCTGCAGATAATTCACAGAAGAGAAAGAACAAGCCAAGATAAGGAGAGAAGTCAGAAAGATCATGGCAACAAACATGAGCTGTACAGCTGAAAGAAATAGATGTTCTTGCCAAGATAAATGAGCCAAGGAGACCACGGGGTCAGATCCATGTCAAGCGATACACTGGGTCTCGACTCAGGCTTTTTGGAGCATGCTGTCCCCAGCATCTCCCCCTTTCTGTTTAAGTTGAATGAGCCAGAGGAGACCACGGGGTTTAATCCTTGTCAAGCAATACACTGGGTCTCGACTCAGGCTTTTTGGGGCATGCCATTCCCAGCATCTCCCCCTTTCTGTTTAAGTTGAATGGCACTAACTTACACAGTAAGAGCAGACAGAGATTTGCCTAGTTGCCGGATGAGGACTGGAAGAACAAAGACATGAATGAGAATGATGCCGCCAGCTACCACCAGATTATAAAAGAACGTAGGCCAGTTAGTGGTGGAAACATAATCATTTACTGAGGAGGCAAAGGCTGTGGCAATTTCCTCAAGAGAAGAGGAACTTATATGAGAGTTACCAGTTTCAACTATTTTATCATGGAATGCATCAATATCCATGGATAACTTAGAATTATTCCAAGCCCCCTGTAAATGGGATAGGATGGTAGCCCAATCATGTTCAGAATCATTATAAGGAAGTGGTGTAACACATATCCAACGAAAAAGAGAATGGCATTGTACAGATAATCTAATTTTTATATTTTGAATTTGGTTACTCATAAACAAAACTGCTTCCTCCAAGGCATTCAATCTATCCTGTAAGCCTCTGTCAATATTTTCCTGAATCATTGATGCTACACCCACATTTTTTGAAAGCTGGTCTATGCGGGTGTCAGTATGAAGTTCTTTGACTAAGGAAGTAGTAGCCAATGCAAAACTAGAAACTATCCCAATAAGAGCTGTAGTCCCCAAAATGAGTGGTGCCACAAAACATTTTGGCTGCTTAAGTAACTCAGAGGCCTGATGCAGTGCCTCAATGTCAGGGTTAGAAAACCAGCTTCCGCTAACATTTACAGGAAGCAAAACATAAGGTGGCTGTCTTACAAGCAAAAATATATCTCTCTTAGTCACAGTAATGCAATTAGTGAGAGCATACTTGGTACATTCAACATAAAAAGATCAACAGACAAGGAATTCTCCCGAACCAAGTCTTTAGCCCTGGCCACAAGAGCCTTTATTTGCCCCCAAGTAGGAATCAGTTCTGATGGAGTAGAAGTGGAGTGAGGTTCAAAGGACCAGAGCAGCTGAAGCTGCAGAAGAGTGAAAACAGAAGTCAGGAAACTTTTGCTGATATTTGTTGATGAAGAGGAGGTGGAACTCGAGCTAGCTTGTGTTATGGCGCAACCACGGGGGTGCCATCTTCTGCAAAGATTGCAGGAATTCCCTGAGGTCCGTGCATGCCAAATGAGCAGATTAGGGATCCAGACTGGTGACTGGGCATCCTGTGGAAAAACACACACATATCCTCGCCCCCAGGAGAGGAGGTTTTCTGGCCCCTTCCATTGTGAGGTTAAAAGATCCTTCCACATTACTTGTGGATATGTGGTCAAGAGCTGCTCACCCCAATGTCTCTGCATTGCAGGAGGCCAGAATTGTCTTTTTGAAAAAATTAAAAACAAATAAGGCATGATTCAAAGTATAATGAGGGGAAGAATATTTAAAATCTCCTGATTGTAATTTATCAATCTGCTGTTTAAGCATTTGATTTATTCTTTCAATAATAGCTTGGCCTTGGGGGTTATATGGGATGCCTTTAGTATGTTTTATGGAAAACTTGTCACAGAGTTGTCTAAAGGCTTTTGAAGTATATGAAGGGCCATTATCAGTCTTTACATGATGAGGCATTCCCATATAGGTAAAACAAGCAAATAAATGTTGAGAGACATCCTTAAAGGCTTCTCCTGCTCTGGCAGAAGCAAAAAGTAACCTGGAAAATGTATCTACTGTAACATGAATCCAGATCCTGCGCCCCCTTGTGGTCAAGTGCAGCATTGTGCCCTTGCATCACTTTGCATCTGCTAAACATGGGACCTGGAGATTGGAACTGCTGGAGATTGGAACCAGAGTTCTTAGGCTTAGAGGCAGGCGCCTTAACCACTAAGCCATCTCTCTAGCCCATGAGTGAGCTTTTTTAAAAAAGATTTATTTTTATTTATTTATTAGAGACAGAGAGAGAGAGAGAGAGAGAGAGAGAGAGAGAGAATGAGAAAATGTGTGCCAGAGCCTCTAGCCTTTGCAAACGAACTCCAGACTCACGTGCCACCATGTGCATCTGGCTTATATGGGACAAGGAGAATTGAACCTGGGTCCTTTGGCTTCACAGGTATAGGCCTTAACCACTAATCCCTGAATGAGCTTTTGAAAAATTATGTTGGGTCCAATAGTAAGCAGGGCCTGCAGATCCTGCTTTTGTTGTCCTTTATGGAATCTAAAACATCCCTGAAGGAGTAGAACAAATGTTTTAGTGAATAAGATTGAAGCAAGTATATCTTGAGTATGACTGGACCTTGTTAGACTTATTCTTCAATAACTCTTCTTTTGAAATGTCAGTTTGTATTAATCAAAGGAAGAGGAAACTAGGAGAAAGGAAGCATGTAACAAGGTTCCAGAGATCACCATGACAAATTGTCATCTTGACTTTTGGATCTGTTTGACTATATCAGGAAAGGGAGCTAAGGGAGGGGGAGGAGAAGAGGATAAATCTTAAAAGAGAAGATTAACAGATCAAAACTTGAGATAGAATTTAAATGCTTGCAATGAATATATACCAAGGGATAATAAGGAATTCCACTTTACTTAATTCCTTATTAAATAAGCCATAACATATTGAGGCAGAAGCCTTGAAAATTGTGTTACATTAGCCTATTAAATGCTCATTATATACCTACCACACTAAAGTTCAGTTAGTCAGTGGTAGAAAAATTTGAAACTCTGAAATCAGGTAGTTGAAGGCAAGAATCCTATAATTATTATCCTCTACCAAATGTGGCAAACTGTTTATACAAAGCCTGTAAACTAAGAAGGTTTTCATACTTTTATGAATTAGGGGATGAAGAAATGGCTTAGTGATTAAAGTGCTCACCTGCTGTGGTAGTTTGAATGAATGTTCCCCAATACATTCAGGAGTTTATTAAAGGAAGTAGCACTGTGAGCAGATCCTAGGGTCTAGATCTAAGGTGTGTGTGGTAGTTTGAATAGATAGCCCCAAATATATTCAGTGTTTTAGTAGTTTGTAGTTTGCATCTGCAGCCACCTGGCTGGAGGCAATGTCACTGAGTGGATCTTAAGGTGTGGTGGTAGGTTTGAGATTTCAATGTAAAGATATGCAAAGTGTGCCTAGCTAGAGTTACTGAGGTATGCTGTGCTGTGTGGATTTTGGCTTTTGGCTTCTCTCTGCTGTACCTGTGAAAGCAGGCCAGCTTTTTCTGCCATTATGGAACTTCCCCTGGATCTATAAGCTTCAATAAATACCCCTTCCTCCATAAATGTGCCTGGTCTGGAAGTCCATCTCAGCGAATCTTAAGCTCTCTGCTACAGTGTGTTTGGGTGAATTCCAGTCTAAATATATGCAAAGTGCTTGCACTTTGCTTGTGATGGTGGTTGTGGTGGATTTTGTTCTCCGCTTGGATCTGTGAAAGGGGGCCAACTTTTTCTGACATTAGGAAACTTCCCCTCTATGTGTAAGCTTCAATAAATTCCCTTACTCTCATAAACTGTCTGGATGGAGGTTCAACCTAGTGACTGAAATTGTCTACCACACCTGAAAAGCCTGAGGACACAGGTTTGATTCCCCTATATCCATGTAAGCAAGATGCACAAGGTGGTGCATGCATCTGGAGTTTGCAGTGGCTAGAGGCCCTGGGACACTCATTCTCTCTCTCTCTCTCCACACACACACATACACACACACATCTGCCTCTCACACACAAATAACATAATATTTAATAAAAAGAATTAAAAGATATCAGAGTAACATTTCATGGATTCTAAAAACTAAATGAATTTCAGATTTTGGGGATCATATATCAAATTTTACTGAAATAGATCCACACCCCCTATTCAAGTTCTGTCTACATCACAAGAAAGCCCACCTCAGCATAGGTGCTGACTCACTGAAGCTGAATCTTTGGATCTCACTGCACTACTTACTCCATCACTGGCTGGCAAGCAGCTCAATTAAAATGTCTCGCTGGCATACTCAATTAAAGAGTCTCAAGAAGTTGTTTACCCTTTAAAAGACTTAGTGTGGGATCTTGCAACCCCTTCCCAAACTTGTTAACTTCCTATGTCTCTGAAAATCCCACCCCCAAGGGATATTTCAGGTTCTAGCTAATATAAACTTGGGCAATGGTTGTGTGACCTCTAAAATTCAGGTCTTCTTGACTTGACTTCCTTAATCCCCAAACCTCCTTTCTCTCTTCAATTCACAGGAATCTGTTACACCACAGTGAGGTAGAGCCCTATGGTGTACAGCTCAGCTTTTTTTTTTTGTATTCAGCTTGCTGTCACTACTTCCCTCCTGTTGATGAGAAAATGAAAGGAAGGCCTGACTTTTTGCTTACTCAGTGAACTAATCATAGTTGATTTATATTTTAGGGAAGGTGAGATGGAATGAATGGCTGACTGCCTACCTTTACCCCAAATCCATAAACTATAGTTTATAGTTCAAACTTAACAGTTATTATCTATTCTGGATGTTCTAAAAATCAAACAAAAAAAAGTTTCAGTAATGCAGATGAATAAAAAATTGTTATCAGGGCTGGAGATGGTGGGGCTGGGGAGATGGCTCAGTGGGTAAAACCTCTTGTTATTAACACAATATGTAAAGCTATCTGTGTGTCCTGATATACTGTGGTCACCTTCTGTGGTTGAAATGATGGAGGATAGTGTTTAGAAGACTGGTTTCTGGGCCTTTTATTGGCTAAATTTAACTAGTGGCCCCACCTCTTTCCAACTAAGGGACTTTCAACAATATATTTAGCCTTCTATGCCTCAGTCTCATCATCTGTAATATGAGAAAAATAAATTTTACATCATGGATTAAGTAAGTTCACATAAAAGATTTAAAGCAGTCCCTATCAGAAAAAAAAAAAAAAATGAGTGTTCTCTGTGCTTTTGCTATTACTAATTATGCAGCAAATAAATCAAGATGAGAGGGGCTTTGAATCTTAGAGTGCAGTGGAGGAATACAGAGGCAGAGGTGGGGCTCAGGGCAGCAGGAATCACTGTAGGAACAGATGGGCTCAGCTAGCATCTGCTGAGAAACAGTTGGAATGGACTGTCATGCGACTATCCTTGGAGAGAGAATTTTTAAGAGTAACACTGATGCTAAATGCAGAGACCCTCATTCTGAAAGTACCCTGGCATTCCACAGTGACATTTCAATTCAAATCATGAGCAGAAGTTATATAGTGGTTGCATAACAAGAAATTGAGTAGTGTGCTCTTTCTTAACCAAAAGAGAGTCTATAAATCTTTAGCACTGTCACTTAATGCCTGATGTCAACTATTTACCATCTTGGATCTTGTTCTAAAGATACAGTTTCTTAAGTTGTAAATGGAATATGCTCTAGGAAAGAAATACTAGAAATCACATTCCTGGTTCAAATAAAATCCATTAATCAATAAAAGAATTTCCATAATTGCAACATTTGAATCTATTTTGTTTTTATGATTGATTTTTCATAATGTCTTTACATCAAGGGCATACTGTGATAATTCAGAAGGTGACAACAACAAGACCACCAGAAGGAAAGGCACATCTGCCTCAGCTAGTAAAAATCATCCTGGAAACTGGTGTGGCTCTTACCCCGACTACACTTTGTATTTTGAGACAAACTCTGTGCATCCCAGACTGGCCTTGAGCTCACAATCTGCATGCTTCACCCTTGCTTGTATTGGGACTGTAAGCTTGTCCTAACTTCTAGTGTTTTGCTTAGATAATCCATCTGTGCTAGACAATATTGGGTTTTTAATATTTTGGGCATGCATTATCAAGACACAACAAACACCAAAACAGAATCCTCAAATGCAAACAAATTATATTCTCTTATAAGCCAAGAATATTTTAAGTTGCTTTTAAGATTATTTGCTTATTTATCATCTTTAAACCTTCAATTCAGCTTTCTGATGCTATGTCACTCACTTCCTTCTATCAATATGCATAAATAGACCATATTGTACAATGCCACCTGTCATCTTTATATTTCAGTTTTAGGCTTATCGAGACCTAATAGTCATGTTCTAGAAACAGAGGTAGTAATTTTGTTTCACTTGGCAGAGGTCCCTTGTACTTTGCCAATATTAACTTTCCACTTGAATCTTCATATTTACAACTGAACTTCAGGAAAAATTGAGTCATTGAACAATAGATATCATAAATGGTCTTCAAATAATACAGCATCTCTAGATTTAAAGCATTTCAGGAATTATGGTATGAGGGGAAATATTATCTTATCTTCATGATTCATTAAAGATTTTAAGTAATTAGTAGTTTATATTATTGTGTTTATGAGTCAGTAACAAAATATAATGTGAAAACTATTGCCTATTTATATGTCATCTATCTATCTACTATCATCTAGCCATCTATTTGTCTATCTTATATTAAAGGAATAGATGTTATCAGAGGAATAAAATAATGAATAAATATGAAAAATTGCAAGGAACGCAAGATTGTGTAAAGATGTAATATGTCTCTAAGCCAACACAATTTAATTTGATTCACAACCCTTTTATTTTACAGTTTTAAAATGCATCTCATAGACAAAGCCATTCTTTACTTCTCTCCTTGGGGAAATATGCAAAGACATGCAGTTCACACAGGCCTGCCCCTGTGGAAGGTTTTTATTTCAATGCTATCAACTTCTATTCTCTCCAATCATTTTTCTTTTATTCTCAGCATCCATTGTTTCCAATAATTTACTTGAGCTATCTGAGCACCACTGAGAACAACTGTGAGGAATCTCTCACCCTGTTGACAGTGTGAAGCATGGCTTTTTGTAAAAGATGTTATTTCTGACTCTATAGGCAATTAATAAATAATTGGACTGAAATTAAATTATCATTATCTCACATAATCAAATACAATTTTTTTTTCTGTACAGAAATGCCCTTAAGTCTTGTCTGATAACCTTGATCAACAGCATGATGTGTGAAAACAGTGTTTAATATTTCCAGTGTGGAGTAGCATGAAAGGTTTCAAGGCAAGCCCCCCTACCTCCAAATTTCTCATAGCTGGCCCTTTTTTTGGGTCGGAAAACAGAATAGCTATTCTGTTATGGCCTCATTTTTATCTATTGCTATTCTTCTATAGAGGGTAACACATCCAATACAATGTGGAACTAAGATCATAGGCAAAACCTCACAAATTGGAATGTTAATTTGTCTGTCTAAATAGTTCTACTTCTGACATGTTAATGGAATCTTCTGGGTTGCTATTCCATCATTATGACCATCATTATCATGCTTGCCCTTTTCCTTGCTGACTGTGCTTTCCTATTTTCAAAGCTTTGACTGGATGATATAGCAGAGATAGAACAACTTAACTCAGTTGTCCTAAATGAATTCCATTTTTAAAAAATTAACAAAGATAATAGTACTATTATCTTATGACTATTATCATAGAACTCTTATAATCTAATAATAGATTGTCCATTAATAGATCACTGTCACATTCATGCTGCTTATAAAATACTGTGATATTCTTTTCACTGAAGAGCCCTCCAAATAGTAATTAAGGCTTTCATTTTGCATCTTGTGTTTATATCTGTGTCTTGCTTAGGTAAGGACATTGCCACAGGGTGGTTTATAAGCAACACAGTGCAGAGGCTGGACCTCTAAGATAAAGGGTCCAGTTTTTGGAGGTTCCTTCTCTCTTGCACTCTGCCTTCTTTTCATCACATCCATGCTTGGTAGAAAGAGGATCAAAGAGCTCTTTGTGTCCCCTATTCATGATGGCTCTGCTCTCATGTCCTAGCCAAAGGACCTAATGTACTTGATTAGTGTTCAGGATTTCAACATTTAAGTTTCAGTCCAGAATAACACACATTTGTGTGTGTAAATGGTCTTAGAGAAAAGCTCATTGGACCCTTCACATTGCATTACCCAGTTTTCCAGTTAATAATTTTTTTTTTTAGAGGTAGGGTTTCACTCTAGTGCAGGCTGACCTGGAATTAACTATGTAGTCTCATGTTGGTCTCAAACTCACAGTGATCCTCCTACCTCTGCCTCCCTAGTGCTGGGATTAAAGGCATATGCCACCATGCTTGGCTTTCCAGTTAACAATTTTTGTGAGGAGGGTTTGTCTCATGAAAGCTGCAAATACCTTTAGGTTTAGGGTTCTTTTGTCTGATTATCTATTTGGAAATCATTTCCTTGGACTACATGTTATATTTGTCTATAACTTCTGATGTGATATTTTTTCAAATATAGTCATTGATTTTCTTTTATGTGGTGCAGATCTTAAAATGTGAGGTATGCTGAGAGGTAATTAACTTATTGATGCTCTGCCCTTATAAAGGGATTAATATTGTCTTATGGGATTAGTTCAGGTCTCCCTGATGACTGGAATAGTTTGCGAACGAGCTGTTTGTTACAAAGTGATGCCACCCCATGCCTTGAATACTTCCATGTGTCAATAATTCAACTTCATCACCATGTGATCCATACAGACACTATTAGTCTTTTGAGGAGTCCAGTGTCACATTCTTTGAATGTTCCAAACACACCAGGAACATTTACTTTTCAAAGTATCTTGCATTGGGCATTTTGTTATAGCAGCTCAAATGAGTTAACATAGGGAATAAACAGGAGATCTTAGAGACAGATAAAGGTATGTGAAAGAGAGGAGAGAGAAACAATTTTAAGTTTTCTTTTTTGCTATAATACGATTCTATTTTTAATATTTTCATAAGATTTCATTAAGTCTTTTAATTATTTTTAGAAACAAGAATCGGATGCCTTCAGGTATAACTGACCTTAAAGTTATAAATGGAGGGCTAAATCATGTTTTTCAAATATCTTACAATTTTGCAATTATTAATAATGAATGTAAACACAACAACTTTTTAATCTCTAAGATTTAGCTTAACTCATATTTTAACATTTCTTCTTCAATGTTGCCAGAAACTGTTTGTTAATATTATTCCATTCTACCAATGTCCTTTTGTGAGACTAAAGTACATGTAATAAATAATTTTACAGGTGTAAAATTGAATGCACTGATGGTCTGATTGTGTAATAATAATAACAACATTATTTCTCTCTCCTTTGCTTATTATTTTTCCTCTCTCTTCCTGTCTTCTTTTATTTTTAATAAGTATATGTCATGACAGCTAGATTTTTTTCCACACTATTCTGACTCATAAAATTTGTATTGTTACAAACATGTATTATAGAGTTATCTTTGATAGTATAACATGACAGATTTTTCAAGTTATCTATAATTATTTCAACAATTCTGCAAAGGAAATGCATTATTATTGTGCTAGTAAGGTAATTGAGAACCAGAGAGGTTAAATATCTCACAAAAAAATCTGCTTTCACTTTTGGAATCTTGAAGTAGAAATACTCCTCCTCCATTAAATACAATTAAAACCTAAGCAGTACACATCACTCAATGGAAAGAGACTGAAAGGTAGAAGAAGGAAGATGGCTGTCACTTTTGAAATGCATGCGCCAACATGGAAGTAAGTCCTGTTCCTTGGGTCTTTTATTGGCTTACAGACCTCAAATTTAGAGTTGCAGATGTAACCATCTGATAAATGTCAACAGCCACAGACAAAACCCTGAACTTTCAAGACAAAAAAAAAAAAAAATGCCTAGCAAGAATTAAAATAATAAAAAAAACTGTAGACAGCAAATGTTCTAGTTTATCTTAGTGAAGCAGAAAAGGCTGTGGTCCCATTCCCACTCAGGCCAGTGAAGACCTAATTGGTTTCAATCCTTGTCTGGATTAGAGAAATACACTTATCTCCCTGATGATGGGGCCAGCAAAGGCTGACTTCCCATTCCTATCAGAGGAGAATGAAGCCTTTTCTCCTTCTCTCCACTAGGGTGGTTCAACAGAGTATCAAGGAGTCCAGCAGAGTCAGGATTACCTCAAAACAAACAAACTACCCTTTACACTTTTAGTGCCAGTGGAGCATAAACATCTCCTATCATTTCCAGCTATGGTGGCATTAGTGACTGATTTCTAAGTGGAGGGAATGGCCACACTAACCCAGCAGTACTAAGGAAAGCCTTTTGGCAATGGAGGGCAAGTGTAGAATCTGCACTTCTACTCCATGGGCAGTAATGAGGCAGTGGACATCATTCCCATCAAGGCATCTATCAAAGTGCCTCTTCAATTCTCTTTCATTTTAAAATTCAGGAGTAGAAGAATGTATACCATATCCCTTAACTGGAGACTGCAGAGCTCAAGTATAGTTAAAATATTGTAACTTCTATTAATATTTGATTATCTCCTTGTGAAAGTAAATTATATATGTGTGTGCATGTGTGTGTGTGTGTGTGTGTGTGTATAATATATATATACATATATATCACAAATATTAGTAACTTTATGGTCAATATTTTTACTAGATGTTAACATTAATTGTTTTGTAGATAATTGTTTTAACCCACTAATATCTAAAATCCTTTCTAACCTGGGAGTTGAACTCAAGAAAAGAGGCTGATCTGGTCCATGGAATGAGAACACAGGGGAGTGAGAAAGAGAGGCATGCCCCAAATGGAAACTTGGAAGCTTGGAAGGTACAGATGACAAAATTGGTTTTGCTTGTAATTAGTATAATGAGACACAGGGTTGTGCCCTCTGCTAACTTCCTCTCTACTAAGTAATGACTTAGCTCCAACAATGAATTTTTTTTTTTTTTGTTTTTTTCTTTCTTTCTTTCTTTCTTTCTTTCTTTCTTTCTTTCTTTTTCTTTCTTTCTTTCTTTCTTTCTTTTTTCTTTTCTTTTCTTTTCTTTATTCTCTTCCTTCTCCTCCTCCTTCTTCTTTTATTCTTGTTCTTCTTCTTTTCTCTTTGAGGTAGGGTTTTATTCTGGACCAGGGTGACCTGGAACCTATGCTGTAGTCTCAGGCTAGCCTCAAATTCATAAATTCTACCTGTGCCTTCTTAGTGCTTGGATAAAAGGCATACCCCAAATGCCAGACTCAACAATGATTTTTTAAATGTTTCATTTTAAGCCCCTATGCCCAGGGAGACGAATAGTGAATGTCCTTGAGGTAAGATGCATCCAAAATACCAGAAAATGTCCATGAGGTATAGGGAGGTAGGTGAAGAAAGGCAAGGACATCACCATAGCATCAAAGACAGTCATCTATCAGGACATGAGGCAGGCAGTGATGGCATTTCTATAACTCTGAAAGTTGAATTCATCCAATAAATACATGCTACCAAGCCACAAGGGGCTCATACTTTGTGACATATTAATTAGTGATATTAACACATCTAAAGAAAGAATGACTCTTTTCTGGGCTTGAAAGATTGATCAGTGGTTAAGGCACTGACCTGCAATGCCTAACAACCAGGGTTCAACTTCCCAGTTACCACGTAAAGCCAGGTGCCTAAATTGGTGCATGTATTTGGAGTATTTGCAGTGGCTAGAGGCCCTGGCACACCTATATTCATTCTCTCACTCTCTCTCTCTCTCATTCTTTCTCTCTTCCTTTCTTTCCAAATGAGTAAAGTAAAAGAATAATTCCAATGGCAAATAAAAGATGAGATTCAGAAATCAAAGATTTGTCTGATTATTTACTAAATATTGCTCCGCTGAGGAAAACTCTGGATTTGGGAAATAGAACCAAACTTGTCAATTTTTCTTTCTTAGAAATTATATGACTATGTAAATATGTCATATAAATGTGTTTTCTGTAGAAGATTATTTTGGATTTTCAGACTTTTATATGAAATATTCTTTTATGTGATTTCTTTTGTTTCTTGATTCATTCTGACTTTTTCTAGTCTTCTCTGGTTCCTTTGAGAACTCAAGGCTAACTCAGAATTTGATAAAAGGATAATGCTCCAAAGAACAATTGCAGAACTTTTGCTTTGCCCATTAGTAGTAGACAAAAGTAGTTTTAAAAGTAACTTTTAAGTTGTATATTTTGTAATCCTCTAGTTGTGCTGGACCAACTCTCCCTGGGTAGCTACTCCTGGGATTGAGCCATATCAATTCCATGGGCCAGTAAAGCTTCTCAGCTATGATTTCTCTTGGCATTTTCAAAAATAGATTTCAAGTTGTTGTAGTTTTTGAAAGTAACATATTCTTTCTCTAGTCCCTTCTCTTACCAAATCCTGTCTCAGCTCCTTGAAACACCATAAACTGTGCAGTTTTCTTGCAGCTTTTTAGCTTCTTTCATACTATGTTGACCACCTGAAAGCCTGGTGGATAGCTATCCCTTCATAGATGACTGCCTCCCTCCACAAACTATTTCCTAAAGCCAGACTATCCATCTTGCTCTCCCACTGTTGCACCATTGCGCGCGCGTGCACACACACACACACACACACACACACACACACACACCTAGAAAATTTTTATATTGGCTTAAGCTCCATTCAACCAGTTTTCCTTGATCTTCTCTTGCCCACCTGTCTTCAATCATTTCTTTCCTGACCACTCTAGTAACTGACCTTTGCCATTCTCTACCACCTCTTTAAGTCAATCACACCAAGCAAATTACTTTCCCAGATGCAGTAATTCCCTTCTGGGTATTAACATAGGTTTTTTTTTTTGTTTTGTTTTTTGTTTTTTTTGCCTTTTATGTTACCAAAGAATAAATTTCCAAGAAGCGCCTCCTTATACTCACCTCAGTAAAACTAGTGTAGTTTTTATGAAGTAAGAAAGGAAAAGCAAGGATAAGTATCAAATAATTGAGACTATTAATACCTCCCTGATTTTCAGTGTTTCTTCCTATCTTTTCTATGCAGCATATAGGTAAAAGCACATAATAAACGGATAATGCTTTGTTTTATCTCCTAGCCTTTGTTTTACTAGTGGATAATTTTCAGATCTAATATGTGATTATTATTATTAGTTGCTGGAAGTTAATCATATCTCTATCAACACTCAGAAAAGTATGACATATATATAAATATATGTATATATATATATGTACTAAAAGACAATTGTATGGAGATAATAGATATTAAATTTAATTTTTAAAATAAATGATTGAATAGCAATGCTAGAAAAGCTAGCCTATGAATATCAATTTGGGATTTATTTACTTAGTAATTTAGTGTTATGTGTTTATTTCAGATGACTCATTACTTCATTTTTAATATGAGAACATAAAGGTAGAATAATATTATTATTCAAGTCTCCAGAAATGAGGCAAATTGATGACAAGATAAACTCCATCCTCTTATTTTTATATACAGTTGTGCATGTTTTATTTTATTTTTCCTCATAGAAATTGGAACATGAAACAGAAATAGTGTATGAATTTACAAAGACTTGATATCAGAATTGTAAATTATTCTTAAAATATTTTCCCAACTATTAAAAGCTTTCATTCTCTGAAATTTCCGATGTGATAAAAAACAACATTTAAGTAATTGTGGTGAAAGTGCACTGGAGGCAAGTTTCTAAGAACTGAGTTAAGCAATGCTTCCAGAGGACTTCCAACTTCAAGTTTTAATTATGAGATTTATTAAATTATCTTTTTTCAAAGTGTATTCTCTTAGACTTTTGACTTTCCAGGAACTTCTAACATGACATGTAGCCAAGAACTTCCTCAGAGAAGGAAATTATGCAGAAAATCTTTCTCTTCAACGGAGAACTAATCCTTATACCAAATGCAGTTACTAAGGCTTTCTTGTCCCTTGGAAATTTCTAGATATGTCTTAAGTTGAGTCTGTTGCTTAGGTATGTGGATTGGTTTAGAGGGAATAGATATTTCATACATCTGAAATATCTCACTGTCTAATGCTGAAATACAGGGACATCTGTAGCAGATTGATAGGTGTGTGAGGGGGTGGATATTTGGGGTGGAATAGCTTTGGAAGATTTTAAACCAAAAGTAATAAATAAGCCTGGTGATAAACACATCAATCACTTCCAAAAGTTCTGACTCCTGCTTTTTTTTTAATATGACAATTTTACTTCAATAAGGTTGCAGAAAAACCCACATGAATCTCATTAAACATATAGTGCCTTCTTCCTTATCTTTGAGTTATCAAAGCTTTATATGCTGGTTCTAGAGAGTATACTTTGAGAATTCATAGACAGGGCTTATATTAATGGTAATATTCCAAACAAATCATCTTTCCTGTTTTGCTCTCCTTCTACAATTACTGTGGGCTTTACCATGTGACTTTATGTGGCCAAATAAAGGTCTATCCTCACACATACTGCTTTTCTTCCTGCCTAGGATACTCAAGATAGATCATTGGAAAGGTCAGGTGGAGGGAAACCAAAGCACTGCAATGGACAGCACCAGAAAGAAACTGTGGCCTCTTGGAATAACCAGATGACCTACTTGTTTATTCAAGTACACCAGTCAAGTCAGCATAAGATGGAACAAAGATTAAGCATCTCAGTTAATCTCTGCCTAAACTTCCAGATCAAACACTTGTAAGCAGGTAAATGAGAAAATCAGTTCTTGTTTTAAGCCACTAAACTTTTGAGCATTTTTTTTAATAGCACAAGATAACCAAGCAGTGTCTACTAAAAAGTACCTTTATGGAGCTGGAAGAAGGCTCATTGTGTAAAGTGTTTGCCATGCAAGCAGGAGGACCTGAGTTCAGATCCCAGCATCTATGTAAAAGCCAGCTGTGTTGACACATCTATAATCTCAGTGCTATGGAGAGAAGTGAGGAGGATCCCCATGGCTTGATGACTACTTAAGTCTAGCTGAATCCATGAGATCCATGTTTCAGCAAGAGACCTTAACCTTAAAAAAATAAGGTGGAGATCAATTGAGGAAGATACCTAATGTTAATATCTGGTCATCACATCATGCTTACATGTTCATATATACCTACACACATCCTTGCACTCATGCAGTTACATACTTACATGTTCACATACACACATGCTTGTACATCACTCACACATGCAAAAAAAAAAAAAAAAAAAAAAAAAAAACAGGCCTAGGTAAGCCAAGGTATGATGATTGCCATGAGTTTGAGGACACCCTGAGACTACATGGTGAATTCCAGTTCAGCCTGGGCTAGAGCAAGACTTGAAAAATAAAACAAACAAATAAATAAAAAGAATAAAAAATAAAGCACATTTTCAAATTTTCCAAAAAAGGTACATTTTTTGTGCCTAGTTATAGATTTATCTCCATAAGTTTAAGGCCAGTATGGGACTACACAATGAGTTCCAGATCAGTCTGGGTGGATTAGAGTGAGACCCTACCTTGAAAAACAAACTAAAAAGATATAACTTTGTTAGGTTAGTTGACTTGGTCAGAGCCACAAAAATAGTAAACAGAAGCTGAAATAATTTCTTTTGTTTACATAAATATTTAACAGTCTCCTCTTTAAAAATCTGAAGATGTCAGTCAAATTAAAGTGCATCAAAATTTTCTGTGCCTAGAAAATGCACATGGAATCTAATAGAAAAGACAAACACACTGGGAAAGTAGCACAAATCTGTACTCTCAGCTGTTTGAAGGCTGAGGAAGGAGGATCACTTGAAACAACTAGTTAGTTCAGAGCTCAAGACCAGCCTGGGCAACATACTAAAACCCTGTATCAACAACAACAACAACAAAAACAAAAACAATGAGAAAAGCATTTTTGAAATAGTATGGTTATAGAATTCTGACTCCAAGATAACCTTGTTTTTATTTATTTGAGAAAAATACAAGCAATAGGATGGGAATTTTCTATGTCATCATTACATATATCTAAACCTTTCTACATATGACCCCAAATCTTTAATTTATAACCTATCATTGTTAATGAATAGTCATGTTCTCATTTCCTGCAAAATCTTTTATCTGGATTCTGGTGCTCTTTCCTATTCAAAAAATCTTAGCATTTTTTTTTTTCTCTTCGTTCTGGTAAGATCATTTTTCCCTGATCCACAGGATTATATACTAACATGCAGTAATGCTGTCATTTATCTTGGCTCACAATAGAATAACCAATCTCCCTGTACCCCTTATTCACCACCAGTTTCTAGCCTGATTCACTTTTCCCTTTATAGCAGGTCATTTTTATCGAAATTCTATAATCGCTGATTTGACTTCTTTTGTCAGTCTTTCCTGAAATCACTCCAGGCTTTGGCACTTCCAACTCCAACAGAACAGCTCTCATCAAATACAAGGATTTCTCAGCTGCAAAAAACAGTAATCAAATCTTGTTTTTTTTTTTTTTTAACATATCAGTAATCTGTAACACAGATGACCACTCTTGCTTTCCTTGAATACTTTCTTCACCTAGATTTTAGGAAACTATGCCAGTTCTATAGCTTTAAACAGTTTTTGTACATTTAAGAATCTCTGGCTATCTCTTCAGTGTAAATCTTTATTGTATTTCCACCTACCTATTCGATATACCTAACTGGCTGTCCAGCAGACACTTCAGATTCAGCAAGCTCAAACCTAGGCTTTTGAAACTGAAATATTGTTTCCACAGTCATCTCCATCTAAAGACCTGGTAACTGTAGCCTTCTGGTTGCTAAGAAATAACAGTATGCTACCATCCTCTGTTTTTCATGTTTCATATCAGCAGATTCTCTTCTGTTTTAGAAAAATTAATAGAAACATCTCCATTAATATTCCTATTACTCAATTCACTATTATTTTTAACTTGTTTGATATCAATCACTACTTAATTAATTTTACTTCTCAGAGGCAAATTACATCACACTGGACTTCAAAAATCTACATTAAGGGCTGGAGAGATGGCTTAGTGGTTTAGGTGCCTGCCTGCTAAGCCTAAGAATGCTGGTTCCAATCTTCAGGTCCCACGTTTAGCCAGATGCGAAGTGACACAAGGTCACAATGCTGCACATGCCCACAAGGGGGCATGTGCATCTGGAGTTCATTCACAGCAGCTGAGAGGGTGCTGTGTGCCCATTCTCTATCTGTCTCCCTCTCCCTCCCCCTCTCCCTCCCCCGTCTCTCTCCAAAAAAAACTACAATAAAAGTATTATCTAATCATCAATATTGCTAACATAATTTTTCCTGAGTAATTGGGTCATAGTAAAGATCAGTGATTTTGGAATTCTTGGGTTTGTGTTAAAATTCATATTTTGCTGTTTACTTTCAGTAAATGGGAAAATAATGATAATTTTCAGTCACTTTTCCTTTTATGTAATACAGTTTGAGAGAAGTCAAATACAAAAATATACATCTGTCTATGAAATGTGTGAGTTGTGATTTTAATAAAAATGATTATAACAATAATAAGTTATCAATTGCATAATGACTGTTAAAACCTGATGTATGGATGTATAATTTTTAATATTGAATTGTCATGGTATGTTTACAATAATTTAAGATAATAGTATCCACGATTTAATAATCACTTTATAGAATCTTCTGTAAAAAATGGTTAATGGAAGGAGAGAAGAGAGTAGTACAACCACTTAAGATGAGGTTAGCAAGATTTATTGGGCCCAGAGAGCAATCTGCACTCTAGTAAATTGGCATTTGAGGAGTGTCACAAATAATAATGTACTACAATGCACAGGTGTCCAAAGGCGATTACAAGCCAAGCATTGGACTAAAATCGTATGAAGGTAATAGTGTGACCACGATGAGAAAGGTTCTCAGAAAAGAGCTTTTTTTTTTTAAAAAAAAAAATCTATTTAGTACAATCCCTGCTATCTATAGTACAATAAAACCACAGCAACTCAAGAAATTAAATTATCTGCTTCCAATTCAACCACTACTACTTTAAGTAATAACTGCAGGATAAAATAATTGTGTATCAGAAAGGAGTCTGAAAGTTTGGGTTTATTGAACTCATATATGGGAGATTGCTGGAACTTGCCTGAGGATCTAGAAAATTTTGGGCCACTGTTGGGATGAGTTATCTGAACCCTTATTACTGAGCATCTTGGTCTGAAAGAAATTTTGAACACGCAGTTTAGAATATTCCTTAAATTAATAACTCAGGTCCAGGATGCTTGCATATCTCTTGTAGACTGTGTCCTTGCATAATTTCTGCAGTTTTTTACTTATATACAACTCAGATTAATTACTAAATTTAAATTTCCCACAAACTGTTCTAGTTCTGAACACAAAGGAAATCATAAAGATGTGTTTTTTCTGATACATAATTATATTCACTATCATATGTATACCAAATAAAAAAGATGTATGTATTTATTTACTTATTTATGAATGATATGGAGTGTGTGTGTGTGTGTGTGTGTGTGTGTGTGTGTGTGTAGGCAGGTAGGTACATACGTATGTATGCATGTACACACGTTGCCACAGCATGCCTATAAGTCAGAGGACAATTCTTGGGTTTCAGTTCTTGTGTTCCACATCCTTTGAAGCAGATACTGATGCTTTTCACAGGTGCATTTGCCAGCCTAGCTACCACTCTCCCCCACTAACCAAGCTTCTGGTAGTTTCTCCTACCTACTCTTTCATTCCACTCTGTAGATGTGGCTGATATTACAAATGCTTGCCACAGTGTCAGGTTTTTATTATGTGTCCTGAGATTCTGAATCTGGATATCCTTGCTAGTGCACAGTCAGTTCCCCAGGTTAAAAAGATTTTTTTTTTTTTAGCTCTAAAATGTTGTTTACATATTTACATACATACTTTATTTTTATGAGCAGAAACCAGGAGTTTTGAAGTACTTTAAGGAGAATAATGGGAGAATCTTTTAGTTTTTATACCAATTTTAGTATCTGCTACTAAATTCTGCTGGGTGTTGTTAGGGTCACAGAGGTATGCATCAATAATATGTTCCTGATTTGCTACATTTTGTGAGATATTCAGAAACATTGCCTTTTTCTTTCTGAGATCAGAGGTTCTATGTCCTCTTGCTTATTTTGAACTTTTTCTTTCTTCATGCCTTCTTTTGAAACCCGTTCAAATTGAATTCTTTTTAAAGCTGACACCATTTAATGTGGCAACGTAATCTAGAGGGGATTTTTGAATGGTCAGTATTGAAAGCCCATAGCAGCCTGATGCCTCAATCACTTTAGCCATCAAAATGGACCTTCACAAATGCTTTCATTATTTTATATCATTTTTTCAGTTTTACTGAGTGAAAATTCACATGATCATATGTATTTATGACATACAGTGTGATATATCATATATTGTGAAGTGATTCCCATATGATATTATGTTAAATGATAATGCATTGTGTACTTGAAAATTGCTGAGACGATATCTTAGGTGTCTTCACCTTTCAGTGACTTGTGAGCTGGAGTTTCAGCTGGGATTTTTTCCTGAAACCTTGAACATTTTTCTGCATGTGCAGTGCCTGTTGGAAGTGCTCTTGCATCCTCCTTGGCTCTCTTTTCTTCTTCCTGCCTAGCAGTGGAGACTACACACATCTGTGAGAAGTCATGGTTGGTTCACACCTGGTCATTCTTATAGTCGTGGGGTCACAGAGGCATTTTCACCTCATTTTAATTGACTGCATCTATGGCTTCTGTGTTTCTATTCTCAGTGCTTTCTCTGCTTTATGGAGACCCAGGGATGTTCAAAATCTCTACCACCGTTGTCATCTTCCTAGAATTTAAAACATGTATTTTTGAACTTGTCTGGACAAGTGGTGAATCTCTGGGGATGGAGTAAAGCTAAGATTTATACACATGCCAGACGTTATAAGTAACAGCATAGCTGGTCTGCACGTAGGACTGGGAACTGTGAACCAGGCAGTTGTTTATCAATACCAAAATGTGTTTACTCTTGGAAAGCTTTCTTTCAGACTGTTACTGCACTCAGTATCACTCTATAAATATGTATGTGTACATGTAGACTGAGGAACCCCCACTGCCTTTCCCCACAATATTTTGGAACTGAGAATCAAAAAGGGATGCTACATCACCACCTGTCACTAATTAAATATTTTTGGTTAATTTAATGTTGTTAAAAATTCAACAATCATTTGGCAAGAGTAAGATATTGCAATTCATGCATCAGTTAGGTACTCAGTATGTTTTCTTGTTCATTGTTTTTAACTTGGCATTAAGAGCTTCAGTCTTTTTTTACAGTTGAATTTTCCATTGAATATCCCTTGCTTGTATTTTTCTTTTCTTCTCTCCAACTCACTAAGTTGTCCTGTGTCTCAACTCTTACCTCAAATGTCATTTTCTCTGAAAAACTATTCTTTATAACTACATAGCCCAAGCCTAGATAAAATCAGGTTAGCAATTTATTCTTTTTGTTTGTTTGCTTGTTTTAGAGGTAGGGTCTCACTCTAGCCCAGGCTGACCTGGAATTCACTATGTAGTCTCAGGGTGACCTCGAACTCATGGTGATCCTCCTACCTCTGCCTCCTGAGTGCTGGGATTAAAGGCATGTGCCACCATGCCCAGCTCCCAATTTATTCTTTGTAATAATCATTAGCTCTACTGTAGCAGCACCTAGCATGTGTCAATGATTCTTTAAACAAATGAAAAACTATACTCGTGTGTTTCATATCTTTTCTAATAATAGTATATTACTTTATTTATTTGCATGAAGAGAAACAGGAGAGAGAGAGAGAGAAAGAGAGAGAGAGAGGAAGAGAATGGGCATGCCAAGGCCTCTAGTCACTATAAATGAACTCCAGATGCAGGGAACACTTTATGCATGTGGCTTTACGTGGATATTAGGGTATCCAATCCAAGTCATTAGCCTTTGCTGGAAACTGCTTTAGCCACCGGGCCATCTCTCCAGCCCTTCATATCACTTTTTTAACTGTGTGATTTTGATGAATAAGGTAAAATTAACTTTTATAAAGAAAATATTGAATAATATAAAATAGAGCTTCAACTACTTGTCTAATGTCTGAAAATGTGTAACTCAGTTGATGAGTTTGTTACTGGAATCAAAGTCACAGCCCATTATCTGCTCTTTTAAAGGCCCAGAGAATTTTTCAGGGAACAATTTTTCATGCAATACTTAGTAATATTGCTATTATTTCTTCCCAATTGCTCTGCTACCATACTGTGAGCAATTCTCTCCAAATAGTTCCATGTAAATAATCTGGCACCACTCAGTTTAAGGCTGAGAAGGTAAGCCAAGTATACCTAATCAGAACTTCTGTGCAGAGCTACAAAGTCAGCTTTGTATATACCTGTTCTTTTCTCCAAAGGAACTGTAACCAAGGATACAGTGTTCCATGCTTGTCCACCTGGACCTATAATAAGTAAAACAATTATTTCATGAGTTAGACTTTGTGATATATGCTGATGGAGAGACATGGACAAGAAATGGAAGTGTTCTACTTATTCAGCTTGCATCCGGGCCCCTACTCACTATTTGTTTCTGAAGCCTGACTGATCTGAAACCTTAGGATTCATAAACATTTTAAGGTTCAAAAATGTTTTCTCTTCTTCATTAACTAATTTAGTGAGTTCTAGTTGCATGCCATCTGCATAGAGCTAATAGAAACACTGTGGATAGCTACTGAATGAGCACGTGACAAAACCTATAAGGTTCTAATCCTATGTAGTATTCAGTTGAGGACATCAACAGTCATTGGAACAAGAGAATGTTCATTCTCCATTCAGCACTTGAGTGTGTTATATGTGATGTTTGGAACTATTCAACATCTGCTGCTAATTCATAAGTTAATGTCAAAAGAGAATTTGATTTTCATCTAATCCATTTAGCCACATCCTTAGCATCTTTTGACATGTCATCCTTCAAGTGTAAATCAGATATATCTGTCAGTCATTTCAGAGCTCATCTAAAACAGTGGCATTGATATAACAGAGGTTATCCATGGATCATCTTTATATAATTAATGTAGTTGCTTAACTTCCTCCAAAGCTTATCATGACACTAGAAAGAGATTGGTACATCAGAAAAATGACAAGATCTAAATATCTAGTATTTATCTCTGCTTCTGGCCATGGAAACTAGCTGGGGAAAGAGATAAACCAAACTATATGCAGCTTCAAGGATCACTTTTGCTCTTGCTGTTATCATAGAAACTCCTTGTGGCTGTGTTTTTTAAGCCAGAACCACTGATATATAATTTGAGACTGACACTACTATTGAGTCCATGCTCCACATTTTTCAAAGGTTTATTTTCAGGCCATATGCCTAGAATGTAACAAATCTCAAAGAGAAAAACTTGTAAAGCAAACTATGTTTTATGAAACTAAGGAAATTCTTTCCTTAATGGGTCACTCGAGGCTGAATCCAAGTAAGTCATAAAGACAAAGATCATAGATTCTTAATAAAGTCAGATTAGGCAAATAGTGTCATAAATAGTTTCCTTTTCAAATTCTACAAAAGTTGAACAGAGAGATACAAATGAACAGGTTATTTTTCAATATAATCTACACTTCTCCTTTTGTGCTGCTCCAAATCAATTCTCAATTTGCCAGACCTGATTCAATAGTTTTTACTTGAATAGTTCAATAATATAAAAAATGCTTTTTTTTATTTCCCTTTGTCTAATGGTGCTATGATGACATTAATACCAAACAAAAGAAGGAAAATAAGTTCAAAGTTCATTAATGGAATAATTATAAACATCTCATCTCCATTTTTAAAATTTATTTTAGAGAGGAGAGACAAAGAGAGAGGAAGAAGGGGAGAGAGAGAGAGAATGGGCACACCAGGGCCTCTAGCCGCTGCAAGTAAACTCCAGATGCATGTACTACCTTGTGCATCTGGCTTACATGGGTCCTGGGGAACAAACCTAGGTCCTTGGGCTTCACAGGCAATTGCCTTAACTGCTCAGGCATATCTCCAGCCCTTCTCATCTGTATTTAAAGCAGGGATTTAAAAACACAATATAGCAGTCTACATCAGAACACTTGGAGTTAAATTACTTAAAAGTTAACCAATTAACCTGGTCCTGATTTTCAAAGTGCTTCTATATAAAAAACTAAGTCAGGCTGGAGAGATGGCTTAGCAGTTAAGGCGCCTGCCTCCTAAGCCTAAGAACGTTGGTTCCAATCTCCAGCGGTTCCAATCTCCAGGTCCCACGTTTAGCCAGATGCAAAGTGACACAAGGGTGCAATGCCTCATTTGCCCACAAGGGGGTGCATACATCTGGATTTCGTTCACAGCAGCTGAGAGACTGCTGGTGCGCCCATCTCTATCTGCCTCCCTCTCCCTCTCTCTCTCCATGTGTCTCTCTCTCTGTGTCTCTCTCCAAAAATAAATAAAAATAAAAGGAAACCGCTGTCTATGTTTCTTTAAAAAAATAACTAAGTCACTTTTAATTATTATGTTGATTATTGTTTTAGTTTGTCTTTCATGTTCTGTACTGTATATCTTACTTGTAATATTTACATTCATTAAGCTTATGTTCATGTTCAAAATTGTTGCTTGCAAGTTCCATCCCTAATTGCTATTACCATGGTTAAGGACACTATAGAAACAATGGTAATATTACAAAAAATAGCAAATTGGACATTTTAACCAAAATCGGATAGATTAAAATACCTTCCTGTGGAAGACACATATTTACATAAGAAATGCACAGTATGTTCTGGCAATAAGATTTGCTTTTAAAGACATTGTCTGTGACTCTCCATTTGGACTTAATGTCTGTCCAACACAGCTTTCTGATGAGCATAGAAAAAGTTTTCTAGTGAAATGTCATTTCTTCCTAAGAGATTATCGCACAAGCCCATGAAAATAATGAAGTTTATCATCAAAATCTCTCACTCCTGAAAATTAAATGTTTTTATTGATTTTCACAAGTAGGTCAAAGTCAGCATTTTATCATAATTTCTTATGGATTTTTCCCTCTACCCATGGAAATAAAACTCTTAATTTTTAGTGTATTCTTTAGATTTTTGAAACTTTGCTGAAATTTAGATTGTAATGTTAGGTTTCCTGTCAGTCACTAATTTTAAGCCTCTTTAAATACTTTATTACTCTTTCAATTCCCAAGACATCTGTTAGGGCAAGATGAGAATTATTATGGCATGTGCAGAGTTGGAAAATATCCAGAAGCTATTGTCACTTTCAAACCAGAAACAATTACCTTGCATTGAACTTGAATTTGGTTCATGTCTTTCTTTCTTCCTTTGACATAGATGGTATAAGAAAAAAAATATATTTCTTACATATAAAAGTGAAATAGGAAAAGAATTCATGTCTCCTACCACACTTTTTTTTTCCTTTTTATTGACAGCTTCCATACTTACAGACAATAAACCATGATAATCCACTCCCCAACTCCACTTTCCCCGCCACAAAAATATACACTCTAACATATCCCTGCCCTCTCTCCATTAGTCTCACTTTTATTTTGATATAATCTTTTCCTGCTATTATGAGGGTCTTGTGAAGATAGTGCTAGGCACTGGGAGGCCATGGATATCAAGGTCAATTTCTGTCTGGTAAGCAATCCTACCCTTCCTTCCTCTCTGACATTCTTTCTGCCACCTCTTCCACAATGGACCCTGAGCCTTGGAAGGTGTGATAGAGCTGTTTCAGTGCTGAACATTTCTCCATCACATCTTCTCGGTACTATGGTGTCTTTTGGGTCATGTCAGTGGCCACCACCATCTGAAAAGAGAAGCTTCTCTAACCAAAAGTGAGAGTAACATTAATATATGGGCATGAACATTAAGTAAAGTGCTTACAGGGCAGTTTGGTGAGCAAAATATATGCATTTAATCAGATAAAAGCAGGTGTTACATTCCTAATGCTTATGACCTCCCCCACCATAGGCTTTTAAGTTTTCAGTACCAGGCATCTATTCCCTCCCACACAGCAGGTCTCCAGTCCAATTAGAGAGCAGTTGTTTCATGCCACCATTGCACCAGTTGGTTCATTTGGCCAAGCTGGCCAAACTTGAGGCTTGCAGTGCCCACTGTTTTCACCACTGACGACTTTTGTTTCCCATAAGGCTGCATGCAGTGCAGCTTTTTTCAGCTTTCTACCAGCTGGTCTACCAGGAGAAAGTTTTTCAGGTCATTCCCACTGTGATTTCTCCGTGACCTTGCAGCCCAGGCATGTAGAGTCTTCAGCAATAGGGTCTTATCATCTATTCCTGATGGGAAACCAAGAGCCTTGGCCATAGTCCATGATGTTTTGGGGGCATCAGGGACCTCCTTGGCCAACAACTCACTGGAAGGTATTCCATCCCTGGCACTGAAATTTTTCTAGTATCAGTCTATGGCTTCTGGCCTGCCATTATCCAAAAAAAGTAGGTTATCACGTGGCTTATTCACAGTATCCCTCCCCTGACACTCCTTTTACTCAGTCTCTTTCCCTGACCTCCCTTAGGCCATTCAACCTGTAGTAATCTGTCCATCTACTTACATATATACAGTACTATTCCCTGAAGTCCACCCTCTCCTCCATCCCTTACAGTCCTTTTCTAGCTTACTGGCCGCTGATACTTATTTTTTACTCCAACTCACACACAATTATGAACATTTGTAACTAGAATCCACATATGAGAGAAAACACACAGAGTTTGACTTTCTGGGCCTGGGTTACCTCACTCAGTATAATCCTTCCAAGATCCATCAATTTCCCTGCAAATTTCATTTCTCTTTACTGCTGAATAGAACTCCATTTTGTAAATGTACCACATTTTTATTATCCCTTCATCTGCTGATGAACAGACATCAGGCTGGTTCCATTTCCTAGCTATTGTGAATAGAGAAGCAGTAAATATCATTGCTGTACAAGTATCTCTAAGGTAGTGAGAAGAGTCATTAGGATATATGCCTAGCAGTGCTATAGCTGGATCATATAGTAAATTTATTTTTAGCTGTCTCAAGACCTCCACACCTATTTCCACAATGACTATACCAGATTACATTCCCACCAACAGTATAGAAGGGTTCCTCCTTTTTTTCATTCTCTTCAACATTTATCATCATTTGTTTTCTTGGTTGTAGACATTCTGACAGGAGTGAGATGGACTCTCAAGGTAGTTTCCTGCATTTCCCTGATGGCTAAGGATGTAGAACACTTTTTTTTTAGATGTTTATATGTCATCTGTATTTCTTCTTTGGGGAACTCTCTATTTAGTTCCATAGCCCATTTTTTAATTGGTTTGTTTGATTTCTTATTGCTTACTTTTTTGAGTTCTTTGTATACTCTGGATATTAATCCTCTGTCAGATGTATAGCTGGCAAAGATTTTCTCCTAATCTCTAGGTTGTCTCTTTGCTCCCAGTTACTCAGGAAATAAAACCACTAATCAACCTCTGGGATCTCATGAAATTACAAAGCTTTTGTACAGCAAAGGACACTGTGAATAGAGCAAAGACACATTTCTTTATTTGCAATGAAAACTTTGAATTTCATACAAATATTCTGGGAACTAACATAATTGAATAAGTAGTTTATAACAAGCAGAGCTATGAGATTTCATTTTATATAAAAATCCACTGTACATTAAAATGTGTGTCTACCATATTGTCCTACTGTATACACTGAAATAAAGATATCTAAGGTTTTCCAGTCCTGTGCATAATATAATCCTCATCTTACTTTCACAGCTATATCTAAGTTAAATTATGGTATATGATAGTGTGAAACACTAAATGGAACTTATTAACATTATTATAGTTCATATCTTGAGTGCATCAACTTTCTTAAGGCATTACAAAAGGAGGTGTGGCAACTAACTAAGCTAGTAGTCTCTTGTATTTTCTCATGGTGTATTGCATGCATATTGATCCTGTTTTCCTTTATGAAAACTAACATTCTATATCTGGTATGGTTAGGTAAGACCTTAATCAAGAAATGAGGACCTTTTGATTTGGGCATGGTTCAATAGCATAAATTTCATTAATGGCTTTCTCCTTGATATGAACAAATACCTGACCAGAAAAAACTAAGAAAGGAAAGGGTTTATTTCCGCTTATGTTCTAGGATATACAGTCCACTGTGGTGGGAAGGCATGGCAGACCAACTGGTCACACCCAGGAAAGAGAGAATAATCAAGAAATGGGACTACAACCCCCAGTAACCCACTTCTTCTAGGAAAGGTTCATTTCCCAAAGGTTTTGCAACCTTCCCAAACAGTGACACTCTCTGGGAACTACATGTTCAAAGTCAGGAGCCTATCAGACACATTTTACACTCAAACTACAACATGTATATTCTAGATTTGCTTCAGAGAATATCTTATTCCTCCCTTTGTGCTTCAGGGGTAAAGTGTGGTCTTGCCAGATGATGGTATTGAAACAGAGGACTCTGTCAAAAACATGTTCTGGCTGGGCGTGGTGGCGCACGCCTTTAATCCCAGCACTCAGGAGGCAGAGGTAGGAGGATCACCGAGAGTTCAAGGCCACCCTGAGACTACATAGTTAATTCCAGGTCAGCCTGGGCCAGAGTGAGACCCTACCTTGCAAAACCATTAAAAAAAAAAAAAAGTTCTGGATAAACCTGACATTGAATTACACTGCTTGTATTTACTTGCAAAACTCTCTTGGTGCCAGCAACTTCTAGTTTGCAAGAAAGGAACTCTGTAGTTTCCTCGCCAGAAACTCTGGTATTTAAATGTACCTCAATATAAGCAATTCAAGTGATTATTGAGCTGTCTGAACACACATATAACAAGCATGGCTTGAAGGCAAATGATGTAAAATGAGAAGCAGTTACCCACAGCAGCCAGTGAGTTTGGCTTTATAAACACTACTAGAAAAGACAAGTCCATTAAGTCACATAATCAAAGAATTTTAAATTTTTTTTTCTTTTCTGAGGTAGAGTCTCACTCTAGCTCAGGCTGACCTGGAATTCACTTTGTAGTCTCAGGGTGGCCTCAAACTCACAGCGGTCCTCCTACCTCTGCTTCCCGAGTGCTAGGATTAAAGGCGTGTGCCACCACACCCAGCTAAGAATATTTTTATATTTTATTTATTTATTTATTTATTTGAGAGAGAGAGAGAGACAGAGTGAGACACAGAGAACAGACAGAAAGAGAGAGAATGGGCATGCCAGGGCCTCCAGACTTTGCAAACAAACTCCAGACTCATGTGCTCCCTTGTATGTCTGGCTTACATGGGTCCTGGGGAATCAAACTGGAATCCTTTGGCTTTTGCAGGCCTTAACGGCTAAGCCATCTCTCCAGCCCCAATCATATTTTTTTTTCAGAACATAGACTTCCTTCAATAGAGAAAGCATTGATTATTTTAAGGAATGCATTGAGGCACATGGGGGATTTAAAATAAAAACTTTCATGAATGTCTTTGTGTGTGTATGATAAGAGTACATTTTAAAGGAAGTACAATAATATGAAGTTGTCAGTAACTTTGTCATACTCTGAATTTCTCTGCTATACAAACATTCACTTTATATACAGTTATTGTTGAGTAAAGACACATGTTTAGCTGAATACTTCAAATATATTTTGTGCATGGAATATTATCTATGGCAATAAAATTCTGTCATTTCTCAGTTATCTACTATTATGTTTTAATTCTTTCTAACCTGGATTACCATACCATGGACATCTAAAATATTTGTGGGGTTATTTCTATTCTGAACTGAAAAGCATAATAATGTTTTAATAAGCATTCCTGAGATGCTAACATTTCCATGTGAGTGTTAACAAGAGAAATAGTCAATTATTGATTTTGATTATTTAATCTCAATTGAGAGCTTAAAAAACAAATAAGATTTTCTGATTCTAAATGATCTTTGGTGCTACAATTGCTTAAGAAGTCTTTTCTTAGAATTCTGCATGCAGTTTCTTAGGTAGCATATTTGATATAGGAAAAATAATAACAATAATAAAACTAAAAACATCTTCTTGTTTTTAAATAAATGACAAGAAGATATAACCTGAGACTTTAAGAACAGTTATTTTCTGAGCTTCACTCAAATGAGTGTTAATGAGGCAAATACAACCATAGGAAAAAATCCACATGCATAGGTTGTAGAAATAATCTGGAATAGTTCTCTGTCACATCTAGAAGGACATAAATAATAATGTCCTTCAGGATACAAAAAGACAACTTCTTTCACTATATTTGCCTGTATCCCCACCCAATTTATAAAATTAACTCCTTATGAAAAGTGTCTTCCTGATTAGTACATGCTTTTATAGGAAACAATTGTACAAAATATAAGAAAAACTACATGCAATATCATCCATACTCTAAATGTCTCATATTAATGAAAATTTCATTTACATACTGCTTTTCAGTATAGTCTACAAGCATACAAAGTTTTTGATATACTTGTTTGCAAACTAATATATTTAATTTAACCTTAGAAAATACACATTTGTTTACTGACATATATTTTGTAATATCTTAGTAGATATGCACTTGTCTATTTTATGAATATATAAGTAAATCATTTCTCACCAATTTAATTTGCACATTGTGTCTATGCCTCATGATCCCTCAATGAGGATATACAATAGCCTACATAGGACCTTTACAGTGTTAGCTTTTATGTCGAAATAGGATGTCCCTAATGTTCTGGATACATGTTGCCATTATAGCCACCCTTAAACTTAGTGCATAAAGCCACAAGTTGATTGTGCTTATGGATTTGGTGGTTGTCTGGAGATAAAATTATATCTGGGGACAGGAAGACTACACCTGCTGAGGGCCAGTCAGTAGGAGGTTTCTTCACTCACATTCTGCAACTGGCATAAAATCAAGGAAACAATTGCACTGCTCTTTCTAAGTGTCCAGACTGACAAAGGGGAACTACAAGGAATGGGACAATGTAGGGAGATGTAGGAAATAGGCTGGCTTTGACTTAAACACAGAAGTCATGGAGACTGCCTTCTCATTCTATTTGTTATGAGTGAAGTACAGTTAGCTGAGATCTAAGAAAAATGCACTCCATCTCTTATGAGGGGAGGGACTGTCTCACATTGCCAAAAAGCACTTGGATAACAGATATAGTTGCAGCCACTTTTGTACAGTGCAATCAGTTACCTGTGGCATGCTAGAGTATTGTCTCTGTGGAGCATTATTTAAGTATATTTATTATTTGCCTCATTGAACTATTTGAATAAAACCAATTTCTCAACTGAGAAAAAAACTATATGGCTTCAACTCTGTTTAGCACCTGAAGTAAAATGTAAGTTCCTCAGTCCTTGATATTCAGATCTCCAAACAAACTTTTGCTCTGGGCTACAGTGATTCTTAGTTACCTTCCATGTTTTGACTTCAAAAGCTGCTCTCAATCACCAACTTTTTACATAGGCCATGAGGCCTATGTTTATCATGTCTTTCTGAAACCCGATGGACAGGATTATGAAAATGCCTGATTTTGTTGATTAAATAATGCTAAGTTTAGTTTTTTACTCTCACATGAATGCATTACTACTTTAATAAATATTTATTGGGCACTTAGTTTTTTTGCTATGTAAGTACATTGTAAATAAAGGTAAGATCCATCATGGGTTTTAATGGACTCTGGGCATGAGAAGAAATATTAAAATTCATGTTAAAGTATGCATGCAGTGACATATGATGATAAGTTCTATGAAAGATAAGTGATGAAAATGATAAATGAAGAAAAAGAAAGAATGCAGGTGGAAAAGGAAATGAAGGCTGAGCACTTGAGATGGAGGAGAGAATATGTGGACAGGAAATCTAGGCTTGAATACTGGAAGGAAGACCCGTTTTGCTAGTGCACTGAGAAAGCAGTTGTGCAAAGTAATCTGAATTCTACTCTATGTGTAAATCAAAATTCTCAAGTAGTTTTTAGAGAGAAATAATGTGATTTTTTTTTTTTTTTTTTTTACTGTTTAAGAATTCATGGATGGAGAATTTTAGAGATGCCAGGAGTATTTCATAAAATCAATTAGATACTGACATAACAATTCAGGTGAGAGATAATCAAGGCCCCTGGGGAATGTAAAGTGAATAAGAAAGATCTAAAAGGTGTCTTCAACTTTCAGTAAATGATAATGAGTAGTGAGGAATACAGGGATCACTCTCCACTGCTTATGCCTGGCCCTCACCATTTTTAAACCCAGTAATTGAATACCAAATCTTTCTTATTCTTTCAATAGGAAGCTTTAACTTCCTATTTCTTGCTATGGAATACTTTTTGTTAGAAAGAAATAATATAATATCTTTTTATCTTATAGCTTTCATAAAATTAAATGGTACATCTTTATGTAATTATTAGACTACTACAAAATCCTAGTCCACAGTCCAGCATCTGCATCTAAAGATTTATTCTTGAATTAAGTACACAGTGATTTTATTAAATTCATAAAGTCTCTGTATAATTTTGAAATAAAAAAATCCTTCCCAAAGGATAGTTGAAGTAGAGGTGTTTTTATATGGGTCTTAAGCCATAAACCTTAAGAAATGTCAATGTTGTATTATTGTTGTTTGAAGACTATATATGATTTCCCATACAATTGCATATTCTACAATAAATTTATTATGTATATAATTGTAGGAAAATGATATATGAACTTCATACAATAGAGAAGTGATTCACATATGGAGTCTTTTTCTTAATGTTTCTATCCAATTCCCTTGTGTTTAACATGAATCTACAACTAAATCTATAAATTTCAACAATCTCAGACAGAATTAATTGCTCATTTGGGGAACAGAAACAACTCAAGTATATAACCTTTCTCTCACTAAAATATTAAAATGATGTAAATATAACCATCATATATAAAATTTTGGAGTAACAAAGTAATATAAACTTTATAAAATAATAATTTAGAAAGAATAAATTCCATAACTCAAAATCCAGTGATATCTTTAAAAAATACATGATTTTCTCTGAGCGTTTTTCCATGAATATATTTACATATTTTAAAACAAGGAACCCTCACTTTTTTTGAAGTGAATTAATCATATGAAGATGAACAATGCAATTTTGTACTTGGTCCATTCACATGCTGTTTGAGTACCATTTTCATCTAGTTCCAAAGTATCTCATCCCTCCAAAATAAAATCCTGTGTGCATCAAGTACTTTTCCATCACTCTCTTCCGAGCTTCTGGTAGTAATAAGAGTGTAATTTTTCACTAAGGATTAATCCATTCTATATATTTCATATAAGTATAATCATATCTTACTTAAGCCTGTCTGTTTGGCTATTTTCTTTTAGGATATGTTTTTTGAGTTTTATTCAGAGAAAAGTGATTATTCATTTTAACAGTGGAATGCTGTTTATTGTATGTGTATGCTATAATTTGTTTACCTGTCCACTTATCCATTGATGGATATTTGAGATGTTTCTACCTTTTAAATATTTTGAATATTGATAATAGGAACATGTATATATTTGTATTTATTTAGTATCTCTTTGTGAATCATCTTTTTTTTTTTCTGAGGCAAGCCCAACAGACTGGCCCCAATTTTTTATGCAAGAGACCAAAAGTGACAGAGAGAGTGTGAGAGAGATTTAGTATGCCAGGGCCTTTGGCTACTGCAATATAACTGCTATGCATGTGCTCTCTCGTATACATGTATAACCTTGCACAGTCGTCTCATTTTGTGTGTCTGGTTTACATGGGACCTGGAGAGTAAAACATGAGTCCTTAAGCTTCTCAAGCAAGCACCTTAACGACTGAGCCATATCTCCAGCCATCTCTGTGATTCTTTTAAAAATATTTTATATATTTATTTTCAGAGAGAGAAAGTGAGAATGGACATGCCAGGGCCTTGTGGCACTGCAAACATGAGCTACTTTGTTTATCTGGCTTTATTTGGGGACTGGGAAATTGAACCCAGGAAATCAGGCTTTGCAAGCAAGTGCTATTAAGCACTGAACAATCTCTCCAGCCACCTTTTAAATTCTTTGAAACTGAGGAGCAAAATTGCTGAATGATATATTTTACTATTTTGACATTTAATAATGACTTATTTAAATTTGTAATCTTACAATGTATTTTACCAATTTATTATTTATTGAATATTATTTGTTATCATCCCATGCTTACTTTTTTAATAATTTATTTTTTTATTTACATTATTCTGATTTTACATTTATATTGGTGACTCCATTATCCTCCTCCCTGTCCTCCCCCCTCCAAAGGGACCCTCATCAATGGGGAATGTGGGTCATGCATTGTGGGGGCAGTCATGAGTTATTGGGGATAGGCCAAGTTTTTGTGCATAATACCCCAACTTATGGCTCTAATACTCTTTCTGCCCCCTCTTCCATGAATTTCCCTGAACCACGTTGGGATCATTTTAGTTCTACTTTAGTGATGAGGTTTTGGGAGCCTCTGTGTCTCTGGATATCTGGCTTAGTAGGAGTTGGATGTTCTCTGTGTTTATCTCCTTCAACTTTTTTTCTGGTGTTGTGCTCACCAAGAAAGCTGTACTCTTGCCCTTTCCCCACATTAGTCTATGGTTTCAGCTGGGACACTGGTGAGGTATGATAGGCTGATCCTCCCTTCAGGTTTGTCATCCATCTGGAAAAGATAAGCAAATTCTCCAATGGAGAAAGAAGTTAGTACTAGATAGATGGAAAGCCATAGTTATTTTAGAGAGAATTTTATATGCATAGGACCTCTTCTAACTCACAGTTGGTGAGAGCTTGATCTTGGAGACTGGGCTCATTTTTTGTACATGGTTTTGACTTATTTCCCAGTTCCAGCAATGAGTTCTATTCCTCTGAGTGGATCTATTAGCCAAATCAAGAGCAGTTGGTTACTCACCATGGCTGTGTGCCACTATTGCAATTGTTTGAGCATTATGTCAGGTTTTTCCTGCTGGGTAGCTTAGGCTGTGAGATGTTTGGACAGATGTCAGTCATTTTCCCCCAGTAGCTCATGTAGCACCCTCTGGCACTAGACTAGCTAACTGTCTGGGGACTTTCCCTCTTCCAGATTCTGACCAAGTCTCTTCATGTTTTGTCTCACCTGTGTATGTTGTCTTCAACAGTAGGGTCCTACCATTAACCTTTGGTGGGTCATCAAGAACTCTGACAGAAATCTGTCTTTTTTGGGAAACCTTGTAGGTCTCTCGGATCAATAGCGCCTTGTGAAAGTTAACTCCATGCTGGTACTGGGAGTTATAAGTCAGCACCAAGGAAGATGAAGTAAGAAAAAGATAGGTAACATAAAATATAAAGTGAGTTTAGAGCAAAAAGGGAGAGGGGGAGACAGAAAGACAGAGAAAAACAGGAAAAGATTAAGGTTGGTCTTCATGATGTTCTCTCCTGTTCCCTGTGGATCAGGTATTCACTCTGCTGGCTGGCTGAAGGATCAATGTTTTAGCCTGTTGTTCAGAATACAGGGTTTTATAGTACCATTTCTTTTTGGATTCCTATTCATGTCCCCCAACCCTTACCCTCCCTCCCATCCTTTTTCTCCCTCCCACGCTTTTTCTCCCTCCCACTGTTGCCCTCCCCCCATAGCACCCTCACTATTGTCTGGTCCTCAGTGTACTTATTAGGTTCGGCAACATCTCAGGGAGATTCAGGTTAGGAGCCACAGATAAATGAGACCATGCAACAATTAACTTTTTGTGATTGGGTGAGCTCACTGAGGATGATCTGTTCCATGTTTGACCATTTATTTTCGAATTTCATTATTTCATCGTTCCTCACTGCTACATAGAATTCCATAGTATAGATATACCACATCTTTGTTATCCATTCATCTAATGGTGGACATCTGGGTTGATTCCAGCTCTTAGCTATTGTGAATTGAGCAGCTATAAACATGGTTGAGCAAATGTCTGTGATCTGAGGCTTGGAGCCTTTAGGGTAAATGTCCAGTAAGGGAATATCTGTATCTGTTGGTAGGTCTATAGTCATTCTTTTTTTTTGGGGGGGGGGAATAGACAGAGAGGGAGAGGAAGACAGATAGAGATGGGCATGCCAGCAGCCTCTCAGCTGCTGAGAACAAAATCCAGATGCATGCGCTCCCTAGTGGTCAAGTGTGGCATTGTGCCCTTGCGTCACTTTGCATCTGGCTAAACATGGGACCTGGAGTTTGGAACCACTGGAGATTGGAACCAGCGTTCTTAGGCTTAGGAGGCAGGCGCCTTGACCACTAAGCCATCTCTCCAGCCCTATAGTCATTCTTTTCAGGAATCTCCATATAGCTTTCCAAAATGGTTGAACCATTTTACATTCCCACCAACAATGAAAGCGTGTTCCTATTTCTTCACAGCCTCGCCAGCATTTGTTTTCATTGTTTTTTTTTTTTTTTTTTTTTTTTTTTTTTTTTTAGCCATCCTCTCTGGGGTAAGGTGAAATCTCATAGTTGTTTTAATTTGCATTTCCCCAATGATTAGGGATGTTGAAAATTTTCTTAAGTGTATGTTTGCTATTTATATTTCTTCCTCTGAGAACTCCCTGGGCAGTTCTCTGCCCCATTTTGTGAGTGGGTTGTTTTGATGATTTATTGTTTAGGCTTTAGAGTTCTTTGTAAATTCTAGAAATTTGGCCTTTGTCAGTTCTATAGCTGGCAAAAATTTCCTCCCATTCTGTGGGTAATCTGCTGGCTTTGGTTATAGTATATTTGTCAGTGAAAAAGCTTTTCAGCTTCATGAGATCCCAATGGTTGAGCGATTATTTAATTTCCAGAACTTATGGGGTATTGTTTGGGAAGTCTTTTCCCACTCCTATGTCGTGGAAGGTTCCTCCTATTTTTTCTTCCATAGTAGCAGATTTTCCAGTTTTATATTAAGGTCTTTGATCCACTTGGACTTGATTTTTGTGCATGGTGAGATGTGTGGATTGAATTCATTTTCCTACATATGGTTGTCCAGTTTGTCCAGCACCATTTGTTGAAGATGCTGTCTTTTTTCCATTCTTCATTGTTAGGGCCTTTGTTAAATATCAAGTAGCTGTAGTTACTTGACCCAAAGTCCAGGTTTTCCATTCTGTTCCATTGGTCTATATTCCTGTTTTTATGCCAGTACCATGTTGCTTTTATTACAATGGCTTTGTAGTAAAGCTTTAGATCAGGTATGGTGATGCCTCCAGAGGTGTTTCTTTTGCTGAGGATATGCTTAGATATCCAAGGCCTTCTGCCTTTCCATATGAATTGTAAGATAGTTTTTTTCTATCTCAGTTATGAAAGAAGTTGGGACTTTTATTGGCACTACATTAAATCAACATAGTGCTTTTGGTAAGATTGCCATTTTCACAATGTTAATTCTACCTATCCAGGAGCATGGGAGGTCTTTGCATTTTCATAGGACCTCCTCAATTTCTTTCTTGAGGGTTTTTATGTTTTCATTGTATAAGTCTTTCACTTCCTCGGTTAATGTTATTTTAAGGTATTTTATTTTCTTTGTTGCTATTGAAAATGGGACAATGTTAGTTTTTTTCTTTATCTGTATCTTTGCCTTTTGCATACAGAAAGGCTACTGATTTCTGGGTATTGATCTTATATCCTGTTACTTTGCTGAAGGCGCTAATCACTTGTAAGAGTTTTGAGATAGAGGTTCTCGGGTTACTTATTTATAGAATCATGTTCTCTGCAAATAAGGCTAACTTAACTTCTTCCTTTCCAATTTTTATCCCTTTGATTTCTTTCTCCTGACTTATTGCTTGAGCTAGTACATGTAGCACTATCTTGAAGAGCAGAGGTGAGAGTGGACACCCCTGCCTTGTTCCTGATCTCAATGGGAATTTCTTCACTCTCTCCCCATTAAGAATTACTTGGGCTTTAGGAGCTTTATATGTATATAGCCTTTATGATGTTGAGATATGGCCCATCCATGCCTATTCTCTCCAATGTTTTGATCATGAAGTGATGTTGTATTTTGTCAGAGGCCTTTTCTGCATCTATTGAAATGATCATGTGGTTTTTGTGTTTTTAAGCTTGTTTATGTGGTGTATTACATTGACAGATTTCTGTATGTTGAACCACCCCTGAGTTCCAGGGATGAAGCCTACTTGATCAAGGTGAATAATGCTTTTGATATGCTGTTGAATTCAGTTTGCAAGGATTTTGTTCAGGATCTTTGCGTCTATGTTCATCAGGGAAATGGCCCTATACTTTTCCTTTCTTGTGGCATCTCTGCCTGGTTTTGGAATTAGGGTGATACTAGCTTCATAGAAGGAGTTGGGAATCTCTCCCAGTTCTCTGATTGTGTGGCACAGTTTGAGAAAAAATGGTTTCAGTTCTTCCATGAAGGTTTGATAGAATTCAGCTGAGAAACCCTCTGGCCTGGATCTTCTTTTTGGGGAGGTGTTTGATTACCTCTTCAATCTCGAAGGGTGTGATGGGTTTGTTTAGGAGATTAATCTGCTCTTGGCTTAGCTTTGGTAGGTGGTATGTGTCCAGGAATTCATCCATTTCCTCCATATTGTCCTATTTTATGGAATAGAGGTTTTCAAAATAAGTCCTGATGATTCTTCCAATTTCACTCATGTCTGTTGTGATCTCCCCTTTTTCATTTCTAGTTTTGTTAATTTGAAGCATTTCTTTATTTTTCTTGATCAGGTTGGCCAGGGGTTTATCAATCTTGTTAATTTTTTCAAAGAACCAGCTCTTTGTTTCATTAATTATCTTAATTGTCCTCAGTTTCAGATTCATTAATTTCTGCTCTCATCTTAATTATTTCTTTCCATCTGGAGATTTTCAGGTTGGCTTCTTCTTGTTTTTCCTATGCCTTTATGTGGATGGTTAAGTTATTGATTTGGGATCTCTCTGTTTTTGTTATGGACTGCCTTCATTGTGTCCCATAAGTTTTGGTATGACATGTTCTCATTGTCTTTCAATTCTAGAAATTTTGCAATTCATTTTTTATTTCATCCACTATCCATTTATTGTTTAAGAGTGTGCTGTTCAGTTTCCAGGAGCTAGAGGGATTTGTGGGGTACTTTTTGTAGTTAATTTCTATCATTACAGCATTGTGGCCTGATATTATGCAGAAAATTATATCAATTTTCTTGAAAATATGGAGGCAGGCTTTGTGGCCCAATATATGATCTATTTTAGAGAAGGTTCCATGTGCTATTGAGAAGAATGTGTAATCTATAGATTTTGGGTGGAATGTTCTGTATATATGTCTGTTAGGTCTAGTTGCTCTATGGTCATGTTGAGCTCACTTACTTCCCTTTTAATTTTCTGTTTGGATGATCTATCTATTGCTGATAGTGGAGTATTGAAGTTCCCAACTATGATGGTGTTTGGTGGTTATTTCTGTTTTGTTGTCAAGTAGTTTTTGTTTTATGAATTGTGGTGCACCTGTGTTTGGTGCATAAAGGTTGATGATTGTGATATCCTCTTGTTGGCTTGTTCCCTTGATAAGTAAGAAGTGGCCTTCTTTTTTTTTTAATTATTACTTTTGGCTTGAAGTCTATTTTATCTGATATTAGTGTACTGACACCTGCTTGTTTCTTATTTCCATTTGCTTGGGATATCTTTCTCCATCCTTTCATCCTGAGAAGGTGTCTATCTTTAGTGGTGAGGTGGGTTTCTTGAAGACAGCATATTGAGGGGTCTATTTTTCTGATCCATCCTGTCAGCTTATGTCTCTTGATGGGTGAATTAGGGCCATTAATGTTACAAGTGAGAACTGTGAGGTTTGATTTAATCCCTGCCATGTTGTGGTGGTTGGTGTTTTTGGACTTTGAGGGGTTGTTTGTTTTGAGTGCCTTCTCTGAGTTTGGTTATTGTGATTTGCTTCTTGTAGGTTCTTGAGGTTGGTTATTTAATTCTTCTGTGTGGAGGATTCCCTGGAGTACTCTCTGTAGATTTGGTTTTGTGTTCATAAAGTTACACAGGTTGGTTTTATCAAGGAAAGTTTTTCTTTCACCATATATTATGAGGGATAATTTTGCTGGGTAGAGTAGTTTGGGTTGGAAGCCATAGGCTCTTAGATTTTTTAGTGTTCCCTTCCAGGCTCTTCTGAGAAGTCTGAGGTAATTCTGATGGAGTTACCTTTATATGTAATGTGTTGCTTTTCCCTAGCTGCTTTTAGGACTCTGTCCTTGTTATCAATATTTAGCATTTTTTATGATAATATGTCTTAGAGAGTTTCTCCTTTGGTCCAGTCTGTTTGGAGTTCTGTTAGTTTCTTGCACCTTGATGGGACTTTCTTTTGAGAGATTGGGAAAGCTCTCTTCAATAATTTTTTTGAATAAGTTCTTGATTCCTTTGGTCTGAATTTCTTCCCCTTTTGGTATCCCCAAGATCCTAATGTTGGAATGTTTAAGGCTATCCCATATTTCCTGCATGTTCTGTTCACAAAAATTTTTGAACTTATTGAAACTTTTGGATTCACATGCTGTTTTGTCTTTTTTACCTTCCCATTCTGAGTTTCTATCTTCCACATAGGTGACTCTATTCTTGAGAGCTTCTAAGGAGTTTTGGTTTGTTCAATTTTTTTTTTTATTTTCTACTGCTTCTTAATGTATAGTTTCCAATCCTCTGTCAAGTTCCTTTTTCACATCATTTTCTGATTTTTTAAAGTGATTCTTGGAATTCCTCCTTGCATTTATTTATGTCATTATTGAGTTTAGCCAGCTGGTTATTGAGGTCCTCTGTTTTTTTGCTCCCCTTCAGGTTGTTTAACTGGTTTTGGAACCCTTCCTGGCCCTTTTCTATTAGGTCTAATCTTGCAAGGACAGCATTCATACATTTATTGGCCCTTTGTTGACTTTCTGCAAGTTCCACCATTTTCTTGGCCAGGGTTGCATTGCTTATGTCTTCATTTTGGGAATCTGATCCGATCCTAATATCTCTACTATGTTTTGATTAGAGTCATGCATTGTGGGACTGGGCTGTCTTATTGGATTTATTTGCATTTGATTATTCATGTTATTTCTTTTGCATTGTGGTCTGCCCATCATAGTGTAGGAGTCTTGTTAGCTGAAGCTGTAGTTTATCTTGAGGTGTCTATAGCATAGAGGGCAGGGGGAGGGGTGGGGCAGCATGGAGGGTGGACTGGGCTGCCTGCTGAGGTGGAGGACAGGGGAGCATTGTGAAGTAATTTGCCAATGGGCATGGCTACCTGCCAAGGCAGAGGGTGGGGGTTGTGAGGCGGCACACAGAGGATGGACAGTGTGGTAGTTTGAATATATGGCCCCCAATATACTCAGTGTTTTGTTAGTTTATAGTTTGCATCTGCAGCCACCTTGCTGGAGGCAATGTCACTGGGTGGATCTTATGGTGTGGTGGTGGGTTTATGATTCCATTGTGAAGATATGCAAAGTGTGCCTAGCAGGAGTTCCTGCTGTGCTGTGTGGCTGGTGACTTTTCTCTGTCTTGCCTGGTCCTATAAGAGCTGGCCAATTCTCCTGCCATTATGGAACTTCCCCTGGATCTATAAGCTTCAATAAATAATATACTTTCCTCCATAACTGTGCCTGGTCTGGAAGTTCATCTCAGCAAACCTGAAGCTGTCTGCTACAGACAGGGTTCCCCACTGTGGATAGGGCAGAAGGGGTGGGGAGGGCTGGGGTGGTTGCTTTGGCACAGGGGACCAGGTGGATAGGGTTCCCAACTGGGTGGAGGGTGAGTGATGGCGCCGGGTTGGCACACTTTGAGTGGTGCTACCCGCAGGGGATGTGGGTGGGGGTGGGGCTGCAAGGGGATGTGGTGGGGAGTGCTACCTGTTCAAGTGGAAGTTGTGATGGCTGGAGGTTCCCCTAGTGCACGGTATGGGTGTTTTTATTCCTCAGTGCCCTCCCAGATCCCCATGTTCCCCATGCTTACTTTTTAAAAGTTTCTGATTTTTTTGATACAAACATCATATGAATATTGTTTTAATATAATACAAACAATCTTTTTCTTGTACAGATTTTATAAGCTTGCGTTGCAGTATATATGATAGTGAAAATTGTCATAGGAAGAGAAAACCTTTGAGATGAGATAAACATGCAAAGAAATATGTTTATAATTTATTTGGATGTACATGGGGAAGAAAGCTATTGAATCTTATTTCATGTATTTGCCAAATTTCATATATTAAATTGAAATAATTGACTTAAAGCATCGTTATGACTTGTGGGATTATGAGATCAATATTATATAGGTCTTGTTGATTTCAAAGACATTTTCTTCCTACCAAAAGAGAATGGCTATAAGTTTATATCACTGTACTGTATTTTGTCAGATGGGTAAGAATTTAATTTAAAAATTTTAGTACTCATTATGGCAATAAGAGTGGACTAATATTGAGCCTATGTTGTGTTAAGTTTATACTCTGAGCCCACTAATTACATATCACTTTGTATGCTCTGTCATGTGTTAGATTTGCCTCTAAGATCAGTAAGTTTCATAAGCTGTGCTGCTATTATTTAGATGAAAATAATCCAGTGTATACCAGGCTAAGGGGTCTGGACTATTTTAATGTGCTCTTAGATAACTGTATGTACTTAAGGTATTTGTACCTTCTTTAATTTTTTTATAGGGCATAGATTTTACCACATAGTTGCACGTTCTTACAACCATATCAATTTATTCTGTAAGGATGGTACATTAGCACTCAGTTTGTTACTTCTTACTCTTGCTTACTCTTACTATTGCTAGCATATGGATGAGTTGTGTAAAATTATTAAAGCCTATGTGAGAAATCACTCTATGGGTAACTTAACAACCAGTGCCAAGGATATGTTGAGGTAGCAGCTTTGTTAAAGAGCAAGGCATGAGTAAAGAGAGTATCAGACAGATAGAATGCTAGTAAGACTAACCCAAGCTAAGGCAGAAACTTAACATACCAGTCCATCTCCTCTGTCCACATTTAGCTGGGTCTGTCTTCTGCTTGAGCCTTTTAAATCTGGTGACCTTAGGCAAGTCATGTAACTTACTTGTGCCAAGGCTTCCTCATCAATAAGACTAAAAGCAATGCTTAACGTACAAGGTCACAAATTAAATGAGATCATCTAAGGCAAATATGAACACAGCAGCACCTGGCAAACAAAACAAATGAGACTTCTTGTTCTTTTTTTGTACCTGATTGTAGAATATTTATTTATTTATTTCATAACAGATTAACACTTTTATTCACTGGAATATCACAATACAGATTGATATTTACAGTTTTTTTCCAGCTATTATTTTATTGACAACTTGTATACTTACATACAAAAAAAAGTATGATATTTCCCTCCCCTCCCCCATTTCCCTTTAGAACTCCAATCTCCATCGTATCCCTTCCCTCTATCCATTAGTCTCTCTTTGAATTTGATGTCATCATCTTTTTCTTCTATTATGAGGGTCTGACAAAGGTATTGATAGGCACTGCAAGGTCATGGATATCGAGGTCAATTTCTGTCTGGGCAGTTGCATTGTAAAGAGTCATACCCTTCCTTTGGCTCTTCCATTCTATCTGCAATGGTCCCTGAGCCTTGGAGGGTGTGAGAGAGGTCCTCCATCCCTTCTTCTCAGCACAACCTTTTGGTCCCAGTGGAGCCAGAAGAGAGAGTAGCATTAATATGTGAAGGACCTTCAGAATCCAATTACATTTAACCAGACAAGAGCAGGCTTTATACCCCTAAGATCTCCTCTGCCAGACTTTTGACTAGTTTGTTCAGTACCAAGCATGCATTCCCTCCCAAGAGGGCAGACATGCCAGTTGGTTACCCCAAGAGCAGACATGCCATTATTGTACCCATTCAGGCATTGGGCCTGTATGGCCAAACTTGAATTTTAGGTGTCCACTGTTTTCACTGCTGATGACTTCTGTTTCCCATAGGGCTGCATGCACTGCAGCTTTTTTTCCAGCTTTCAGTTGGCTGGTCTACAGGGAGAAGGTTTTCTGCTCAGCACCAGCTTGATTTCTCAGTGACCTTGCCTCTCAGGCAAGAGATGTCTTCAGCAATAGGGTCTTATCATCTCTTTCTCAAGGGCAACCAAGGGCTTTGGCAATAGCCTTTAATGTTTTAGAGGCTACTGCGACCTCCTTGGTCAACAACTCACTGGAAGGTATCCCATCCCAGGCACTGAAAATTTTCTAGTAACAGTCTACAGCTTCTGGATTTGCCATTATTCAAAAAAAGTAGGTTTACCTAAGTCTTGTTCACACTATCTTGAATTTTGACTGACGCTCCTCCTGCCCTTCTTTCACTCATTCTCTTCCCATTGCCTCTAGTTATTTGGCTCTGGTTCATGACTGCTATTGTTGCTTGCTTAATCTGAATATTAACATATGCATTTTTGGTTCTGAACCATTTTTTTAATCAGTGACAACTTATCTGCCCTTCTAACCTGTATTTTACTTTGGTTTTGGGTGCTGAGCTTTGCAGAGAATATAGAATACAACATACATATACTAAATTAAATATATAAATATGATCTTAATATTCTACAAGAATTTTTAATTGGTCAAATATCTGATAAAATCCATCTTCTGTATGTTTCAATAGTATTTCAACTATCTTAATGGTTGTTTGGTGTTTCTGGGTTTCTTATATTTTGCAATAAATATTTGCTGATCAGGAAAATATCCTAACTGTATATGTTGCAACAGGTACCCATTAATGTTGTTATGTTTCACTTTTTCCTAGGGTAGAAGAGTGATGGCTTAACCAGGTAAGGTTTGGTTGCTTGTATTTTGGGTTTAATATAGATCAGTGACCTAGCTGGTGAGCTATGTAATCATTGCATAAAGTTATAGAGTTTAAACTTGAACTCCCTCTCAGATAAATATTACATTTTACAAATGAATAAATACATATTCAGTAAGGTAATAACTGAAAGAGCCAGAATATTAAACAGTTTTTCTTTAAGGCAGTGGGGATTTATAAAGTGCTGTAAAAATTATTAGATAAACCAATGTTTGTCCCATTTTATAGCCCATAAGTCATTCTAAATTCTTGTGGATTTCATACATATTCAAAGGTTATCTGAGTTAAGAAAGTTTGATTTTTGCTACTCATTAGTTCATTTATTCTTATCATAAATTGTATGCATGACCTAAAACATTCCAGAATGCTGGGCATTTAAGATGTAGCATGATTTTAAAATCCAAGAATGAAAATATGGCAAGTTAAATGATCCTTGCTACATTATTATATCTTAAATACTCATATATGAGATTATAGATAATAAAATATGTAATATTTGTATTTTAAATAATATTTACCATTATGTATAATAAGGCATCATAAAATAATTTTTATTTTTTAGAATGTATCTTATTTGGGCTGAGGATATATCACAGTTATAGAGTGCTTGTCTAGCATCTCCAAGGTCCTGAGTTCAATCCCAAGTACCACCAAAAATATAAATAAATAATTTTCTTTCTTATTTAAAAGGTCAATATTTTTGATGACCTCCCAGAAAGAATAAGTATTTTGTAAGTGCTTGTTCTCTACATGATTTAATGCTTAATTGTTTTGCTTATGTACCCACAACTAATTTATTACTACTAGAATTTATTCTTACCAGAAAAGCATTTGCATGATTAATTTGTCTCTGGCCGTCCTGTGATGACTCAAAAGTGACAATTATCATAAAAATACCAGACTACTCAATTATTTAGTTAATAATGTGGGATGTATGTAACTGAACAGTGCTACATTCCCTAGTTATTTAGTTAATAATGTGAGGTGAATGTAACTGAAGAGTGCTGGCACTTTCTGGATATTTAGTTAATAATGTAGGATGTATGTTCCTATAGAGTGCTGGCACTCCCTGGGATTCAGGAAGCATCTATAGTCATCTGGAGCTGGCTGTTTTAAGATGGTTTCAGCTCCATAACTCATTCCTGCATTCTAGCTCAACATACTTCACATAAAGGCTTTTCTGAGAACATCAAGAACACAAGCAACAAGGAACATACATTTTAATATTTCTGCTGGCATCATATTTGTTCTAGACACCACTGATCCAAAGCAAGTTTCATGAACAAGCCCATTAGTCAGTATAAAGCATTGATCAAAAGCAGTAATCAGGTGTTCAGTAAAGGGTAAATTTAAGACAATAGTAAACTACTACAATGACATCTGGTGAGGCCATTTACTTAATCTCTTCCTACCTACACAGTAAAATAGTTGGAATGCAAAATAGAAATAAGCTGCTGCAACTTTGATTTGATTTGATTTGATTTGTGTCATAGAGTTGACTTAATAGGTAATTATCCCCTGTAGCAATGAGCATTTCCTAGGGAAAAGCGTGTCTCAATATTTTTTGTGTAGAAAGACTGAATTTCTTCCCTCCACCTATCCCTGCTATACTTCTTTAGTAACCCCTTGTGATAGTTAAGTTGTTGTCAACTTGATCTGTTTAATAATCCACAGACATCCCCCGGGGTGAGCCTTTCCCTCAGAGTGGGTGGCCCCTTTCAGAGGGTGACTTTATATAAGGAAGCTCTGGGTGAAAAGAATCCCCCTTCCTTCCACTTAGCTGCCAGAGCTGCTTGCTGCCTTCCAGTGTGGACTAAAGACCAGCAGTTTCCCAGGAAGCCTCAGTGCTAGATCGGGACTGCTGAGGCATCTAGCCACGCAGACTGAGCAGTTGTTGGGTTCTTGATTCTTGAGCCTACAACTGCTATTGGACTGCTGTAAGCTAATCCAATAAATTCCCTTTTAATATAATTCATTCTATCAGTTCTGTTCCTCTAGAGAACCGTGACTAATACACCCCTTAAGTCAGATCTAATTTATATTGAAATATAATGGCCTTCATAGAACAATTAGCTAAACAACCAATCAAAACCTCAAACTTAAAAAGAAGACAAAGTATTTTCAGAGGAAGTTTACATATGCTACACAACTTCATATAACTTCAAATTCTATCTACGCCTCATATGAAGAATAAATTATCATTGTTTACTGACAAGACGCTTTGTTTTGAAAATTGTGTGATTAGAAAGAAGAGATTTAATCAAGAGTGAAATACAGTTTTCCAATAGACTTTTTTGTTTTTGCTAAATAATGTATTTGATCAAGAGAAGTACATGGAGAAGTATATGGCTTAATAACAAAAGCTCATTTACGAGTTAGTTCAGAAGGATCATAGCTATTATGCTTTGAACTGAGGACAGCTGTTCTTCCATAGGAGGATAGGACATGAATGGAGTGACTGCAGGCTGTAGAACACAGCTTTACAAGTGATCAAGGTATGATGCACCAGACTTGTTACACTGGAAGGAAAGTTGCTTCTCTTTCACATCCTTTTCACTAATATGAGATATGGTATAAATTACTCAGAATTCATGTCCAGTTTATTTCAATTATCTCATTTTATTTGAGCATCTCTTGTGTGACAAAAACTTTCATAGAAACTCAGGATTCTAAGAGGAATACTGAACAATCTTTGTAATGAAGGACTTTACAATCTAAGTGAGTGACTATCACATAAGTCCTGTCTAATATTCATAAGATAACTTCTGGAGAAAATGATCTTAGAGAAAGTGTAGACATTATCTATGAGAAGACAAGAAGAGGAATGTAAGAGAAGGGCTGCTCATTGACAGATCAGGTAAAGTTTTATGAAAAAGTCACATCTTATTAAAGATCTTACAGACTGGTTGATTGATTTGAACTGTGTGAATATAAAGCGAAGGAACCTGAGCATGGAGCTACATGTCTTTAATGCAACTATTCAGGAGGCAGAGGTAGGAGGATTTCTATGAGTTCAGGTCAGCCTGGAGCTATAGCATGAGTTCTAGGTCAGCCTGGGCTAGAGAGTGACCCTACCTCAAAAAAATAAATCGAGAAGAAGGAATATTGTATACTGAGAGTCAATTTATATTGGACTGTATTTAATACCCTCAATAGTCACTTACTGCTAGTCTCTGTATCTGATATACATCTTTGTGACTAGTAGGTAAAATATTTGGGCTAATGGTTTAACAGACCATTTCCTTTTACCAACTCTAAAGGGTAAGAATGTTAAACCACAACATCTCAGATTTACAGAAGAGATTTTCCCACTGTGCTATTTCCTACCTACCTGCTGATGTCACCAATACATTTGGTAAATGCATTGATTTACTATTTCATTTTGTTTTGTGACCCTAAAGCTCATGTAGCTCTTCTGCAGAAGAGTAATCTTTAGGACAACCTGATTGTATATATCTAGGCCATAATCATTCGTATTTAATTCTGAATAAGCTATCATTATTTACTCTGAAATGGAGTGTTAGGGGAGTGCAAGGAAGTCCTTGAACTCCAAACCTTAGTTCATGTGTGCTATTAACCAAAAATCGGATAAAATAAGAATGAAAAGGATAATTATTATATTTATTTAGGAAAATGCAAAACCAATGGAAAGAAAACAAATACACCCACATGATCTGATAGCCCATGTGGGCCTAAAAGAAATGTGAAAGATATTTAGAGAGAGACAAAGAGAGAGAGAGAGAAGAAAGAAAGAGAGAAAGAGAAAGTACAGAAAACTAGAACTCCTGCCATGTGGAGGTCAGAAGAGGGTAGAGAAGGGTCAGGGGAGATTTCACCTCCACTCAGCCCAGATGGGCTGAAGTGAGGAGGAGATTTACAAGAACCTGAAGGTTCAGGAGTGCTGAACCTGCAGCTAAGAGAGCTTGCCCTCTCCTTGTAAAAGTATTTATAACCCTACTGCAGTGGGCTTTACTTTCTGACTTTGCTGAGCCAGAGTGAGAATTGATTGGTCTGGGCTTGGGGCTGGCTCATGAAGAGGTCAGCCATGATGCTGAACTGGGGGCTGAGCTTGAGTGAACACAATGTCAGGATAGCATTTTAATTCTGGGAAAGGGGATTCCCTCCCAGGAGGGGCTTAGGTTGTTTGTGGAAAAACAGATCTAGGGAACTCCTTTTGGCAAGACATAAGGAGAATCCAGCTTACTCTCTGATCTCCAGCAAAGACCAAAGACAATTCTGTTTTTTACTTTCTGGGCTGTCACCCTAACTGCATGCAAAAGCTACCTAACTCCTTCTGACCTCTAAAGCAAGAGCTGTATTTTGCACTGGGAATTCACAGGTAAATGCTGAATACTGATGGAGTTGTTTCTTAGCTGTTTATGACCTATTACCCCTGTGATGAACATAAACAATGTTACATGTCTCTCTGAGCAACTCAATTACCTCCCACCTTTACTGGCCAGTTTAAAATGTGGTCTTTGTGGTTTTTTGATATTGATGAGGAGACTGCCTGGTGAATGACCTGGCAATGGGAATTATGTGTGACTTTCCTACTAGCAATTCTGCAAGAGGCTTATGCTGAGGAAACTCTAGGCAGGAGGCTATAAATAGAGAGGAAAAGGTAGAATTATTAAGACTTCTGCTTTTTAACCAAGGCAATCCAAAATGACTGAAAAATGCCCTTGAAATAGTAAATGAAGTGCTTAAAAAATTCTACCAATTGACCTTCAGTCATGACAGGCTTAATAAAAGACCAACTCATTCGAATAAACCAAATCATAAAGTTGAATTCTTCAGTTCAACATATTTCAGGAAATCCTATTTATTTATGTTTATATTGACACAATCTATACTTAAGTAAAACCTAGCAATTGCATTAAGTTGATCTTTTGGCTGTCAAATAAATTAAAGATGTCCAAGTTCATGTTAATTAAATTATTTGATAAGCTATTCTTTAAATAACAATCTCAATAGGGGAATGCATCATTAGGCAGCTTTGTTTAATGGTACTTATTATAATTACATTGTTTAAAGTCACTGTTCTATTATTAAGTCCTCATGGAGTTTGATGTTTTCCATTTAATGGTTAATGCATTTCGGCCTATTTAAGTTATTGAAGGTTCACATAGTTTTATGATTGCACATTTAATGCCTTTGGTCAACTGAATAAAATGATTTATAAGATCTCTGACAGAAATCTTTCTTGTTTTGGGAAACCTTGTAGGTCTCTGATCAACAGCTCATTGTGGATGTTAACTGCATGCTGGTACTGGGAGTTACAGCCCAGTGCCAAGGGAAAAGAAGGAAGAAAAAGATAGGTAATATAAAAGAGAAAGAGAGAAAAGAGAGAGAGGGAGAAAGAGAGAGAGAAACAAGAGAAGATTAAGATTAGTCTTCAACATACCCTCTCCACGGCCCTTTGATTCAAGTGTTCCCTTTAAGGACCTGATGAAGGTTTAACCTTTTAGTCTGTCTTTCAGGACATAGGATTTTATGTTTCCATTTCCATTTGGGTACAGTTTTGTGTCCCCCACCCATTCTTACCCTTCCCTCCCGTCCCACCCTCCAGTCTTTTATTGGTGTAGAGAGATAGGTGATAGACACAAGGGTAAAGAAAACTTGACCTTCCTCAAGTTTGCTCCTCCAGTTTAGATCTGGGCCTTCTGCAACCTTAATGGTGCTGGAGGCATCAGGACTTATGTTAGAGATTGGCCTCAACTGGTTTTCTTTGTTGGTTTCAGACTTTCTTTTATTACCACTGGTTACCTAGCAACTACTAACTTTGATCTAAGGCCAGAGGATGCCATCAAGGCTGTTCTTTTCTATGATGCTGAACATTTATTCAATATCATATTCCTTTCATGCTTGTGTAAAGACCAGTAATAGTGTGAAAAGTAGAAAAGTTGTGATTTGGCTAATGAAAGAATATCTCATCTCTAATATTATTGACTGGATTTGTTTTGAAACAAAGCTGAATAAACTGTGATAGTGTGTGGAGAAATAATTTGCTGGTGTCTTACCACAATTTAAAAATGGAGTGGAAGTGATTTCTCAATAAGTAGCTTCTCTCACATTATAGGTTTAAAGGTGTATTTTCTGACTAAGGAACTAATTGCATGGTCTTCATAAGGTACACTGCTATCTGATATCTTGGAAACATCCTTTGCTTGGTGTTTGTATCACCTTGAGCCTCATTTTCATGAGGCCTCCCTTTTGTTTTCCTATTGAGCCTCTTTATTGTGGAAGATGTGAGCCAATATTACTTTGTTTTTAATAATAAAATAACTGAGTTATGTAAAAAATAGCTTATGGCTACTAGAACATATTTCTCATGTTTTAAAAATTCCATTCAGAATAGTAAGTTTTTCTTATTGCTGTAAATGTAAAAAATGCTTTGTAACATTAACCACTTATTCAATATCACTGATATTTATCATTTTCATCAGAATTATAACATAAATGCAATTATAGTATTGTTATGTGATTGTATTGATGAAGAATTCCAAGAATCACAAGTTTAAGTATTCAGAACTTTAGTGTTAGCTTTAGAATGTTTTATGCTATTTAACTTATCCACAGTTTCATTGTGGAATGGAGCAAAATCTATTTGAACAGTTAGTATTTAAATAAACAATTTGCTTTAGTTCAATCCAATGATACCATTGTGTTTATTATGTTTGTATTAAAGGAAATACATTTTAAGTCATGAATTTGGCATAGACTTATGTGAGTGTACAGCCTTTTGACACTGCTCACATGCCATTGTCATCTATGAATATCAACTAAGAAGGGGTCATATTCTTAGTTATTATGAGATACAGGAGGCCTGCAGGCAGCAAGTTCAACATACCTGGTAAGAGTTTGTGATTTATAATTTTAGGAAGATTATAATGGACACACAAGTAAATATAAAGCAAAGAATAATGGAGATACAGACATAATCTGGTATTGAGATGGATACATATCTTAGATTTGTTCAGGAAGCAATGAAGTTTTACCCTTGTATAGAGCAGTTCTCAAACATGTATTCTGGACCAACAAGGAATATAGCCATCATAGCCATCATTTAAGAACATGTGAGAAATACAAATTCTTGGGTCTGATCCAATATTATTTTCCTAACCTGAAAGACTCTGGAACAAGATCTAGCCATTTATATTTTCACAGTTTTTCTCGGTAACTATGACTCATGATGAAATTGGAGAACCACTTGCTATTCCAGAGCTGAACACTTTGGTATGGTAGTCACACATTTCTAGGTATTTTAAGTAGGAATCAAGATTTCAACTTCTCAGTTCTCTTTGCCATTTATATGATCAGTATGTTTTCTGAGTGGACAACAGACATAAGGAGCCAATAGCCAGCGTATTGGATGGAGGAGATCTAAAGCAATACTATTTCACAATTTACAGAGCACATATCAAGCAATTCCATTATCACACACATTTTATTGTATAGCGTTGCTTACAGCATGAAGACTTCAGTGAGAAATTGGTAAGTAAAGGAAGATTTAACTCATATAATAGATATCTGTATCTTATCATACTGATACTTGGGAAGAGAAGGGAATGGCTATTCCTAGAATGTGCTTATGAAACATTATTCTTCCTATCAAGTGTTAGCAGTGTCATCTAGAAAATGTTCCTCATTACTTTACAATTATTTCTACCTTGTAACTTTCCCTCACTGTCCACTAATTTTTTTTCACAACCACTTTAAAAATATATTTATTATAGAGAGAGAGAATGCACTTGTCAGGACCTTTTACCAGGGCAAACAAACTCAGACACAGGTTAAAGGGGATACAGGGTAGAGGATCATGAGACATCAGCTTATACTAGTTTATATGTAATAATGGAAAAGGTATATATGTTGACACCTGGCTCTAGACCAACTATACCCTGGAAAAACTTAACACTCCCAGCATGGCCAAGCAGCAGGGAGGCCAATCTCAGCAAGTCAGTGGCTAAATCGCTCACATTTCGAGCCCATTTACCTAATTTACTCATTTGTTGAAACTGGATATCTCTGCTAGGTCAAATTTCCAGTGGTAACCATGAGACCTATACAGGCCGCGTTGGTTTGTGAGAAATAAGAGGTTGTCATTGTTTAAAAACTAAAGGAGAAATGATGAGTGTGTACAGCAATGATGAACTACGTAGAATCAGTTAAATGCCTGCAATCCAGCACTGAGTGTTTTCCTCTCACAGCCTAGTGTTTTGTATATAGCGCTAACCTTTAAATTTCTCTCCAGTTCCTCCCAAATGCTTTCTCCTAATTGTACTTTCCTTTTCCTAATACCACTGTCTTAAAGAACAAACAAACAAGCAAAAAATAAAAAGCAGGGAGGTAGTACTTCTTGATAATGTAGGTGGAGGAATGTCTGGTTTTAGGAAACCGGAGACTATCTATGTTCTTTGCTTCTCTTAGGCATTTGCACACGAATTATATAGTTTCAGTGCATTTATTCTCTCTCTTGGATTTTGTTCATTAGAGAAAAAAATGTATTACTTTGACAGAGAACTTAACATATTTTTTCAAAATATTTTGCTTTTTAAAAATTGTTTTACTTTTTATTAAAATTGCTTCATATTTCCTAAAATTAACTAACACACTGGTATATATTTTCATCAATAAAACCATTACTTGAATATGCAATATTTTAAAATAATCTCTTTTTACTAATCACTTCTCCCAGTAATCTAATGTTACTTTTTTCTTCACAAATACAGGCATTTGGATTCAATGATCTCTCAAATTTTTTTGAGTTCTGAGCTTATGTCTGAAAGTTTAAGGTAATAGATGTTTTTCTTTGTTTTCTGAAATTGAAGTCATGACAGTTCCTACTATGCTACTTTCTAGAACATCCTGAAACTTGCTGAGGTGAATAGACCATTGCAATAACCTGACACTGAATGTAATTTATCTTCTGATATTCCTCAGATGGTTGCCCCATTCTTCCAAGCAAAGATTTCACAAGCATTCAGTCTTTGATACAAGTGGCATTTTTCTAATTTTAACTCAGGTCACTCACTTGGAAGAGTATTGATGAGCAAGCATTTGCTATAACCATATGTCCAGGAATGTCAATCTGCATTGAACATGTGCCATGGCTAAGAGATTTCTTAATTAACCTCCTGACATTACCAATGAGAATTCAATGTTGCTTCAAGAAAACCTTTTACTCATAAGTATATATCTCTTTACTACTTTCACCACTATCTTTGGTGTTCCAAGAATATTATGTCTGTTAGTTTTCTTATCAAATTTAAATAATTTATGCAGAACACTCAAATGCAAGGTTTCAGATCTTTATAGTGCCAGTGGCTCTGTAATGTCTGAATTCTTGCCTGTAAATATATTGAAAATGTAGAAAGATATAGGTCATAGTATAGGACCAAGAGAGCTGATTTTTATGATCTTGGCTTCCTTATTTGTTCATTTTTTTAGAAATGTCTATTCTGAAGTTGCTTATCTGAAAATTATCACCTGAGAAGCTTACCTGCTATGACCCTTTCTGGGGAGGCTCATATTATATTATACATTTATATTCCCATTTAAAAAAAATATATTTTCTTTATTTATTTGAGAGAGAGAATGAGGCAGAGATAGAAAGAGAAAGAGAGAGAGAATGGGCACCCCAGTGCCTCTAGCCACTGCAGAGGAACTCCAGATGCATGCACCCCCTTGTGCATCTGGCTTATGTGGGTCCTGGAGAATTGAACTGGGATCCTTTGAATTTGCAGGCAAATGCCTTAACTGCTAAGCCATCTCTCCAGCTTATCTTCCCATTTTTGAAAGAATACTATAATTAGTGTTCTTGTGTTCATTATGGAACACCTAGTTTATATACATCTTTAACTTGCTGTTGATTTGTTTATCTAAAAAACAAATACCATAGATTTTATATATTTTATTTTAAAAATATTGTTTATCCTGAGTTAATTACTCTATTAATCTGGTAGTATTTTAGAAACCTAAAGGATAGCAAGCATAAAAAAATCTAAAATGTACAATAAATTGAGATCACCTATTCTGTTAAGCTAATCACTATTCCAATTTCATGACTGACTTCACAAGATTTTTGAAATTCACATCCAAAGATAAAATAAGAGCACTTTCTTTCAGGCTCTCACAATATAATGTGGGAAATAAGAGACACTGACATTGCAGTAAGAAACTGAATTGTCAGAGTAAAAAAGCAATCCCTAAATTCTATACAGCTATAAGAGTAATAACACCAGCTCAGATTTCTCTTATTTATAAATATGAACATATTTAATTATATATTATATAACATTATAATAATAATTCCCCCCATAATATTGTTATATAATGAATGCCATTGTCTTCACTATACAAGCCACCCGGCTTAAGGTTATACATGTGAAGTAATCAGTCTATTTTGGTTTTCTATTGTGGGGTATCTGACAGTTTTCATGAGGTAGAAATCTGGCCATTAGCTAGGAAAGTCTTACTAGACTGAAAAATTTTGCCCAGGAATAAAATATCTTATGACACCAAAGTCCTCTTCCAAGCTCCCTGTTGGCTGGCAAAATTCAGTTACTTGTGGGTGAAAAGAAAGGTTTCCTATTTTCTTCCTAGCCGATAAGAGCCAAGGTTTGCTTTCAGTTCTCCACAGTTCCTACCTGTGTGATGCTATCATACCAAAATAGCTTATTCCTTCATAGACAGCTGGAGGATTTCTCTAATGTTTATCTTTTATACTTGTTAAAAGAATTTCAGTCAGAACTACTCAGGATAATCTCCTTTGAATAACTTACAGTCATCTGATTAGGAATCTTAATAATGTCTATAAAATTTCATCCTCACAGGAATAACATGACGTTATAATCAAAATACCCTCTCCTGGCCAAAGGGTGGAGATTTTTCAGGAAGTGTATAGTAAAGGGCAGGAATTTTAGAAGATATGTGCCCATCATTATGCTCAAATTACCAAAATTAGGTGACAAAAATAAACTAAACTTCTGTTGACCCCTTCTGTTCTTTAATTGTACCATCTTTATCAAGATGAATTAATGATGTTAACCAGAAACTCTTCTATCTAGCTGATGTGATTGTTTGTTGAATACTTATTATCATATTCAATTATCTGATTTAAACTATTGGTCACTTTATGAGCTAGGATTTTGGTCCCATTTTACAGACATGGAAGCTGAAGCTTCAGAGGAAAAGGAACTCATATCACAGCACTTATTTGTACATGAAAGAATCAACCAAGTTCTTCATGATACCAAATGTTATACTCGTATGTAAATTTGAAGTAGAATTTCTAGAACATAGAGACTTCACCAAATAATTTTAGAATTCAGGAATTACCAGCACAAACTAAAACAATAGCAACAATAGAAGCATATAATCAGGAGTAAAAAACGTTCTATAGACTGTAAAATTACTGATAATATACCTGGAATTTTACCAACTATATTTTTACCATCCTAGAATATCATTGTATTGGCTAACAACTTATTTTGATAACAAAAACATATTTGCAAACACTGCATATGATCATATGGAAGTTTGTGTTGTCTCATATACGGAACACATTCATTTTCTTTGCAGGATCTTTTTCCCTTAGGACCTTTGGGAGAGATTTCTAGTTAGTTTCAGAGAAAGAAGAGCTGAGTTCACAGAATCAATTTACAGAGGTTCCTTCTTTGCCTACTTAGAATCTTAGTGCTGAATTTGTGGCCTACCCAGAACATGTGTCTGACCTCACAATTAACGTGCATTTCTTTTGGAGGAGGATTTACCCTCCTTTAATTGATTTAATCTCTCTGTAAGCTGCCTTTAATTCTCTTGGAAGCTATTTAGGATATGAATAAGCAAATATATGAATAAAATTGAGGCAGGAAGTTTTACAAGAACCACTGATGAATTTGCTGCTAGGGAGGGAGCCCTGAGATATGATTCCTTGATGCTTAGCTGTGTGTCCCCCTAAGCCATAGTGCACTGGAACACTAAATCATCAGTCATGCTGTTTGCTGTTGTCAGTATATTCCTGTAATATAGCATTATATAGAGTCTGATTTGTACCTGATGATACAGATTGCACTAGGATGACTTTTGTCTGACTTAGAAAGCAACTGAATATAAAACATGGAGAAAGAGAATTGTGAGAATCTAAGATCCTTCAAAAATTACTTCAAAAACTGTGTCAGCTCAACTAGGTTGAGTCTGCTGCACACACTCACACAGGCACAGCAGCAAAGCAATAACTACAGTAAAGAAAATTACTGAATCTCTCATACTTTCAGAACTGTAAACAGTTTGAAAAATGCTATACAAGCCCATTGCAAACATAATGTAGGAAATTTTTGTTATAATAAGTTGTTTGGAAGGCTTCATAGTGATAGCAACAAAAACTGATGAATAAATCTCTGCAAAAGTTGTAAATTGAAAAATCTGAGATCTTATAAAACTTCTAGGAAAAAGGAAGATAAGTGCTGTGCCAAGCAGCTAAAAGATTATACACTACAAAAACATGGAAGAGATGGGATTACACAGTGCGAGATTTGGAAGAAGAGGTTTAGGGAGCTATGAGAACTACAACAAAAGAGAAGTGAGTGATAGATGACACACAACTTATATGCAAGAGAGACAGAAAGCAGTAAATAAAAGGCACTGGAGTCATGACAAAAGATTTTCTGAGAGTTGCCACTCAAGTGTGCATATGGTGTACATTATGAGAGGAATATTAGTATAGCAGAACTGGTTATTACCAAGAAATTGGATAATTCTACTTATTCACCCCATATCATGAAACTGATAGCATTGAGACATTAAAATGAATATATGTATTATATTTGTATGAGTATGATAACAAGTTGCCCTAAATTAGTGGCATTTCCTCACAGTTCACAAACCCAGTGCTCTAATTAGTTTCACTTGGCTGAAATCAGTGTTGTTTTACCATATCCCATTTAATTACTTCTTATTTCATCTGCTTCTTGTGGATTCTAGTATTTTTCTGCATATATCTGCACGTGATTGCATTCTTAAAGCCAGACCTTTCAAATGTATGTCTTCTCTGACTTTGTATTGTTTTCTCTCTTACATACGTGTAATGATATTTAGGGAGTTCCTAGGCATTCCAGGGTAATCTCTCATTTCATGATTTTTTTTTTGTTTTGTTTTGCAAGGTAGGGTTTCACTCTGGTCCAGGCTGACCTGGAATTAACTATATAGTCTCAGGGTGGCCTCGAACTCTCGGTGATCCTCCTACCTCTGCCTCCCGAGTGCTGGGATTAAAGGCATGCGCCATCACACCCGGCTCATTTCATGATTTTTAAAGTAGTCATATTTGCAATGACTTTTTCTCCAAATAAGATAGAATTCACATTTTCAGGGTTTATAACATGAAAGTTAATTATATATAATAGTTTTACTTTCTGTATATCTTTAATATTTTATTTTGATATATTTTTTCTGGTACCAATTATACTGAAATTAAATTAATCATATTTGAGCACTCATAACAAATAACTAGAAATATGAAAAATTTTAAAATATCCTATTAAAGAATGAAATTGATATTTAAGGAACTTAAGATAAGGTCAGAGTTGTCACAATAAGAATAAACTAGAGCTTTGGGCTGGAGAAATGGCTTAGTGGTTAAGGCATTTGCCTTTGAAGCCAAAGGGTCCTGATTCAATTCTCCAAGACCCATGTAAGCCAGATGCATTAGGGGCACATGCATGGTCAATCAAAATTCAAGATATTCTGAATTATACTTATGTAAACCTACTTTTTTGAATAATGGCTCATCCAGAAGCTATAGATTGTTACTAGAAAATTTTCAGGGCCAGGAATAGAATACCTTCCAGGAAGTTGTTGGCCAGGGAGGTCCCTTTGCCTCCAAAACATTACAGGCAACTGCCAAGTCCCTTGGTTTTCCTTGAGAAACATATGGTAAAAACCTATTACTGAACACCTTACTTGCCTCAATGGCAAGGTTACTGAGAAATTGAGCTGGTGCTGAGCAGAAAACCTTCTCCATGTGTATTAGTCAGGGTTCTGTAGAGGAACAGAATGGATAGAATGTATTGTATTAAAAGGGAATTTATTGGATTAGCTTACACAGTCCAGCAATAGCAGTTTGCAGGTCCGAGAGTCAAGAAACCCGGTAGTTGCTCAGTCCACGAGGCTGGAGGCCTCAGCAATCCCAATCCAGCACTGAAGGCCTGGAGGCTTCCTGGAGAGACGCTGCTCTTCAGTCCACCCTGGTCTTCAGTCCACACTGGAGAGCAGCAACACCAAGCAGCAAGTACCAAGCGGAAAACACCAAGCAGCAAGCACCCAGTGGCAAGCAGCTAGCAGCACCGGCAGCCAGGTGGGAGAGAGAGCCTCTCTTCCCAGAGATCCTTTTTATCAACCAGCCCCCTCCTCCAAGAGGGGCCACCCACTCTGGGCAGCCCACTCTGGGGGAAGGGCTTACCCCTGGGGGAAGGATTCTTCCTTTAGTTAATCCTTCCTAGAGGCAGCCTCAGAGACACACTTATGAGGAATGTATGTGGATTCCTAAACAAATCAAGTTGACACAAACTTAACCATCACACCCTGTAGACCAGTCAACTGAAAACTGGAAGAAGCTGCACCTCATGCAGCCTAGTGGGAGACAGAAATCATCAGTGGTGAAAACAGTAGACACTGGAAACTTCAAGATTGGCCAGACAGGCCAAATGACTGAACAGGTGCAATAGTAGTATGTCTGCTCTGGGGGAAACCAACTGCTCCCTAATTGGACTGAAGGACTACTCTACCTGAGGGAATACATAACTGGTACTGAAAAACCTAATCAAGAACTAAGAATGACATCGTCCAAGTTTGACCATTTTTCTTCAAATTGCTTTGTGTCATTTTTCCTTACTGCTTGTAGAATTCCATTGTGTGGATACACTACGCCTTAGTCATCCATTCATATAATGAAGGACATCTGGGTTGATTCCAGCTCTTAGATATTATGAATTGAGCAGCTATAAATATGGTTGAGCAAATATCTCTGAACTGAGGCTTGGAGCTTTTAGGGTAAATTCCCAGTAAAGGAATAACTGGATCTGTTGGTACCTCTATAGACATCCTTTTAAGGAGTCTCCATATTGCTTTCCATAGTGGTTGTACCAGCTTACATTCCCACCAATAATGAATTAGGGTTCCTATTTCTCCACATCCTCACCATCATTTGTTGTCATGAGATTTTTTAATGTTTGCTATCCTTACTGGGGCAAGGTGGAATCTCATATATATTCGAATTTGCATTTTCCTCATGATTACGGATATTGAACATTTTCTTAAGTGTGTGTTTGCCATTTGTATTTATTCCTCTGAGAACTCTCTGTGCAGTTCTCTGCCCCATCTTGTGAGTGAGTTGTTTGACATTTTATTGTTTAGCTTTTTGTGCTGTTTATAGATTTCAGAAATTAGGCCTCTGTCCAATGTATATCCAGCAAAAATTTTCTCCCATTCTGTGGGTGACCTACTGGCTCTGCTTGTTGAATGTTTGCTGGTGAAGAAGCTTTTCAGCTTCCTGAGATCCCAATGGTTGAGTCATTGTTTAATTTCCTGATCTACTGGTGTTTTGTTCAGGAAGTCTTTTCCCACTCCTATATTATGGAAAGTTTCTCCTACTTTTTCTTCCAGTAATAGCAGTGTTTCCAGTCTTATATTGAGGTCTTTGATCCACTTGGACTTGATTTTTATGCATGGTGAAAAGTGTGGATTGAGTTTCATTTTCCTGCATATGGTTATCCAGTTTGTCCAGCATCATTTGTTGAAGATGCTGTCTTTTCCAGTCTACATTGGTGGGGCCTTTGTCAAATATCAAGTATCTTTAGTTATTTTACCCAAAGTCCAGGTCCTTGATTGTGTTCCATTACTCTATCATCCTGTTTTTATGCCAGTACCATGTTGTTTTTATTACTATGGCTTTATAGTATAGCTTAAGGTTAGGTATGGTGATGCCTCCAGAGGAGTTTCTTTTGCTGAGGATATGCTTGGATATCTGAGGTTTTCTGCCATTCCATATGAATTTTGAGATCTTTTTTTCTATCTCTGTGAAGAAAGATGTTGGGATTTTTATTGGTATTGCATTAAATCTGTATATTGCTTTTAGTAAGATTGCCATTTTCACCATGTTAATTCTGCCTATGAAGAAGCATGGGAGGTCTTTCCATTTTCTCACGTCCTCCTCAATTTCTTTCTTGAGTGTTTTTATGTTTTCATTGTAAAGGTCTTTCACCTCCTTGGTTAATGTTATTCTAAGGTATTTTATTTTATTGATGCTATTGAAAATGGAAATAGGCCTGTAGTTTTCTTTTCTTGTGGCATCTTTGCTTGGTTTTGGTATTAGGGCACGACTAGCTTCATAGAAAGAGTTGGGGAGCTTTCCCTGATTCTCCAATTGTATGGCATAATTTGAGAAAAATTGGTTTTGGTCCTTCCATGAAAGTTTGATAGAATTCAGCTGAGAAGCCATCTGGTCCTGGACTCTTCTTTTTAGAGAAGTTTTTGATTACCCTTTCAATCTCGATGGTTGTGATAGGTTTGTTTAGGAGATTAATCTGCTCTGAGTTTCGCTTTGGTAGGTCGTATGTGTCCAGGAATTCATTCATTTCCTCCATATTATCTAGTTTTGAGGAGTACAGGTTTTTGAAGTAAGTCCTGATGATTTTCCCAATTTCACTTATGTCTGTTGTGATCTCTCCTTTTTCATTACTAATTTTGTTAATTTGACTTGCCTCTTTTTTCCACTTTATGAAATTGGCCAGGAGTTTATCAATTTTGTTTATTTTTTCAAAGAACTAGCTCTTCATTTGATCAATTCTCTTAATTGTCTTCTTAGTTTCTAATTCATTAATTTCTGCTCTGATCTTAATTATTTGTTTCTGTCTGGAGCTTTGGGGGTTGGATACCTCTTGTTTTTCCAATGCCTTTAGGTGGATGGTTAGTTTGTTGATTTGGGATCTCTCTGTCTTTGTTTTGAAGGCATTTAACACAATGAATTTTCCCCTAAGGACTGCCTTCATTGTGCCCCATGAGTTTTGGAATGGTGTGTTCTCATTGTCATTCATTTCTAGAAATTTTTAAATTTCAGTTTTTATTTCTTCCAATACCCATTTATTGTTTAAAAGTATGTTTTTCAGTTTCCAGGAGTTGGTTGGGTTCCTGGTGTAACTTTTGTTGTTAATTTCTAGCAATACAGCATTATGATCTGATATCATGTAGGAAATTATGTCGATCCTCCTAAATATATGGAGGCAGGCTTTATGACCCAGCATGTGATCTATTTTAGAGAAGGTTCCATGGGCTGCTGAGAAGAATGTGGAACCTGTGGTTTTGGGGTAGAATGTTCTATAGATGCCCATGGTATTGTTGAGCTCTCTTACTTCCCTGTTAATTTTCTATTTGGATGGTCTGTCTATTGCTGATAGTGGAGTATTGAAGTCCCCAACTATTATGGTGTTGGTGGTTATTTCTGTTTTGTTGTAAAGTAGATTTTGTTTTATGAATTGTGGTACACCTTTGTTTGGTGCCTAAAGATTGGTGAATATGATATCCTCTTGGATTATTCCCTTGATGAGCAAGAAGTGGCCTTCTTTGTCTTTTTTGATTACTTTTGAAGTCTATCTTATCCAATGTAAGTATAGCTATACCTGCTTGTTTCTTGTTTCTGTTTGCATGGCATATTATTTTCCACCCTTTCTCCCTGAAGAGGTGTTTGTCTTTAGTGGTGAGGTGGGTTTCTTAAAGACAGCAGATTGAGCGGTCTATTTTTCTGATCCACCCTATTAGCTTATGTCTCTTGATAGGTAAATTAAGGCCATTAATATTTAGGGCGATAACTGTGAGGTTTGATTTAATGCCTGCCATATTGTGGTGGTTTATGTGGTTGGTCTTTGTAGTTTTTGTGCCTTCTTGTAGTTTGGTTATTGTGATCTACTTCTCATGGGCACTTGTGGTTGGTTATTTGCTTCTTCTGTGTGTGAAATTTCCTGAAGTACTTTTTTTAATGGCCTTAATTCACCTATCAAGAGACAGAAGCTAACAGGATGGTAGGTTTGGTTTTGTGGTCATATAGTTGTATAGCTTTTATCGTGGAAAGTTTTTTTTTTTTTTTTTTTTTCACCATCTATTTTGAGGAATACTTTTGCTGGATAGAGTAGTTTCAGTTGGAAGCCATAAGTTCTTAGAGTTTGCAGTGTTCCATTCCAGGCTCTTCTGGCTCTTAGTGTTTCCACTGAGAAGTCTCAAGTACAGACTATGATCAGTAGGTTTGTAGCTTATTTCAAACAAGGCAAGGTGAATATTTTGTAAAGCAGGACCTAATTACAGAGTGATTATAAGTTGAAGAGGTGTTCATGTCCAAGTGGAGAGAAGTTCTTTCACTTAAGTGCACCTCAAACATGTACAACTGGAGAGTTTGTGGTTAAATATGACAGTGCTTTCATTTATGTTGTATGGGGCACATATGCTACTTGTATTAAGTGATATCAGCATAAAAGGCAAAACAGTCATTGCAGCAAGTCTCACTCAAATGTTATGAGAAACAGTGTAGGGGAGGGACTTTGTTTTGGAAATAGTTGTTTTGAGATCTTCAAATAAGCTCATAATTTATTTCCTCTAATAATTTAAATGTTTTTCACTATAATTTCAATGCACAATGGAAAATGAGAATCTATCACTTATAACAATACAGCTGGGCTGGAGAGATGGCTTAGCAGTTAAGGCACCTTCTCCCAAGCCTAAGAATGCCTCTTTGATTCTCCAGATCCCATGTTTAGCCAGACATAAAGTGATGCAAGGCGCAAAGCCACACTTGCCCACAAGTGGGCTCATGCATCTTGAATTTGTTCACAGTGGCTGAGAGGCTGCTGATGCACCCACTCTCTCTCTCTCTCTCTCTCTCTCTCAAAAAGCTATATTGTTACTTTCCTCAAATTAATTTAGATTCAGAATGTATGAAACAAAATTATATGATAGGTAGCCAATCATACTGGTAGCCATGTCTATTAATTAAAAAGTGCTTTATGCCATAAGTTGATGAAACAAAATCACAACTTTTACTCTGAGTGATTATATTATTTTTCGTCACTTTAATTGTAAAACAATGTAAAAGTGCGACATGCATATATTAGATATCATAGTGCTTTATAACATATAGGATATTACTTATATCCCAAAGCAGAATTATTATTGAATATTTGTGATATTTATGTATTTGAAATGCAATTTTGATGAGAAATCTATAAAGAATTAAAGGGAACTCATATGACTATCTTATTGATTTTTCAGTTTTGAAACATAAAAGAAGGCTTAAACTTTTGATAGAAAACATCAGAATGTCATCCAACAGTGCTTTCTACACTTTCAGCATTAAACTCAAAATTACAATGACATGCATTGCATAAAAAAATAAAGGCACAATTCCTAAAACAGACATTTCACTATGAGTAATAGCTTTTATAGGATAAGTTTGAACGCAATATATAATATCTAGATGTATATTAATAACAAATATAGCATAGCTGAGCAAAAGACCTGCTAAACTTAACAAATTATAGTAATAAAACTCAGTTGGATTAGTAATATTTCAGAGTGAGAATTGCTGATAGCTTAATGTTATGGACACTATTGAACTGAAACTAATTTAAGCCTTCCCTTCAGTGCACTATGCATTATTTCAAATGATAATAAAAGATTAGAGACATATTTGTGGAAGAGTCAACTCTGCTCCATGTCTTAAAGACAATGCTTAAAATGTGCTCCTGTTGGCAATTTTCAGAATCCTATAATTGCACCAAGAGTACAATGAAGCATGTTTTGCTTTTGAAATCCATCTTCCCTGTTTGTATGGTAAGCATGTGTAGGTGATCCTCCTATTATGCCTCTGCCTTACTCCCTGCTGCAGGGCTTGTTGGCACATAATAATGGTGTGTTACTGTTGAGGTGATATAGGGGCTGATTCAACAAGCCTTGATCATGCAATGCAATAACATCACACTGGGATTTACCTGTGCTTGTTTTTGGGATTTCATAACTTAGTGAGACTGACAAGCTTCAGAGATTTCACAGTCTCCTGGGAAAGTCATAATTAAGAACAAATCATAATAATATGATATGATGATTAAAAGTTGTGCAATGTGCTAAAATCATCAGTGATGCCCAATACTTGCCTTCCCAGATTGAACAAGACTTCCTAGGGAGATTTTCTTAAATTACTATGTTTAGATAAGAAATAGTCTGAACTATTAGGTTTTTATTTTTATCTTTGTAGAAAGAAAAGTAGACATCAGTTAGTTATCTGGACCATGGGGAGAGAATATGGCAAAAAAAACTATTTTTTATAAAAACATTAAAAATGTAAAAAAACTTTCTCTGTTCACAGATGTGCAGTGTGCTAATATAGTTGTATAACAAGTTGGGTTGATATATTCTTTGGTTTTGTTTACTCTGAAAGTACCCAGCTAATGATAATTTTAAGTAGATCAAATTTTAATTTCAAAGGTACACAATGAGGAGTAAGAAAACATTAGAAAGTAAAGCACTTGGATAAATTAGAAATTATGTATTATTCCATGGAAGAAATGATGAAAGTCTAAGCCAATGTAGTATCAAAGTGGATACCATACTAGGCAAAAAATTTAGAGCTACTGGCAAGAAAAAAGTCATCACAAAAAATTGCTTTTTGTTTTTATTATGACCTACTTTGTGAAAAATATAAAGCAATTTATAGGAACTTACAAGATGTATGTATGTGTATATATGTATGTGTATGATATAAATATATATGCATATATAATCTTATGACTATTGAGAGAATTGGTGATTGATTAAGTAGCAATTATCAGAAGGAGCATCAAGGAAAGAAGGCAGTACAAAGGCAATTTTGCTTGGCAAATAAATGCAATTTTCTTTATTAAACTAGGAAATAACAAGGAAAAAATGACCTTGCCAAAAAGAAAGAAGGTGTATATATAATTTGAAATATTTATGAATTGCCTAATTGAAAGTTAGATGTTTTGTTTAAAACTCAAAGCAATGAGTTGAGTATCAGATATTTTCTTCCAAAATGCTACTTATTGTGCTTAACAAGAAAAGATACTTGCTTCTTACTTCTGGGCTGGTGAATTGGGTGTGGCTCACCTAAACTAGGTTGACCTGGTTTGCATACTGCATTGATGTCTATACTACATTAGGTGTCTTCTCATCCTGTGGCTAAGAGTTGTCCAGGGGGAAATTCTTCTCATATGGATGACTAAGATTGAAGAAGAGCAAGCAGGTACAAGGCTGTCTCTTAAGTCCTTAATGTACACCTAAAAAATTGTCTTTATGTTTATTGTCCATTGATCAAACCAAGTCACATGCCCAAACCCATGAGCAATAGTCATAGAAAGTACATTCTTCCCAGAGGAATTTGTGGGAAGAATATAGGGCAAAAGAAACATTCTGATTAAAAAAATGGAATCTCTGACTTTCAGAATTTGGGTTAATTGGGCTGGAGGGCATCTGTGCTGGTTTGAATGTAAAATGTCCTCCATTAAACTCATGTATTTGAGTACTTAATCCCTATTTGATTGGGCCATTTAGGAAGGTTTGATAACCTTTAGGTGGTGAATTCTTGCTGGAATAAGTGTGTCACAGAAGGTGGGCCTTCAGGTTTTACAGCCCACCTCTGCTGACACTTTTGGCTTTCTCCCTGCAGATGTGATAATGTGATGCCAGATGTCTGCTCCTGCCATGCTTTCTCCACCATGGTAGACTTCTCCTCAAAACAGTAAGCTGGAAATAAACCCTTTCCTAAGTTAACACGATTCTGGTTGAGTATTTTGTCCCAGCAATATGAAATTGACTGATACAACATTCCTCAACAAGCGTGAAGAAGACAACAAAAGCACCCTTAGAAACAATATTATTTCAGGATTCATGCCAAGGATTGAAATGAAGAACAGTGAAATAAATCCAGGATAAGAAGGAATCATTGAAGTCAAAGTAGAGGTATTTCAATAAGTAAATAATATAAGCAGCATCTCATTAATTACAGAGCTCAAATAAAAATTAAAGTATCTCTTAAATATTGATTGCAAGATCATTAGTAAGATTATTTTGGGGGTACTCTAGATATAAATATTAAAATTAGTTGAGGAGTTGATAGGCAATAAGAAAGCAGATTTAGTATACTCCTTCAAAACAAAACTCTTTCAATTAAGAAAAAGGAGTATGAAGTTCACAAGTTGGTAGACTTCATTTGATTTATCCCAACTATTTATTTTCTAGATGTATTCCAAGAGAAAATTGGACTGAATCAATTTTGAATATTTTAATTGTTATGAGCATATTACCTGATGTTTGTGACCTTAAATATGAAGACACACAAATAAAATTTTCTGTTGTGTTTGGTGGAAGGGAAAACTATCAAAACAAAACTACCAAAAGATGTGTAGAAAAAAGAAAAGGTAGAAAATTCTGTGTCTCAACTAATACCTGGATGGATAAATGTTGGAAATAATTATGTGTCAGCATCCTTCAATGTCAAGACATTTGGAATCAGTACTCATCTGGAAAGAATAACATGATTTTCTTACAAATTACTCAATTTTTAAAATCTGTTGTATTCTCTTCAGTGCTCTTTGGAAATATGCAAACCACTTTTTTCCCTTTAAAAATTTCATTATAATTGTTTATTCAACATTACCTAGGATCTTCTACTCATCAGATTCTTACAGAATGGTAGAAGTAGCTTACATATTCTCAGGAATACTTTGGCTTAATATAACACTTTTTCTTCTTTAGCAATGGGTTTGAGACCATGAGCAAACAAAGTATAGCATGAGATGAACTAATAATTTGCTCTTATTTTAATGCTTGGTTTTATATCTTAACTACCAGGGCTTTGCATTAGATCTTTCTTTGTACTTAAATTCATATTCATTTCCACTACAGCACATATTGAAATGCATTTTCTTTTATGATTTTTACCTTAGAAAATTATAAAGTTATTCATGTATGAGCCTAATGTAGAGTTGTACAGCTTACTGTATTTTCAATAATTTTTAATAAGTGCACAAATAATAATTATGCTATAATTAACATTTCTGCTGCATTTTAAGTTCATAAAATGCATGCTAATAAAGTTGGATTAAGAACATGCTTTTTTTCTTATTTTTGAGACAGAGAGACAAAGAGAGAGAGAGAGAATGAGCATGCCAGGGCCTTTCAGCCACTGTGAATGAACTCCACACACGTTTTCCCTTTTATACATGTGTGACATTGCATGCTTGTGTCACTGTGTGCCTGGTTATGTGGGACCTGCAGATTATAACATGTGTTTTTAGGCTTCACAGGCAAAAGCCTTAACTGCTAAGCCATCTCTCCAGCCCAAGAATACACCTTATTTTTATCTTGGAAGAAGAAATGGCAAAAGACATGTAAGTTAACAATAAGCATAAAACCTATGAAATATTTTAGAGATAGTAGGCACACCAGGGTGTCCAGCCACTGCAAACAAATACCAGGTGCCTGCACCCCCTTGTGCATGTGTATTACATCAGTGATGGGAAACTGAAGCTAGGTCCTTTAGGATTTGTAGGAAAGTACCTTAATTGCTAAGCCATCTCTCCAGCCCAAATCTATAAAATTTTTGCAAATAAAATGAAAGTGGATTTTATCATATACCTACTAAATTAGTTCAATATGAACATGTGATAGTAAAAATCAATATGTCTTCTTTTATAAATTTCTTATGAACAGAAAAGCCTCCCTCCAACTGTACCACTAAGGAAAATGGAAGCTATCCAAAATTATATCTTGACTCCATCACTATAAAGAAGGTGTAGCATAGAGTTCTTAGGTAATAGAGTGAACCAAACTGTCTTGGTTTTATGAAAGAGGAATGGATACATGGGCTATAGGTTTAAACTCTGTTCAGAACTTTAGCAACTAATGTTGGTGAGACAAAATAGGAGACACACAATGATGTCATCTTGATGAGATGACAAGGGGGTCACAAGAAAGCAGGGCAGAAGCAATCTGATGAATTTTACCAATAAGAGGGAAGATGGCAAAAACAAATGAAATGAAACAAACAAAACAAAACAAAACCAAGTAAGTTTTCAGCACACTTTCCTCAACAGATGCAAGAAAAATGTATCTTCCAACTTTTTGTTTATCTGATTATAGCAACTAAAATTATTGGGGATGTACAAGATATATAAATAAGAAAGTATATGATATTATTTTATCATTTGGACTTAACTTAAAAATGATGGCTATATTGTTTTATTCCAAAAGTGAGAATCCAAAAATAATCATAATTGATATTCCAAAGAATTTTTGTGACTCAAAAGCAACTCTAGCCCAAAGTGGTACTCTGTATTACTTGATAATAACTTCTTGCAATTAACTAGGTTAGAAAGAACTTTATTAGGAAATAATGAACAAAAAAGGATCTCCAAGAAAGAGAAGAAATAGGGTGGAATGGTGGTCTGGACTGAGTAGGTCAGACCAATTTCTGGGGTCCCCCACCTCCAGGGTATGAGTTCCTTTCAAAGACAGTGTGTGGGTGGGCATGGGTGGTCTGGAGTGAATAGATCAGACCCAACTCTGGGCTTCTTGAATCTCCCAGGTTTGAATTCCTTACACAGACAGTGTGTGGGCAGGTGCTTCAGTCTGTAGTGAGTAAGCTAGACCCATTTCTTGGATCCTCCCTCCTCTAGGGTCTGAGTTTCTTTCCTGGAAAGTGTGTGGGTGGGCAAGGTGGTCTGGAGTGAGTAGGCCAGACCCCTGTATCTGTGTTCCTCCACATCCCCAGAGTGGGTTGCCTGCACTGGTCTGTGTGCTGTAGGTCACAGAATGAAGTAGGCCAGATCCCTTTCCCCTTGCTCCTCTGAGTCCCCTGGTCCTGGTAGGTCCCATTGTGCCTTGCTTGGGGAGGCCTAGTCCCTGTGTAAGCTGTGGAATCAGTCCTTTTGCTCTAGTATCCTGACTGGCCACTGGGCACCAACATCCCTGTTCACCTCAGTTAAAGGGTGCATGGGCCAAAGCAATAAAACTTGCTTTCCCCACAATAAAATAAAGAGCCTTCCTAAAATGGGTAGACAACAACACAAAAAAGCCAACAAAAGTCAGAAAACTGGGCTGGAGAGATGGCTTAGCGGTTAAGGTGCCTGCCTGCTAAGCCTAAGAACCCAGTTCTAATCTCCAGGTCTCACGTTTAGCCAGATGCAAAGTGATGCAAGGGCACAATGCTGCACTTGCCCACAAGGGGGTGCATGCATCTGGATTTCATTCACAGCAGCTGAGAGACTGCTGGCGCTCCCATTCTCTATCTGTCTCCCTCTCCCTCTCTCTCTGTCTGTCTTTCTCTGTCTCTCTCCAAAAATAAGAAAAAATCAAAATAAATAAATAAATAAATAAATTATTTTTAAAAGTCAGAAAACTGAGAGTTCTCCACCAAGGATGCCTAGTCCTACAGTGGAAGCCTACAATTAAATCATAGAGAAATCAACAGAAATTCATTCTCAAAAGGAAAACAGAACAACCAATGAGATCCTAATTTTAAAAAAATGCTGAATTTAAAGAAAACTATCAAAGAACCAACAATCATATCAATGAAATTGAAAAGAATTGTCTCCTAGAGCATTCAGATTTGACAGTAGGCTTAACTTGATTGAATAAAATGTTAGAATCTTCTAAAGAGATTTGAATAAATTGAAAGTTAGTCAAGAAATAGAAGACCTCAACAATCAGTTGATTAACCTTAATGAAGACTTGATCAAATGCACAAATGAACTATAGGATGCATCAAGAAAATCAGAACTTGAACTGAAATTGTACCTCAAAAAAGAGATGGACACAATGCAAAACAATACAACAGAAAACAAAAATCAAATATAAATTTTAAAAATCTCTCTAGAACCCCGCACCAACAGAGTTACTCATGTGGAAGACAGAAACTCTGACCTGGAAGATAAGATAGAAGAAATTGATTGGGAGGCCAAAAACATTGATAAATTCAAAAAATCAAGTGAACAGAATATGAGGGAAGTGTGGGACACCTTAAAACAACCAAACATCTGGATAATGGGTAAACCAGAAGGAAAGGAAATTCAGACCAGTGGCATAGAGAACATAGTCAATAAAATTATTTTTAAAACCTTCCAAATCTCACAAAAGAGAGGCCCATCCAGATACAAGAAGCCCACAGAACACTAAACAGACTGGGCCAAAGAAGAAACTCTCCAAGACACATCATATTTAAAACACTTAACAATGAAAACAAAGACAGAGTGTTAAAAGCAGCAAGAGAGAAGCAATTCACAACAAAGGAAATCCCATAAGAATTACATAATATTTCTCAATGGAAACACTGAAAGCCAGAAGGGACTGGAATGGAACACTTCAAAGTCTCAAAAATTATGGCTTGCAACCCAAGATACTTTACCTAGCAAAATATATCTCATAACAGATAGTGAAAGAAGAACTTCCCATGAAAAAAGTCAACTATCATTATATGAACACAAAGCTAAACCTACATAGTATACTTGAAGGAATACTCCACACAGAACAATCAAACAACCAATCTTAAGAGCCAAGAAGAAGATCAAAATAACCAAAATAAACCAGGCTCAAAATAATACATATCACAAGAAAGCACCAAACCCTATAAAACACCGTATCATGGCAGGGATTAATTCAAACCTCACAGTAATAACCTCAAATATTAAGGGTCTTAACTCACCCATCAAAATACACAGGTTATTAGGAAGGAAAAAAAAAAAAAACTGGACCCTTCTATCTTCTATCAAGAAACCCACCTCACCATTAAAGATAGACACCTCCTCAGAATGAAAGGTTGGAAAATGATATGCCAAGCAAATGGAAGTAAAAAAACAAGCATATGTTGCTATATTTATATCTGATAAAATAGACTTCAAACCAAAAGTAATCAAAAAGGACAAAAAAAGCCACTTATCAATGGAATTATCCAACAGGAGCACATCACAATCATAAATATATATGCATCAAATACAAGGGCAGCACAGTTTATAAAACAAAATCTACTCAACAATAAAACAAATAAACACCAACACCATCATATTCAGAGACTTGACTACTCCACTATCATCAATAGACAGATCATCCAAGTAGAAAATCAACAGGGAAATAATAGAGCTCAACAACATCATAGAGCAAAAAGAACTAACATATAACAGAACTTTCCAACCCAACTCTACAGAATACACATCTACTCAGCAGCCCATGGAACCTTCTCCAAAATTTACCATATATTAGACCATAAAGAGTGCCTTGGTAAAGTCAAGAAAATTGAAGTAACTACCTGCATCAGGTCAGATCACAATGCTTTAAAGCTAGAAATTAACAACAAGAGGGGCTGGAAAGATGGCTCAGCATTTAAGTCCTTTGCCTGAAAAGCCATAGGATCCCAGTTCATCTCTCCAGGACCCACAAAAGCCAGATACATAAGGGCATGCATCAGGAGTTCATTTGCAGTGGCTGGAGGCTCTGGTGTGCCCATTCTCTCTTCTTCTGTGTATCTCTCTCTCTCTCTCTCTCTCTCTCTCTCTCTCCCTCTCTCTCCCTCCCTCTTTCTCTCTCTGAAATAAATTTAAAAAAAAGAAATGAACAACAGAAAAAGACACATCAAGAACTCCACCAGCTCCTGGAGACTAAACAACAAATGTTTAAATAAAGAATGGATCATGAAAGAGTCCAAAAGAAATTTTGAAATTCCTAGAATTGAATAATAATGAAAACACAACTTACCAAAACTTATAGGACCCAAAGAAGGGAGTCATAAGGGGAAAATTCATAGCCCAAAATGCCTTCATTCGAAAGAAAGATCCCAAATCAACAACTGGACTGTCCACCTAAAAGCACTGGAAAAATGAGATGAATCCAACCCAAATAGTACTAGATGGAAAGAAATAATCAATATTACAGGAGAAATTAATTAATTGGAAATTAAGAAAACAATTAACAAAATAGATGAAAAAATAATATTGACAAACCCCTCACCAAATTGATCAAGCAAAAAAAAGTCTCAAATCAACAAAATCAGAAATGAAAAAGGAGAGATTACAACAGATATCAATGAAATTGAAATAATCATCAGTGCATACTTCCAAAACCTCTACTTCACAAAGTTTGAATAATTTGGAAGAAATGGATCAATTCCTAGACACATACCACCTACCAAAACTGAACTCAGAGCAGATTAATCTCCTAAACAAACCTATCACATCCATGAACATTGAAAGGTTAGTCAAAAACCTGCCCCAAAAGAAAAGCCCAGGAACAGATGGCTTCTCAGCTCAATTCTATCAAACCTTCACTGAAGAACTGAACTGATTTTTATCAAACAGTTCCACATAATCAGAGATCAAGGAATCCTCCCCAACTGCTTTTATGAAGTTATCATCACCCTAATACCAAAACCAGGCAGAGATGCAACAAGGAAAGAAAATTATAGGTTTATATCCATAATGAATTTAGATGCAAAGATCCTGAACAAAATCCTTGCTAACCAAATTTAACAACACACCAAAAGCATTATCCATCTTGATCCAGTAGACTTCATCCCAGGGATTCAGGAATGGTTTAACATACAGAAATTGGTCAACATAATACACCACATAAATAAACTGAACCATAAGAACCACACAATTATCTCAATTGATGCAGAGAAGGCCTTTAACAAAACACAATGCCACTTCATGAACAAAACACTGGAAAGGAAAGGCATGGAGGGTTTATATCTCAACACAATAAAGGCTATATATAAAGCTAAAATCCAAATAATACTTAATGGGGAAAAACTCAAGAAGTTCCCACTGAGATTGTGAACAAGACAGGAGTGCTCACTCTCACCACTGCTCTTCAACATAGTAATAGAAGTACTAGCCCAAGCAATCAGTAAGATAGGAGAAAGAAATAAATGAGATACAAATTGGTAAGGAAGAAGTCAAGTTATCTGTATTTGCAGATGATGTGATAAAGGTGATAAATTCCTTGAGCAAAGTGGAAGAATACAAAAATCAATGCAGAAAAATCAATAAGCTTTTCTATATGCAAAGGACAAATATACAGAGAAAGAAAGCAGTGAGGCTGTCACAGTTTCCATAGAAACAAAAAAATCAATACTTTGGAATAACACTAATAAGAATGTGAAAGACCCCCATAATGAAAACATTAAAACAATCAAGAAAGAAACTGAGGAGGACTTGAGAAAATGGAAAGACCACCCATGCTCCTGGATAGGTAGAATTAACATTGTTAATTAAACATTGGGAGAGATTGAAGGCATTCTCACTGAGATCAGGAACAAGACAGGGAGGTCCACTCTCACCTCTGCTCTTCAACATAGTACTGGAAGTACTAGCTCAAGCAATAAGACAGGGGAAAGAAATAAAAGGGATATAAACTGGAAAAGAAGAAGTTAAGGTAGTCTTACTAGCAGATGACAAGATTCTATACAAAAGTGACTCAAGAACCTCTATGTCAAACTTTTAAAGGTAATTAGCTCCTTCAGCAAAATAGCAGGATACAAGATCAATGCACAAAAATCAGTAGCCTTTCCATGTGCAAAAGACAAAGATACAGAAAAAGAAATGTGACATTGTCCCATTTTCAACAGCATCAAAAAAATTTAAAAATACCTTGCAATAACATTAACCAATGAGGTGAAAGACCTTTACAATGAAAACATAAAACCACTCAAGAAAGAAAATGAGGAGGTCTTGAGAAAATGGAAAGACTTCCCATGCTCCTTCATAGGCATAATTAACATTGTGAAAATGGCAATCTTAGCAAAAGCAAAATATAGATTTAATGCAAAACCAATAAAAATCCTAACTTCTTTCTTCACAGAAATAAAAAAATGATCTCAAAATTCATATGGAATGGCAGAAGGCCTCAGATATCCAAGCATATGCTCAGCAAAATAAACACCTCTTTAGATCACCATTACTTACCTAAAGCTATACTACAAAGTCATAGTAATAAAAACAACATCTTACTGGCATAAAAACAGGATTATAGACCAATGCAACAGAATCAAGGAGCCAGACTTTGGATCAAGTAATTACAGCTACTTGATATTTGACAAAGGCCCCAGCAATGTAGAAAGCATCTTCAAAAAATGGTGCTGGATAAACTGGAAAACCATATGCTGGAAAATGAAACTCGATCTACACATTTCACCATGCACAAACATTGAGTTCAAATGGATCAAAGACTTCCATATAAGACCAGATACTCTGCTACTACTGGAAGAAAAAGTAGGAGAAACTTTCCATGATATAGGAGTGGGAAAAGACTTCCTGAACAAAACCCCAGTAGCTCAGGAAATTAAACAATCACTCAACCATTGGGATCTCATGAAGCTGAAAAGCTTTTTCACCAACAAACATAAAAGAAGAAGAGCCAATAGATTACCCACAGAATGGGAGAAAATTTTTGCCACATACATATCAGACAGAGGTCTAATTTCTAGAATCTACAAAGAACTCAAAAACCTAAACTATAAAAAGTCAAACAACCCACTCACATAATGGGACAGAGAACTGCACAGGGAGTTCTCAGAGGAGGAAATACAAATGGCAAACACACACTTAAGAACATTTTCAACATCCCTAATCATCAGGGAAATGCAAATTAAAACAACTATGAGATTCCACCTTACCCCAGTAAGGATAATAAACATTAAAAAATCTAATGACAACAAATGCTGGTGAGGTTGTGGAGAAATAGGAACAAGCTTTCACTGTTGGTGGGAATGTAAGCTGGTACAACCACTATGGAAAGCAATATGGAGACTCCTTTTTAGGATGACTATAGAGGTACCAACAGACCCAGTTACTCCTTTACTGGGCATTTACCCTAAAAGCTCTAAGCCTCAGTTCAGAGATATTTGCTCAACCATGTTTATAGCTGCTCAGTTCATAATAGCTAAGAGATAGAATGAACCCAGATTCCCATCATTAGATTAATGGTATACAGTGGTATTCTACACAGCAGTAAGAAAAAATGACACAATTCAATTTGAAGAAAAATGGTCAAACTTGGAACAGATAATTCTCAGCAAACTCACCCAATCACAGAAAGATAAGTGTCGCATGGTCTCACTCAACTGTGCCAACTAACCTGAAGTTGCCTGAGATGCTGACACACCTAATAAACATTTCTAGGACTGGACTATAGGGATGGTGGGGCAGGAAGGTAGGGTGGGGGGGACAAAAAAACTGGACCCAATTGGAAATGGTACCACAAAATCCTATAACCTGAAAGATATACTAAAAGGCTGAACCTTCATCAGGTGCTAGGAGAGCACACCTGAATCACGGGGGCCTGGGGAGGGTAGGATGAAGACTAACCTCAACCTTCTCCTGTTCCTTTCTCTCACTCCCTCTTCTTTCTCTTCTCTCTCTCTCGCTCTTTATCTTTCATACTAGTTACATTTTTCTTCCTGCTTTTCCCTTGGCACTGACCTGTAGCTCCCAGTACCAGCAGCTGGTTAACATCCACAATGAGCTGTAGATTGGTGAGACCTACAAGGCTTCCCAAAAGAAGACAGGTTTCTGTCAGAGTACTTGATGACCCACCAAAGGTTAATGGGAAGACCCTACTGACAACGAGACCATATGCTGTTGTGATGAAACATGGAGAACATGGCTGGAATCTACAAGTGAGTCAGTCTCCAGACAGCTTGTCTAGTAACAGGAGGTACAACATGAGCAACTGGGGGAAAATGACCAGCATCTGTCTAAGCAACTAGTGGTCTAAACTATTCAGCAACAATGAACCTGACATGATGCTCCACAAGTGCAATAGTGGCACACAGCCATAGTGGTTTACCAACTGCTCTTGAGGAATGGAACCTATACTTGGACCTGGGAAACAATACAGAACCATATCTAAAAATGAGCCCACTCTCCAATATCAAGGTCCCACCAATAGTGGGATACAAGAGGGCTTACACCTATTTAATTCTTTCTAAAACAATAATGGTTATCTATGTATCTTACAGTGACCTCACTCTCTGTTGGATAATTGCTTCTCGTTTTCCATTGGATGTAGAACCTGAGGAGAGAATCAGCCCATTGCACCTCACCAGGGCACCAGATGAACCCATAGAATAATTGGGGAAATGAGCATGAGTACTGTTTTCTCGGTGAACCTTCTATCAGCCCAAGGGTGAAGGAGATAGACACAGAGAACACTCAACTCCTACCAACCCAAAGATCCAGAGACACAGAGACCCCTATGACCTCGTCACTGAAATAGACCTAAAATGAATCCAACATGGCTTAGGGAAATTTGCAGAAGAGAGGGCGGAAAGATTGTTAGAGCCATAAGTTGGGTTATTATGCACAGAGGCATTGCCTCACCCTCATAATTGATGTCTATCCCCACAATGTAAGACCCCACAATTCCAGAGGGGGGAGAAGGCTAATGATGGTACAATCATGGCTGTATACACATTATTAGGGCAAGCAACCACAGCTTGATCTTTGCCAAAGGCACAAACAATGTAGATTGGAGAAAAGACAGCATTTTCAACAAATGGTATTGGACAAATTGGATGACCATATGTAGGAACATGAAAGTAGATCCACTCATTTCACCACCCTGCTCAATCTTGACTTTCCAGGGTAATGTTCCCTAATTTTAGTTGTTCAGTTTTCTTAAATAATCAGTTGGTGATATAAATATACAAACTAATTGATTATTTTTTCAGTTTACTACCTGAAGTTATGTGTTTGCACTATGAACAAAAGGAAAGTTCCACTGTTTACAAAAGTATAAATAAATTAGAGAGAACTATCATAATACCAATTAAACTTCATATTTGTATTTTATTTCTGTGACTAAAAGACTAAAATAAAATTTCATAGATAATTTACAGACAAAGTTGTTTTGTTTATTTAAAAAATATTTTTATTCATTTGCAAGCTCAGAGACAGAGAGAAAGAACGAGTGTGGGTGTGCTAGGACCTCTTGCCACTGCAAACTCCAAACACATATGCCACGTTGTGTGTCTGGTAATAAGTGTGTACTGGGATATCAAACCTAGTTGTCAAACTTTATAATCAAGTGTCTTTAAGGACTAAGCTATAGGCCCCAGAAAGGTGTTTTAAAGTGACAGAAGTACCAGGCCCTCACTCTTGTCATGAGATTTAATCATGCCAAGGTATGTTTCTCTAAGAATAAATCAAAGGAGAGTATTTTTTTCTTTTTCTGGCAACCTTGATAGTTGAATGAAAGCAACAGAAAATTAGAGGGTTTTGGGGGTGGGGAGGTTTTGAGGTAGGGTCTCACTCTAGCTCAGGCTGACCTGGAATTCACTATGTAGTCTCATGGTGACCTCAGACTCACAGTGATCATCCTGCCTCTGCCTCCCAAATGCTGGGATTAAAGGCATGTGCAACCATGCCTGGCTAAATTAAAGATGTTTTAAAGACAGAAACAGTAACATTTTATTCATCTTGATTTTAAGATATGAATTATTATTCTAAAGATACAATAAATATTTAATATCTGAATTTCAGAATTTAGTTTGTTAAGAAGTCTATTGGTACAAGAAAGAAGAAAAAAATGAGAGAAATGTAAATTCAACATTAAATATAAGTGTATGGAGGGGGCAAATTTCACAAGGCAGACTCAGACAAATTAAGCCATCAAGTAAGGGGATGGTAGGAAGAGTGGAAACACACTCCCAGAATTAAAGAGAATGAGTGGATGCCAGTAGATAAGTGGAAGTTAGGGAACACAAAGAGATAATTATTACATAGAGACACCAGAGGTTCTCAAGTGTTAGATAAGTTATTCTTGGCAACTGACACCCTGAAACTCTGACTTCAGGGTGTCATTTCTTCTTATTATTGCTGTTCCTATTTAATAGTCTTTGAGATTTCATTTGCTCTTTATCTCAATTATTGCCCCATGTAAATTTTTTTTTCTATGATCTGAGGTTGGGAGTGATGCCTGAATCTGACTTGCAGACCAGAAACTTCTGCACCTGATTTCATTTTGCTTGTCATTTTCATTGCTGAAATGGATGGATGATTTCCCTTATTCACAGTATAAATGAATTATTCTAAGATGAGATATCCTGGATCTTGATAAAGATTTTATGTTTTATTATTCAAGAATTCTGAAGGGAAATTAAAAATGTCTTTTATAAGTTAATTTTTTTATTCTATTTAAGACATTTTAGGAAGGGGAAACATTTTGGTAAAATGTTTATCTGTTATACATCAGTTTGTATTGTCATTCTGTGTTATAACCTTTAAAAGTTCTATTATTACTTATGTGAATACTGCATATTATGATATAATTAAAATGAAAGAAGAATCAATTTATAATTGGAGGATTGTGATGTTGGGGGGATGAGTCAGCATGAATATTTAGGTTTCACACTTGGCTCTCTAATTTTACTTATTTGAACATTACATCTTTAGAAAATGCCTTGCTTGTATGTGGTATATGTCACAATATTATCAAAGACTAGTCTTTAGACCAAACTTCCAGACTAACTTACTCCAACTATTTATTTTCTAAAAATTAAAAGGTATTCATTCCTTTAAGTACACACTATTATATAAGTGTCTCTAGGAAACTAGGTAATTTTAGATAAAGTAAGTCCAATATAGCATAATGTAATTAAATATTTTTTTAAATTTTATCTTAGTATTTTATTTTATTTGAGAAAGAGAAAAAGAGGCACAGAGAAGGGGAGTGAGTATGGGCAAGATAGAGCCTCCTGCCACTGCAGCAAACTCCGGCCACATGCACCACTTTGTGTATTTGGCTTAATGTGGGTACTGGGGAACTAAACCTTTGTGGCTTGACAAGCAAGCAAGCTCTTTAAACCACATTTTTTTCAATTATTTATATGTGAATGTAAGAACACACATATGTTTCACAGTGCTCATCTAGAGGTCAGAGGAGTTGTCTGTGTTGCACCTTTGAATTACCACTGCAAATTTGTCTAGCCTGAAGGGGCTTTGTGTAGTTACTGGGGAAATGAACCCAGACTGGCAGACTTTGCAAGCAAACACCTTTAACCACTGAGCATTTTCTCTAGCACTTTAAGGGGAAGGTATAGTAGATATTAAGTAGAGAGGCAGGGTACTGGGGGTAGAATAGTCTAAGTGGAGTCAAGGGAGGGGATGGAGGAGAGGAAGATAGGAAGTGAATTAATCAAAATTTAAGATGTTTCTTCCATTCAAGATGGCATCTGCCTAACTATGCTTCACCTGGCGTGGAAGGAAAGGCAAGACATTCAGGGTTAAGTGGGGTTTTTAACAGTCTGTAGATTCTAGTAGACCTCCAGTGGTAGGGTGCAGAGAAGCAAAGTAGGGTATCCACTGATTCCCATGTTCTCAGGTAACCCACCAGTCCCCCAGTACCCAAAAGCAGCCATTGTAGTTGAGCTTACAGCTGCAGCTTCCACCTGCACTAACCACAGGCTTAGTGGACCCAGGCCAGCAGGCTAGTGTTTGCACCTCCCCACCCCAAGCTAGGCTTTCCCACTCCTGCAGAGTTCCACATGCAACCCTGTAGAGAGCTGCGAGGTGCCGCGCCTTAAAGATGGCGCTGGCTTCCGCCTTCCGCCTTCCCGATGGCGAGTGCTCTCCTGGATTTGGCTTGGGCCGTGATCTAGGCTTGCTTCCGCATATGTGGACCTATCTGCATTCACCACGTGGCACACCAGGGTTGGCTGTTCAAAGGCTTCTTAAGCTTTGGGCGGGCTTGTCCCAGGAGCAGTGAAGCAGGCAGTGAGTGAGTGAGTGAGAGAGAGAGAGAGTGAAGCAGTCAGTGAGTGAGTGAGTGAGTGAGTGAGTCAGTCAGTCAGTCAGTCAGTCAGTCAGTCAGTCAGAAGATTGTTGTCAGAAGATTGTTCAAGGTTCCTGAATAAACCGCTGAAAGAAGAGTCCGAGTGTTGCATCTTCCTTGCTGGTCGAGGCGGACGCGACACGTCTACATCCCTCAGATTCTGGAAGTCCACTTGCCTGAAAGAATGTTGTGCATGTCCCTGGGACCTTGCACATGGTCAGAAACAAGATTAGACCCTAAATTTCACCTCTGGCTCACCTTGAGTCACACACAGAGACCTGACAGAATGCAGACTGAAAGAAGCCACATTGTATCACTCATATATAATTCAAAATTAACAAAACCAATCTATGCTGATAACACTCCAAAGAGTGAGGCAGTCAGTGTCAGTGAGTGAGTGGGTGAGTGAGTGAGTGAGTCAGTCAGTCAGTCAGTCAGTCAGTCAGAAGATTGTTCAAGGTTCCTGAATAAACTGCTAAAAGAAGAGCCCGAGTGTTGCGTCTTCCTTGCTGGTCGAGACGGACGCGACAAATGGTGGCCCGTACGGGGAACTCAGAACTTGAAGGGCAGCTAGCTGGTAAGTTCCAGGTAAGTGGACAAAAAGGGTAAAGGCAAGTTCTCCGGTAGAGAGACGATAAGGTCCCATAGCAAAATGGGCAATACATCTTCCAGTATTAGGGTTAAAAGGTGCCACAATAAGGTTTCCTTAGAACCAGTGAGAAGATTTCTTAAGAATGATAGCCGGCCAATTAATGTATATTTGTTCGTGTGTCTTATTAGTGTATAAAAGTTGGTTAACCTCATGTGGTGTATTTGTGTTGTAGTGTGTCTAGTCATATTACATAAGGAAAACGAGAATGATTCAGAAGCAGTTAAAAAAAAATTTTAGAGGAGGTAAGAGAAGAGCGCTCGAGTAAAACATCTAAAAGAAAAAGTAAGGTTCCTGAATAAACTGTTGAAAGAAGAGTCCGAAGAGGGACTCAGAACTTTCTGCAGTCAGGGCAGTAGTAAGGTTCCTGAATAAACTGTTGAAAGAAGAGTCCGAAGAGGGACTCAGAACTTTCTGCAGTCAGGGCAGTAGTAAGGTTCCTGAATAAACTGTTGAAAGAAGAGTCGAAGAGGGACTCAGAACTTTCTGCAGTCAGGGCATAAGGTTCCTGAATAAACTGTTGAAAGAAGAGTCCGAAGAGGGACTCAGAACTTTCTGCAGTCAGGGCAGTGCACTGGTAAGTTCCCAGGTAAGGTGGGAATCGACAAAAAGCGGGGATTTTGCTCTTCTCGGTAGAAAAGAGGGAGCAGGAAAGTTCCCAGGTAAGGTGGGAATCCGCGACAAAAGCGGGAATTTTGCTCCTCTCGGTAGAAAAAGAGGGAGCAGGAAGAGTTAGTGAATTAAGCGAACCAAAAGTAAAAGTTTTAAAAATTTTTGCAAAATTAGGCCAAGGCGCTTCTCACTCGCACTCCAATTTTTTGGCTCTGAATGAGCTGCTTCGTCAAAAAACTTAAAGATAAAGGGAGTACCCTGGAGAGGTTCCTGGAGGAATGTGATGCCATAGCCCCTTGGTTTGCGTGCTCTGGAAGTCTTACAATCCCTTCATGGGAAAATTTGGGCGAAGATCTTGATTTTGCAGCAGACCAAGGCACGCTAAGGGCAGGGTAAGATCGATCTGGAGGTTAGTGAGGAACTGCCTCGAGGAAGAAAGGTCGGAAAAGGCAAACAATGAGAAGGGGAAGGAAAGACTGCAGAGGACTTTGTTGGAACTGGGCTACTGGCATAAGGGATGGCAGTTCTGCTATCCAGGCCCAGAAAGTTTGATCAAGTTAAATTTGTAATGGACTGATGTGCTTGGCTAAAGATATCGGACTGAGATTTTAAGATTTTAAGTTGAAAAACCTCAAGCAAGTTAAAAGCAGAGGCACTGAGACGGTTTTAGGTTACTGAAGCTGCTATTGTCAACGCATTAGCAATCTTAAGGAAGGTGGAAGGAAGGTGGCCTGACTTGATTTACATTAAAACAATGGAGAGGATGCCTGAGGAAAGACTGTAAAAATGCAAATTCTTGGAAAGAGCTGACTGGAGAAGGAACCTGCTTTTCAAGGCTATATTGAACTTAAACTGCAGAAGTTTGACATTTTACATCATATACGGTTATCAGTTTACGGGGCTAGGGACAGAATGTGGTGGTTTGATTCAGTGTCCCCATAAACTTCAAGTGTTCTGAATGCTAGGTTCCCAGCTGATGGCAATTTGGGAATTAACACCTCCTGGAGGCAGAGTATTGTTGGGGCGGGCTTATGGGTATAATAACCAGTTTCCCCTTGGCAGTGTTTTGACCAATGCTAGCCTAGGCAGCCGCCGTGGCTCAGTTAACTCAAAATATATAAATTATACTAGGGCTGCAAATTTATCCAGATTTTTGTCTAGTTTTCTATTACAGAATTGGTCGCTTGAATTTGAAGATACCTTAAGAGAACTGAGACTGGCAGTAGTTAATGTGAATTCTGCCCGCATGGACCTCTCCTTTGCCTCTGGATTGTCATCTTGGCTGATCTCCGCTATGAATCATCTGAAGGAATGGGCAGGTTTGGGTGCTCTTTAGCAGGCCTTCTGTTACTGGTCTCCTTGGTTTGCTTGTGGTGTCTATGTAAGATTAGAGTAACACAAAAACGGAATGCAGTCATGATCGTCCAGGCCATCGGCTATTGAGGCAGGTCAATCTCCCCAGGCATGGTTAGCCACCATAAAAATGTAAACACCAGGCACAGGCTGCGAGGCAAAAGCACTGCAGGGAGAGTTAGCTGTGAAAGACTCTCTGAAGGGCAAGTCTGATTGCATGTGGGTTGGCATCCATGGTCCCACCTCCAGGGAAAAGATGCAAGACGGTTCTATGCCTATTTTAAGAGTTACTGGAGATCAGACCTCTACCCTTGCCTGTTGCTTTGCGTGTTTTAAACAAAAAGGGGGAACCCAATGCCTTAAAGATGGCGCTGGCTTCCGCCTTCCGCCTTCCCGATGGCGAGTGCTCTCCTGGATTTGGCTTGGGCCGTGATCTAGGCTTGCTTCCGCATATGTGGACCTATCTGCATTCACCACGTGGCACACCAGGGTTGGCTGTTCAAAGGCTTCTTAAGCTTTGGGCGGGCTTGTCCCAGGAGCAGTGAAGCAGGCAGTGAGTGAGTGAGTGAGAGAGAGAGAGAGTGAAGCAGTCAGTGAGTGAGTGAGTGAGTGAGTGAGTGAGTGAGTGAGTCAGTCAGTCAGTCAGTCAGTCAGAAGATTGTTGTCAGAAGATTGTTCAAGGTTCCTGAATAAACCGCTGAAAGAAGAGTCCGAGTGTTGCATCTTCCTTGCCACTTGCGACCGACACTCTACATCCCTCAGATTCTGGAAGTCCACTTGCCTGAAAGAATGTTGTGCATGTCCCTGGGACCTTGCACATGGTCAGAAACAAGATTAGACCCTAAATTTCACCTCTGGCTCACCTTGAGTCACACACAGAGACCTGACAGAATGCAGACTGAAAGAAGCCACATTGTATCACTCATATATAATTCAAAATTAACAAAACCAATCTATGCTGATAACACTCCAAAGAGTGAGGCAGTCAGTGTCAGTGAGTGAGTGGGTGAGTGAGTGAGTCAGTCAGTCAGTCAGTCAGTCAGTCAGTCAGAAGATTGTTCAAGGTTCCTGAATAAACTGCTAAAAGAAGAGCCCGAGTGTTGCGTCTTCCTTGCTGGTCGAGACGGACGCGACACAACCCCCCCCCAATCTCTCCTTTCCCTTCTGTGTGCCAAGCCAGGCCAACAGGCTAGCATTCACCCTGCCCTTCCCCAACCTAGGCTTTCCCACCCCCTGCAGAGTTGGATGCACAAAATCCATCCCACCATGAAATAGGCTAGAGCTCACCATGTTCCATCCTGACCTAGGCTTTCCCACCCACTTGCCACCCCTGCTCCCCTGTGCATGGACCCAGGTCAACATGCTAACATTCACCCAACTCCTCCCCAACCTAGGCTTTCCCACCATGTGGAGCTCCACATGTGCAATCCCCCCCCCATGCATGGACCCAGGCCAACAGGTAAGCATTCACCCCACCCTGCCCTAACCTAGGCTCCCCCCCCCCCCGTGAGCTCCACAGACAAAAGCCATCCCACTCCCCACTGCCCCCTGTGTGCAGACCACATCAAGGGTACACTACTGATTGCTCCTAAATTTAATAAGATTCCTTCACTGTAATGGGCAGACCACAGCTCAAAAGGAATAACAATGAAAAATCAAGTACAAGTAAATCCAACAAGATTGCCCAGTCCCACAATAGATATCTCTAATCAAAACATGGAAGAGACAGGGCTGGAGAGATGGCTTAGTGGTTAAGGCATTTGACAGCAAAGCCAAAGGATCCTGGCTCTATTCTCCAGGACCAGCATAAGCCAGATGCACAAGAAGGTGCATGCATTTGGAGTTTGTAGTGGCTGGACCCCTGCCATGCCCATTCTCTCCCTTTCTCTCTCTCTCTCTCTCTCTCTCTCTCTCTGCCTCTTTTCTCTCTCTCTCTCAAGTAAATAAATAAAATATATTTTAAAAATCATGGAAGAGATAATGGGATCAGAACCCCAAAATTAAGACATAAGTAATGCAACCCTAGCCAAGAAAATAGCAGAACTTGCAGAAAATCACAAAGGGCCAATAATTGTATGAATGCTGTTTTCGCTAGATTAGAACTAATAGAAAATAACCAGGAAGGGCTCCAAATATAGTTAAATGATCTGAAGGAGAGAAAAAAAAAAGAGGACCTCAATAATTAGTAAGCTAAGCTCAAAGAAGACATAAATAAATGGAAGGACGAATTCCAAGAAGCATTAAGAAAATCAAAAAATGATGTGAAAAGGGAACTCGACAGGGGGATGGAACCTATATTTTAAAAAGCACTAAAAATACAAACCAAATTGAACAAGTCCAAAACTATGTTGTGATATGTGTACACAATGGAATTCTACACAGCAGTAAGGTGAAAAGACACAATGCAATTGGAAGAAAAATGGTCAAAAATGGAACAGATCATTCTCAGCGAACTCACCCAATCACAGAAAATAAGCATCACATGGTGTCACTCATCCGTGGCTCCTAACCTGACTTTGCTGTTGATGCTGACACACCTAATAAACATCTCGAGCACTGGACAATAGGGATGATGGGGCAGGAGGGAAAGGTAAGGATGAAGGGCAGCCAAAATCTGGATCAAAATGGAAATGGTACCACAAAATCCTATATTCTGAAAGACATACTAAAAGGTCAAACCTTCATCAGGTTCTTAGAGAGAACATCTGAATCACAGGGGCCGGGGGAGGGTAGGATGAAGACTAACCTCAACCTTCTCCTGTTCCTCTCTCTCACTCTCTTTTCTTTCTCTTCTCTCTTTCTCTTTCTCTGTCATATTACCTATATTTTAGTTCCATCTTTTCCCATGGCACTGACCTGTAACTCCCAATACCAGCAGATGGTTAACATCCACAATTAGCTGTTGATCAGAGAGACCTCCAAAGTTTCCCAAAAGAAGACAGATTTCTGTCAGATTACTTGATGACCCACCAAAGGTTAATGGTAAGACACTACTGCTGAAGACACCATATGTTGTTGGGATGGAATATGGAGTGACCTGGCTAGAAACTGGGAGATTCAGTCCCCAGACAATTAGCTTGTCTAGTGAAAGAAGTTGCTACATAAGTGACTGGGGGAAAATGACCAATATCTGTCTAAGAAATTCATGGTCTAAGCTACTCAGCAGCAATCAACCTGATGTGATACTCACACAAGTGCAATAGTGACATAGCCATGGTGGGTTATGAACTGCTCTTGATCTGGCTAATGGATCCACTCAGTGGAATGGAACCCATATCTGGAAAGGGGAAATTTTTCAGAACCATATCCAAAAATGAGCCCACTCTTCAAAATCAAGGTCCCACCAATAATGGGATACAAGAGGGCCTGCAACAATTAAATTCTCTCTAAAGTAATAATGGTTATCCATGTATCTTTCATGGCCTCACTCTCTGTTGGAGAATTTGCTTCTCTTTTTCAGATGGATGCAGGACCTGATGACAGAATCAGCCCATTGAACCTCACCAGGGTACCAGCTGAAGCTATAGAGTTATTGGTGAAATGAGCAAGAGTGCTGCTTTCTTGGTGAATCTGAGATTAACACAAAGGTGAAGTAGATAAACACATAGAACAGTCAGCTCCTAACAAATCAGACATCCAGAGACACAGAGACTCCCAAGACCTTGTCACTGAAATACCCCTAAAATGAACCCAGAGACATTGCCTCTCCCAAAATGCCCCATGAGGGGAGGACAAGGAGAAGGCTAACAATGGTACCATCATGGCTGTATACACACTCTATACATAATTAATAAAAAAAGAAAAGAATCAGAAAGGGCTCCAAAAGACAGCTAAATGACCTGAAGGAGAGCAAAAATAGAGGCCCACACTAACCAGCTAGCTAAGCTCAATGTAGACATATATAAATGCAAGGATGAATTACAAAAAGCTTTAGGAAAATCAGAAAATGATGTGAAAAGGGAACTTGACAGAGGGATGGAAACTATGCATAAAAAAGCAGTAGAAAATACAAACCAAATTGAACAAGTTCAAATCTCTATAGAAGCTCTCAAGAATACAATCAGCCATGTGGAGGATAGAAATGCAGAACTGGAATACAAAACAGAAGAAACAGCTCATGAATCCAAAAGTTTCAATAAGTTCAAAAATTTGTGTGACCAGAACATGAGGGAACTGTGGGATACTCTTAAATGTCCCATCATTTGGATCATGGAGATACCAGAAGGGGAGGAAATTCAGACCAAAGGCATGGAGAACTTATTCAACAAAATTATAGGAGAAAACTTTCCCACTCTCTCAAAAGAGATTCCCATCAAGTTACAAGAAGCTAACAGAACTCCAAACATATTGGACAGTAGGAGAAGTTCTCCAAGACATATTATCATTAAGACTCTAAACATCAATAACAAAAGAGACTCCTAAAAGCAGCTAGGGAGAAACAACACATTACATATAAAGGTAACCCCATCAGAATTACTTCAGACTTCTCAATGGAAACCCTGAAAGCCAGAAGGGCCTGGAATGGAACACTTCAAAGTCTAAGAACTTATGGCTTCCAAGCCAAACTACTCTACCCAGCAAAAGTATCCCTCATAATAGATGGTAAAAGAGAAACTTTGCATACTAGAGCTCAGCTTTACAACTATATGAACAAAAAGACAAACCTACAGACAGTACTTCAGGGAATTCTACACACAGAAGAATCAACCAACCAACCTCAAGTACCTACAAGAAGCAGATCACAATAACCCTTCTCACAGAAGGCAAAAAAAAGAAAGAAAGAAAGAAAGAAAGAAAGAAAGAAAGAAAGAAAGAAAGAAAGAAAACACCAAACCAATAAACCACGACAGAATGGCAGGAATTAAATCAAACCTCACAATTACCCTGAACATTAATGTCCTTAATTCACCCAGCAAAACCTACGCTAACAGGGTGGATCAAAAAATTTGATCCCTCAATCTGCTGTCTTCAAGTAACCCACCTCATCACTAAAGACAGACACCTTCTCAGGGTGAAAAGGTGGAAAATGATATACAAAGCAAATGGAAATAAGAAATGAAAAATGAGAGATCACAACAGACATAAGTGAAATTGGGAAAATCATCAGGACTTATTTCAAAAAGGCCTCTATTCCACAAAACTGGATAATTTGGAGTAAACTTCACATACCACCGAACATACCTAAACTCAGAGCAGAGTAAGCTTGTAAATAAACCTACCACACCCACTGAGATTGAAAATATAATCAAAAACCAACCCAAAAAGAAGAGTCCAGAATGAGGTGGCTACTCAGATGAATTCTGTCAAACATTCATGGGTTAACTGAAACCAAGCTTTCTCAAACTGTGCGACCCTATTGGAGAACAGGGAAAGATCCCCAACTGCTTCTAGGAAGCTAGTTTCACCCTAATACCAAAACCATGCAGAGATGCCACAAGAAAAGAAAACTACAGGCCTACTTTCCTGATGAACTTAGATTCAAAGATCCTGAAGAAAATCCTCACAAACCCAACTGAACAACATATCAAAAGCATTACCCACCTTGATAAAGGAGGCTTCCTCCCAGGAGCGCAGGAGTGGTTCAACATATGGAAATCTGCCAGTATAATACACCACATAAATAAGCTTAGCCCAAAAACCACATGATCATTTTGATAGATACAGAAAAGGCCTTTGACAAAATACAACATCACCTCATGATCAAAACATTGGAGAGAATAGACATGGACAGTTTATATCTCAACAAAATAAAGACCATATATAAAGCTCCTAGTGCTCAAATAATATTTAATGAGGAAAAATGAAGGAATTGCACAGAGATCAAGAACAAGACAAGGGTTTCCACTCTCACCTCTGCTCTTCAACATAGTACTGTAAGTCATAGCTCAAGGAATAAGACAGGAGAAAGAAATAACAGGAATACACATTGGAAAAGAGGAAGTTAATTTAGTCCTATTCACAGATGGCATGATTCTATAAATAAGTGACCTGAGAACTTCCATCTCAAAACTCTTAAAGGTGATTAACTCCTTCAGCAAAGTAGCAGGATACAAAATCAATGCACAAAAATCAGCAGCCTTTCTACATGTAAAAGAAAAAGATACAGAGAAAGAAATAAGCATCATAGTCCCATTTTCAATAGCAACAAAAAATACCTTGGAATAACATTAGCCACGGGTGTTAAAGATCTTTACAATGAAAACATAAAAGCACTCAAGAAATAAAGTGAGGAGGACTTGAGTAAATGGAAAGACCTCCCATGCTCCTGAATATGTAGAATTAACATTGTGAAAATGACAATCTTATCAAAAGCAATATACAGATTTAATGCAATACCAGTAAAAATCCCAACATTTTTCTTTATAGAGATCGAAAAATGATCCCAAACTTCATATGGAATGGTAGGAGGCTTCATATATCCAAGCATATCCTCAGAAAAAGAAATACCTCTGGTAACATCACCATGCATAAAGCTATATTATAAAGCCATAGTAATAAAACACGGCACTGGGATAAAAACAGGATTATAGACCAATGGAACAGAATCAATGACCTGGACAGTGGGTCAAGTAACTATACCTATTTAATACTTGACAAAGGCCCTAACAATGTAGACTGGACAAAAGACAGCATCTTCAACAAATGGCACTGGTTAAACTGGATAATCCTGTGCAGGAAAATGAAATTTGATCCACACATTTCACCATGCATAAAAATTATGTCCAAATGGATCAAAACCTCAGTATAATACTAGAAAATCTGCTACTACTGGAAGAAAAAAATAGGAGGAAGTTTCTATGATATAGGAGTGGGAAAAGACTTCCTGAACAAAACCCCGGTACCTCAGGAAATTAAATAATACCTGAACCATTGGGATCTCATGAAACTGAACGTTTTTTCACAGACAAACATTCAATAAGCAAAATCAATAGATTACCCACAGAATGGGAGTAAACTTTTTTTCTGGCCAGACAACTGACAGAGGCCTAATTTCTAGAATTTACAAAGAGCTCAAAAAACTAAACAATAAAAAAAAATTAAACAACCCATTCACAAAATGGGGCAGAGACTGTACATGGAGTTGTCAGAAGAAGAAATACAAATGGTAAACACACACTTAAAATGTTTAACATCCCTAATCATTAGGGAAATGCAAATTAAAACAACTATGGCATTCCACCTTACCCCAGTAAGGGAGGCAAGCATTAAAAAATCTAATGAAAACAAATGCTGGTGAGGATGTGGAGAAATAGGAACCCTCATTCACTTTTGGTAAGAGTGAAAGATAGTACAACCAGTATGGAAAACAATATGGAGACTCCTGAAAAGGTTGACTATAAAGTTGCCAACAGACCCAGTTATTCCCTTACTGGGCATTTACCATAAAAGCTCCATGCCTCAGTTCAGAGAGATTTGCTCAACCATCTTTATAGCTGCTCAATTTATAATAGCTAAGAACTAGAATCAACACAATTGTACAACATTAGACTAATGGATAACCAAGATGTGGTATATCTACACTATGGATTTCTACACAGCAGTAAGGAAAATGATACAATTCAATTTGAAGAAAAATGGTCAAGCTTGGAACAGATCATTCTCAGTGAACTCACCCAATCACAGAAAGATAATTGTCACATGGTTTCTCTCATCTGTGGCTCCTAACCTTAATCTGCTGAGATGCTGACACACCTAATAAGCATCTCTAGTACTGGACAATAGGGAGGGTGGGATGGGATGAGAAGGGAAGGGAAGGGGGACACAAACCTGGAGCCAAATGGAAATGGCACCATAACATCCTATACCCTAAAGACAGACTAAAAGTTTGAACCTTCATCAAGTCCTTAGAGGGAACACCTGATTCACAGGCCCATGGTGAGGGTATGATGAAGACTAACCTTGGGCTTTTCCTGCTTCTCTGTCTTTCTCTCTACCTCTTCTCTATCTTCTTTCATTCTCTTCTATATTACCTATCTTTTTCTTCCTTCTTTTCCCTTGGTGGTGGCCTATAACTCCCAGCACCAGCATGTGGTTAACATCCACAATGAGCAATTGATCAGAGAGACCTATAAGGTTTCTCAAAAGAAGACAGATTTCTGTCAGAGTAATTTATGACCCACCAAAAGTTAACGATAAGACCCTACTGCCAAAGACACAATATTCTGGTGGTATGGAACATGGAGTGACCTGGCTAGAATCTGGAAGAGAGTCAGTCCCCAGACTGTTAGCTTGTCTAGTGCCAGAAGGTGCTACAGAGCGACTGGAGGAAAGTGACCAACAGCTGTCCAAGCAACACATGATCTAAGCTTTCCACAGCAGCAAACATCCTGACCTGATGCTCACTCAAGAGAGACAGAGAGAGAGAGAGAGAGAGGGAAAGGAAGACAGATAGAGATAGGCCCTTTCAGCTGCTGCAAATGAAATCTAGATGCATGTGTCCCCTTGTGCTTAAGTGCAGCATTGTGCCCTTGCATCACTTTGCATCTGGCTAAACGTGGGACCTGGAGATTGGAACCAGCATTCTTAGGCTTAGGAGGCAGGCACCTTAACCACTAAGCCATCTCTCCAGCCCACTCAAGGCCTTTAGTGGCAGACAGGCATGATGGGTCGCCAACTGTTCTAGAATTGGCTAACAGATCTGCTCAGTGGAACAGAACCCATAACTGGAACTGGGAAACAAGTAAGAACCCATATTCAAAAAACAAGCCTGCTCTCCAATATCAAGCTCCCACCCATGATAGGTTACACCTATGAAATTCTCTCTATAATAATAATGGTTATCCCATTTATCTGGTGCTGACCTCTCTGCTGGAGAATTTGCTTCTCTTTTTCAGATGAACACCAAACCTGAGGAGAGAATCGGCCCATCACACTTCACCCAGGCCCCAGCTGACACCATAGAGCAATTGGGGAAATAAGAAAGAGTTCTGTTTTCTTTGTGTACCTGGTACCAACACAAAGGTGAAGGGGACAGACACAGAGAACACTCAACTCCTACCAAACCAGATATCCAGAGACATGTAGGCTCCCTACACCTCATCACTGAAGTAGATCTAAAATAATCCCAACATGTCTCAGGGAAATTCATAGAATAGGTGGCAGAAAGATAGTTAGAGCCACAAGTTGGGGCAGTATGCCCAGAGACATTGCCTCTTTCTCATAAGCCTACCCCCACAATGCATGACCCACATTCCCCAAAGAGGAGGCTAACAATGGTACCAGCATGACTGTATACACACTACATAACTAATAAAAATTAAGATGTTATAAACAAGTTACATGGAAATTTACTTATTCATTAGCTAATAGTATGTATGTCAAAAAAGAGAGTGTTTGCAGGACTGGAGAGATGGCTTAGTGGTTAAGCACTTGCCTGTGAAGCCTAATGACCCTGGTTTGAGGCTTGATTCCCCAGGACCCAAGTAAGCCAGATGTACAAGGTGGTACATGTAACTGGAGTTTGATCTCAGTGGCTGGAGGCCCTAGTGTACCCATTTTCTCTTTCACTCTCTCTCTGACTCTTTCTCTGTCTGTCTGTCACTTTCAAATAAATAAAAATAAAATATCCAAAAAAAAAAAGAATGGGCAGAAATATCCTGTGTGGATAGATAATGTTGTGTCCAGAAACCATATTAGAAATTTTGTTATTAGAAGAATTTCAGTGCCAGGGCTAGGACACCTTCCATTGAGTTGTTGGTCAGGGATGTCCTTGAGGCCCCAAACATTACAGGCAGTATCCAAGGTTCTTGATTGCCTACCAGAACTAGACAGTAAGATGGTGTTGCTGAAGACTCCACATTCTTGGGCTGCAGGTCACTGAAAAAATCAAGCTGGAGGTGAGCTAGAAGCCTCCTCCACGTTGACTAGGTCTCAGGATGCTAGAATGATCTGTGCAGCCTGTTGGGCAAGAAAAATCAACATTATTAACCTGTAGTAGACCTTACAAGCTTTATGGCTTGCCAGCCAGGCAAATGTACCAACTGGTGCAACAGTGGCATGTCTGTAATTGGAGAAGCCAACTGCTGTCTGATTGGATTTCAAGCCTGTTCCATGGGAGGGAAGTCATGCCTGATGCTGAAAACCTATTCAGAAGCCTATAGCTGAGAAGGTCAGAAGCCTTATGGGGGAAACTACTATTATTGTCTGGATAAATTGTTATATTGTGCCCACCAAACTGCACTCTAAACATATTTTTATTCACATATATTGATGATATTATCACTTTGGGTTAGAGAAGCTTCTCACTTTGGTTAGAGAAGATGGTGATAAGCTGAGTGTGGTATTGTAAACCTTTAATCTCAGCACTCAGGAGGCTGAGGTAGAAGGATTAATGTGATTTTAAGGCCAGCCTGAGACAACACGGAGAAGTTGATGGTGACCTCTGAGGTGACTCAAAGCTCACCATAGTGATGACAAGAAGTGACACTGGTATTTTCAGCACTAAGTGAAACATCTCTATCCACACCCTCCAAGGCTAACAGACCATTGCAGAAGAGGTGGTGGGAAGAATATAAGAACCAAAGGAAGGGGAGGACTGCTTACAATGCAGTCTTCAAGATACAAAGTGGCTTTTATATCATGACCTCCAGTGGCTGATGCTACCTACAAAGACTTCCATAATAAGAGGAAATTTGATGACATTAACATTGAAGAGAGATTAGTCAAAAAGAAGGGGTTCCATGGAGGCAAGATTTGGTAATGGGAAAAAGGGAATGGTGGAAAAGGATTGTGATCATGGTATATTTTCTATATTTATGGAAGTTGTCAATGAAACATTTTTTTCCACTTAAAAATTTTTATTGGGTCTGAAGAGATATTTCAGTGGATAAAGCATGTTCTGCAAAAATGAGGATGAGGGTTCAGATCCCCAGCTCCCATGTAAATGCTGGGTGAGCATGGTCACCTGCTTGTAATCCTAGTGCTCAGGAGGCAGAGGACAGGAATCCTCAAGACAATGGAGTACCTAGAATAGTAGGATCCACAAGCTCTGGGATTTAGTGTGATACTCTGCTTCAGTAAACAAAATTGAAGAAGATAGAGGAAGACACCAGATGACAACACAGGTACACACACACACACACACACACACACACACACACACACACTCAAGCATCACAAACATGTGTGCACACATACCATACATATATTACATGAAAAACAGAGAACCAAAATGTGATTTAAAAGGATATGGGCTCTTGAAATAGGCTGGAAGCAAGCTATTAACAAAGTTTCATACCACATTCAATGTTTAAGAAACTGATCCATTAGGCCAAAAAATTTCTTAAGGTAACATGACATGAGAAAGGGATGATTTGAGGATGTGACTTCTCTAGATTTTTAAGTGTCTGTTCTGGCCTCTACTCCAAGCACAGATTAGCTTCTGGCAGTCACTACCCTGTGTGACCTCTTGCCTATTTGGAAATTTTTATGTCATTCTGAATATTCTTAGTATGTAACCTCATGATATTCTTCAATAGTCACAACCTAAATTCACCATACAAGCTACATACATGCTCATAGAAACCTGCATTAGTGTCCAGTTGCTGCTTTAGCTATTTACCACACACCCACTGTATAAAATAATACAAAGCTGTATTATTATAGTTCTGATGTTAAGAAGTCTGGGAATTGAAGTTTTGTCAACAACATACTTTCTGGAGGATTCTAGGAAATTTTTTTCTTTACCCTTTTTCTTTTTAAATCTCTCTCTCTCTCTCTCTCTCTCTCTCTCTCTCTCTGTCTCTCTCTCTCTCTCTCTCTCTCTCTCTGTGTACAGATATTTGCAAGCTGTTGTGGTCCCCCTCAAGGCCAGCCCAGGAGGGAAGGTAGGGTTTCTGCCGAGTTGGGGTGAGCAGCACAGAGTCACTACACAGACTCTGGGAGTTGGGTGAAAGTGAGAAGCGAGCCTCCGCAAACTCATTTATCCAGGAAGTGCATGTGGGTTTTAGGGGGACTTGGCTGGCTAATCCTTGTATGGGGTGGTCCCCCTTTTTGTGACCACTGACAGCCTGTCTCTGGACAGGACATCTCGTAGCAGGCTTCTCGAGAGCATGGGACAGTAGCTGTTGTCATGCCAAGCCTGCGCAGAACACCATTTCCACAGAAGCCACTTCCTGTTTTCTTCTGCCATGCGGTCTGGCTAGGACCAGGCCTATATTGTGCCATACAGCAAGCTATGGCATGCATGTGGTGGTCAGAGGATAACCTTGAGTGTCAGCCTTTACTTTCTACTTTGTTTGAGGCAAGGCTTTCTTTTGTTCACAGTTGGGTACACTAATGATATGGATTAGGAGCAAGTTGGCTCTTTTTTTGGTAGGTAGTTAGTCAAGGTCTGGCCCATTGAAACAGATACCATTTTGCCTGCTCTGGCAGGAATAGAACCCAAATCTGATCAAGTATCACCCAAGATGGCTGTATGCAACAATTTCCTTATGTTCTCCCAGCAGCAAGAACCCCTTCCTGTTTCTTTCTCAACTTTTTCTGGGCTTGACACCTGTGGGCTGGTCCTTCCTGAGCCCAGAAACTAATCAGGTCTCTCCCTTACACACCTGAGTCTTCCGATGAAGCTCATTCTAATTCTAATTCTCATTCTAATTGGATGCTTGGCTCATATTGGACCTATTCCAGATGTGTGAGCTCTCTTAGCCTGTTACCACTCCCAAATTCTTCTTTGTTTTTTCCCTGCTTGAGGGGGACCTCAGAAGGGGGGAAATTTCTTTTGCTTGGGCACTTCCTGCTTTACTTTCCATCTTAACCATTCCTAAAATAAATAAATCTCCTAATTTGCCCACCTGTGTGTCTGCATTCTCAGTTCTTTGCTAATGTAGATAAGAATACAAGGCTTGATAACCACAGTCACGGTAGTTCTATCCCAGAGAGCTCTCTCCCACATCACTAGCTGGCTTCAAGCCTCTGGGGTTTTTCTTTTTTGGGGGGGGTTCATTTTTCAGTTTTTTCAAGGTAGGGTCTCACTCTAGCCCAGGCTGACCTGGAATTCACTATGTAATCTCAGGGTGGCCTCGAACTCATGGCGATCCTCCTACTTTTGTCTCCTGAATGCTGGCATTAAAGGCTTGTGCCACCACACCAGGCTCAGCTGTGGGGTTTTTCTAGCTCAGCCTCTCATCTCAACACAAAAGAACTGGGATAAGAGGCATAAGCTACTATGTCTGGCTTTTACATGGGTTCTGGGGATCCAAAATCAGATTCTTACATTTGTAGGGCAAGTGCCTCCCCATTAAGCTATATCTCAAGCTTTCCTTACCTTTTCAACTTCCTAAGGCACCAAGAACATGTTTGCATAAAGCCACTTCCTCTATTCAAAATGCCCATTCAGGTGTGGTGGCACATGCCTTTAATCCCAGCACTTGGGAAGCAGAGATAGGATGAAACCTGTGGGTTCTAGGCCACCTTGAGACAGCATAGTGATTGCCATGTCAGCCTGTGCTCGAGATCCTACCTTAAAAACCAAAAAACAAACAAACAAAAAACCATTTAGTTACATATGCAACATCCCTTTTATCACTTCAGGTAGCATAGCTATAGGTTCTCAGGATTAGTGTGTGAACATCCCTAGTAACATTGTTCTGCTTACTACAGTGTTTGTTATAAATGTGATTGTCAAATTGTGAATTCGGGATACTTTTGTCCAGTAGTGATTAAATAATATTTTCTCAACAAAGTAGAAGTTTGGAAAAACTTTATAGATTCTGTAGAAGACAAATGCTGCTTGATTTTGCTTTACCTTTCTGCCCAGTTGCAATGCATTAAAGTGACATCGTCCCATTGAAGGGACCGTGAAAGTCTTTGAAGTGCTTCCACATGCACATCTGGAGGTGCAGAGATACAGAAGAGCTTCATTTCCTTTCTGCCTCAGAAGGGAGTCTGTCACTCTGCAGGAAGCCTTTCTGAAGCAGTCACAGCTTTGGGATTGCTGAGTGCAGGGACTTCTCAAAGAAAACACTGCTTTTTCATTTCCTGTCAATGAGGAGTTCAAGTTCAAAAGAATGATCTTTCTCCTGGTTTTCATATGTCTATTAATAAGATGTTGCCAAGCCTGTGACCAGGAGGGAGCTGAAGAGACTAATATGGAATAAAATTAGGTTACTAGTTCTTAAAACTCATTTGTGCAATTATGAAATAACACAATGGAGGTGTAATGATTCCCATGCCAACTTAGTAGACTCTAATTCTTGACAACATCAGAAAACTTTGAAATCATTAAGTCTGTAATCTTCACACATTAGTTTGTAAAGAATGTAGGAAAGCTATTATTTTATTTAAAAACTAAAGACTACAACTAGCCTGAAGAGCTACTATTTTATTTTCATTTTGCTGAACACTAATTATGGCATACTGTGGTGTGACTTATGGGAGCCCATGAACTTGGATTAGGTGGTCAGTGCTTTTGAAATAAATGGAATCTTCCAAAACTGGCAGCTGATACTGAGATTTCATGTTCCTTCTCCCAAAGCTAGAGGCATTTGAGTAAACAGTAGGCTTAGGAGCAGTGAAGTGTTCTGGACCTTGGTTTTTGTACATTTACCTCTTTCTAATTTCTTCATAAATAGTTATGATTCTGGACTTACCAGCTAACAACTGATAAGGGGTCCAAAGCTCTAGTTATTTTTAAGGCTTACAGCTTTATGTTTTACATGTATCTTGTGATAATTTGATCCATTGCCTGCATAATGCAATACAGTGGACCAAAATTATTTCTTTAAAGAGGTATCTATTTCAACCTTACACCTGATATATAACTTGTATCTTCCAAATTAACAATCAAGAATTACAAAATCATAGTTCTTCTGGCAAACTAAATACAAGTACAAATAAATTATGGAGGAATGTAATGGAACTCATGAGACTAAAAAAGTGTAATATTCCACTTGTAAGCTTATTTTCTTTTCATTTTTAACATTATGCTACATTTCTAACATGCAAAAATAGTAAATAGTAATTACTATTAAGGAAAATAGTAAGTAGTGATTAGGCGACTTAAAACATTTTTAATCTCACACTCTAGCTTGGCTAAAAGCTTCTTGAGTATGTTTCAGGTTTTTGATGAATAAAGAAATGAAGTGTGACAAGTCTCTGGTTTCTGACAGAAACAAAAATGAAGAGAGATCTAGTGTGTGAGGGTTGACAAGTCAAGAGGGGCCTAGAAATAATTTTTTCTCCAACACTACTTTTGTTTTTCTAAGTAATAACCTTTGAGAATCCAACACAAGCTGTGAAAAGTAGATTGACCTTACCTTTGGAAGAAGGTTTATAAGCTCACCACATGCTATTGAGCAATCTGTGCATGTCTTTTTCTCCCTTAAACAATCATGCCTATCATCACATGACCTGAATACACATTCTACATTTTTCTAGAAGTATATTTTATTACATGACTTCTGGAAGGCATTTTTGCAAAATATAACAAAATTATTAAAAACAGCATCATTTTGAAGTAGTGCTTCTTTAAATATTATCTCTGAGGAAATCACTTTAGGTGCTTGTGATGGTTAAGTTTGTGTCAACTTGATTTGTTTAGGAATCCACAGACATTCCTCATAAGTGTGTCTCTGAGGCTGCCTCTAGGAAGAATTAATTAAAGGAAGAATCCTTCCCCCAGGGGTAAGCCCTTCCCCCAGAGTAGGCGGCCCCTCTTGGAGGAGGGGGCTGGTTGATAAAAAAGAAGCTCAGGGAAGAAAGGCTTTCTCTCCCACCTGGCTGCTGGTGCTGTTCGCTGCTTGTCACTGGGTGCTTGCTGCTTGGTGTTTTCCACTTGATACTTGCTGCTTGGTGTTGCTGCTTTCCAGTGTGGACTGAAGACCAGGGTGGACTGAAGAGCAGCTTCTCTCCAGGAAGCCTCCAGGCCTTCAGTGCTGGATTGGGACTGCTGAGGCCTCCAGCCTTGTGGACTGAGCAGCTACCGGGTTTCTTTACTCTCGGACCAGCAACCTGCTATTGTTGGACTGTGTAAGCTAATCCAATAACTTCCCTTTTAATACAATTCATTCTATCCATTCTGTTCCTCTAGAGAACCCTGACTAATACAGATAGTGGTACCAGGAGTGGGGTGTGATGAACCCAACCATATGGATTTTTGTCTTTTGGAACCTTTGTTTTGGAGGAACAGGCATGGACTTGATGCTTGCAACTGAAGATGCCTTCTGGAGTGCTCTGTTTAACACATCCCTGTGGGTCTTCTAGTGGTGGCTATTGAAGGAGTTCAAACCAAGCTGTATTTGGCAGTGAACAGTGAGGGACACTTGTGCACCTTGTTTGGAATAATGAGATATCTTGAGGAAAATGTTCAAGTCAAGAACTTCCCCTGGATCTGTAAGCTTCAATAAGTCTCTTCCTCCATGACTGCCTGTCTGGAAGTTCATCTCAGTGAACCTGAAGCTGTCTGCTACAGAAGCTGGTACCAGGAGTGGTTCTAGAGAAACAGAATTGTAAGGATGGATTTCCCTAGTAGGCTTGGTGGTCTGTGGAGTTGGTTCTCCAACTTCAGTGCCACTAAAGGCTCTGCTGGTAATAAGGAGAGCACTTTAAGAGGTAATAAGGAGGGCACTAATAATCCATGGTGTGCACTATTTAATGAACTCTGTGAGATAGATGTGTTTAGTGATTCTGAGTCATATCTTGTGAGGAGCAAGGAATTTAGTGACTCTGTATCTAGAACTTTTGAATGTTTGTGGAAAAGTAAGACAAATGATGATGCTTGATGGTTTCTTCTGGCATCTCTAGATAAACTGTTGGGAGAAAAGCAGAAGCTCCAAAAGGAAATTTCCAAGCTTAAGACCCACATACATGATCTGAAGGTTTCTAAGGGTGCCCTGGAGGAAAATCTCCTGTCTAGTCAGAACAGGGCTCGAATTGCAGAAAACCAAACTCAAGCTCTCATTGTAAGATTAGCTAACTTGCAGTGTAAGCCTCACAAGCTATCAGAAGTTAAAGTGAGGGCATTGGTTGGAAAAGAGTGGGATCCCATGACTTGGGATGGGTATGCATGGGAAGATCCTGAAGAATCTGGGGACATTGAACTCTCAGATTCTGAAGAAGTTGTTTTGTATGAGAATGTGGCTTCCCCTCCTTTAGCTGCTGTTGCATCCCCACCCCCACCCCCTGAAGTATTGCCTTCTCCACACTTGCCTGAGGAAATTACTCCTTCTTTGTCTGAGGAAGCAGTAATGACCCTCCCTGCAGGATGTTCTGATGCTTCTCAGAGCCCACTCATCTTTGCCCCAAGGCCTATAACAAGGCATAAGGCTAGGCATGCCCCTAAAGGAGAGTTAGAAAGCGTGACTCAAGAGGAAGTGAGATACACCCCTAAAAAACTTCAGGAGCTTTCTAACTTGTACAGGCAGAAGCATGGGGAATATATGTGGGAATGGATTTTAAGAGTGGATTTTAAGAGTGTGGGATGATGGAGGAAGGAATATAAGATTAGATCAAGCTGAATTTATTGAAATGGGCCCACTGACCAGAGATTTTAGATTTAACACTGCAGCTCATGCAGTTGGAAATGCTGCCAAGAATTTATTTGATTGGTTGGCTGAAGTATGGCTCCAAAGATGGCCTACTGTGAATGAGTTTGAGCTGCCTGATATCCCTTGGCTTAATGTTGATGAAGGGATTAAAAGGCTCAGAGAACTTGGAATGCTGGAGTGGATTTACCATGTAAACTCATCTTTAAGCCCGCAATGGGAGCATGCAGAAGATGTGCCCTTCACTAAGATTATAAGAAACAGATTTGTGAGGGGAGCACCAGCCCACTTAAAGTCCCCAATCATTGGTCTTTTATGTAAAGAAGACATCACAGTGGGAGCTGCAGTTGCTGCATTAGATGACTTAGACGCAATGGGTCTAACTGGCTCTTGGGGTAACAAGGGCCAAGTATCAGCACTGAATCGCCAAAGGCAAGATGAGCATGTTTACTGTAATGGACAGCGCGGGCAAAACAATGCTCGTAACAGTATGACTCATGTAGACTTTTGGTACTGGCTGCTTAATCATGGTGTTCCCAGAAGTGAAAGAGATAAAAAACCTACTAAGTTCCTGCTTGATCTATATAAGCAGAAAATTCCAGAGCAAAGAACCAAAAGGCCACTTTGAATTATAGCAACAGAGAATCAAGGCCTCTTAACCAGTTTCCAGACTTGAGCCAGTTTACAGATCCTGAGCCCCTTGATTGAAGGGGTGGCCGGGTCCCTTTGAGAAAGGACCCTCAAATAATCCCCAAAAGTTTAAATATTAAGCTTAGTCCTATCCTTCCTCAGAGGGACCTATGGCCTTTTGCTAGGGTAACTGTACACTGGGGAAAAGGAAATAATCAGACTTTTCAGGGCTTACTGGACACTGGCTCTGAATTGACATTGATTCCAGGAGACCCCCACCGGCATCATGGCCCTCCAGTTAAAGTAGGTGCTTATGGAAGTCAAGTGATCAATGGAGTTTTGGCAAATGTTAGACTGACAGTAGGTCCAGTGGGTCCCTGAACTCATCCTGTGGTTATTTCCCCAGTCCCAGAATGCATAATTGGGATAGATATACTTAGGAGCTGGCAAAACCCCCACATTGGTTCTTTGACTTGTGGGGTGAGGTGCATTATGGTTGGAAAGGCCAGATGGAAGCCATTGGAGCTCCCTCTACCAAGGAAAATAGTGAACCAGAAACAGTATCGCATCCCTGGAGGAACTGCAGAGATTAATGCCACTATAAAGGACTTGAAGGATGCAGGGGTGGTGGTTCCCACCACATCTCCCTTTATCTCCCCTATTTGGCCTGTTCAGAAGACAGACGGATCCTGGAGAATGACAGTGGATTATCGGAAACTTAATCAGGTGGTGACTCCAATTGCAGCTGCTGTACCAGATGTGGTTTCTTTACTTGAGCAGATTAACACATCTCCTGGTTCCTGGTATGCACCTATTGATCTTATGAATGCCTTCTTCTCCATACCTGTCCATAAGGACCACCAGAAGCAATTTGCCTTCAGCTGGCAAGGTCAGCAGTACACATTTACTGTGTTACCTCAAGGTTATATTAACTCTCCAGCCCTGTGTCATAGCTTAGTTCCCAGGGATCTTGATCGCCTGTGCCTTCCACAAGGTGTCACATTGGTCCATTATATCGATGACATTATGCTGATTGGATTGAATGAGCAGGAGGTGGCAGCCACTCTGGGGTTGCTGGTACAGCATATGCACATCAGGGGATGGGAAATAAATCCATCCAAAATTCAAGGCCCTTCCACCTCTGTGAAATTTCTAGGAGTTCAGTGTGTGGGGCATGCAGGGATATTCCTTCTAAGGTGAAGGATAAGTTGTTGCACCTGGCCCCTCCTACCACTAAGAAGGAAGAACAACGTCTAGTGGGCCTATTTGGAGTTTGGAGACAGCACATTCCTCACTTGGGTGTGTTACTCCGTCCCATATACCAAGTAACTCAGAAAGCTACTAGTTTTCAGTGGGGCCCAGAACAAGAGAAGGCTCTTCAACAGGTCCAGGCTGCTGTGCATGCGGCTCTGCCACTTGGGCCATATGATCCAGCAGATCCAATGATACTTGAGGTGTCAGTGGCAGATAGGGATGCCGTTTGGGGCCTTTGGCAGGCCCCCATAGGTGAATAACACCGGAGGCCCTTGGGATTCTGGAGCAAAGCCCTTCCATCATCTGTGGACAATTATTCTCCCTTTGAGAGACAGCTCTTGGCTTTCTATTGGGCCTTAATAGAAACTGAACACTTGACAATGGGCCATCAAGTCATTATGCTACCTGAGCTGCCCATTATGAGCTGGGTGTTATCTGACCCACCAGGCCATAAAGTTGGACGTGCACAGCAGCAGTCCATCATCAAGTGGAAGTGGTATATCCGTGATCGGGCTTGAGCAGGCCCTGAAGGCATGAGTAAGTTACATGAGGAGGTTGCTCAAATGCCTATGTTTGCTACTCCTGTTTCAATGCCTTCTGTCCCCAAGCATGCACCTATGGCATCATGAGGTGTGCCCTATGATCAGTTGACTGAAGAGGAGAAGACCAGGGCATGGTTTACAGATGGTTCAGCATTCTATGTGGGCATGTCCCAGAAGTGGATAGCTGCAGCATTACAGCCCCTTTCTGGGACAACTCTGAAGGACTGTGGTGAATGGAAGTCTTCACAATGGGCAGAACTACGGGCAGTACACATGGTTGTGCATTTTGCTTGGAAAGAAAAATGGCCAGATGTGCAGTTATACACTGATTCATGGGCTGTGGCCAATGGTTTCGCAGGATGGTCCGGGACATGGAAGGGGCATGATTAGAAAATTGGTGTAAAGGACATTTGGGGAAGATGTATGTGGATAGAGCTCTCTGAATGGGCAAAGGATATAAAGATACTTGTATCCCATGTTAATGCTCATCAGAAGGTGACCTCATCAGAAGAGGACTTTAATAATCAAATAGATAAGCTGACCCATTCTGTGAACAGTGGTCAACCTCTTTCCTCAGCTACCCCTGTCATTGCCCAATGGGCCCATGAACAAAGTGGTCATGGTGGCAGGGATGCAGGTTATGCATGGGCCCAACAACATGGACTTCCACTAACTAAGGCTGAACTGGCTATGGCTGCAGCTGAGTGCCAAATCTGCCAGCAGCAGAGACCAATTCTGAGCCCCCGATATGGTAGTGTTCCACGGGGTGACCAGCCAGCAACTTGGTGGAAAGTTGACTATATTGGACCTCTTCCATCATGGAAAGGGCAGCGTTTTGTCCTTACTGGAATAGACACTTATTCTGGGTATGAATTTGCTTTTCCTGCATGTAATGCTTCTGCCAAAACTACTATCCGTGGGTTTACAGAATGCCTTATCCACCATCATGGAATTCCACACAGCATTGCTTCTGACCAAGGAACTCACTTCACAGTCAAAGAAGTACACCAGTGGGCTCATGATCATGGAATTCACTGGTCTTACCATGTGCCCCACCACCCTGAAACAGCTGGCTTGATATAGCGGTGGAATGGCCTTTTAAAGAAACAGCTGCAGTGCCAACTAGGTGGCAATAGCTTGGAGGGCTGGGGTCGTGTCCTCCGGCAGGCTGTATATGCTCTGAATCAGCATCCTATATATGGTGCTGTTTCTCCTATAGCCCGGATTCATGGGTCCAGGAATCAAGGGGTGGAAATGGGAATGGTACCACTTACCATCACCCCAAGTGACCCATTACCCAAATTTTTGCTTCCTGTACCCACAACCTTACGCTCTGCTGGCCTAGAGGTCTTGGTGCCAGAGGGGGGAGTGCTTTCACCAGGAGCCACAAAGAACATTCCATTGAACTGGAAGCTAAGATTTCCCCCTGGTCACTTTGGGCTCCTGATGCCCTTGGGTGCACAGGCTGAGAAAGGAGTTACAGTGTTAGCAGGAGTGATTGATCCAGACTACCAGGGGGAAATTGGACTGCTCCTCCACAATGGAGGTAAGGAAGAGTATGTCTGGAGTGCTGGAGATTCTCTAGGGCGTCTCTTGGTGTTACCATGCCCTGTTATCAAAGTCAATGGACAACTGCAAAAACCCAATCAAGGCAATGTGATAAATGGCCCAGATCCTTCAGGAATGAAGGTATGGGTCACCCCTGCAGGTAAAAAACCAAGACCTGCTGAGGTGCTTGCTGAAGGAGGAGGAAATATTGAATGGGTAGTAGAAGAAGGCAGTAACAAATACCAGCTAAGGCCACGGGACCAGTTACAAAAACGTGGACTGTAATTTCCATGAGTGTTCCTGTCTTACCTTGTTAAGAGTGTTTGTACATATGTATACCAATATTAAGATGCTTTCATTCTTCCTCTATTTCTCTATTAGGTAATTAATACTTATTAAGATCATATTACTAGTTAACCACTGTTGAATTTATATTTGACTTATTATATGAGACTAAGCCTTCCTCAAGGAACTTGCTTTGTGTGTGGGAGGGCGATGATTGTGCATTTCTGGTTGTATGAGGGATAGTTATATCATGTTAGGCAGAATTATGATCTTGTTACTGTCTTCATTTGGAAATTAAGTAGAATGTAAGGATATATGGTTTAGTGTCAAGTTGACAAGGGGTGGACTTGTGATGGTTAAGTTTGTGTCAACTTGATTTGTTTAGGAATCCACAAACATTCCTCATAAGTGTGTCTCTGAGGCTGCCTCTAGGAAGAATTAATTAAAGGAAGAATACTTCCCCCAGGGGTAAGCCCTTCCCCCAGAGTGGGCAGCCCCTCTTGGAGGAGGGGGCTGGTTGATAAAAAATAAGCTCAGGGAAGAAAGGCTTTCTCTCCCACCTGGCTGCTGGTGCTGTTCGCTGCTTATCACTGGGTGCTTGCTGCTTGGTGTTTTCCACTTGGTACTTGCTGCTTGGTGTTGCTGCTTTCCAGTGTGGACTGAAGACCAGGGTGGACTGAAGAGCAGCGTCTCTCCAGGAAGCCTCCAGGCCTTCAGTGCTGGATTGGGACTTCTGAGGCCTCCAGCCTCGTGGACTGAGCAGCTACCGTGTTCTTGACTCTCGGACCTGCAACCTGCTATTGTTGGACTGTGTAAGCTAATCCAATAACTTCCCTTTTAATACAATTCACTCTATCCATTCTGTTCCTCTAGAGAACCCTGACTAATACAGTGCTCTTTGGCATGTGCTTAACCAAACAATATACATATCCACAACATGTATTGGTTACATGCACTGGATCAACCTTTTTCTCGCAGGAGCTAAAAAGCACACAGGCCGGGCGTGGTGGCACACACCTTTATTCCCAGCATTCGGGAGACAAAGGTAGGAGGATCGCCATGAGTTTGAGGCCACTCTGAGATGACATAGCGAATTCCAGGTCAGCCTGGGCTAGAGTGAGACCCTACCTTGAAAAACTGAAAAATGAAAAAGAAAAAAAAAAACCCAAAATACACAGGTTATACATAGGGAAATATGTAAGAACAATATATATTGTTAAAGGAGCCAACATTAAAAGTAAAACTTTGGTCAAGCATGGTGGCACACACCTTCAATTCCAGAACTTGGGAGGTACAGGTAGGAGGATCACAGTGAGTTTGAGGCCACCCTGTGACTACATAGTGAATTCTAGGTCAGCCTGGGCTACAGCGAGACCTTACCTTGAAAAAACCAACCAACCAACCAACCAAACAAACAAACAAACAAATATATAAATAAATAATAAAAACTTGTTCATTGTACCATATGAAGCATAAAGACAAGTGGAGAGCATAGTAAGGGCTCACTCATGCCCTGGGTTTGTAAAGAGCTGACATGAATAACTAGGTTATTCCATAGAGACACAGATAAAAGACTTGAACAAGGTTTCATGAAACAAGTTTTCCAAATGTCCAGCAAATACCACAAAATGATGTCTACCCTCCTAATTAAGGAATGAACACTTTAGTGGGCTACAACAATTATCTATCTACCTAAACTGCTATCATTAACCAGTCAATGAATCAAAAAACCAGAAAATGGAGCTACAAAGATAGCTCAGCAGTTAAAGTTGCTTGCTTTCAAGCCTTCCATCCAAGCTCAGTTTGATTTCACAGAACCCACATGCAATCAATATAAAGTGGTACATGCATCTATAATACCAACATGCCTACAGCAATGGCTGGCAGAACCAGGAGAATTCAAAAGACAGCAGGTCAGCTAGACTAGAATATATACAGCAGCAAAAATACAAGGGAGGCTGGGTCTCAAGCAAGGTGGAAGGAGAGGACAAACACCTTGAGATTCTCCTCCACACATGTGCTGTTGCATAACACACATATTTACACATCATACATATCACACATAATTTTAAAAATCAGACAATATAGAGTTGGTGAGAACATTAAGTAAAAGATTATTGTGGTGGAAATATATAGCTCTTAAAATTGTTGACAACCCTCTAGATAACTTTAGCAGAACTAAAGTACCTACATATATGGATTATATATTATCCAGTATCCTGGATCCACAATCAACTGAAAAATAGACAGTAGATATGCACTGAGTGTTTATGGCAGCATAATGTATAATATGCAAATATTGTAATCAACATAAATGTCCATCAACCATAAAAGAGATAATTGAATGGAATGAAATACTATGCAGTATTCAGGAAATAGAATATTGCTCAGAGACAAAATAATGTCTTACACCCAATAACATGAGTGGAATTTTAATAACTAATGTTTAATAAAGGAGGTCTGACACAGATGAACATTTACTGTACAATTCTATATCAAGGATAAAAGAAAGCAAAATTGCACATTAAAAACTATAGTTTCACTATTAGGTGATAAAACTATAAAGAAAAACGTGGTTATTATTAGTTATCTTTAGAAAGGATAAAACAGCTGATATGTAAGCCATGGCGTTTGTTTTATGATGGTGTGTTGTATTGAGCATTTGTTTAATTTACCTTCCTCTATGCATACTATGTCACAATAAAACTATTCTCATAATTAATGTCAAATGAACTTTTGAAGTGAGAAATGAGTTTGAGGTATGTCCTTCAGATGGATGTGTACACTCTTTGTGTTGGTCATCTCACTAAACACTTATTTCATATCTAGGTCATAGTGGCTTTTATATGGAGCCACTATGAATCAAAGCCCCATGTGATTTAGCTAATTTCCTCTAGGACTGACTCTATGGTGATAGAGAACAAGCATAGGAGGATAATTATAGTATTAATATAATTTTAAATTATAAGATAGCATTGGAAATATTTCTATGTATCTGTTACTTTATCAGATTTTAAAAACTACTTTTCCTACATGGTTATCCATTCTATGTCCTGGAATGTGGGTGGTGGAAATAATGAACTGGATTTTTATAACATATTTCTTTATAATCATATTTTAATTCACACATTTTAATCCTATGTCAATTCTAGATGGATCTAGTAAATATAATAGATCCGTTACAATGATATCTGCACTATATAGGTTATCTGTGCACAAGCATTAGCTGTGCATAATTACAGCTGGTTTTGAATTCAAGAGTAAAGATAAAATTACCTGTATATAAAAATTTTGGTTAATAAGTTTCTTCACCAGAATATGCCTAATCAATTATAAATAGCTTAGGTGTATAACCATACCATGTTTGGGGAGTATGAACTATGAATGACTTCATTAGATATTGTAAAACATTAGCCAGAAGTAGCTGCATTCATTACTTCTGGTTATGTTCCTCATCTTGTTCTGTCATCCTCCTGGTTTTGAATCCATTTCCAGATGTAACTTCCTCAAGAAGGAGGATATGTGTAGGTCTAGCAAGTGATATACTAATGGGAGAGTTAATGTCTAGTACTCTCTTACAACGGTAGCTTTGGAGGCTAAATTTCACTTCTAAGTATTGATTTTCTGCTTAAAAGATTAATTAAGCATTTTATAGCTCTTGACATATTTGTTTCAAGTCTAATTGTATTTTTAGTCAAGGACACTGAGTCAGAATAGTAAAGGGCATAATCTTCCAAGCAACTCCATTCAGAGGTGCTCTGCTCTGCTCGTCATAGCTCACTGAAGTATCATGCTCCTATATACACACAACTGTGCAAAGATTCTCAGTCATCTCAATTAAAAGGTATTACAATCTATGATTTCTTTCTGTATATCATGATAAATGATTGCACAGTTAAAAACACCTTTGCCTAAGAAGAAGAAATAGATAGATGTGCTAAGACCTTAAAACTGTCCTAGTCATTATACGTGCCACTGTCCATATTGGAAAGAAAAGAACAAAAATTAAGTTTTGTATCTGATTACAACTGAGTGTGTGTGTGTGTGTGTGTGTGTGTGTGTGTGTGTGTGTGTATGCATGCATATTTTTGGAGAAAAGATCTTTCTCTCTAGCCCAGGCTTGTCTGGAACTCACTATGTAGCACAGGCTAGGCTCAAGCTGAAGACAATTCTCCTACTTCAGCCTCCCAAGGCTGGGGACTACAGATGTGAGTGACCACATCTAGCTTCATTTGAATATAGTGGACTTTTTTACCCACTCATGTTCTTAACAGTTAATAGTTGATCTATAATTTCATTTTATTTTCATGACACTTTCCCAAGTACCTGGTACCCTTTGATTTATAATCTTTAAGGAATATTATAAATCAGCAAAGGGTCAAATTACAAGGGCTGTCAAAGGAAGAAGAGATCCAGTATATATTCATGAATACCAAAAACAAAATTTAAAAACAAGTTTATAAGGTACAGCTACCCAGGGGCAGCAATAACTAATACACTGAAAATTTACCCATTTTGTGCATCTATTTCACTTGTTTTACTACTTTGCTTTTCATAAAAAACACATTTATTTCAGCAACTGTCACTTCCCTTGGCATTTATGTGATCTCTGAGCTATGTGTGAAAATGCACATTTTTCTGCTTTGCAATTTTTATTGAAAAATTATTTCTTTAAAAAATTTATATCATTTTTTGTTCTATGCTAAAATCATTTTCATTGCTCTTTTTTCCTCTATCAGTCACTTCAGAAAATGAGTATTACAGCTTATTTAGTTTAACATCTGCTTTAAATCTTTTTTCAATTGCAGGTTGAATGACATTTTATCATTAACTATAAAGTGAAACAAGTGGAAGTTTTCAGAATACAGGTCACACCAAAAATTATTCAATGAGAATAGCACTGTAAATTACATTTAGATGGCACTGCCCTCATGAATACTCCATGTGATTCACAGCTGGAACCTAATAAGTTCTCACATTGTACCTAAGAGTCAGTAGTCATGTGCACAAATGATTATTTTCAGAACCATAGTAGTAGTATAAACTTGAGCAGAATAAATGAAAGTAGGTGGCTTCCCTCTTTCTTTTTCCCAATAGAATCAGATCAAACGAGTCAGAACTTGGCTGTCAGGATATTTTATTGAAGGAAACATTAGATAATAACACAGAGGAATGGTAGTAGACACCTCTTGCTCTTGCCTTCTTAGCTTTAATTCCAATGGTTTCTAGCTGAAGTGCATACAATTTACTTCCTCTTTGATATTTTAATACTCAAAAAATATTTTATTTATTTATCTCAGAGAAAGAGAGAGAGAAAGAGGCAGGGAGAAAGAGAGAATGGGTACGCCAGGGCCTCCAGCCACTGCAAATGAACTCCAGACACATGGGCCCCTTGTGCTTCTGGCTTTCATAGGTCCTGGGGAATTGAACCGGGTCCTTAGGCTTCACAGGCAAATGCCTTAACCACTAAACCATTTCCCTAGCCTGAAAGGCATATTTTATATATGGTTTCTATATCCTCAGCACCTACAACTTTACAACCTTCTACTCCCTTGGATGTAGTAAGTGATTCAACAACTCACAAGAAAGCAATGTATTTATTTTTTTAACTTTTAAAAATGACAACTTCCATAATGATAGAGAATAAACCATGATAATTCCCTCTCTTCCCTCACTCTGCCATCATATCCCCTCCCTCTCTAAATTAGTCTCTGTTTTATTTTGATATCATCATCTTTTCTTCCTATTATTCAGGTCTTGTGTAAGTAGTGCCAGGTGCTACAAGGTCATAGATATCCAGGCGATTTTGTGTCTGGAAGATTTCATTGTAAGAAGTCCTACTCTTATTTTGGTTCTTATGTTCTTTCAGTCACCTTTTCTGCAATGGATCCTGAGCCATGGAAGGTGTCATAGAGAGATCTCAGTGCTGATCACTCCTCTGTCCCTTCTTCTCAGCACCATGGTGCTTTCTGAGTCATCCCAAGGTCACCACCATCTGAAAAGAGAAGCTTCTCTAAGTAAAAGTGAGAGTAGCATTAATATATGGGTACGAACATTAAGAAAAGGGGTTACAGGGCAATTTGATGAGCATAATATGTGCTTTTAGCCAGACAACAGCAGCCATTATACCCATAGGACTCATGACCTCCTCCACCATAGGTAAGTTTCCCTCCTGTGGAGCAGGCCTCCAGTCCAATTAGAGAGTAGTTGGTTTCCCCCAAGACAGACATGCCCCTATTGCACTCATTGGCTCATTTGTCCTGGCTGGCCAAACTTAGAGCTTATAATATCCACTGTTGTTTATCACCAGTAATGACTTCTCTCTCCCGTAGGGATGCATGTAGCATAAGTTTTTCCAGCTTTCTGTCAGCTGGCCTATAGGGAGTTGGTTTTCAACTCAGCTCCAGCTTGATTTCTCAGTGACCTTGAAGCCCAAGCATATAGAGTCTTCAGCAATAGGGCCTTGCTTTCTATTTCTGGTGGGAAACCAAGACCCTTGGCCGTGGTCTATAATGCTTTGGGGGTATCGTGGACCTCCCTGGCCAACAACTCACTAGAACATATCCCATCCCTGACACTGAAAGTTTTCTAGTAATAATCTATGGCTTCTGGGTGCACCTTTTCTATTTACTGTTCTATTTTCATCAGGGGCACATTTAGCAGTTCTTGAATATGCCACATTTGAAAGAATCATCTAAAGAAATTTAGCTGTAGGTCAAAAGCAGGAATGTAAACCCATTAGCAATACTGGACAATGCATTGCAGAGAAAAAAAAGAACATGAAATTGAGTTCTTGAGTGGCGAGTGGGGAGGTTGCAGCTTCTCAAGAATACTAAAGTCTGTGGATAAAAGTACAACCCCTAGACTGAGATATAGATGTGGGAATTGTGATTCACATGGCAACTTTGGACCAAATCCAAAGATCCTCAAGACTTCCTCAAGAGCTACTACAAAATGAAAAAGTGGTTCATAGTGACAGAAAAAAAAGGTTGTTTTTTCTTTTTTTTTTTTTTTGGTTTTCTTTTTGTTTTAAGAGAGAAAGAATATGTTTCTTGTTTGTATGTGTGTTTTGGTTCATTCAAACATTTATTCAGCAGTTAAGGAGATACAAAGATAATTAAAACACAGTCGTATAGATGAGACATATACACAGTAGGAGTAAGCAGTAAGGTTCACATTTTCACATTAAGTCAAAGAAAACTATTTTAGGTACACAAGACTGCACCTGGAAGGGAGTGTGGAAAAGGGATTGAGATTAAATTGAAGACTTCAGCCTGGATTGCCAATGCTCAGTTTGAACTAGATGTGTTTCTCCTTTTCCTCTTTCCCTGTCTTTGGGTTTTATCTGCCAGCAGTGCTGTTCGATGTGCAATTTCTGTACTTGCTTGCTTTTGCATTAATGTCTTCAACAGAACAAGGCCATTTTGGTATTTTAGTTTTTTCCTGGCTTTTGAAGGCTTCTTGACTTTTTAATCCTGTTGATGGGTTTGAGTCATTTCCATTCTGGTTTGATATTTGTGCATTTTTTTACTTGGAATATTTCATATAGATTTCTTTACTGGAGCTTTTTTCAGCTACATCATCATCATGTTCTTCATTATCCTCACCATCAACTTCATCAGCAGCAAGTTCTACTTTTTTCTGTAACCTTGCTTCCACTTCCAGGGGCAGATCGCTTTCTGACATACTTAAGAGTTTGACATCCTCTTCTTCATCTTCTGACTCTGCCTCTTCCTTCACAACTACTGAGTGCTATGCATAATGTGCACATGCCCTGAACTACAACTCAACCTTATTTTTACAGGTGGCTTAATTTCAAGGCCCCCAAGGGAAACCATTGGTTGTACATTTTCAAAGTTGCCAGTATTACTTTAATTGGACTGCCTTCATAACTCATTGCCTCTACCTCAACAATGTGCAGTTCATCTTTTTTCCCCAGCCTTTAAACTGACTGTTCTTAGTTATAATTGGTGCTAGTGTTCATCATTATACTCTTAAAGTAATCATCTTTATCTGCCTAAAGTTCACAACTGAAAAGTTATGAGGATTCAGTGGGCTCATGTCCATGCCCCTGAAATCTTCCATGGGGGGTAGAACGCACATCAGTGTGAAAAATCCAATGATGACAACTAACTACTGTGCCTCAGAAAGGATACATAGGACAGAATCACACCAGGGCAGATATATATAACTTTGTATGTACACATCGTATGTTGGTACCATAATTTCCCTCCTTCCTGCCCCAACACCACTAAGGGTCCTCCTCAGTGGGAATGCTGGTATTTCCTCTAGGTTTTCATGTTATGGAATGTGAAAGCATTAGTCCATCATTGCAGCAAGGAGGGAGGCAGTGCCTCTGGACATTCCATTCCTCTCTGTGGCTCTTACATTCTTTCCACCCCCTCTTCTGCAAAATTCCCTGAGCCATGTGGGTATATTTTAAGTCTACTTTAGTACTGGACTCTCAGAAGGTTCTGGATATTCCCTGTGTGTCTGTCTCCATGACCCTGGCATTGGTTGACAGGTTTGCTTTTGAAGCAGCAGTCTTGCTCATCTCACCAATTCCTCTATGGTTTCACCTGCATCCTGGCTCATGTGAAAGAGGTGAGTTATCTTCTTGCCCTAGCTCCATTCTGAAAAAGAAAATCAGGTTCTCCAAAGAAGACTGAGGTCAGCATAGGTTCAATGGGATAAGTATTATTGATTAAGAGCTATTTTGGTGGGTGTATAGCCTCTTTTTGCTAAAGACTAGTGAGAGCTTGTTGGAGCACAAAATCCTGGTTTCCATAGAATTCTGACTCAGTTCCCACTTCCAGGTTCCTTTCCTTAAGGGTTCCTTTCCTCTGAGCAGATCTCTTAGCCAATCAGAGAGCTATTGGTTACCCACCTAGGCTGGTGTCATTATTGCACAAGTATGTGCTGGTCTTTATTGAATGTCTATATTGCTCAGTTGAAGTTTAGAATTTGCCAGTAAATTGTTGCACCCAGTCAACTAGAATGCCTGCTTAGCAACCACACTCAACACCTAGGATTACTTCTGGGGTTGGATTGGGGTGCAAGAACTGCACTTGGCACCTTAAACTCATACTGAGAAAGTATATAAAGGTGGATTGCCTCATCTAAGAACATTGCAGATAAGTAGAAAGCCCAAGCTTGATCAAATCAATTCAGGATGCAAAAGTCACTACATTATAATAAAAGAAGCAAAAAGAATCGAGACAAGGCAATCCCACAAAAATTATAAATCCATCAGAAATGGTCACTGATGAGACTGTTTTAGATGAAATGCCTATTTCAAAAGAATGATTATATCTATGCTCAATGAAAGAAGAAATCAAATCAAAGAAGAAGACAAACTCCTGAAAGAAAACACAGGAAACCAGCTTAATGAAATAAAAATGTCATTACAGGACATAAGTAAGGAAATAGAAATACTGAAGAAAAACCAGGCTGAAATCCTAGCTCTGAAGAACACATTCAGTCAAATAAAAATCTCTATGGACAGTCTCACCAGTGGAATGGATGAAAGAGAGAACAGAATATCTCAACTAGAAGATCAGGTGGCAGAACTAATACAGTCCAACAAAGAGAAAGAGAAGCTAATAGAAAGGTAAGAATGGGAATTCCAAGACATCCGGGACACTATGAAAAGATCAAACATAAGAATGCAGGGTATAGAAGAAGGAGAAGAATTTTAATCCACAGGCTTAGTAGGCATATTCAACAAAATCATAGAAGAAAAATTTCCCAAAATTGGGAAAGAAATGCCAATGAAGATACAAGAAGCTTTAGAACACCAAACACACAAAACCTAGAAAGAACCTCTCTTCACCATGTTATAATTAAACTACTAAACATGCAAAATTTATTGAAAGCAGTTGGAGAGAAAAAGCAAGTGACCTACAAAGGCAATTCCATAAGGATCACAGCAGATTACTCAACACAAACTTTAAAAGCCAGAAGGGACTGGAATGATGTATTCCAAGTTCTGAAAGATAAAATCTGTCAACCAAGATTACTTTATCCTGCAAAGCTATCGATCCAAATTGATGGAGAAATTAAGATATTCCACAACAAAAACAGGCTAAAGGAATTTATGACAACTAAACCAGCTCTACAGAAAATACTTGAAGGAATCCTTCATGCTAAAGAGAAAGCAAAACACACACAGGAGGAAGTAGGAAAAAATAATCCATACTCAAAAAACACTTAAAACAAGTGAGTAAAGGGAAAACAGGAAACACTACAAAACAAGAAGAATGGTGAGAATTAATACATACCATTCAATGATAACTCTTAATATCAATGGGCTCAATGCCCCAACCAAAACATACAGGCTTGCAAACTGGATTAAAAGGCAGGATTCTACCATCTTTTGTCTTCAGGAAACTCATCTCTCAATAAAAGATAGGCACCATCTTAGGGTAAAGGATGGAAAATTGTATTTATAACAGATGGTCCTAGGAAATAAGCAGGGGTTACTATCTTAATATCTGACAGGATGCACTGCAAGCCAACATTAGTGAGGAAAGATAAAGAAGGTCATTTTGTACTGATTAATGGAACACTCCAACAGGAGGACATTACAACCCTAAACATATATGCATATAACATGGGAGCTTCCAATCTCATCAAATAAATACTTTTAGACTTAAGGTCAGAGATAACACCAAACACAATTGTAGTGGGTGACTTCAATACCCCACTCGCATCAATTGACAGGTCATCCCAGCAAAAATAAACAGAGAGACATCTGAATTAAATGATTTCATGGAACAAATAGACCTATCAGATATATACAGAATATTTCATCCAAATGCTGCAGAATATACATTTTTCTTAGTAGCACATGGAACATTATCTAAAATAGACCAAATATTAGGACACAAATCAAATCTTAACTAATACAGGAAATAATCCTTTGTATTCTATCTGACCACAATGGGATTAAACTGCAAATCAGCAACAAGAAAAACATTACAGAGCATACAGAAATTCATGGAGACTAAATAGTATACTATTGAATGATGAATGGGTCATTGAAGAAATCAAAAAGGAAATCAATAAATTCATTGAATCAAATGGTGATGAGAATACAATATACCAAAGCCTTTGGAACACACTGAAGGCATTCCTAAGAGGGAAATTTATAGCTCTAAGTGCCTACAATAAGAAATTAGAGAGTTCACAAGTAAACAATTTAATGCTTCACCTTAAGGCCTTGGAAGAATAAGAACAAGGCAAACCAAAAAACAGTAGATGGGGAAAAATAATAAAGATTAGAGGAGAAATTATGAAATAAAAACGAAAAACTCCAAAGAATCAATGAAACAAAGAGTTGGTTCTTTGAAAAAATACACATGATTGATAAATCCTTAGCAAATCTGAACAGAAGAGTGAAGATACAAAAATTAATAAAGTTAGAGATGAAAAAGACACAATTACAACAGATACCAAAGAAACTCAGAAAATCATAAATACATACTTTAAACATATATATGCCTTAAGTTTGAAAATCTGAAAGAAATGGATGATTTCCTTGATTCATGTGACCTACCAAAAGTAAATCAAGATGAGATAAACCATTTAAATAGACCTATAACAAGTATGGAGATACAAGCAGTTATAAAATGTCTCCCAACTATAAAAAGTTCAGGCCCAGATGGATTCACTGGTGAATTTTACCAGACTTTCATGGAAGAACTAACACCACTGCTTCTTAAACTTTTCCATAAAATAGAAAAGAAAGGAATTTTACCAAACTCTTTCGATGAAGCCAGCATCACTCTGATACCAAAACTAGACAAAGACAGAAAAGAAAAGAAAATTACAGACCTATCTCCCTCATAAACATACATGCAAAACTTCTGAAGAAAATATTGGCAAACAGAATACAATAATATATCAGAAAGATAATTTACCCCGCACAAACAGGCTTTATCCCAGAGATTCAGGGATGGTTTAACATACACAAATTGATAAATGCAATACGCCATATAAATGGTCAGAAGGACAAACATCACCTGATCATCTCAATAGATGCAGAAAAGGCATTCGACGAAATCCAACACCCCAGCATTGTAAAAGTATTACAGAAACTGGGAATAGAAGGAACATACCTCAACATAATAAAAGCTATCTATGAGAAATCTACAGCCAACATAATACTAAATAGGGGAAAACTTGAAGCATTTCCACTAAATTCAGGAACATGACAAGGGTGTCCACTTTCTCCACTTTTATTTAATGCAGTACTGGAATTCTTAGCTTTAGCAATAAGGCAATAGACACTCATAAAAGGGATACAAATTGGAAAGGAAAATGTCATATTATCATTATTTGTACATGATATGATTCTATGCATAAAAGACCCTAAAGACTCTACCAGCAAACTGTTAGAGCTGATAAACGCTTTTAGCAATGTAGCAGGATACAAAATAAACACACAGAAATCAGTAGCTTTTCTATACACTAACAACAAACATGCAGAGGATGAAATCATGGAATAATAAATAAAATAAATAATAAATAAATAATAAAATAAAATAAAATAAAATACCTTGGAATAAACTTAACCAAGGAAGTGAAGGATCTCTACAATGAGAACTTTAAAACACTAAATGAGAAATTGCAGAAGACATACGGAAATGGAAAGACATCCATGTTCTTGGATTAGAAGTATCAATATTGTGAAAATGTCAATCTTACCAAAAGTTATCTATACCTTAAATGCAATCTCCATTAAAATTCCAATTCCATTCTTCATGGAAATAGAAGAAAAAAAACCCAATTGTAAAATTCATCTGAAAGCACAAAAAATCTCTAATAGCTAAAACAATATTGAGCAACAAGAATAAGTCTGTTGGTATCATCATAACTGATTTTAAGCTATATTACAAAGCCATAGTAACAAAAACAACATTGTGCTGGTACAAAGACAGACATGTAGATCAATGGAACAGGATAGAGGACCCATATGTTAATCCCAGGCAACTACAGCCATATGATTTTTGAAAAATGCCAAAATAATTAATTGGAGAAGAGATAGCCTCTTCATTGAGTGGTGCTGGGAAAATTGTATATATATGTAAAAGGATGAAAATAAATCCTTTTCTCTCTCCATGCACAAGAATCAAGTCCAAGTGGATCAGGGACCTTAATATCAGACCCGAAACTCTCAAACTACTAGAGGAAAAGGTAGGGGAAACCCTTCAACATATTGGCATAGGCAATGAATTTCTGAATATAACCCCAGTTGCTCAGGAAATAGAACCACTAATCAACCACTGAGATCTCATGAAATTACAAAGGTTTTATACAGCAGAGGACACTGTGAATAGAACAAAGAGGCAACCTACAGAATGGGAGAAAATCATTGCCAGCTACACATCTGACAGAGAATTAATATCCAGAATATACAAAGAACTAAAAAACAGAACAATAAGAAATCAAACAAACCAATTTAAAATGGGCTATGGAGCCAAATAGAGAGTTCTCAGAAGAAGAAATACACATGGCATATAAACATTTTACAAAGTGCTCTACATCCTTAGCCACAAGGGAAATGCACCTGTCAGAATGGCTACCATCAGAAAAACAAATGACAATAAATGTTGGCAAGGATGCGGAAAAAGAGGAACCCTTCTACACTGTTGGTGGGAATATAATCTGGGACAGTCATTGTGGAAAGCAGTGGGGAGATTCTTGAGACCGCTAAAAATGGATTTACCATGTTATCCAGCTATAGCATTCCTAGGTATATACCTGAATGACTCTTCTCACTGCCTTAGAGATACTTGCACAACCATCTTTATTGCTGCTCTATTTACAAAAGCTAGGAAATGGAACCAGCCTAGATGTCCCTCCACAGATGAATGGATAATAAAGATGTGGTACATATACACAATGGAGTTCTAGTCAGCAGTAAACAAAAATGAACTTATGAAATTTTCAGAGAAATGGATGGATCTGGAAAGGATTATAGGAAGTGAGATAACCCAGGCTCAGAAAGCCAAACATCGCATGTTCTATTTCATATGTGGATCCTAGTTACAAATGTATGTATACACTTGTGTGTGAACTGGAACCAAAACTTGGTAGCAGAGGCCAGTAATCTAGTAAAGGGCTAAGGGAGAGAGAAGAGGGAAGGACTTAAGCAACAGTATTGCACATATGTAAGTAGAAGAACAGATTCCAGGCAGGGGAAAGGCCTAAGTGAAGCCAGGAGAAGAGAATGTGAAAAAGAATGGTGGGGGGGAGAGTCAATCAAAATTCAAGATATTCATAGCAAGAGTTATGTAAACCTACATTTTTGAATAGTGGCACATCTAGAAGCTATATATTGTTACTAGAATATTTTCAGTGCCAGGGATAGGATACCTTCCAATGAGTTGTTGGCCAGTGAAATCCCTTATGCCTCCAAAATATTACAGGGTATTGCCAAGGCCCTTGGTTTCCTTTGAGAAACAGTTAGTAAGACCCTATTTTTGAAGACCTCACTTGCCCAAGTGGCAAGGTCACTGAGAAATCAAGCTGGTGCTGAGCAGAAAACCTCCCTGTAGACCAGCCAACTGAAAGCTGGAAAAAGCTGCACTGCATGTTGTCATATGGGAGACAGAAATCATCAGCGTTGAAAACAGTGGACACTGGAAACTTCGACCAAATGGGTGCAATAGTGGCATGCATGTCTGCTCTGGGTGAAACCAGCTGCTCTCTAATTGGACTGAAGGCCTGCTCTATGGGAGGAAATGCATATCTGGCACTGAACAACCTAATCAAAAGATTATGGCTGGGGAGGTCATGAGCCTTAGGGGTATAAAACCTGCTCTTGTCTGTATAAATATATATTATTCCCACCAAACTGCCCTGAAAGCAATACACTTAATGTTCATATTCACATATTAATGCTATTCTCACTTCTAGTTAGAGAAGCTTCTCTTTTCAAATGATGATGACCACTGGGATGACCCAAAAGGCAAAATAGTGCTAGGAAGAAGGGAGGGAGGAGTGTCCAGCACTGAAACATCTCTATCATACTCTCCAAGACCCAGGGTCCATAGTGGAAGAGGACGTGGAAAGAATGTAAGAGCCAATGGAAAGTTATGACTCCTTACAATGCAACTGTCCAAACAGAAATTGGCCTCAATACCCATGACTTGGCAGTGCATTGCAATACATGTGCAAGACACTCATGATAGGAGAAAGAATGTAAGAGCCAACAGAAAGTTATGACTCCTTACAATACAACTGTCCAGACAGAAATTGGCCTCAATATCCATCACCTAGCAGTGCATAGCAATACCTGCACAAGACCCTCATGATAGGAGAAAAAGATGATGACCTCAAATTAAAAGACACTAATGGAGAGAGAGAGGGGTATGATGGAGAGTGGAGTTCTGAAGGGGAATGGGGGGAGGGGAGGGAAATATGGTTTATTGTCTGTACGTATGGAAGTTGTCAATAGAATAAAAAGGAAAAAAATTGTAAATAGAGTTCACCACCCAGTTAGTAATATCTTGCATCATTATAGGACAATTTGTCCTAGTTTTTGAATCAATCTATGGCATTACAATAGCTCACCCTATACTTTATTTTGAAATACTTATCTAATGTTCTTATTTTTTCCATATGGTTCTATTCAGAATACCACCTTAAATTTATTCATTATGTCTCATAGGGTTCACTTGGATTAGACAATTTCTCAGACTTCCCCTCCCCCTTTTTTGGTGACCTTGATAGTTCTGATGAGTGCTGGTCAGATAATTTGTAGACTGCCTCACAATTTGGATTTGCCTGATGTTTTTCTTATGATTAGACTTGGGTTATAGGTTATAGGTTATAGGTTCTCATTATACCACAGCAAAGATATATATCATCAACATGATTGATGACTGTTGATACCGATCTTTATGCAGGCTAAGGTAGTAATTTTCAGGCTTCTCGACTGTGTAGTTACTTCCCTTCCACTCCCTGTACTCTTCAGAAGGAATCAACTCTGTACAGCATAATTTTACGTAGTGGTTAATGTTACATTTCCTTGATAGAGAAGTACTTATATTGATTACATACCAATGTTCTTTAAAGGATATTTGTCTATTTTCCATTTTGGAAATATGCAACTAAGTATGTGTATATCTATGAACTTAATTTATGTTCATACATAAAATTTTAAATATATGTCATTTTACATTATATTATTATATCTTATACATGTTACATTATATTATTATATCTTATATTTGAGGTATAATCTAATGATGTTATTACAGTTATCTTCATATTGCTGAAACAAACACCTGACCAGATCAGAAACAAATGATAGGAGGAAAGGGTTTATTTCAGGCTTAAAATTTGGAGTGGGGGCTTCATCATTGTGGGAGAAACTGGCTCACTTCAGCATACATCCACTGGAAAGACACAATGACTAACACCAGCAAGCAGGAGTAAGCAGAGCTCAAAACAGTTCTCTTAAGGCTGACCTCAATTTGTCTCTCCAGTACCCATAAAAATGCTGGGCTTGGTGGTGTTCCCCTGTAATCCCAGTGATTGGAAGGTGGGGTTCAGTGGCTAACTAGTCTAGCCAAATCAGAATGCTCTAGGTTGAGTGAAAGAGCCTACCTCAAAATATAAGGTAGAACAGAACTGATAAGGATACTTAACATCAACCTCTGACCTTCAAACATGCACGCATGCTAACATGGATACACACACACATACCACACATATGCAAAAAATATACAAAAATGGAGAAAAATGTTATTGTTAGAGAAGCAGTATCCCTGGGCTACAGCAAGGTTGTGAGTAAAGCAAAAATATGAAACAAACTTTCAGGGAAAAGATGGAAGATGACTGGATTTTACAAGTATAGAATATGAGTTACAAGAGGGATGTTGATCAGGCAAAACAGAATCACAGAGGAAAAGGTGTTAGTGAGGAGGTATACAGAGCTGTGTTATATTTTGTAACTTAGCAGTGAAGACCTCCGTGGGAGGCTTGTTTTTTTTCTATATATGTATTGTTTGAGATATACTGACATGAGAGATAAGAAGTAATGATATTAGTTTTGATGTTAATCAGAAATAACTTTACAGAACTAGTATAGTAATTTACTCTGAATTGAAATCTTCTTCCAGGGAAGATGGAAGCTGATAAGGGTCAGGAAAGTAATAAAATTTACATGACCTAGGAAGTTCAGAAAGCTACTGTAGTCCTCACATAGGTTATAAGAGAAGTAAAACAATTGCTAGGGTGGAGGAGACTCTTCAATATCACTGCCTGAAGGCTGAGTAGGCAGCTCTAGGGAGTCAGTTTTCTTGAGTTATCACCCATGCCTGAATGTATTTTCTGGTGACACAACTGCCTTTCAGTCACCCATGCTCCACAACTTCCCTGGAAAGGTTACACAACAGCATCCTCTTGAGTAGTCATTTAGAAAGATAGGGATGGCTTCACATGACTGTGAAGGGTTACTTTATGGGAACCATTGGTGTCTATAGATTTTTTTAAAAAATATTTTAGTGAGTTGAAGCTGGGCATGGTGGCACACGTCTTTAATCCCAGCACTTGGGAGGCAGAGGTAGGAGGATTTCCGTGAGTTCAAGGCCACCCTGTGACTACAGAGTGAATTCCAGGTCAGCCTGAGCTATAGTGAGACCCTACCTCGAAAAACAAAAAACAAAAAACAAAAATATTTTAGTGAGCTGAAACCCAGCTATGAATGAGAACTTTCTTAGAAACAAGGAGATATCTCCTGGCCAATTTTGAAAATTTGTATAGGCTATGTTTCACCCAAGTTTGAGATAGAATTCACCAAGAGACTATAGTATTTGTTAACTATCTCAATTTAAAATATAATAATAGAAAATATAGTTAGTGTAAGATATACTACTGAAATTGTGATAGAGTTACAAAATAAGTGAGGTATTAAACTTAATTGAGGGGAAATCATTGAGTTAATATTAGAGCTTGATGTAAAAGGATATCAATATGCTACTCAAGAGGGTGTGTGTGTGTGTATGTGTGTGTGTGTGTTTGCAGAAGACAACTTCAGGAGTCATCCTTGGGTCCATTTGCTACCATTTCTGAGATAGTTCTCTCACTGGGCTTGAACTCACAATTAGGATAGAATGGCAGGCCAGTGAACCTCAAGGATTCTCCTATCTTATCTTCTGTATTGTTGGGATTATATGTGTCTGAGGCCTTTAATTAGGATGTTAACATGTAGCCTAGCATTTCTCTAGTGTGATTATCCACCCTGATATATTCTTCGCAGAATCTTAGCTAGATCTACTCATGCTGCATCTTTGAAAGAAACTCATCTGGTATGAGGGAAAATATTTAATATTCAGCAATCCTTTTGAGACACTTGCCTTTAAAAGATAGAATTGCTTAATCAAGAATAACAATTCTTTTTTTAAATTTGTATTTATTTATTTGAGAGAGAGAAAGAGGCAGAGAGACAGAGAGAGGGAGAGAGAGAGAATGGGCACACCAAGCCATCCAGCCACTGCAAATGAATTCCAGACACATGCGCCCCCTTGTACATCTGGCTTACGTGGGTCCTGGAGAATTGAACCGGGATCCTTTGGCCTTGTAGGGAAATGCCTAAACCACTAAGCCATCTCTCCAGCCCAAGAATAACAATTCTTAACAGTGCATGATTATATGAATGAAACTAACTTTCCTAAGCTTTATAAGTAATCTTATAGATCATCTTTTATAAAAATACAATAATTTTGCAAAAATTTTTATGTGAAATCTTAGCAGATTAGAAAAATAATTGTCAATATTTATATCACTAGTACAGAAGAACTTAATGTTTTATAAACTTTCCCTCTTCGTGAAAGAACATGTCAACAAGTTATAATAATCTCTTGGTGAAAATCATTAAACAAGTGTGTGAATTTTATTTCAAGGTTCTTCTATTATATATTCTAGAGAATAAATGTGGTTTTCCATCATTTATTATTTCTGTTTTAGTTGTTTTTGTACTACATATTTTAATATTCTTTCCCTTTTTTTTTTTGTGCACTTCTGCCAAGGCTCCACAGAGTAACTGATAGTTTCTAGGTATTGTGTAGCTACTTATTCTGCTAGACTATTTCAGTATCTTCAGTTACAGCACTGTGTCAGGTGTCTTCTAATTAAACTGCAATTACACTGCTTTTCCGCTCTAACTTATGAATACCTTAGTCAATGACCTGGGACAAAGCTGCAATGAAATCTCCAAGGTATATTTTAACTTTCAAAGCAGCCACAAGTACTGGTCTTGCATTTACATAAGTTTTTTAAATGTGTTTTGAAGAGTCCTCCCTCCTGACCCTCTGCTTGTCTGGTGAGAATTGACTAATCTTTTATGTGTTTTTCACTCACCTTTTAAGAAAGTATTCTCATTTTTTTTTTACCTTGGCATTTCCAAGAAAATTATCATATATTAATTCACAGAAATTTGTTGATCTTATTCCAATCCTCCTATCAAGGACTTTATAGCAAAATAAGTCAGGTAAAAATTAAAGCTGAGATTCTTTCTTACCATACATGACTACTGGAGCAGAGAAAACATGCACCTAAATATTGCTGTGGTTTTATAAACAAATACTGCATGTAGTGCCTATTTAAATTTGGAAATGTTGAAGAAAGCTTTTTTAAATCTCCACAGATATATACAACTTACCAGTATGCTATATCTCTGTGCAGTGTTGTGTGAAATAATTAAATTTATTCCTTTCAAAGTTATATCTTTCCAATTCATTAAATTATGTTAATAATGATGTAACTAAAAGTTATAACCAGCTAATTTCTGCTTGACAGTTTCTTTCCAAACATACATAATACAAAAAAATGTTAAAGGATAGTAGACCATCTTTTCTAATAAAGTGAATTCCCTCTCAAGTTGACATAATCAAGTTAGGTAATATTTTATACTTGCAACAACTATTACATTTTATGTATGACTGTAGTTGTTTCAATTTTTTGTCTCCTTTTTGGTTTGTATAATTGTAGTTTTATTCCCTTCAGTCTGATTGGATTTGAGGCCCTGTCTATAGGAGGGAATTCATTCCTGGTTCTGAAAATCTAATCAAATCCTATGATGAGAAAGGTCATAAGCTTTAGAGGGGAATATATTATGCTCACCAAACTACTTGATAAGTACTTATGTTTATGCCTTTATGTTAATGACACTCCTACTTTTTGTTACAGAAGCTTCTCTTTACAGATGGTGGTGACCACTGAGGTGAGTCAAAACTCATCAAAGTGCTGAAAGGAAGAGACAGTGGAATGTTTATAAATGAGACATCTCTATCACACCTTCTAAGGCACAGGGACCATTGCAAAAGACATAGCAGAAAAAAATTTAAAAGCCAAAGGAAGGGAAGGAATGGTTTACAACACTGTCTTCCAGACACAAAGTGGCCATCGCATGTATTACCTCACAGTGGCTGATGCTATTTACACAAGACCTACATAATTAACAGAAGAGGAAAAATGATGGCATCAAAATATAAAAAAGACTAGTTGGAAAGAATAAGGGCTTCAGTGGAGAGAGGATAAGAAGGGGGAGAGGAGAAAGATGGGAGGAGTTTATGATAGTGATATACTGTGTATATGTATGGAGGTTGTGGTAGTTTGAATGTATATCCCCCATAGACTAGGTGTTTCATTGAGCTTGTAACTTGAATCTCCAGTCACCTGGCTGGAGAAGGTGTCAATGGGAGCAGATATTAGAGTCCAGCCCTCAGGTGTCACTGGGGCAGATATTCCAGCCCAAAGATCTAAGAGAGCAGTTTGAGCACTGGGGTCCTGCCAGTGAAAGTTTTGCACTTGTTACTTTTGGTGTTTGCTAGCAGGTGATGGTTTCTCTCTGCTTGGATGTATGAAAGCAGCTTATTCTGCCACTGATGGAACTTTCACGCTGGATCCCCTCCTCCCCTAAACTATGCCGGGTTTGGATGTTAATCTCAGCAACTTGGAACCAACTACAGCAAAAGTTGTCAATAAAAAATTAGAAATAAATAAAGTGGAGATTATGAGGACTAAATATGGAATATCTGTGCCACATGCTGTTCAATTGCTCATGAGGCCAAAGTTGAAACCAAGGTCACATGAGGAAATTCAGTCAACTGACATAAATGATCAAGATGCTCCCTGGAAGAAGATGACAACACATTCATGTTATTCATCAATGGTGGCTGAATTGTACTCTTGTACACAGTGAGGGGAAATGAACAAACACTTCTCTTCAGGACGTGTTAAGTGGATAAAGGACCTTGAGATTTCTGATAAATATAGGGATTGATTTATCCCACTTTCTAAGAAAACGGATTTATAAAGGGGATATCTTTGTCCCAGGAGTCTTGAAGAAAAGCTGAGGTGGGGTTAAAGGGTATTATCTAGGAGAGGGTGTGTTTTAGGAGCTTCAGAGTGGTACACACTACATTAAATATTGCTCTCCAAGCACTGAAACCTCTATGAAAAGCCAGAATTTCAGCTTCATCCACATTCACAACCTTAACTTCATCCTAAGTACAGTAAGTAGGCAGTGGCTTCCCACAGAAGTATACTGGGGACAGAACTGTTGTAATGGCCAGAGCCTTGCTGAACTTAGTGAGCATTAAATAGGATAAAAATCAAAGAATGTGCAGCTAACATGATACAAAATGGAAAGATAGCAATTCACTCTCAGAGTTGAAAAAAGACTAGAGTAGCTTTGGATGTAAAGTCAAACATAGCAAGATAAAATCTAGCAAAGTTACTTCAAGTGTCCAATATCAATAGAAAACAAATATAAACACTATAGATCATAGAGTTTTGGATAAATAATAGCACATAAATGATAAAAAGTAATTAAAGGACTGGGAAGATTGCTCAGAGGTACTTGCTTACAAAGCTCACCATCCTGGGGTTCAATTCCTCAGTACCCACATAAAGCCAGATGCACAATACATGCTTCTGAAGTTCATTTGCAGCAGCAAAAGGCCCAGGGATTCCAATTTTCTCTCTCTCTCTCCTTGTAAAAATATTTTAAAATATTTATTTTATTTTATTTTATTTTATTTTATTTTGGTTTTTCTAGGTAAAGTCTTACTCTAGCCCAGGCTGACCTGGAATTCACTATGTAGTCTCAGGATGGCCTCAAACTCACAGCAATCCTCCTACATCTGCTTCCCGAGTGGTGGGAGGCGTACGCCAACACACCCAGCTCTCCTTGTAAAAATATTTAAATAAAAAAGTAATTAAAGAAAATATGACAAACCCAATTTACAAGTTTGATGAGGCACCCAAATTATCTAAAGTTATGTCAAAACTATAATGTGAAATTTCCTTTGTAGTTAAGAACCAAAGTTCTTGAGGCTTTGGCTATGATAACTGAAATGTAGCTAGGAATCCCCTTGTATCCACTGTCACAGGCATTGAATGGGAATCTCCAGAAAATGTCTGTGACCTGTCTGTTACATTTGCTATCACAGGAGAATTGGAAAATACTGCAACACATAAAGAGAACAGAACATAGGGAAATGCCAAATACATATGGAAACCATGGAATCATGAAGACAGATTCTCCTCTGAAGAATTCCAGAATTGTTCAGCAAAAATTTAAGAGATTCCAAAAGGCAGTCATTGGTTTTACTAGTGCTTTTGGGAGCCACAGTGTCCTGATGTCCTGTGGCAATAAAATCTGGCTCATAGAGTGATAGAAAATAGTACCCCACCTCAAAGCCATAAATTAAACTTCCATGAACATTTAGATAGGTTGTGCATTTATTTGGTATTTCTAATTTCCCTATCACTCAAGAGCCATGGAAATTGCCATGATTTTATAGTAGCTAAACATCTTCCATAAAAAGAAGAAGCCTTAGAAAAAGACAAAGCCTGCACAGTATAAACCCAGTTAGAAAAAAAGCCTATTGTGACAAAGCAAAGCAGACTGGTAGAGTATTCAAGCTGTGGGAAATCTGGTTCACTGAGCTGTTTCAGTTCCCTAAATGTGCTATGCTCTCTTTCCTGCAGGTCAGTGAACATGCTGGTGATACACAACACCTCCCTCTGGTCATCACTTCTCAAGGCAAAAATTCTGTGGTTCTCCATCCAGATATTTCCAATATGCCCAGGCAATATGTAATACCACTTTCATGTTGCCACTTCCTCTTTTGAATCCATCTTGGCTTAACGTTTATCCAACTGCATCAATTTCTGTTTACATCTTTCCATCTTTCCAGAACATCTAGGATATCTGAGTATAGAAACTGTGTCTGTACTGTTCATAATTATTTCTCAGCACTTTCTTGATACATGGCTGAGACTCAGGAAGTAATGCTTGAACAAATCACATAATTGATTTTTGTTCATAATCTATGTCAAAGATACAGCTTAATAGAGAAAGTAGCCATTTTTCTTAATAAAACTGGTGAGCAGCACTTGGGAAAGAAATTACAGCATGATCTGTAGCTTTCTTGCCACAGAACACCTTTATGGACTGCTAATTTCTCCATAATTTATGATGAGAAGCTAGCTGATTCCCTTGAATAGAAAAAAAAATGACTAAATGTCTACAAATTTAAACTTACCTCTCTTATTTACTTGAAAAGAAAGGAAATTATCTGTGGCAAGATATTTGATGACCACTTCATGATATATAAGCTATTAATAATCACATATTCTAGATCAATGATCATGCAAAGTCATCCACAAAATATTTGATTTAACAGTACTTTCACATTCCTAGTGTGTTTGTATTCTCCATATTTGGACTATATCCCTTCTACAATTGTCTTGCCTTCTTTATTGGAAAATTTGGGGCAAAGGGGGAAGATATTAACATTTAAGTTATGAGAAAAGGAAGATTCTTTAATTATCACTTTCATACACTAAAACAGCCCCAAGGAGCACATTCACTATAAGCCAGCAGCACCAGGTCTCCTTAACCCACTTTATAACACTGACAGAATTATTAGTTAAAATTAAACTCACTCATTTTCATATCAGGGGAGTCATCAACATTAGTTTCAATATTAAACATAAAACCCATTCTAGAACTGGAAAAAGCTTTTTTTGTGGGTTTTTTTTTTTTTTTTCAGTGCTGAGGACCAAACCCAGGGCCTTGTGCTTGCTAGGCAAGTGCTCATCCACTGAGCTAAATCCCAACCCTGGGAAAAGCTTTTAAAATGGGTTTAAGGTGATGGATGCAAGATTGTCTGAACATGTGCTTAGTAGAAATTATGATTATCAACCAAATTATACTTTGAAAGGGTAATAATTTCATCACTGCAATGTAGAAATACTTTCTCCAGTCTACTAAAAATTACTACGTGGCTCTTCCTGTCAGCGGCCTGAGGTGACCTGTGAAAATGGTTCTTTATTCTCTTGACCCAGAAAATCATGCAAAATCAAGGGGTTCAACTCTTTGTGTTCCCTTTAAGAACACCGGTGAAACTGCCCAGGTCATCAAGGGTATTCATATCCAAAAAGCCAACAAGTATCTGAAAGATGTCACTTTAAAGAAGCAGCGTGTGCCATTTGGGTGATACAACGGTGGAGTTGGTAGGTGTGACCAGGCTAAACAGCAGGGCTGCCTCACATGCTTAAAAATACAGAGAGTAATGCTGAACTTAAGGGTTTAGATGTGGATTCTCTAGACATTGAGCATATCCAGGTGAACAAAGCACCCAAGGTGCACCCCCGTACTTATAGAGCACATGGTCGGATTAACCCTTACATGAGTTCTCCCTGCCACGTTGAGATGATCCTCACTGAAAAGGGACAGATTGTTCCTAAACCAGAAGAGGAGGTTGCACAGAAGGAAAAGATATCCCAGAAAAAAACTGAAGAAACAAAAACATTATGGCATGGGAGTAAATTCAGCATGAAAATAAATGGAAATAAAATTTTAAAAATACTATGTGGATAACAGTATTTTATAGTATTTTTAAAAGTTGGACAGAGTTCCCCTTTACTACTTGGCAATTGTATCATAAGTAAAACTCCTGCAACTGTGAAACTATGTCTTGACTTAAAAGACATCACAAATTATATGTGAAGTGTGTGTGGATGTGTGTGTATATACATTCACATACTTGAAACATGGATTGAAAACAATTTACCATCAAAATATATTATCAGAGGAGAACAGAACATCTAAAAGGGAATCAAGTAGATTCTCCCTTGAATTTTCTGTCCCACTTACAAGTTTTCTAGAGAATGTCTATACTCAGACCCATGGATTTATGTCAGAGAAGGTATTTAATTTATATCACCTAATCAAACAAAGGACTAAAATAGAGTATAACCCTATCCTAAACTGTGCTGTCCTCTTTAGGATTGCAGTGGTCATAGAAAATGGTAAGATATGTATGTCTTTTCAACTTATCAAGAGCCATCGGAGTTGAGGGTTGTCCCTGGAAATTCCACACAATGATGAAAGATCACTATATTAGTGAGTGTGCTGTCTATTGTATTAGCTACCTATTGCACAGTGATGACCAAAATAACAAGAACAATTTAGGATGAAAACATCTTTTGGTTCATGGTATCAGAAGTGTTGATCAATCATGGTAATGAAGGCATGGTGGAGAAGAGGAGTACATGTCATGTGTTGTGGCAGCAGAGAAATGTAAACACAGGAAAAGGATAGCACTAGGGATACACCCTATCGACCTCTTCCTTCCTTCACTTACACCCTTCCACCAACCTTTCACTACCACCCAATAATGCTATAGTATTCTAAATCAATGAAGAAATAATTTATTTATAAGTCAACAGACTCACCATGTAGAAATTTCTGGATATGCTATTACAGACACCCCAGAAGTGTGCCTTACAAATCTCTTGGGAATTTTTCAATTTAATCTACAACTGGTCATAGAATATGGATTGGAAGGCTGTAGTTTAGGAAAGAGTGGGAATAAAACTGAATACCACCAGGCTGGAGAGATGGATTAACACTTAAGGTGCTTGCTAGAGAAGCCTAAGGACCCATGTTCAACTCCCCAACTGCCACATAAACCAGACACACAAAGTGACACATGCACAAGGTTGCACATGCGCAAAAGGTGGCACATGCATCTGGAGTTTGACTGCAGTGGCTGGAGGCCCTGGTGTACCAATTCTCTCTCCTCTGCTTCTCTATCTCATAAAAAGGTCAGTCTGTTGGGCTTGCCTCAAAAAGTTTATAAAACATTGAATACCACTTACAACTAAAAATGTAGGTCATGGGGTATTACAGAAATTGCATGTGTTTTTGGAAAATCAATGAGTATAGAAAAAAAATCTGGATTTCCTGGAGGAATGAAATCTTAATTAAATAGCTTAATTAAAAACACAATTCAAGCTGGCGTGGTGGTGCACACCTTTAATCCCAGCACTTGGGAGGCTGAGGTAGGAGGACTGCTGTGAGTTCAAGGCCACTCTGAGACTACATAGTGAATTCCAGGTCAGCCTGGGCTAGAGTGAAACCCTACCTCAAAAAAAAATTACATCATTTTAGCATATATAAATATGAAAAAGTCACTTTTTCCATATGGTAGAATAAGAAGCTGAGACAGAGAAATTAAGTGTCTTTTTTATATTCATAGAAATGGTAACATTCCTACCTTTTCAGAATACTGTAAAGATGGAAGGAATTAATGTACAGAAAACTCTTAGAGGAATAGTCAATAAATAGTAACTCAACTATAATATATATGAACATACTTATATTCATTTGTATCTTAAAACAATCTAGAAATATAGAAGAGTTGTGGGAAATAAAAAATTCCTTTTATTTTTCCTGAGACATTTGAGAATAAATTGGTATCCTCACACCCTATCATTCCCGAATTCTTAGTTTATTCTTCAGTGCATTATACACCTATTTTTAATAACTTTGCAGGATTTTGTAGAAATTGAGAGTCTTCTATATAACTGTAATGCAACCATCAAGATCAGAACCATACAAAATTACCAGTTGTATGCCATACAACAGAGCTTCTGCTCTCATTTACACAGTTACATTTGTCCCAATAGTCTTCTCTAGTTAAAGCACCCAGATGAGAATTACATGCAAATTTGTTGTCATTGTCTTTTTCTGACTTTTATGACCTTCACAACCTTTACATTACAGTCCAATGATTTATAAAACGTCCCTCCCTTTGGCTTCTTATGACATGTTTTCATATTAGATTCAGGTTTCAAATATCTCACAACAATATATCAGAAGTGATTCTGTCTTCTCACATTGTTTTCTATAAGAGCACATATTTTGATTTGTCTTGTTAGTGGTTTGAACTGTGAATGATTACATGCTGTCTATCAAGATGCACTAGTGAAATGTTGCAATTTGTAGTTTATAAATGTTTGGATGGAACATTAACATGATCTAACAGAAGTGCCCTATTCATCATCAAGCTTTCATTGTACTCATTTGTTAATTTAATTGATGTGGACTTATGAATTGATATTAAATTCAGTGGCTTACAACTAATTGCTACCAGTGCTTATTCTGATACTTTAGCTTTCAGTAGAGACCATATGACATGACCCAATCATTCTTTGTACAACTCTTTATTTTATGACACAAAATGTGATATATTTCTTTCCTCAGTCAAATAATCAGCCATTTACCCAAGAAAACTTAGCTTCATTTTTGTGCAAAATAGAATTTACAAATGTTAGCATGTGTCTTGTTATATCTGTGCCCTGTCACACTAAAGAGATGAAATAAAGGAATATAATTTCATACAAAAAAGAGCTATGCAATACGTTCAGTTCTAGTCAAATACATTTAGATTCATTCTAATCTTTTCTCTTTCCATATTTACATGTTCTGTGTGAGAAAAATAAACACCATAGGTGTGGTTAACCAAACAATTGAGAGGACAATACATTAAAGAACACAAAATCCGTGAGAAGAACAGTTTCTGAAGTGCCATCCTTCTTCAGATACTCTAAAATCATAAAATATAATTTTTATAGGGGAATTCTAGAGGGGATAGAAATTAAGGGGAATTCTATGTAAGTGATGAAAGACAAAGTACTCAAGTTGTGCAGATAATTGAGAATAGAAAGGTCTTCTTTCACTTGGTAAAGATTAGCCATCAGACACATGAAATATGTGGAGAAATCCAATAAAGTTAAAAAGTCTAGAACTTTACCACCATTCTGAAACTTCTAATCAATGAAATGTAATCAACAAGTGAGATCAAAATTGAGTGAGAGAGAAGAGTAAAATGTGGTTTTCTATGAGAAAGTTGTCAAAAGAATGGGTAATCTGGACACATATGTGCTGCTGGAAGGGCAGGGGAGTCAGGAGACTAGAGTCAAAGAGCAACCCACTGATGCCTAGGAAACTCAGGAGCTCATTCTTCTGGCTCAGAAAAGAAGAAACCAGGTTATAATTTTTCATAATATATTAATTAATATGTGACTATAATATCAAATTTGAAATATATATTTATCAAGTCATGTACAAGTCAAGAAAATTTCAGGTATCTAATTTAGTTTTCATCACCATTGTTTAAATATCTAATAAATAATAATGAAATATCATTTATAAATTGTTTTAATGCATTCACTCCATAAAATGTAGGTGTCTTGCTTTCACTTCAGTAAGATCATGAAGTGAAATATGTAATAATCTATATTTTCACAGATTTTTGTTCTTTTGCTGATAATATTAAGTTGCACACCCTTTTGAAGCTATAATATAGTTCTTACCCATTTTATGAATGGAAATATATAGTCATTTCTCATAGTGAAAGAAATGTAAACTAGGGGAGAGTTGATCATAATTTAAGAGGTTATAAGTAAGCTATTATTGAACCCTATTTTTTTTTATAATGATGTACCCATAAGCCACAGATTATTACTAGAAAAATTTCAGTGACTGGGATGGGATACCTTCCAGTGAGTTGTTGGCCAGGGAGGTCCTTAATGACCCCAAAACATTACAGGCCATTTCCAAGGCTCTTGGTTTCTCACCAGGAATAGATGATAAGACCCTATTGCTGAAGATTCCACATTCTTGGCTACAAGGTCACTGAAAAATCAAGCTGGAGTTGAACTGAAAACCTCCTCCCTGTAGACCAGCTGACAGAAAGCTTGAAAAATCTATGCTGCATGCAGCTTTATTGGAGAGAGAAGTTATCAGTGGAGATAAACAACAATGAACACTGCAAGCCCTAAGTTTGGCCAGCCAGGCCAAATTAGCCAACCTGTGCAATAGTGGCATGTCTGTTATGGGGGAAACCAACTGCTTACTAATTGGACTGGAGGCCCGCTCTATAGGAGGGAATATATGGCTGGTACTGAAAACCTATGAAGAGGGAGGTCATGAACCCTAGGGATGCAACACCTGCTGGTGTCTGGCTAAATGCATACTTTATGCTCATCTAACTGCCCGGTAAACGCTTCCCTTAATGTTCATACCCATATATTAATGCTACTCTCACTTTTGGTTAGAGAAGATTCTCTTTTCAGACAGTAGTGACCACTGAGATGACTCAAAAGGCAATACAGTGCTGAGAAGAAGTGACAGAGGAGTGCTCAGCACTGAAACATCTCTATCACACCATCCAAGGTTCAGGGTCCATTGCAGAAGATACAGAAGGAAAAGAAAGAAAGAAAGAAAGAAAGAAAGAAAGAAAGAAAGAAAGAAAGAAAGAAAGAAAGAAAGAGAGAGAGAGAGGAGGGAGGGAGGGAGGAGGAAGGAAGGAAGGAAGGAAGGAAGGAAGGAAGGAAGGAAGGAAGGAAGGAAGGAAGGGAGGAAGGAAGAGCCCAAGGACAGGTAGGAGTCCTTACAATTCACTCTTCCAGGCACCAAATGGCCTAGATATCCATGATCTCACACTGCCTTGCACTACCTACACAAGACCGTCATAATATGAGGAAAAGATGATGTCATCAGAATAAAAGAGACTAATTGAGAGGGGAGGGAGTATTATGGAGAATGGGTTTGTGAAGTGGAAAGTGGGGAATGGGAGGTTTTTATTATGGTTTATTATCTATAATTATGAAAATTGTCAATAAAATAATAATAATAAAGAAATGTAAACTGAAACTATCAATAGAATTGATAAAATACAATAATAATGAATAATGAATTTTACATCTGGTATTAAAATAATACCAACAACTACATAAGTAAATTATCATTTTTGTAGAAAATCTTATAAAATATTATAATTTGGTTATATAAATTTCTATACCAGCATGATTTTAGTTTTGTTTTGTGATTTAGGTGATGGAGCCCAGGGCCTTGAGCATGCTAAAAAAGAGGCCTACCTACTATTGAGTTGCATTTCCAGAGCCCAGAAAGTTTTTCATAATTTAAACCAATGATTTCATTTATAAAATATATATTTAAGTTCTTTCTTCAAATTTTCACTGCTGGGCCATTATAAAGAAACTCAAAAGATATTGAGTCTGCTGTATTATTTCTCAAGTTTTTCATTGATACCATACTGTGATCTAGAATAACTAGTAAATCAGTGAAAATTAGCTTTCATTTTATTCTGTGATCTACAATAACTAGAAAATCAGTGAAAATTAGTTTTCATTTGATTTGATCATAAACATCTGTGGTCATGAACTATAATCTTCCCACTACAGTTTCAATGTTATTTTGTTGCATATATCACAGAAGAGCTCTGTTAAAATTTTGTAACTTAAAGTTATCTTTTTATAACTTAAAATTATCTTTAAAATGTGAAATATCTATATTTAAATATGTGATATATGTTTGACAACATTTTAATATTATAACATTCATAACAAATAACTGTAAGCAGAACAAATTCAAAATAAAATTTTCACCAAGAATGATGATAGACATTTATTTGAAGATCTATTAATCTTCTCAACTATTCCACTTTATTGCATAAAGACATAAGCTAAATAAGATACAATTGTGTTAACAGTTCAGCCCATACTCTAATAAACTCCAAGAGCAAATCTAATATGTGATCTATCAAGACATTCAGTCTTGGATGGGGGAAAGAACACTGTCAATAAATTGCTTGCCTTGTAAGCATACAAACCAGAGTTCAATCCCCAGAACTCACATAAAAAAGACAGATACAATGGTTCACGCCTGTGATCCCTGTGGTGGGGAAGTTGAGACTGGAGGTTTCCTGAGAATAGTTGGTCAGGAAATCTTCGATTGCAAACATATAGACGGATATCAGAAAGACATGAAAGGGAATTAATGTTTTAGTGATATTATATTCTAAATTTAAAATATCAAATTTAAATTTATTTGGAAATGGAAGACAAAATGGAAGTGATGAGTTCTTTAAAAATAAGATGTAATTATATATTTAAGGTATTTCATATGGTGTTACAAGACATATAGTAAAAAATCTACTTCAGTGGAAGAAATTAACAAATATATTGTCACATAATTATTGAACTTTCCCTCCTGTGGGAAGAGTAGATATTATGTGCTCATTTAATAAAAATCCAGACTATCGGACTGGAGAGCTGGCTTAGCGATTAAGGCGCCTGCCTCCTAAGCCTAAGAAAGCTGGTTCCAATCTCCAGGTCCCACATTTAGCCAGATGCAAAGTGATGCAAGGGCGCAATGCAGCACTTGCCCACAAGGGGGCACATGCACCTGGATTTCATTCACAGTGGCTGAGAGGCTGCTGGTGCACAATCTCTATCTGTCTTCCTCTCCCCTCTCCCTATTTCTCTGTGTCTTTCTCCAAAATAAAAAGATAAATAAAAATCACACTATCATAAACTTATTAACTAAAATCTTCATGTTGTACATTATACCTTACAACTTGTTTATTCTATATATTTTCATTTTGTATCATTTTGCCTTCAAGTTCTCATTTTCTCTTGCATATATCAACCCTGGTAATCAATCTTATTTTGAGTTGCAATAGGAAAAACCTTAAAGGCAAAAAATATGTATTCAGTGTTATTAGAAATATCTATTTTGGAACATTCTACAGGATATGCTATCTGAGAATAATAATTAGAGATGTTAATTTGTTTTTTATCTCACCTAAAAGATTCCATGAAAGGTCTGGGGAGATAGTCCATTGTTAAAATGCTTGTCACACAAGTATGGAGGGCCCCAAATTGATCCCTAGAACCCACATAATACTTCTAGACATGGCAGTGTTTTCTTGTAATTCTTAAGTCAGAGAGTCAGAGGCAGGAAAATTTGGAGTTGGAATGATGCAGGTTCAGAGCCAAATTATCTTGAGGTATTTTAGCCCCTTACATGATTGTCCACTTTGATATATGACCTAACATCCTTGTGACTATTCAGTAAATTCTTTTGACCAATCCAAAAGATATGAATGTTGCAGAGAGTATCAATGGCCTTTTAGCAGAGATTTCTCTACTTTACTGTAACTTGCAAACCTACATGATGTACCCACCAAAAAATATGGCAAGAGAAAGAAGTCAAAGAGATGCAAACAAGAATGGAAGAAGGTAAGTTATCCCTATTTGAATATTGTATGATCCTTTATATAAAAGACCCCAAGTATTCCAACAGAAAATGTTTAGATCTGATAAACAGAACAATGTAGTAGGAAAAAATCAGTAGGTAATAACAAATGTGTTGAGAAATAAATCAGAAAAACAATCCAATTCACAAAAGCCCCACAAACAAAGTAAACTACCTAGGAATAAACTCAATCAAGAAAGTGAATGATCACTAAAATTAAAACCCTAAAAACTGAAGAAAGAAATTGAATAAAATGCTTGAAAATGGAACGACCATCATATTCATGGACCAGCAGGATTAATATTTTGAAAATAGCAATATAATACAATGGGATTTACAGATTCAATGTAATCCCATCAAATGTCCAGTGATGTTCTTCACAAAAATATAAAACAAAATCATAAATCATATTACACATACATACTCATATAATGAATAAATAAATAACAATATGCCATCTCATCCAAGATAGAATGGCTATCATCAAGAAAACTAATGACCAAAAATGTCAACAATGCAGAGGAGGCTAGGACTGAGTGAGATATCTGCTTGTTTGAAGAGATGCAAAGGTCTGTTTGGAGTCTATGCATGCAGACTAGGAGGGATGTACGTGTGTTTGGGGCTTGTGCATGAGGTGCCAGAATGTTTGGGGTCAGAGTGTGTTTGGGGCCTGTGAGCTCAAGGTAGGTAAGGTGCACCTGTGATTTTGGCCTGCGCACTAAGATCAGATTGTTTAGGGGTTGTGTGCTTGGGGTGGGTAAGATGCAGGCATATTTGAGGCCAATGCACTGGGGCTGGGTGAGGTCCCTGCTTGATTGGAGCTTGTAATCTCTGACGTGGGGAGGACGGCCAGCATGTTTCGGACCTGGCCCCAGGTGGGATAGGAGGTGCTGATTCTAGGCCTGTTTGGGACTCCCATATGGTAGATTCCAAAATCTTCTCCAAGCTTGAAGACAACACATTAGACTGTAATACCTAAACTGCTAAACCTGTGGCTGCAGCTCTAGCATCCGCTTGCTCTTAGGGCTGATTGCATAGCAAAAGACATGTAGCAGACAGCTTCAAGTTCGCTGAGATGAACTTCCAGACCAGACACAGTTATGGAGGAAGGGATATTATTTATTGAAGCTTACTGATCCAGGGGAAGTTCCATAATGGCAGAGAGAGAAAAATCCACCAGCCACCAGCCACCAGCCACACAGCACACAGAGCAAAGCTACAGCCAAAAGCCACAGCACACTTCAGGAACTCCCATTAGGCACACTTTGTATATCTTTACAATAGAATCTCAACCCATCACCACACCTTATGACCCGCCCCCAGTGACATTGCCTCTAGCAAGGTGGCTGCAGATGCAAACTATAAACTAATAAAACACTGAATATATTGGGGGCCATATATTCAAACTACCACAGGACAGCTATGGGGTAAGCCAGGAAGTCTTCCCAAGGTGAGCTTGCTTCCCTGTGGGTCCCAGCAGTAGCTATTAATGGAAAACCTCTACACCACCTCAGTTTAAGGCAACATGACTATCCAGCCTGGGACATCAGCCTTGTGCCCCCACAGAACCCCAGAGCAGATCACATTCCAGAGTCCTTAGGCAGTAAATAACACTGGGAGAATTGAGCACTGTCTGGACATCAAGCAAGCCAGAAAGGCTAGAGTCACATTAAAACACACCTGGAGGTGACACACACTAGGAGGACTCTGCTTAGACAGTAGGTCACCTAGCCCAAGCAATAGAGCATATATATAACTTCCACACATTCCCACCCTCCTCCAGCCACCCCAGCCCACCTCAACCTGCACAAGCTGTCCCAGCAGATCCTTCCTATGCAACTGGCTGCCTCCACATACCAACACTCCCATACCAGCCACCTAGTGGTCTATGGAGCCTTCCATTCCTTCTCCCTTCTGCTTTCTCCCTCCCCCCTCCAGACTCCAGAATTCACCTACCAGAGTCCCCCCGGGGTATTGTTCTGCCTCAGATAGGGAACACAGGAATATCTGACAAACATCGGCCAGGGGGTACCAATGAGCCTTCCACAACCTGCCTTCAGATAGGGAACACAGGAATATCTCAGAGCTCCAAACTATGAAGAGGGGCTGAAAAGATTCTAGACCTCCAACAACAGCTCTTGCATCAGTGACCAGCCAAGAGATGCTAGTGTATTTACCAACTACACAACCTGCACCTCTACGGATGCAAAACCATCCCCCTCCAAGTCAGTTCAAACCCAAAACAGAACACTCACTGAAGAGCCAATAAGGGCAAATTTGAGCTTCCTCCTTAATAAAAGAAGTTTTACCCTGAGATGGTGTGGTAGTTTGAATATATGTCCCCCAATATATTCAGTGTTTTACCAGTTATAGTTTGCATCTGCAATCACCTTGCTAGAGGCAATGTTCAGAGCCAGTCTTAAGGTGTTAATGGTGTTGGTTTGAGATTCCATTGTAAAGATATGCAAATGAAGAGGGGATGTGAAGTTTTGCTCTGTGTGCTGATTCTAGACCTCCAACAACAGCTCTTGCATCAGTGACCAGCCAATCCCTTCCTCCATAACTGTGACTGGCAGCGAACCTGAAGCTGTCTGCAACAGTAAAGTGGTACCGAGGAGTGTGGGGTGAGTCTTTTGGAACCTTTGTTTTGGAGGAATGGGCATGGACTTGGTGCTTGCAACTGAAGATGCCTTCTGGAGTGGTAAGCCAGTTTGAGAATGCTAAGTGCAGACAGTACGAGGCTTGGCTTATGAGCTTTCTCTAGGGGATGCAAGGACTTTGTTGGAACTGGGCTACTGGCATAAGGGGATGGCTACGTTCTGCTATCCAGGCCCAGAAAGTTTGATCAAGGTTAAATTTGTAATGGACTGATGTGCTTGGCTGAAGATATCGGACTGAGATTTTAAGATTTTAAGTTGGAAAATCTCCAAGGTAATAGCAGAGGCACTGAGACCATTGTCACATTAGCAATCTTAAGGAAGGTGGAAAACCTTGATTTACATTAAAACAATGGAGAAACTGTTAAAAAGCAAATTCTTGGAAAGAGCTGACTGGAGAAGAAGCCAAGGCTATGGTTTATTTTGTCCCTGGATTAAGGCAATGGCTTTGTCCTGCACACCTGGTATTAGTTTTGGAAATATGAAAAAAAGAATGGTTTACACACTAGCCGCTGCTGAGATGAGGCATGAAGCCTCAGGAATAGGCTGGAAGAGCCTTTTGGAAGAGGATACCAGGACTGTGCAAAAGGACTACCATGGAGTGCAGTGTTGGCAGAAAACCTGGAGACTGTTAGTCCTGGTTATATTGAACTTGAACTGCAGAAGTTTGATGACTGCTGATGGTGGTTGAGTTTGCATTGTTTTAGTTTCTCCTTGCTATGCCTTATACCAGTTAAAAATGTTTACTCTGTGCCTTTACATGTTGAAAGTATTTAACTTGTTTGATTTTACAGGACTCACTATCTTAAGTTGATCAAGACTGTAATCAAGACTGGAAAAAACTTCAAGTTATCAAGACAACAAACTGAGTTATAAATTTGGGGGCCAATAAGAATGCCCTAGTCCCCCAATATATTCAGTGTTTTACCAGTTAAGTTTCATCTGCAATCATGCTAAATGTCATAGATTAGGTGTTAATGGTGTTGGTTTAATTCCATTGTAAAATATGCAAATCCCAAAATTAAAGTGTGCTGTGTGACCTTTTGGCAGTTTTGCTCTGTGTGCTGTGGTGGCTGGTTGGCTTTTGCTCTCTCCTTGACCAGATGAATCTCGTGCCATTATGGAACTGGAAGCAAATCATCCATAAGTGGTCAAGAATTGCGAACCTAAATGCAGATTGACCCCAATCATCACTGAAAAAAAAAAAAAACTTCAAGACAACAAACTGAGAGATTTTAAGAATCTACACAAGGGAAGTCTCTAATGTAAACATAGATTAAATATTTAAATAAAGCACAATAAAAACAAGATCACTGAACTCAAATCATCAAAGTATCAAGAGCATAAATAAATGAGCAGGACAGAGAGATGGTCACTAGGCTTAACTTATTTAAATAAAACCTGATTAAGATAAATGAGGACAGAGAGATATTGTTAAGATATTTTCTTGTGAAGCCAGAGGACCCAGGATGGATTCCTCAGGACCCATATAAGTCATATGCACAGCATCTGGAATTTGTTTGCAGTACCTGAAGGGCCTGGTGTGCCCATGCATCATCCATTCTCTCTCTCTCTCTCTCTCTCTGTCCTCTCTTTCAAATAAATAAAAATATATTAAAAATATGACCTGAAGAAGATGGCTTAGTGGTTAAGCGTTTGGCCTGCAAAGCCAAACGACACCACTTTGATTCTCTAGGACCCACATAAGCCAGATGCACAAGGAGGCCAATGCATCTGGAGTTCATTTGCAGTGGCTGGTGGCCCTGGTGCACCCATTCTCTCTCTCTCTCTATTTCTATCTCTTTATCTCTTAAATAAATAAATAAAATACACACACACACACACACATATGAAAAAGTGATGAATTGAATGTAAGTTAACAAATGGAAGATCACAATAACCAGTTGATTAAACTTAATAAAGACATGATTCATGATTAAAGGCAAGAATAAATTGCAAAAAGCATCAAGAAAAAAACCACCACCTGAAATTGGAACCCGACAAAAGGATAGATACAATATAGGAAAAATACAACAGAAAACAAAAATTAAATTGAGCTTATGAAAGCCTCTTTAGAAACCCACACTAACAGAGTTAATCATGTGGAAGATATAACCTCAGATCTGGAGACAAGACAGAAGAAAAAGTTTGGGAGTCCAAAAACTTAGATAAGTTCAAAAAAATCATGATCAGAATATGAGGGAATTCTGGGACACTGTAAAATGATCAAACATGGATCATAGGTATAACAGCAGGGAAAGAAATTAAGGCCAAAGGCATGGGGAAAATATTCAGCCAAATTGTTGAAGAATACTTTCCTACTCTCAAAAGAAAGACACATCCAGATACAAAAAGCTCACAAAACACAAAACCGACATAACCAAAGAAGAAACTTACCAAGGCAAGAGAAAGTGCTAAAAGCAGCAAGAGAGGAACAACTCAGTACAGAAAAAGGCAATCACATCAGAATTACCTCAGATTATTCAGTGGAAAACCTATAAGCAAAAAGGGCTTGGAATGGAGCACTTCAAAGTATAAAATACAATCCAAACCAAACTACAGTACCCAGTGAAAGAGCCTTTCATAATAAGTGGAGAAAGGGAAACTTTCCATGATAAAAGCCACCTCTATGATTATATGAACAGAAAGCCAAACCTACAGAGAATATTACAGGGATTACTCAACACAGAAGAGTTGAACCACAAACCTCAAGAGCCTACAACAAGAACCCAATAATCAAAGCTAGAGCAGGCATAAAAATGTACAAAACTCAAGAAAGCACCAAATCCATAAAGTCTCCAACATGGCAAGAATTATTTTGAACCTCACAGTTATAACTTAAATATTAATGGACTTAACTCACCCATCAAATGCACAAGTTAATGTGGATCATAAAAATGGACCCCTCTATCTGCAGTCTTCAAGAAATCCATCTCACCACTAAAGAAAGACACCTCGGGCTGGAGAGATGGCTTAGCAGTTAAGGCGCCTGCCTGCTAAGCCTAAGAACGCTGGTTCCAATCTCCAGGTCCCATGTTTAGCCAGATGCAAAGTGATGCAAGGGTGCAATGCCGCACTTTCCCACAAGGGGGCACACACATCTGGATTTTGTTCACAGCAGCTGAGAGACTGCTGGCGTGCCCATCTCTGTCTCCCTCTCCCTCTCCCTCTCTCTCTCTCTCTGTGTCTCTCTCCAAAAATAAAAAAATAAAAAAATTAATTAAAAAAAAAAGAAAGACACCTCCTCAAGATTAAAGGATGGAAAATGTTTTTCAAAGCAAATGGAAATAAGAAATAAGTGGGTGTGGTTATATTTATATCTCACAAAATAGACTTCAACACAAAAGTAATTAAAAAGGACAAAGGCCACTTTTAATGCATCAAGGGAATGATCAAACAAGAGGGCATCACAATCATAAATCTACATGCACCAAACACAGGTGTACCACATTTTATAAAGCAAACTCTACCTGACAAAACAATCAGGAATAATTCGCAATACTTTCATAGTAAGGGATTTCAATACCCCACTATCATTAATAGATAGATCATCCAAGCAGAAACTCAACAGAGAAATAATTGAGCTTAATAACACCATAGACCAAGTAGACCTAACAGACATCTACAGAACATTCTACTCCAATTCTACAGAATACATATTCTTCTCAGCAATCCACAGAACCTTCTCCAAACTAGATCATATATTAGGACACAAAGCATGCCTCAATAAATACAGGAAAATTGACAAAACTTCCTGCATCATATCAGAACACAATGCATTAAAGCTAGAAATTAACAAGAGAAACAACAGAAATTACACCAGCAACTGGAGACTGAACAACATACTATTAAATAATGAATAGATTGTGGAAGAAAACAAAAGAGAAATTGTAAAATTTATAGAACTGAATGATAATGAAAATACAACATACCAAAATTTATGAGACACAATGAATGCAGTACTAAGGGGAAAATTTGCAGTACTAAATGCCTTTATAACAAAGACAGAGAGATCTCAAAGAGGCATTGGAAATACCAAAACAATCCAACAATCAGAGTTCTAAACTGAAAGAAATAAATAAGATTAGTTCAGAAAATTGATGAAATAAAGAGCTGGTTCATTAAAAAATAAACAAAATTGATAAAACTCTTTCCTATTTGATCAAACAAAAAGTGTCTCAAATTAGCAAACTTAGAAATGAAAAGGGAGAGGTGACAACAAAGATTAATGAGGTTAGAAGATTCATCAGGACATGTTTCCAAAGCCTCTATTCCACCAAATTGAATAACCTACAAGAAATGGTTGAATTTCTAGACACACACTACCTACCAAAACTAAATTCAGAGCAAATATATCTCCTAAATAAAACATATTACATCTATTGAAATTGAAAATATAATCAGAAACTGCCCCAAAAGAAAAAGTCTAGGACCTGGGGGATTATCATCCTAATTTTACCAAATTGTCATTGAAGAGAAACCACTTTTCTCAATCTATTTCACAAAATTTGAGAACTAGGGATGCTCCACAATTTCTTCTATGAAGCTAGCATCACCTTAATACCAAAACCAGACAGAGATGCAAAAAGAAAACTGTAGAGCTACATCCCTGATAAACATAGATGCAAAACTCCTGAACAAAGTTCTTACAAACAAAATTCAACAACACATCAAAAGCATTATCCACCTTGATCAAGCATGATTTTTCCTAGGGATGCAGGTATGTTTCAGCACATAAATAAACTTAATCACAAGAATCACACAGTCATTTCAATAGATACACAGAAGTTCTCCAACAAAAAAGAACATTACTTCATAATCAAAAGACTGGAGAGATGAGGTAGGGAGGGTTTATAGCTCAACATAATAGAGGCTATATACAAAGCACCTAAAGCCTATTTCACACTTAATGGGGAAAGACTCAAGGAGTCATTAAGATCAGGAACATGATAGGGGTGTCCACTCTCACCATTGCACTTCAAAATAGTACTAGAAGTCCTAGCCCAAGAAATAAGAGAGCAGAAAGATATAAAAAGGATATAAATTGGAAAGAACAAAGTCAAACTAGCCATATTTGCAGATTATATAATCCTATATAGTAGTGACCCAAAAGACTCTACCATAAAACTCCTAAAGGTGATGAATTCCTTCAGCAAAGTAGCAGGATACAAAATTTGCACACATAAATCAGTAGCCTTCCTATACACAAAAGAGAAATATACAGAGAAAGAAATCAATGAGGCTATCTCACTTTCAATAGCTACAACAAATCAAATACCTTGGAATAACACTAACCAAGTATATGAAAGACTTATATAGTGAAAACTTAAAAGCATACAAGAAAGAAATTGAGGAGGACAAGTGAAGATGGAAAGACCTCCCATGCTCCTGGATAGGTAAAATCAATATTGTGAAAATGGTAATTCTACCAAAATCAATATACAGATTCAACACAATACCGATAAAAATACCAGCAACATTTTCACAGAGATTGAAAAAATGATGTCAAAATTCATGTGGAATTGGGCTAGAGATATTCCTTAGTGGTTAAGTCGCCTGCCTGCTAAGCCTAAGAACACCCATTCAATTCTCCAGGTCCCACCTTTAGCCAGAGGCAAAGTGATGCAAGGGTGCAATGACACACTTGCCCACAAGGGGGGCCACACATCTGGAGTTTATTCACAGAGCCTAAGAGGCTGCTGGTACACTCATTCTCTATCTATCTCTGTCTGTCTGTCTCTCTCTCTCTCTCTCTCTCTCTCTCTCTCTCTCTCTGACTGACTGTCTCCCCCCCAAAAATTTCATATGGAATAGCAGAAGGCCATAGATATCCAAAAATATCCAAAAATATCCTCAATAAATAAATACCTCTGGATGTCTCACCATAACCAATCTAAAGCTGTACTACAAAGCCATAGTAACAAAACCAGCATGATACTGGCATAAAACCACTCATATAGACAAATAAAACAATTTAAAGCCAAGCCCTTAGTTCAAGAAAAAACAGGAGGAACTTGCCAAGATGTAGGAGTGGGAAAAGACTTCCTGAGCAATATCCACGTAGCCCAGGAAATTAAACACTCACTCAAACAGTGGGATCTCATGAAACTAAAAAGCCTTTTGTACAAAAAAAAATCATAAACAGAGCCAACAGACTACCCAAAAAATGGGAGAAAATCTTTGCCAGTAATACCAATGACAGAAGACTAATATCTAGATTCTACCTAGAACTCAAAAAACTAAGCTATGAAAACCTCAAACAATCCACTCAAAAAAATGGGGCAGGGCTGGAGAGATGGCTTAGCAGTTAAGGTGCTTGCCTGCAAAGTCTAAAGACCCATTTTTGACTCTCCACATTCCACGTAAGCCAGATTCACAAAGGTGAGGCAAGCACAAGGTCACAGTGCCCACTAGGTGACACAAGTGTCTGGAGTTCAATTGCAGTGGAGACCCTGGTGTACCAATTATCTTTTTGTTTCTTTCTCTCTGTCTCTCTCTCTTTCTCTCTAACTCTCTCCAAAAAAATTTAAAAACTGGAGCACAGGACAAAATAGGGAATTTTCAAAGGAAGAAATACAAATGGAAAATACTCACTTAAGAAAATGTTCAAAAGATAAGTGTCACATGGTCTCACTCATCTGTGGCTCCTAATTTGTATTTTCCTGAGATGCTGACACAACTAACAAACATCTTGAGGACTGGGCAACAGGAATGGTGTGGTGGGAAGGCTGGGAAAGGATGGTACCCACATGTGTTGTTTTCATACTAACTATATCTATATCTAATTAAAAATGAAAAAAGTAATAAGGTATACAGACTGAGTCAACTGCATTAACACATAAGCTTGTCAGGGACAAATAATTCAAACCACTACACTGGTCTTTTATTCTTGAATTACCAGAATATGATTCCTAAATCCACCAATTGGTAGTCATGTGAACTAAGATAACTCAACCTTTCTGTGTCTCAGCTTTAGTTTTTAAGTTATGTAACATCTCATGTGGTTGTTATTGAGCTCCCCAATCTGGGCTCTTTTCCTTCTTCAGTGTTTGCTGGAGTCTGATAAATTCTTAGACCATGTTTTAAGTTCTCTGTGGGGTTTGACACAAGAAAATTCTTCTAAAATATCCACATCTGTATCTAGAATTCTATAATTTTAATTATTTCACATACTCAATAAATAATATGTGTTTAAGAGCTTGGAAAATAATACTGTTTATACTAAAGGCTTTGCTGCCCAGACTATGGTTGTTCCTCTTATTATCTGTCCTCTGAAAAACAAACCCATCCAGAATGTCTTGTACAATTTAAACTCTGTTCTACATCATAGAAACAAGAGTTAAACTCATTGATGGCACTTTCCCCTCATGTGTGAAATGGAATTATAATGAGAAACTTATGCCAATATACATCTTTTAATTTATGAATAGCTATCTTTCAAAATGAGTTACTAACACTCCATATTTGTTGTATAATACTCATACCTGAAGATATCACTGCCTTTGTCATGTTTCCTCTTTGTGGAACAAGTTATAAATTAAATTGCCAGACAGTTTACAAAGAGGGGTAAATGACAGTTCTACGAAGTTGATTTATATTCTCAATAAAATATAAATCTGAGTAAGATCCCATTATAATAAACTCCACTGGACCTGTAATTTGCTTTTGCTTTAATTAAACTTTGTTGTGGATATATTGCTAGAAATCATACCCTTAGTCAGTGAAACCTAAATGGAAACAAAGCTGATATGTAATCACTGGGATGAATTGACAAGTATAAAAAAAAATTTGAACACAACTGGGAAAAAAAAGAGTGAATTCACCACACTGATACTTTTCTTCTCCAATAATTGCTGCCATGTGATTTATTCTTAATCCACACTTTAAGTCTTGTGTGAGATTTTATGCAGGAAAGATTGTTCTGATATACAAATCTGCATCTCATATTCTATAAGCTTTATAATTTAGCTACTAGTCAAAATTAGATATTTATAAATATATGCAAATATGTATTTACAACAGCTATTAGTATATGTTGATTTTCCATAGGATTTATTTTTATTTTAAACATAATTGACATTCAATTGCTAAATACATAAGAAAAATGTTCTACATCAATATGTTATGTGGTAATTTAACATCAAGTAATATAGCCTAAGAAAATAACTTACAACATGTAAAACAATATGTACATGAGTACTCCCATCTCAAAATTATCTACAAAAGGAAATAATATGAAATGAATATCCAACAATAAAGAAACAGTTTTAGGTTAATGACAGACAAACACAAAATGTAGCATTTGCAGTAATTATAATTATACTTATGAGTACTGTCAACCAGCATGCAGGAAAATTATGCAATAAACTAATGAGAAAACCTAGGGTGTGAAATTGTTCACTTAGAATAAAAAAGATCTCTATTAACAGACAGAGGTAATACAACAGGATTAATAATGTTAGTGTCATAGTTTTCCTTCATTTTTATTTGTAATCTGTTTAGCTTTTATGACAAAAATATAGCTTTCATTTCAGCAGAATACAATTAAAGCATTTTTTCTTTAACCTATACTTGTACTAACCTAAATCTCACCTGAAAGATTGGATTAATATAGCTTAACACATTAATAGAATTTCTTCACTTTGAATGAAATTTTTTCATAAGATTATTTTAAAAGATTTTAAAATTATACGTACATATTTGTAGACATTTTTACAATGTTTTTACTCATAGCCACAAATCATGGACTTTTCTTATAAAGTATATTAAGGACATTTTGTCAATATTAAACAAATCATGAGCAATATTATTCCTTACATGTTATAGAAAAAAATAAATGAAATGAGATTACATTGTTGAGGTCTTCTATATATTTTTTACAAAGTCAACATAACTATTATAACCTGACATATATTTTGAATATTTGAAAAAATTCATAAAATTATAATTTGCATTATCATTTCCCTATTTTTGTAAAAGACCTAATTTCAGTAAAATTCTCATCTTGCAAACAATTCCCTAGTGAGTTTGGATGTTTTTAATCCATGGCTTGATATTCCTGTGTGATTGAAATCATTAATTTTATTCTCAATAATAATAAAAGAATGCTAATAGAATGTCATAGTCTTTCTTTTTAGCTCTCATTCATTATAATCACTTTAGTATAGCTGCGGAGTGGAATTAATAACAATGGGTAATTTATTTTCATATAATTTAATCTTGTGCCACAGAGTTCTTTCCTCCCATAGAGCCTCATGACTAGCCAGAAGCCCTGGTCAGTGAAAATCCCCCCAGTCTTGCTTCATAATGCACTGGTGAAACCCCAAGGAAGGAAAAGAAGGGCAGTAAACCTTTCCTAGCACTGATTGCATATGTGTTTAGCAAATAATTTCATCCACTAGAATATTGACGGTTTTAACAAATATATTTTAAAATATTTTTATTATTTATTTATTTGAAAGAGAGAGAAAGAAAGGCATATAGAAAGAGAATGGGTGCACCAGGGCTTCTAGACAGTGCAAACACCAGACACATGTGCCACTTTGTGCACCTGTTTTATGTTGGTACTGGGAATCAAACCTGGATCCTTTAGCTTTGCTGGCAAGTGCCTTAACTGCTAAGCCATCTCTCTAGCCTTCAATTATATTTTGAATCACTACTAAAGATATCATAAAGAGATGATTTTCACTGTGACATTGTTTTATGGATGCAATAAATTGAAAATAGTTTAAATGACTATCATAATAAAATGGTACTAAAATTTATGGCATATCCTTACTATGGAATATTAAGTGTGCAATAGAAAAATGAATGAGTAGCTATAATCTATGGACCCAGAGAGATATCCATACAATGTAATGTTTTAAAAAGTAACCATCAGCTTGTTATGTTTTTAAGATTCCATGTTAATTAAAGTTTTTATTATAGGACATGCATTTTTAATAGTGGTACACCTGTAGGGTGAAATTTCAGAAGTAGAAAGGAAATACTGAATTTTAATATTTAGAATTTTCAACATAATTGGCTTATAGGCAATTTCTATTTTTTTAATTAGGTAACAATTTTTAATAGTTTATTTATTTATTCATATATTTATTCATGAGCAAGAGGCAGATAGAGAGAGAGAAAATGGGTGTCCAGGGCCTCTAGCCACTGCAAATGAATTCCAGACGCATGTGCCATCTTGTGCATAGGGCTTTATGTGGATACCAGGGGACCAAACCAGGTTCCTTAGACTTTGTAGTCAACAAGTGCCTTAACCACTGTACCATCTCTCCAGACCATTATCTAATATTTTTAAAGTAAAATATTGCTTTCTTTTAAAAAATATTTTATTTATTTTCAAGCAGAGAAATATAGAAAGAGAAATACAGGGAGAGAATTAGTGTGCCAGGGCCACCAGCCACTGCAGACAAACTCCAGAACCATGTGCTGGTTTGTGCATCTGGCTTTACTTGGGTACTGGGGAATTGAACCCAGGTCGTTAGGTTTTGCTTGCAAGTACTTTACCCACTTAGTCATCTCTCCAGCCCTAAATATTGCTTTCATATAATATAATAAATATTAATTCAAGATACTTTTAAAATATAGGAAGAAACAAAGTCATTTACATTTTTTTTTTTTTACTCATAGTATTGGACTCTCAAAATCAGAATCACACAGGAGATTGTCAACACACAGCTTACCTGTTCATACACTTCACATTTTGTTGCAGGATGGTTGAAGCAGAATCTGAGAATTCCTTTTTCTGAAAGGGTGAGGCTACTATTTAATATATTATACATATTTTATAATTATACTTTATCTACACTACATGTATTTCCCATGAAATGAAAATTCCTTGAAAATACTTTCATTTCTTAGTAATATTTTTTCAGAAGTCCAGACTAGAAAAACAGCTACCAGAGCCTAGGAAGGAGTAAGGGGACTGAGAGGTGGAGAGTAGATGGACCATGTGTGCAGGGGAAAGTTGATTAGGAGGAATAAATTTAACGTTTGGTAACACAACAGAATAGCTATGATTGACAATAATTAGTGAATATTTCAAAAAAAGCTAGTTGAGCACCCGCATTCATTGCACACTGCTTCTTTACTGCAAATACAACATGACCAGTCACCCTCTGGACCTACCAGCATGCCTTTCCCGTCATCGTGGACTGGTTCCTTTCAAGCTGTAAACCAGAATAAACTCTTCCTCCCTTCACTTGCTTCTTGCTGGGTATTTGATCACAGTAAGCAATACAATATCACATCCAATTTAACAAGTCAAAGAGAGAATTGTTTTTAATTTATGGATAAGGTTTTAAGATATTTACCTGGTTTACAAATCAGTAAGTATCAATATTAATTGTTTTATAGATAAAATCTATGACTTGTTTTAGGCCAGAGTTACAGACGGCAAGGAAAGAAAAAGAATTTACTTGGGATATGATAGAAAATGCATAAACATAAAATTTTTAAATCAATACATTTAGTAGGTAATTAAACAAATCTAAGCTGATTTTGATGTGTAAAATTATAGGGAAAGTTCTGAAATTTGAACAAATAGCACTATGACAAATAATTTTTTCTGAGAGTTTTGTGTCCCATCTGACTCATGACACTAACAGATTCTGATATTTTTCTCCATGTTTGGAGCTTCTTATAAACCTTAAGATCCATTTCTGTCTGCTCCATAGAAAAGGGAGAATGAACACATTTCAATAACATGTATTTGCAGCTATTTTAAAGGTAAGCTGGGGTATTGATCCCCAGTCTTCCATTAATATCTGGTAAGCTTAGAAAAATACAATTCCCTTGTATGATTCAGTTTCTTAATTGAAAAGTGAGAAAACAATTCTTATACCAGTGGATTCTGGTCAGTACTAAATAAAGTACCCCAGTTAATACATACTGCACATGGTCAGTGTTCAATAAATAATATTAATTACTCTCTTCCATCTACTAGCATTTGGCATAAATAGACATCCAGTGAATGCATGAGTGAATGAATTAATAACTGAGTGAGTAAATCCAGAATACAGGATTAGATGAAGAACTCTTAAGCAAAATCAAACAAAAGATTTGACCAATCTACTTCCAGGTCCTTGGCTAAGAAGACAAAGTATAAAATATTATTTCCCCTTAATTTTTTACAACACTTTCACCTGAAAAGTCTGTGCTCATGATTCTGTCATATGACAAACCAAAACCTCTCTTTTAAAAGTTGTTGGTAAAGATTTTTTGAAAGGGGGCCAAAGTATCTGAGAAGAGATCTCCATCAGAAATGCCACCATGTTTTTTACCAGTCTTTTCTGGATCTCCCAGGGTACTTTCTTTATGTCTTTTGATGTGAATTCTGGTATTTATCTGATAAGTGACAATTCAAAGATGACAGCACCAGCTGTCCACTTGTGCCTCTCCAGTGATTCATGCCCAGCAGATGGTACAGATAGCTTGGCACTGACGCATTGGATCAGTGTTGGTAGACAGGCCTTGCCAGGTGGCTAATGGTGTCTTTGAAGTTGTTCTTTCTAGCTACAGTGAATTGTAAGAACATAGACTTGGCCAAACATAAAGATAAGAAACAGCAGTTTGAAAGAAAATCTGGAATATAGGGCTTCATATCTTTCCTAGTGCCTGATATCACTTTCTTTTAGTGGCATCTTTTTTCAATGTTAAGTTGTCAGAACTTCTCACTTGAGACCATGTAATGCCTGGAATTAAAATAAACCCATTAATCTGTCTGAATGGCAGTGGAATGAACACAGGTGTGAGGTCAGTGCCCTTAGCTCCAATTTCAGTTCTACCTACAACTTTCTGAGTAATCTTGGACAAGATTTTAATGGACATTGAACTTTAGACTATGTAATTTTTTGATAAGGATAAACGATATTTTGCCAAGGTCACAAGGTGATTTTGAGAAACATTAAATAATGAATTCATAGGAGATATTTGAATAAGTATTATAAAATGTTATAAAGCAGGGTTAAGGATGTGGCTTAGTGGTAAAGCATTTGGTCTAGTGTAAGTGGTCCTGGGTTAAACCTTCACCAATGATCAGAGAAAGGTATAAAGCTGTAAGTGTTATAAATACCACACAAGTATAAATTCTTTAGTGATCATGGGTTATATTCTCACTTCTTTAAATGGCATGTGAGATCTAGGCCAAGTATGGAGAACAATATTTCATCAATTCCACAGTCCTAAAAAAAGTGTTGATTATATATATATATATATATATATATATATATAGTTTCTATGTATGTAGTTTCTATATATCTATATCTACATATAAGTAATATATGTAACATGTATGTATGTATGTATGTATGTGTATAGGTTTTTCTAGGTAGGGTCTCACTCTAGCCTAAGCTCACCTGTAATTCACTATGTAGTTTGAGGGTGGCCTCAAACTCACAGCACTCTTCCTACCTCTGCCTCCCAAGTGCTGGAATTAAAGGCATGCGCCACCATGCCTGGGTTCAATCTTTTTGTAATCTAAAAAAATTTTGCACAGTGTGCATGATTTTAGGAAATTAGATGCTATTTTTAAATGCTTCTGTTTTAGGTAATAAAAACAATTGAAATATCAAATCTTATATCCCTTACATCCTTTCCTAAATGATACTAGAATCTGTAATAAAAGTTAATTAATATAATCAAAGCTACTGAGATTAGAGATTTTTGAGCAACTCGTCTCTGCATCCTGAACTCTGGTAGAAATTTAGCTTGAAGTAGCCCAATCATTGCATCTAATATCCAATCAGAGTAACAATCCCTTTGTATTTTTCTGTACCAACCTATTTCTAATTTTACCTGGAATTCTGAGAATTCAAATTACTGAAAACATTTGTTTCATTTTTATTCCCTAGAATTATATTTCCCAGAAACATTTTAAAACGCTTTATAGAATTCAGTAATCATAATCTGCAGGATCAAACTATATAATAAAATGGGCCTGAGAGCTGGCTCAGTGGTTGAAGTGCTTGCAAGCAAAACCCAAGAACTTGAGTTTGATTCCCCAACATCCACATAAAGCCAAATGCACTAGGTGGCACATGTATCTGGAGTTCGTTTGCAGTAGCAGGAAGCCCTGGCACACCCATAATCACTCTCTCACTCTGCTTCTTTCTCTCTCTTTCTCTCTATCTCTAATTACTAAATAATTTTTTAAGGATGCTCAGAGATTTCCTTGCTAAAAAATTATTAAAAGCCTTGAATTAATGTTCCTTATGTTTATCAAAACAACTTTTTCAAACTACTTAATTTTGTTTCTTTTCCATTTTACTAAGAATAAACCAGAACATAAACAGAGGACATTAAATTCCAATGACTTTAGTAACCTTTAGATGATTATTTTGAATTAATTAAATTGATTCAAGATTTCACTTCACTATTTTCATTGCATGATACTTGTATCAAAATTATCAGTCAAAACTTAAGTAGCTAGTTTTTAATTCTGTAAACAAATTGAGTAGCCATACCAAGCTTATTGCTATTATTGTTATTGTTATTATTATTATTAGCTGGCCTGTAGAGATGGCTTAGTGGTTAAGGCTCTTGGCTGTGAACCCTAAGGACCGAGGTTTGATTCCCCAGTACCCACGTATATCCAGATGCACAGAAGTGAACCATGCATCTGAAGTTCGTTTGCAGAAGCTAGAGGCCCTAGTGTGTCCATTGCCTCTCTTTCTATGCTAAATAAATAAATAAATTTATTTATTTATTTATTTATTTATTTATTTATTTATTTAACAAAGGTTCCAGTATTGTATTCCCTCTCCCCTGGTCCTACTGACCTTGGGGTCTTTCCTCAGTGAGGTTTATAGTGTTCACTGTTGGGTAATTAAGGCCTCAGTCAAGTCTCTGGTGGGGGGGGGGGGTGCTGTGCCTCAGGCTATTTCTACCCTGTTGATCTAGGCTACACAGGGAACCCAAAGTTCATAAAACAGAAAAATCCCCTGGTGCTTCACCTCACCTCTCTTCATCAAAACAAAGGGTGCAAATGGTTCTGCTCAAAAGGAAATGAATGTTGTCTCAGCCTCTGAAAGAGCATGATGCCAGGTAAGTATTCGTTGTGTACTGTTCGTCACCCTCAGCAGTAACTGCTTGTTCCTATGATAAAGCAGCCAACAAGCGAAGGTGCCTTTCCCAGAGCCTGGAATACTTGTGTCAAGAATGTGAGTACTGAACACCTACTTCATGCCAGGGACTTTGCTAAGAATTTCTCAAATGAATTAATTTCTTAAATCTTAAAGAGTCTCTGTGATACATTTATTATTCATTCCATTTAGTAGCTAATAAATTCAGGGCTTGGAAGGTCTTGTTGCTTACTATTGCCAAATGTAGCCTGGATATGGTTCCAAAGCCTTTGCTCAGTGCGGAGCTTCTGCGTTGTGATGGCTGTGGTAAAGCAGGGCATTCTGACCTTAAGTTATCCTATATGCAAATAGTGCTGAAAGAATTCCAAAGGATTAAACCAAGAAAATTCTATTGGATGATTATAATCACCTGTTCTCTTGTTTGAGAGAATATAACTGTCATGAAAATTTGTAGCAGTCATATATAATATCACAAAATACATATTTAGAGGGTCTAAAACTTAAGAAAATTGATTTCTGACACAAAACTACTATTGTTTTTACCTCTGAAGATAATTTAGAAAGTCTCTGTTTTGTTGTTGTTTTTGTTGTTTGTTTGTTTGTTTTGTTCTTTACCTCTTTTGCCAGTTAGCAGTATGCCAGCTCATTTGAGTCAAAAGGCTTCAATGTTTCAATAACTAGTAGATAACCAATGGATATTGGTTCCTCCTAGACCTAACCATCAGGAAAAAAAAAATGTTTTAAAACGCCACTATCTGGAACATACCGACTCAATCCTTCCTTTCTTCAAATTCATGAAGCAGATTCATGTTTTATAAAAAGGACTTCATTTTTCCTCTCACATTTTCATTATGAATTTCTTGTGCCACAACTCGTTTACAAATATATCAATGTCAATTGGTAAGCCAAAATGAAAATATACGTCTTAAGCATCTTAAGATATGCGGAATATATATCCTCATTATTAAGTGTATCAAATCTTTAGCAAGAAAGGTTAAAAGTTTTATTTTATTGCAATAATTTAAAAATGAGTAACACCAAACTAGAAACTAAATTTGATGGGGTGTGGAATACTATTAGTCAGGTCATATGTGCTCTCCGAATCTTCTAGGACACAAGACATGTATCATTGAATTTCTTCAAGAATATGAAAACTGGGGGGCTGGAGAGATGGCTTAAGAGGTTAAGGTACTTGCCTGAAAACCCAAAGGACCCATATTTGATTCTCTATGACCAACGTAGCACAAGGTGTAACATGCATCTGTATTTCGTTTGCAGCAACTGGAGGCCCTGGCATGCCCATTCTCTCTCTCTCCCTCCTTCCTTCTCTCTCTCTCTCTTTCTTTTTCTCCCCCCTTATGTCTCTCAAATAAATAACCTTTAAAAAAAGAACATGAGCACTGGCCTAAAATTAAATCAACATAAGGCCCTCGGAATAATTAAAACAAATATTTCTCTATTGGGGATTTCATGTCCCTAAATGTCATACACTAATCCCTAGATTACCTTGATACAGGGAAAAAAGCAACAACAGAAACAGAAGGACGGGCTTTTTATTAATATGAAGGCCTTCTCTGAATGATCAAAGTGACATGAAGAAGGAGCCCTGTGTCACACACGATCTAAATCTCCACATTTCAAACAATACATTGTGGGATTTATGCACTAGAACTAAATGCATCTGATCTTGCTGAAGAATAGTAAAATCAAGTTATTTCAGATGCTGATATTTAATTACTGCATATGTTAGAGATTTTTAAATGTACTTGATGCTTTAAAATACAATGCTGCTATCATGTTATAATTAGGTCATACTTTTATTTGAATTTTCAAGATTGTAGTCTTATTTTCTACTTTCCATAAAAGCATGCTTCAGGCACTTTGTATCACCTTTAAATCATATAGCATCAGTAAATAATTCTTTCCTTCCTATCTTAAGTTCAGAACTGATTAAAAATTAAAGCACAGGAAGTAGAAGGAGATTTAACTAGCAGCTTTATTATGAATAGTAAGGCATATTAGAAAAAGTGGTATTAGTCCTGATATAAAGGCTTCTCACCACTGTGTCCCTGGAGCAGACAGATTCACATAGCCAGTGACATTCAGGTTTTCACACACTTCAGAGTAGATCTGAATATATGAGAACAAAAAACAAAGTGGAGGAAATGACCCCTAAAAATAGAAGAAAATGATTATGTTGACTCCTCAGAGAACTATAATTGGTGAGAAGTGAATGATATATCAGGGAAAGAGGTATGGTGCTAGGAGAACTTCTGTGTGGAGATTGAGGGCTAGTACAATGACCCCATCCCAAAAATTCTTATTGAAATTAAGAAAAAACTAAGTGAAGGTATATTGCTTCCAGTTGGGCAAAATTACTTCATCTTTTTTTTGCTTGTTCCATATATGTCATATGGCAAATAGTATATAAAATAATATGAATTCCATTTCTATAACATGTTTGCCTTTTCCCTCTTTCTGCAGCACATAATAAAGGCAAACAGCGCTGTCTTTTCTTTGGAGTGTCTTATCCCACATGAGCAATGCACAGATAGAACTTATAGATTATATATATAAATGTATATATATATATATACATGTATACATGAAGAGAGAGGTGGGAAAGAGACAGAAAGAAAGACATTTGGTCTTATCTTCATTTGCACCCCATAATAACAAAAGGAGTTACACTCCATGTCATAGATCAAAGCAAAATTAGTTACTATGAAATTTTGTCTCTCAAGTGCACTTGTTGCTTGCCCTCTTTACATTGCTTTATGCATCATGACATATAGCCTTGAAAACAGAAGGCAAGTTTCCATACCATTTGGTAACTGCAATTCCCTCTGTCTATTTTGCTATACGTTTTAATTGTACCCTCAATGTGAATAATTGGGCTCATATAATGATACCACAGAGGTTTGGGGTTTTTGCATTAGTAAAGGTCTAAACTAGTCATGATTTAATATTTGGAAGAAACTGAACCTACTTTTGAATAATCATTAATGTTATGGGAAGAGGGTTCTATTCTGTCAGTTTTACAAAATGCACAATAAGTTATATAATCTCTTTGATTGTAAAATATTTTAATAGATACAAAATGATTTTTAAATGATTATATGGTAGCATTAAATACTTATAAAATCACGATTTAATCATTGTTCATAGTTATCTAATCCATTGTAATTCAAACTGATGTTAAAAGAATGATGTAGCCTTGAATTTTAGTAGGAGCAATCAATGATATTTTGTTTAAAAGAATGTTTAAAAGGAATACAATTGGGGCTGGGGAAATAGCTTAGTGGTTAAGGCTTCTGCCTCTTCCTCTCCCTCTCTCTTAAATAAGTAAATAAATTAAATATTAAAAAAATAAAAGGAATACAGTTGATTCTATCATTTTCCTGTTTATCTCTGTTACTATTGCTTAAAACAAAATATTTTCAGCCTGTACCTATCCTCATCAATATTCTCTATTCACATGGAATTCTATGAGGTCTATAAGGTGGGATATTTAATTAATTAGTTAATACCTTGCTCTTAGTGAATAAGTATGTGTCCCGTCTCAATTCATAATAGTAAATTAGAGTCAGGCATGGTGACATATGCCTATAATTCTAGCACTAACTTAGAAAGTAGAGACAGGAGTATCATTACAAGTTCTGGTCAGCCTAGGCCACACACACAGTGAAATACTAGTTCAAAAGAAAGTAAGTTACATCCTGTCTATAGATGTCATTTTCATATCTGGATTTTTGTAACTTGAAAGAGGGTGGAGTAGAAAGCAATGGACCTAATTTTTGTTTATTCCCTAAACTGTTGCAAGTACTTGATTGTGTCTGTCAAAAAGTAATTATGCTAGACTTAGAACAACTTTGGTGAACCAGAAAATGGAGTTAAAAGAGAGTATATGAAATCCCTTTCTGAGAAAAAATGATTGAAAGTGGGGTGAGTAGATTTTCAAAGAGGAAAATAGTGATTACCAAAGGATCAATAAAAGGTGATCTCAGTGGGAAGCAGAATATCAATAATGTTAAACAATGTAGAATTTGACATCAGACAGAACCAGTCATGACTTTGAGATCTTATGACAATAGCTTACATGATGTGGGAAAATTTTCTTAATTTCACTAAATTTCAATTTCCTCAGCTAATATTTTCAGTAATAACAGCTTAATAAGTGTGATGAACAGAAATGCAACTATTTACCTGACATGCCAAAGATGTCAAAATTATGATAGTAGAAACATTCTCTGCTATTATTCTTATTTATATTGTGTTTTATCATGAATATAGAATTAACTTCTATTTATTTAAGTTCAGCAGCACAATTATGAATATCTAGCATTGCTTCTGAAATAAAGTATGAAGAAGGGAATGAGGAGCTGGAGAGATAGCTTAGTGGTTAAGGTGCTTACCTGTAAGGCCTAAGGACCCAGGTTCAATTCTCCAGCATTTGTAAGCCATATGCACAAGGTGGTGCATGCAGCTGGAGTGCATTTGCAGTGGCTAGAGGCCCTGACATGCCCATTCTCCTCTTTCTCTCCATGTCTTTATCTCTCTAAAATAAACAACTAATATATTTTTTAAAAAGAGAAGGGAATGAACAGGCTGGGGTGATGACTTAGCAATTAAAAGGCACGTGCTCCATATGCCTGAAAACATGAGTTTAATCATAAGCCTGATGCAAAATGGTACACCAATTACCTACAAAGTAGAGGGAGTCAGAGCCAAGAGCATCCTGAAGTTTGTGGACCAACTAGATTGGCATTGCTCCAAGGGGAAGGAAAAGAAAGAAAATAAGAAAGACACTGTTTCAAACAAGGTGGAAGGAGAGGACTAATACCTCAACATTGTCCTCTGACCTCCACTTAAGCACCATGGCAAATGCATGCCTATGATGGAGGAAGGGGAAGAAAAGAAAAGAATTAAAATTTAAAAAGAAGAGAATGACCTACCAAAGTGGAAATTCATGTCGAGTTCTGATATATAATCCTCCATTGTTTTCTACTAATGATACTCTGCTTTGCACTGATCTTACATGGTCATCTCGTAAAATAAGAGTATTTTATCTCCAATGTTGTCTAGAACTGCCTTTGCATGATAGTTTTTGAAAACTAGGAAAGGAAACTGGATTTTAGTCTAATTTCCATACATATGACACACTTCTTTATAGCCTGTGCTTACTAGGAGTTTCCCATCATCCTTTCTACCCTAGAAACTACCACTATTCTTCATACATATAAAGAAAGTTGAAACAACTATTAGCCAAAGTCACACAACAGCCTTTCCAATTTTTTTTTCTCATTTATATCATACCAGTTCTTTTCACATCATTCCCCCCTCTGTATTTGACTTATGTATTATTTGACTTGTATATGTAAATAATGCTCTTGTTCTTTTTTCTCTGAAATTTAACATAAAATAGCCCTTCACCTTCAGAGGTCTCTCATATTCAAAAGGAATAAGAAAAAAGCCCAGTGCACTCATTTGGTAGGACATTTTACTCCTCTTGTTTGCCTCTTTGTCAATTAAACTTCTGCCCAAGTATTAACCAGGACAGACGCTACTTAGCTTCTGAGATCAGACAAGATAGGACACATTCAGAGTGGATGGCTATAGACTCTTTGTCAATAGATCTCATGTCTGTTCTACAGTTATAGTCTTTCTTGAAAATTTTTGTGATGCAATAAAATGTTTACCCAGCCATATTCTTGCCATACTATATTTTAAATATTGTGTTTGCTAACACTTCCCCCCAAAATAAATATTAGTGATACCTTTCCTTCTTCAACCCCCATCTTTAGAGGTTCTATGCAGGAAATTGGATCTAAGACAGATGGACCAGTGGCCCCTACCCCAACAAAATAGCATGTAAAAACAACAGTTGGTGGCCATCACTCCAGCTGCCAGGATATAGGCTAACACTGCTTGGCTCTGCCAGTTCTTTTTCTAGAGTATATTTTTGCTTCTTTTCTTTCTTTAATTAAACTCTTGACTGCTTGCTCTACTCTTGTGTGCTGTCTGAGTTATTCTCCCTCTGGAACACAACAATGGAGATTGCTGCTGGGGTGAGAACCAGAGGAAACTAGAGACTTTCCCATGCAAGAGGAATTCTCCTTCAATGAAAAGATCATGAGATCTTTCATTCTAAAATCCAATCCATTAAAATCAAATAAAGTGAGAGAGCATGTACCTCAATACCAACTCAAGAAAGCAAAATGATGAGAATAGAATAAAACAGGTTCACTTCAATGGTCATCAAAGGTGTCTTTCCACTTCCCAACAGAAGAATGTTGCACAGGCAACATTCTGCTAAGAAATTATGCACATAGAAACAATGCTTGTTTGTACAATGCAAAAAGAAATTTTGGGCTAGGAAGATGACTCTGAAGTTTAAGGGGCTTGCTTGAAGTGCCTGATGGCCCAGGTTTTATTTCCCAGTACCCACATAAAGCCACATGCACACAGTGGCACGTGTCTTGAATTCATTTTCAGTGGCATGAGACTGTGGCACACACCCATACTTCTCTCTCTCTTTCTCTCTCTCTCTCTCTCTCTCTCTCTCTCTCTCTCTCTCTCTCTCTGTGTCCTCACAAATAAATAAAAATATTAAACAAAGAAAAGAAATGTAGTTGTATACTTTGCTGTTCACACATCCCACTGCAGAAGATCAATATTGGCTTTTGTGCAATGAATTTTCTGAAATTAATAAACATATCCTCTTGTATTCCGCATGAGAAAAAGCATTCTGTCAAAGGAAATACTTCACTTTCATCAAAAAGAGTTTGTTCAGTGCAAAAATTATCCCTCCACTTTCTTGACCACTGACAAAATCCATGGCAATCAGTTTCAAGCGATCTAAATAAGGATTCCCCAAAGAAACCTAGCATGTACACTATTAGTTTTCAGAATTGCATTTTGTTTCATAATTATGCTGTACAACAGTCCTTACACAATAGGTGTGAAAGGTAAACCATAAGCTAAATTTAGAGGTCAAAGTTTAAAATGTCTCAACATTTCTGTCCCATCTCTAGTTCCACAAATCACTTTCCTACAAATAATTATATCCATATGATCTTTGCAGAAAAACATGGGAGAGTGCCACATGTCTCTGCACAGAACAGATCCACAGTGCCAGGTATCTTTTATTTAAAATAAAAAAGACACACATTTAATAAATTTAATAAATAAATAAACTCTCTTCATAAATAAATATGAAGAGCTTGATAGGGATGTTTGCTATAATCATTTCACACTCAGTTTAAAAATTTACTAATGATTTAACTAACTGGTAAGTGGCTTTACAGTAATAACAACAACAACATAATACAACTTTCAAGTGAGCAAGTATTAAATTTTAGTGAAACCTCATAGGTGAAAAACTTTCTTTGTGACTTTGAAAAGATGAAGCATAAAGGTATAGGAACCAAGCCATTTTAGAAGCACAGTAAATGATACTCTTAAGGGGAAACATAATTATTTATTTAGGTGATTCCTAGAGACAAACACTGTGCCCAGCAAAGGCAGGATGGGATGGAAACGTTGTGAGCAGGATACATAATGCTCAGCAATGTCCCTTCCTGGAAAGCAATTTGGACTCAAACCAGACCAATGGTGATGGAAAATCATTATCACTGGATGGCTGGTTCTTTAGCTGTGTCTGATTATGGGTGTGAGAAAGGTATTTCAGGACTGGACTTGGTAGCTAATGTTTTCATCCCATTAGATGCTACTTAGTTCCTGCAGAGCTGCCAGAACAGTTTCTTCTCAGTTCAATCCCCTCAAGTGAGGATTAGATAATAAACTAGAATCCGACCATACATTTTATTTGAAATAAAAATCAAGTATCTAAAGAAAACAAAAATAGCATGATGTACATTATAATTTCAATTTTGCCCAGATAATGAAAAAAAATATTGCATAAGTGTAATATATAACAAGAGGAAAATATCTAAACTAAATTTGAGATTAATTCTTGGTTGAATCCCTGAGAAAGTATGATTAATGGGCTGGAGAGATGGCTTAGGGTTAAGGCATTTTCTGGCAAAGCCAAAAGGACCCAGGTTTGACTCCCCAGAACCCATGTTAGCCAGATGGACAAGGTGGCACATGCATCTGGAGTTCATTTGCAGTGGCTGGAGGCCCTGGCATGCCCATTCTCTCTCTCTCTCTCTCTTCCTTTCCTTCTTTCTCTCTGTTAAATAAATAAATAAATAAATAAATAAATAAATAAATAGATATAAAATATTTTTAAAAAGAAAGAATGATTACTGAATTTCCAGATACCCTGCACCAGAGAGTGCACAGCAGGCACAAAGTGAGTAGGCCAGATCCCCGTTCCCTGACTCCTCCCAGTTTCCTAGTCTCTTTAGGTCCCCCTGCACCTCGCTTGAGGAGGCCAGGTCCCTGTGTGGGAGCTGGGGAAACAGCCTTTTACTCTTGTATCCTGACTGGCCCTTGGGTAGTGACATCTTTATTCCCCTGAGTCACAGAGTGCACAGGCCACTGTAGGAGCAGGCCTCTTGACTCTGGCTCTCCCGTTTCCTGGTGCTTGGTTCCCCAACCTGTGATTTCACCTGTGCTAAAGAGTACCTACAAGTGGAGTGAATAGGCCAGAGCTCCCAGATCCCCAGGTAACTTTGATGTACCTGCAAACTCCACAATCTGCACATCTGTGGTTTTAACCCCATTGTACACCAGTAGACCAATCTGGTTTACATTTAAAACAGAGCACCCTCTGAAGGTTCTACAAGAACAAAAACTTGCTTCCTCCTCTATAGAATAAAGTGCCTCCCCAAGAAAGGTAGACCACAGTGCAAAAAAGCCAACAAAAGTCAGAAAAGTGAGATATCTCCACTAAGGCTGCCTACTCCCACAATGGAAGCGTCTTATGAAGTTTAGAGATATCTGTATGGCACACTGCAGGTTGGGCCTTAGCCAGGCCGCCTGCTAGGAGGAACCCAGAAGTGGCTTCTGTGGATATAGCATTCTGCACAGGCCTGGCATGACAACAGCTACAGCCCCATGCCCGTGAGCCACCTGCTGTGAGATGATCTGCCTGGAGACAGGCTGTCATGGGTCACAAGAAGGGATCCACCCCATACAAGTATTGGCCAGCCAAACCCTTAAAAACCCCTACATTTCCCTGAATAAATCAGTCTGTAGCAGCTCACCCTCTGCCTGCTTTCACCTGACTCCTGATGTCTGTGTCTTGACTCAGCTCCTCTCACCCCCTGCCCCTGCATCCCCTCCTGGGATAGCCCTAGGAGTGACACCAACATCTGGCACCTGAACAGGGACTCTCTGCCCCTCGGTGTTGGTGAGAGGCCCCCACCTTGATTGTTGGTGAGTAGGCCCCTCTCTGTTCTGTGTGCTGACAGTTGCCCAAGAGTGAGCAGGCAGCCCCCTTTTCCCTGACAGGAAGGCACACTTCACTGCACGGTCCCAAAGCCCATGCCAGCCCCTCCACTCTTGGTTCATCCTGGCGAAATTACATAAGGGTCTGACCCACGCGATTTTGAAACCAAGGCAAGGCCATTGGCTGAACTTCCACGGAGACACCATGTGGGCATACAACCTTGGAATAATGACCCACGGAAGTCCCCCACTAAGCACAAGGCAGTTGGGTCCTAAACATCCTGTCTGTATGTATCAGCTGGCCCAGGCAATAGGTGTGTGGTTTGCATGATTATCCTTTGGGCTATCGTTTTTGATCTGGGTTATCATTTTCTCACTCTCTTTTATTCAGGGTGTCACAGCCTAGCCCCCCCCCCAACACCACCATGCCTTAATGGGCAACCTCCCTCCTCATCAGAAGACTCCACAATTGCAGGATTTTAAGGTTCTTCTCCTGCAAGGTGGCTTAAAAGTGAAACAAAAGGACCTCCATGGGTTTGGGGATGAAACTACTGTCTTAGCCCCATGGATTAGTGCCAAGAACATCTGGGATACTTCCATGTGGTCCCTGGTTCTCCTCCTCATGAAGAAACACAAGGTTCATGATGGACACACACACCCTGCCCCATTCTTTCCTATGCTCCTTGCCATAATTGCCAGCCTTAAAGGCTCCTCCTTGTAGGAAATTGTTTCCACCCATAACAAAAGCTGTAAGGAGGAAGCAAAACTGGCTGTTCAAACCTCATCCCTCCCAGCCCCCTTTTATAATAACTTGGATGAGGAGGAAGACCAACCCTTCAATGATAAAAAACTGCCACCCCAACCACCACCCGTGGCAGCCATGCTCACACCTGCCTTCAATGGCTCTTTAACCTTGGAAGGACCTACACCTTTTACTCTCTTCCAGGGGCTTTCTCAACTGCTCCTTCCTTAGTTATATACTGAGCCCTTGCATGACTATTCATGCTGACCTCCATGTTATTGTTAGACAGGCACAAATTGGCTTTGCAGCTGTTTCTCCTGATGATAAATTTACATTTCTTTCTTCAACCCTTCCTCCTTCTTATCCTGGTGGGAATCCTAGTTATTCTTGCCATCATGCTTATCCTTTTCAGATGTCTCAGAGCTTTCTCAGTGCATCACCGCCATCTAAACAAACCAGGTTCTACTACAGGGAGCCATTTATGAATCGACAGGGGCAACCCCTCGTGAACCACCATATGATATCTTATCCATAATTTCCCATTTTTAAACATGTCCTACTCCACTCTTTCTCAGGTTATATAGTTGATTTTCACCTGGACCATTCGCACACCACAGAACCACCCCCACATGGCCCTCCCATTCTTCCTATGCAACAGCCACAACCCCTTGGGCCATCTCATCAAGATGGCAGGTACTCAATGACGGGTAAGACCCCATTAAATGGAGCAACCTAAGACAGGCACTGCCACATGAGGTGATCCCTTTGAGCCTGGGGTCAACAATGGCTTGGCAAAGAACCATGCCTCCCAGGGCCACCAATAATAAAAACAAAAAGGAGGCTATTATGGCACAGTGCATGTCAGGCCCTAGCCAGGCTGCCTGCTAGGAGGAATCAGGAAGTGGCTTCTGTGGACATGGCATTCTGCACAGGCATGGCATGACAACAGCTACAGCCCCATGCCCGTGAGCAACCTGCTGTGAGATGATCTGCCTGGAGACTGGCTGCCATGGGTCACAAGAAGGGAACCACCCTATACAACCAAATCCTGAAAAGCCACTATTTATTATTCCTTGAATAAATGAGTCTGCAGCAGCTCGCCCTCTGCCTGCTTTCACCCAACTCCCTGTGTTTGTGTCTTGGCTCTGTGCATCTCATCCCCTGCCCAACAGAGACCCTGCATCCACTCCTGGGTTGGCCCTAGGAGGGACGACAACAGATATCAACAGAAATTCACTCCCCAAATGAAAACACAACAACCAAGGAGACCCTGATCAAAAGAATTGCTGAACTGGAAGCAAATCATAAAAACTAGTAATCATATCAATGGAATTCAACAGAATTGTCTCTTAGAGAATTCAGCTTTTGACAGTGGGCTTAACTTGATTGAAGAAAACGTTAGAATTCTCAAAAGAGATATGAATGAGTTAAAGTGAGTTAAGAAATGCAAGATCTCAATAACCAATTGATTAAGCTTAATGAAGACTTGATCATTTGTAAGAATGAATTCCAGAAAGCATCAAGAAAATCAGAACTTGAATTAAAATTGTACCTCAAAAAAGAGATGTACATGATGCAAATTAAAACAACAGAAAACAAAAATCAAATAGAACTTATAAAAACCTCTCTAGAACCCCTCACTAACAGAGACAGGACCACTGACCTGGGTGGGAGACAAGACAGAAGAAATTGATTGGGAGCCAAAAATTTGCTAGGTTTAAAAAAATCAAGTGAACAGAACTGTGGGATACCCTGAACAACCAAATATCTGGATCATGGGTATAGCAGAAGGAAAGAAAATCTAGGCCAGAGACATAGATAACATATTCAACAAAATTATAGAAGAAATTTCCCAACTTCTTAAAAGAAAGACCCATCCAGATACAAGAAGCCCAACAGAACAGCAAACAGACAGGATCAAAGAAGAAACTCCCCAAGGCATAACCTAGTTAAAACTCTTAACAATAAAAATAAAGAGAGAGTGCTAAAAGCAGGAAGAGAAAAACAACTCACTACATACAAAGGAAATCCCATACACCAGATTTCTCAATGGAAACCCTGAAAGCCAGAAGGCCCTGAAATGGAACACTTCAAAGTCTAAAAACTATAGCTTCTAACCCAAGCAACTCTACCCAGAAAAAGTATCCCTCATAGTAGATGATGAACATGTTCTATGAAAAAAGTCAACTCTGTGATTATATGAACACAAAGCAAAACCTACAGAGAATACTTCAGGGAATACTCCACACAAAAAAGTCAAACAATCAATCTCAAGACCCAACAAGAAGAAGATCACAATAACCAAAAATCAATCAGGCACAAAAAAGTACAAAGCAGAAGGTATCATCAAATTCCATAAAGCACCTCATCATGGTAGGGATTAATTAAAACCTCACAGTAATAACTTTAAGTATTAATGTTATTAATGTTCTTAACTCACCCCTCAAAAGATACAAGTTATCAGGGTGGATCGAAAAATGGACCCTTCTATCTGCTATCTTCAAGAAACTCACCTCACAACTTAAGATAGACACATCCTCAGGGTGAAAGGATAGAAAATGATATTCCAAACAAATGGAAAGAAACAGGCATTGCTATGTTAATATCTAATAAAATAGACTTCAAACCAAAAGTAATCACAAAGGACAAGAAAAGGCCACTTCTTATCCATCAAGGGAATGATCAAACATTAGAACATCACAATAATAAATATATATGAGCCAAACAAAGGTGCACCACAGTTTATAATACAAGACCAACTTGACAACAAACAGAAATTAACACCAACACCATCATACTCAGAGACTTGAATACTCCACTATCATCAAGAGACAGATCATCCAAGCAGAAAATCAACAGGGAAATAATAGAGCTCAACAACACCATAGATTTAGTACAGTTAGTGCATATCTACAGAACTTTCCACCCCAATTCTACAGAATACACATTCTTCTCAGCAGCCCATGGAACCTTCTCCAAAATTGACCATATATTAGGCCATAAAGCTTATGGGACACAAGAATGCAGTCTGAAGGGGAAAATTCATGGCACTAAATGCCTTCATAACAAAGATGGAGAGATTCTGAATTAATACCCTAACTGTATACCTAAAGGCACTGGAAAAACAAGAATAATCCAACCCAAGAGCTCCAGACAGAAAGAAATAATCAAGATCACAGCAGAAATTAATGAACTGGAAACTCAGAACACAATTTTAAAAATTGATGAAACAAGGAGCTACTTCTAAAAAAATTAAACAAGATTGATAAACCCCTGGCCAATTTAATAAAGAGAAAGTTTCAAATTAGCAAAATTAAAAATGAAAATTAGAATTAAAATTGGAAGAATCATCAGGGCATGCTTCCAAAATCTCTACTCCAAAAAATTGGAGGATCTGGAAGAAATGCATGATTTCCTAGAGACATGTCACTACCAAAACTAAACTCAGAAGAGATTAATCTCCTAAACAAACCTATCACATCCATGGAGATTGAAAAGTTAATCAAAACCTCACCAAAAAAAAAAGACCAGGACCGTATGGGTTCTCAGCTGAATTCTATCAGTTCTTCATTGAGAAACTTAAATCAATTTTTCTCAAACTGAGTCACTTAATTGGAGACCAGAGAATCCTCCCCAACTCATTTTATGAAGTTAGCATCACCCTAATACCAAAACCAGACTAGGATTCAACCAGAAAAATAAAACTACAAGTCTATACCCCTGATGAATTTAGATGCAAAGATCCTAAACAAAATCCTTGCAAACTGAGTTCAACAACATAGCAAAACCATTATCCACTTTGATCAAGTAGGCTTCATCCCGCAGATGTAGGGATGGTTCAACATATGGAAACTGGTCAACATAAAACACCACGTAAATAAACTTAACCATAAAAAGCACATGATCATCTCAATTGATGCAGAGAGAACTTTTGACAAAATACAACACCACTTGATGATCAAAATGCTGGAAAGAATAGACATGGAGGGTTTATATCTCATCTCAATAAAGGCTATATATAAAGCACCCAAAGCCCAAATAATAATGAATGGGGAAACATTCAAGAAATTCCCATTGAGATTGGGAATAAGACAGGGGTGCCCACTCTTACCACTGCTCTTCAACATAGTACTGGAAGTACCAGCCCAAGAAATAAGACAGGAAAAGAAATAAAAGGGATTCAAACTGGAAAAGAAGAAGTCAAGTTAGCCCTATTTGAAGATGACATGATCCTATACATGAATGACCCAAAATTCCCCATCTCAAAACTTGTGAAGGTGAATAATTCCTTCAGTAAAGTGGCAAAATACAAAATCAATACACAAAAGTCAGTTGCCTTTCTATATGCAAAAGACAAATATACAGAGAAAGAAATCAGTGAGGTTGTCCCATTTTCAATAGCAACAAAAAATTAAATACTTTGGAATAACAGTAACCAAAGATGTGAAAGACCTATATAATGAAAACAGAAACACTCAAGAGACAAATCAAGGAGGACTTGAGAAGATTGGAAGAACTCCCATGCTCTTGGATAGGTAGAATTAATATTGTGAGAATGACAATTCTACCAAAAGCTTAATTTAACTTAAAATAGATTTAATGCAATATCAATAAAAATACCAGTATCACTCTTCACAGAGATTGAAAAAATTATCTCAAAATTCCTATGGAATGACAGCAGGCCTCAGATATCCAAACATATACTCAGCAACAAAAACAAACAAACAAACAAACAAACAACAACAATAACCAAAAAAAAAAAAAAAAAAAAAAAAAAAGCCTCTTCAGGTATCACCAGACTGGATCTAAAGCTATATTACAAAGCACTAGCAACAAAAATAACATGGTACTGGCATAAGAACAGAAACATCGACCAATGGAACAGAATTGAAGACTCGGACCTTAGGTTAAGTAATTACAGCCACATGATCTTTGATGAGGTGCCAATAGTGCAGGCTGGCAAAAAGACAGCATCTTCAACGAATGGTGTTGGACAAATTGGGTGAACGTATGTAGAAAAATTAAACTAGACTCAATCATCTCTCCATACACAAAAATCAAATCCAAAGGGATTAAAGACCTTAATATAAGACCTGAAACTGTTCTCCTACTGGAAAAAAAAAATGAGGCACTTTCCATGATATAGGAGTGGGGAAAGACTTCCTAAATAAAATCCCAATGGCCTAGGAAATTAAACAATCACTCAACCAATGGAATCTCATGAAGCTAAAAAGCTTTTGCACAGACAAACATACCATAAGCAGAGCCAATAGATTAGCCACTGAATGGGAGAAAATCTTTGCTATCTATACCACTGACAGGAGCCTAATATCTAGAATCTAAAAAGAACTTTAAAAAGTATACAATAAATAATCAAACACCCCACTCCAAAAGTGGGGCAGAGGACTGAATAGGGAGTTCTCAGAGGAAGAAATACAAATGACTAACACACACTTAAGAAAATGTTCAACATCCCTAACCATTAGGGAAATGCAAATTAAAACAACCATGAGATTCCATGTTACTCCAGGAAGGATGACAATCATTAAAAAAAATCTAACAACAAATGTTGGCATGGATGTGGGAAATGAGGAACCCTCATCCACTGTTGGTGGGAATGTAAACTTGTACACCCACTATGGAATCAATTTGGAAATTCCTGAAAAAGATGAACATAGAGCTACCAACAGAGCCAGCTATTCCCTTACTAGAAATTTATCCTAAACGCTCCATGCATCAATACAGGAATATTTGTTCAAGTGTGTTTGTAGTTGCTCTATTCATTATAACTAAGAACTGGAATAAATGCAGATGCCCATCATTGGATGAATGGATAAAAAAGCTGTGGTACATTTATACAAAGGAATTCTACTCAGCAGTAAGAAAAAAAATGATACACTGAAATTTGTAGGAAAATTGACAGACTTGGAACAGATCATACTCAGCAAACTCACACAATCACAGAAAGACAAATGCCACATGGCATCACTTATCTGTGGTTCCTAACCTGGATCTGCTGGAGTTGCTGTCATACCTGATAGGTACGTCAAGGCCTAGGCAATAGGATGGAAGGATTTGAGGGGAGGGGAGAAGAAGGGGAGTGGGGGAAAACAAACACAAAATTAAATCCAAAATGAGCTGATACCATAGAAACCTTTATCCTTGGAGATAGCCAAAAAGATATAGCCCTCAAAAGGAGTAAGGGGGGAGCACCTGAAAAGTAGGGCTCTGGTGAGGGAGGAATGAAGCCTAAGTTGAAAAGAAAAAAAAAATTCTGTCTCTGACCTGTAACTTCCAGTACCAGAGATTGGTTGCTACCCACATTGACCTGTTGATTGGAGAAACCTATGAGGTCCCCAAATTAAGACAGCTTTCTATCAAAGCACTTGATTACCTGGCTGAGGCAAAAGCTAACACCCTATTGCTGAAGATAGAATATGCTGCTGACACAGAGCACTGAGAGACTTCTCTGGAATTCAAAAGAAAGCCAGTCCCTAGCCAGTTAGCATGACATAATGCAAATGCAAGCACAATAGTGGCACACAGCCTCAGTTCATAATCAATAGCTTTCTGATTGGCTATGAGAATCACTCAGTATAAAGGAACCCATATCTGGAACTAGGACCCAGATAAGAATCCTGCAGAGACAAAGATTATGTTCTTCAGTGTCAAGCTCTCACTAGTCTTTGGCTAAGAGGGGTTACATACATCAAATTCTCTATAAATTAATAATGCTTATCCCATTTAAACTATGCTGACTTTTTTCTCCATTGGAGAATCTGTTCTTTTTCAGAAGGTAGAAAGACCAGAGGAGATATACTATCCCTCACACTTCAGCCACACCACAGCTGAATCCACAGAGGAATGGGGAGATGAGAAAGAGTGTGGTTTCCATGCTGAACCTGATAATCAGTGCAAGGGTGTAAGAGACAGACCCTGAGGATACTCAACACCTACCAAAGTAGAGATCCAGAGGCTCCTAAGAGCTCATCACTGAAGTGAATTTAAAGTTACCCACCATGGCTCAGGGAATTTTGTGGAAGAGGGGGTAGAAAGATTGTAAGAGCCACAGGTTTAGATATCATGCCCAGAGGTATTCCCTTCCAACCCAAAATAACTGAGTACTGCTCCCACAATGCATAAACTACAACCCCATGGGGAATACTTGCAACCCTACTGAGGAGCGTGCCCAACAGAATGGGGGCAGGGCCAAGGGGGTACCAACACATGATGTATCCATATGAAACATCTTGTTAATAATAATAATAATAAAATAAAATAAAATAAATTATCATTATGCCAGTCACCATGCTGTGTAATAAGTCCCTGTTATCTATTAATTAAAAAAAAAGAAAGGAGCCAGGCATGGTGGCACATGTCTTTAATCCCAGCACTCGGGAGGCAGAGAGGATTGCTGAGAGTTCAAGGACACTCTGAGACTACATAGTGAATTCCAGGTCAGCCTGACCTAGAGTGAGACCCTACCTTGGAAAACCAAAAAAAAAAGAAGGAAAGAATGATTACGATTCACTAACTTTTGCTAACTTTATTTAGGCTAAAAGAAAAATTGGTATCTTTATGGTATTATTCTCAGTTAAATTCTTAATAATATAAAGTTTTAAAAAGAAATCACCTTGCATTAATCAAGGCATTTCCACTCAACAATAATATCTTTGTGTATTCTATAATAATCTGAAATGGAGAATTTACCTTAAAGTAGTTAATAGAAAATGTAATATCTTTAAAATAACTGATTTAGAATTTCAGGCTTATATCAAAGAAATCTTGGGGAAATAGATTCTAAACTTACTTCCTACTTATGGTCAGTTTTATTAAGCAATTCATAAACAGAAGTCTCAATATAGTTACATAATATCTTGTTTCTGAATATCAGCTCTCATACTGTATGACTCCTAAAATAATTTAGTAAGAAATACCAACTTAACTTTTTTATTATTTATTTTTTGTTAATGAGAGAAAGAAAGTGAGAGAGAGAGTGTGATTTGGCATGCCTTGGCCCGCAGCCACTGCAATTGCACTCCAGAAGCTGTGACATCTTGTGAGCATGCATGACCTTGTTCTCATGTGTCACCTTGTGCAGCTGGCTTACGTGGGTTCTGGGAGGCCAAACCTGGTCATTAGGCTTCACAGGCAAGCTCTTAACCACTAAGTCACCTCTCCAGCCCCAATTTAAATTTTAATAGTATTGTGAAATTTTTCAAATATCCAAAGTTAACAAAATCAACTTAAAAAAAGAAAAAGCAAGTATTCAAGAGTATCTGTATTCCCAGGAGGGTTGCAGATTTAAACTGTTTGACTGTTTTCCAAGATCATTTGTTTGAAAGATTCTCCTACTTAGAGATAAGACACAACACTTTGACATTGGCACAGAGTTTAGGAAATATTCTAGAAGCAGCAGAATTTATAAGTTACAATGGTTACAGCTAAGAGCTTTAAATTAAAAATGAAGCAGAATTATAGATCCACCCACAGGCTGTGTGACGCTGAGTCCCAATGTTATGACTGGCAATTGAGATTAAAATGGTGTCTTTTATGCTTGCTGAAAGATTAAGTAATGCTTACCTTGGCACTTACATATAGTAAGTATCTAAGAAAGGTTATCAATTATAATTATAATTAATATTGAAATTATACATTTTTGTTTCTAGAAATAAAACTAATTCAATTCTCTGAGTCACTGTCTCACTTTAATCATTTGAAATTCAGGATAATATATTTTCTTTTAAATGAACTATTGAATTGACCTGAAAGCTAACAATCTTTTAAAGCCCCCAAACAAAGTTAAAGCATGCCTGTTTATGCTGACATGTAAATGTAAATAATTAAGAATATCAACTTTTACTTACCCAAGGGTTTTTACTAAATCAAAGAGACACAGTTATTTTAATTGATAAGAGACAAAGACCAGCATCTCATGGCATGGGGATTTAAGATGCGAGATTATCCAGACAGCTGGAAACTGCTTACTGGAACATTATTCTTGCTTCTATTTTGGGTTCCAAACTATAATTTCTATAAATATTCAAAATCCTCTAAAGGAAATTTGAATTTATATAATTTGTTTTTATGTTTTTTGTGGTAATTGGAGAAGCAAGTGTATCTTTTCTGTACAAAATCATTTGTGACACAAAACCTAAAGTAATTCCCATAGATAAAGTTCTAAGTATTGGGCTGAAGAGGTGGGTCAGCATTAAGGTACTTGCCTCTAATGCCTAATGGCATAGGTTCAGCTCCCCAGTATCCACATAAAGCCAGATTCACAAAGTGGTGCATGCATCTGAAGTTTGTTTTCATTGGCTAGCAGCCCTGGCACACCCATATTCTCATTCTCTCTCCCTCCCTCCCTCCCTCTCTCCTTGCAAATAAATAGATAAGATATTTAAGTTCTAAGTATAAACAATTCAAAATCAAAAATCACAAAACATAAAAGGAAATAAGGCTGTTAAGCAACAAAAACTAACTGTTAGAAACAAACTCATAATATGTATAAAGAAACAAAAATCGTTTTATAATTTGCAACTAAATCACTATAAAAATGAACACATAGGTTTGAAAGGGAAACAAATCCTAGGCATAGATACTATACTAACTAGAGTTTAAAAGTAAAATTTAAGGTAAATTGTGAACTAGGCTAGACATGGTCCAAAATTCAATCTAGACAAAGATGGAAAGCAGGGAAATGATTAAGGGATAGGAAGTAAAAGCAGATGGTTCAGGAGATGGTGTAAAAACACAGAAATAAGTAGTCATTGGAAAAAATAACAGTTGAGAATGCTCTGGAGTTTTAAAAATCCTCAGTTCTTAGACAATCAAGGAATAGTAAAAGATTAGATAGACCTGAAACACGATATAACATAATAAAAGTGTACTACCTCATTAATGGGGATAAACAAAAGAAGAAATTCACGAATTAATACATTCAATATTACTTTATTTATATGATTTTTAAAGGCATAATAGTATGTCTTACAGGTTGTACAACTTTATATAGTTACATTAAAAAGAGAGGGGATAAGTAACTTATTTGATGATTTACACATAATAAAATGGGGTATTAAGGCTCAGAGTCACTTGGGGGTGTCCCAAGTGCTAATAATTTTCTCTTAGTCCATGGGAAAATGGATTTATTTACTCTTTGAGTATAGGTACCTCTTGTATACATCTGTGATGGTTTGAATGGATGTCCCCAATATATTCAGTGTTTTATTACCATTTGTAATTTAGATCTGCAGCTGCCTGAGTGGAGGAGGTGTCACTGGGCAGATCTTACGCTCACATGTGGTGGCAGATTTGAAATTCAAATCTAAAGATATACCCGGAGATCCTGAAGTGTGCTGTGTGGTGTGGCTCTCTCTCTCTCTCTCTCTCATCCTTCTAGAAGGGATCAACTTCTTCTGCCATTACAGAACTTCCTCTGGATCTGTAAGCTTCATAAAATCCCTTCCTCTATAACTGTGCCTGTTCTGGAAGTTCATCTCAGTGAGCTGAGGCTGTCTACTGCAACATCTTATGTTTTCTATTCTATCAAAGCCCTTATGATATAAAATAATTCACTAACTTGAGATAGAAACATGATTTCTTTGCTTTCACATTTACAACAGTTGTTTTACTTATCAGTGGCCTGATTAGCAAGAAAATTATTTCCTCTCTCAAACACTACATCCCTTACAAACTGCCCCAGATATCACATTTTTTCACACAAAAACAACAACAAAAAAGATACTATGAGTCCTGAAAGTTATGTATCACCTTTTAATTGCTTTTCAGAATTAGATAGTGTGGTTTGAATGTGAGATGCTTCCCATAGCTTCATGTGTTTGTGCTTAATCTTCATATTCAATTCCCAGCTGGTAGATCCTTGGGAAGTAGAGCTTTGTTGAAAGAGGTGTGTCCCTGTGGCAGATCTTGAGGTTTTAACCTAGCCCTACTGGGTGAGTTTATCTAGCTAGCTCACTCTTGCTGCTCCCTCCTTGCAGGTAATATGTGACAAGAGGTGATGCCCAGCTATTGTCTAGTGCTGCGTTTGCTCTACCATGATGAAATTTTCCCCAGACTGTAAGCTAAAATAAACCCTTTCTTCTAATCAGCTGCTTTTGGTAGGGTATTTTGTCCCAGCACGCAGAAGGTAACTGCTACAGACAGAAATCTTAAAAGAGGAATGTAAACAATGGGTAATAATGGGTTCAACTTGCTCCAAACAAATAATTCATGTTCCACACATCTTTTCTTATCAATAGCAATTTCTGAGATAAGGCTGGGGAAGCAGCAGAAGGAGGAAAGAAAGAGAACTGAAGAATTTAATTGAGTGACATAAAACAATTAAGCTCTTGATTGTAATGTTGAGAATAGCAAAACCATTCCTTCATACTAATGACACCTAAATTCATACTTCCTATAACAGGAAACAAGTCCTGGTAACATAGAGATTGATGTATTTACACTGTGTTTCCTATTTTTTTCATGCAGGGCAATGTGTCTCATCTGAGGGAAGGCCACTTGCACAGGGCTCCTGGGGTCTGTTCATCATACACAGAGTAAGTTACAGGATTGGGACTTTCCAAGAGAAAGTGTCAGAATAAAAATAAAGGGAAAATAAGAGAATGACATTTTTGAAATGCTTATTAGATTCAGCATAAAAGATGTATTGCAAAGCCTGCATTATAGAGGTTTTATTCATAATCCCAGTATGAAAAATGTTAAGCATGACTACACAAAACTGATAAGGCACTGATTTATGTGTAGGCTAGGGAAGACAACAAGTTTTTGGTTAGACTAGTCTATCATGCATTATAAAATGGTTTTTCCATTTTACTGTCTGGTTCAATGAATCTTTCTGTCTATTAACCTATAAATTGCTAGTTCAAGCTACATACTATGATTTCCTCATTGAACTAAAGTCTCTGGGAGAGTCTCCTGACATGAAGCAAAATCCTATATCAAGCACACATTTTTCTGTCCTCTACAGACCCAAAAGAAGATTTCAATGTATTTACTTACCAAAACACACTAGAGACATTTCCATGGATGTTGAAAGCAGTTATAACCTCCATAAGAACCCAAAGTCTTTAAAAATCTTTTAACTGTTTTACATATTGCAAACTAGTCACTAGTATAATAATGACAAATTGAAAGGAGAATGAATAAATTAAATGTTAAAAATAAAACATCTAGAAAAACTCATTTTGGGGATGGAGAGATGCTTAGCAGTTAAAACACTTGCCTGCAAAGCCAAAGAACCCAGTTTCAATTCCACAGGACTTAGGTAAGCCAAATACACAAGGTGGCACATCTGTCTGGGGTTTATTTGTTGCTGCGGGAGGCCCTGGTGTGCCCATTCTCATTCTCTCTCACTCTCTCTCTGTATAACCTCTCTCTATCTGCCTCTCTCTCCCTCAACTGAATAAATAAATAAAACTAAAAAAATGAAAAATCATTGTTATCATTATGAATAGTGGTTCAATTTATGGAGTTACCAAAGACAACAAAGCATAGTCATTGAAAATAATATGTAAATGATGAAGGCAAATGAGAACTAATGTATTATAATATGCAAAATTCTAAACTCAGGCTTTGATGTCAGACATGAGAGGCACCATGCCTCAGAGGCCAATATGAGGAAAGAAAAGCCAGTACTTCACAGTTATAGTAGCAAGGTACAGGGAAGAGTAAACAGATTAGAGAGAGGCAAGAAGCACTAAGCCCAGCCTGGTTTCAGGGATGTTGACTTACTTAAGAAATAAAACATTCCTATTGAATTGTCTTGCAAAATTTCCAGTAGCATTAATCATGCAATAACTTACAATTATTGTAATACCACTCAGAAAACAAGGTACTTTGAGCCAAAGCTCTCCAAAGCAAGAAGTAACTGATTATTAATAAAATCATACCTGTAAGTCTTGACAATTTAATTTATATTTAATATGTTATTTATTATTTATTTGCCAGCAGAAAGAGAGATGGAGGGAGAGAGAGAAAGAGAAAGGAAGAAAAAATGGATACAGCAGGACCTCTTTCTCCTGCAAACAAACCCTAGATACATGCCTATGTTGTGCGTTTGGCTTTACATGGGTATAGCAGAATTGAACCCAAGCCATCAGGCTTTTAAGCAAGCACTTTAACCACTGAGAAATCTCTACAGCTCCTGCAACTTGACAATTTTAAAATCATTAGCCTCAATATTTAGAACTGTGTGTGTAAATACTTAAAGATTCAAACTGGCCAATAGCAAAAATAATCTTAATTTGAGAAGCTACCTGAAATAAATTGAAAAACTGAAAACAATAAAAGTCTACAAATGAATGTGAAGTAGATAATGAAATAGGAAAGCTAGAGTGGGAAGTAGAGTTAGTGAGTTAGAAGATATATATAAATAGTTTACCCAGAGGGAACAAAAAATGAAAAAATAAAAATGTGAAAGAGAGGTCTAGAGAGATGGCTTAGTGGTTAAGGCACCTGCCCCCTAAGCCTAAGAATGTCAGCTCCAATCTCCAGGTCCCACATTTAGCCAGATGCAAAGTAATGCACGGGTGCAATGCTGCACTTGCCCACAAGGGGGTGCACACATCTGGAGTTTGTTCACAGCAACTGAGAGGCAGCTGACATGCCCATTCTCTATTTTTCTTTCTGTCTCCCTCTCTGTGTGGCACAATGCAAGTCTGGCCCTAGCCAGACTGCATGCTAAAAGAAACCAGGCCACACCCCTCAGGTTTTCTCACTAGGATGGCAAGTAGTCAATGACAGGTAAGACCCCATGAAATGGGGCAACCTAAGACAGGCACCATCACATGTGATGATCCCTTGGGGCCTGGGTTCAACAATGGTTTGGCAAAAGAACCATGCCTCCCAGGGTTGCCAATAATAAAAACAAAAAGGAGGATATGTATGACACAATGCAGGTCTGGCCCTAGCCAGACTGCATGTCAGAAGAAACCAGGAAGTGGCTTCTGTGAACATGACATCCTGTGCAGGCCTGGTGTGACAACAGCTACAGTCCCATGCTCACAAGAAACCTGGTACAAGATGATCTGCCCAGAGACAGGCTGTCATTGGTCACAAGAAGGGGACCACCTCATACAATGATTGGCCAGCCAAACCCCTTAAAACACCCTACACTTCCTTGAATAAATGAGCTTGCAGCAGCTTGCCCTCTGCTGCTTCCACCCAACTCCCGGACTCTATGTCGTGACTACACTCCTCTCACCCCCAACTCGGCAGAGACCCTCCCATCCCTCCTGGTCTGGCCCTAGGGGGGACCCCAACATCTGGCACCTGAACAGGGACCCTCTTCCCCCTTGGAATTGGTGAGATGCCCCTTCCTTGATCATCAGTGAGCAGCCCCCCCTTGGCGTCGGCAAAACACCCCCTTCTTGATTGTCAGTGAGTAAGCCCCTTTGATGTTCTGTGTGCTGACTGCTGCCCGAGGGTGAATGGGCAGCCCCTCCTTCCCCCTTTTCCTTTTGTTCATCCTTTTCCCCAGCAGGAAGTCACACATTGCTGAATGGTCCCAGAGAAATCACATAACAGTCTGACCCACCCAATTTCGGAACCAAGGTGAGGCCTTTGGCTGAGCTTCTCCAGAGACACCGTGTGGGCATACGGCCATGGAGTAATGACCCACAGAAGTGCCCCACTAAGCACAAGACAAGTGGGTCCTAAACATTCTATCAGTATGTCTCAGCTGGCCCCAGCATTAGGAGTTGTGGTTTGCATGATTATTCTTTGGGCTATCATTTTTGATCTGGGTTATTATTTTCTCAGTCTCCTTGATTCAGTAATGTCCCAGCCTAGCCCCTCCCTCAAATACCACCACCCCCTAATGGGCAGCCTCCCTCCCCACCAGAGGATGCCACAATTACAGGCTCTTAAGGCCCTCCTTCTACAACATGGCTTAAAAGTGAAACAAAAGGACCTCCATGGCTTTTGGGATGAAACTCTTATTTTAGCCCCATGGATTAGTCCTATCCTACTTTCCATAATTGTCAGCCTTAAAGGATCCTCCATAGGAAGTCATTTCTGCCCATAAAGAAAGCTGTAAGGAGGAACAAAAACTAGATCTTCGAAGCTTGTCCCTCCCAGCCCAACCCTTCAATGATAAGAGACTGCCACCCAAACCATTGCCTGTGCTTACAACCACCCCACTCCCTCTTTACCATTGGAAGGACCTCTGCCCACTCAGTCCTGGGCACACCCAGGCATCTGCCAGTTCGCTGACATGCCCCATTGCCCAACCCTTCACCACCTTCCCCAGTAACATAGGGCCGGATGCAACAGCCAGGCCCTGGTACCCCACCCCCCTCTCTGATCTGGCTCTCATCCACAAGGTGGCCCAGGAATCTGGCATTGACTCCTACTTTGAACAGGTCCTTTTACTATGGGCCATCCACCTTCAGACTTATTGAGCACATTCACTCACACACTGGTCTGCCTGGCTTTATTGCTAATGGGAATTCGCAGGTAGACAAGTTTATTGCTGTCTCATCCTTGCCACCTTTAGAACAAGCTAGACATTTACACCAAAGATTCCATCTATACCCCACTAACCTAAAAGCCCCATACCCTGATCTCTCGCTTAGCCAATGCAAACATTTATCCCATACCTGTAAGGCATGTACCCCCCTAACCCCCTTGGGCCCCCTACAGCCTCAAGGAGTCAATCCTAGAGGCCTTATCCCAAATTCTATCTGGCAGATGGATGTTACCCACATACCTTCCTTTGATAACCTCAAATATGTCCATGTCATTGTGGACACTTACTCTAAGCTTACTTTTGCTGTTGCTCTATCAGGGGAGAAAGCGTCCCATGTCATTAAGGCGACAAAACTGCCATGTTGATCATGGGCGTACCCTGCTCAATTAAAACTGACAATGGCCCTGCATACACATCTGCAAAATTCACATCCTCCATGGAATCTTGGGGAATAAAACACTCCCTGGGGATCCCCTACAAGCCACAAGGACAAGCCATCATGGAGAGAACTAACTGGATCCTAAAGGAACTAATTATAAAACAAAACTCCACTATGTCACCCAAGGATCCCCACTTGGCCCTGGTGGAAGCTCTCTTCACCCACAACTTTCTAATCTTTTATGAGGCAGGACTCTCCCCAACCTACAAACATTGGAGAACCCAACCAACCACAATGCCCTTACCCTTAGTCCGCTGGAAGGATCCTCTTACTAATATCTGGAAGGGACCCCACCCTCTTTTAACACAGGGCTGAGGTTATGCTTGTGTCTTTCCAGAAACTTCACAGATCCTGATCTGGATCCCTTCCAGAAACATCTGTCCAGCCACTGACTCGGAGATCAACCTTGATGAAGAGGATTATGCCAAACTCCTCAGGCCAGATATGGGACTGTAAACTTATTCCCCCCTTTTCTTCTTTTATCTCCTTTTTTCCCACTACCACTTCCCGGAAACCATTTTGGACAATTCTTAGGCCATACTTGTTTGGTGCAGTGGGCCTAGATTCTCATGCTTTGCCTAGGCTTTATTTTAGCCACTCTATTTCACTGTATTCCTCCCCCTTAAAGCATGTACTTCTCCTGAGCCACACCTTTGCCGTTTTTGCTTATCAGTGCCTCTTATGGTAATGTTACCCTCCAACCAGCCATAAATTCCTTTGCAACTCCTTTAATTACATTGATCTGCTACCATTAAGGACACTCAATGCTACTAATTATGATGCTAAGGGTGAGCTCATGACAGTCACCCAGCAACCTGTCCTACTCTAGTCTTTTTCAGGTTCTATAGTTAATTCTTGCTCACTGGGACCAGTTGCATGCCACAGAGCCACTACCACTTGGCCCTCCCATGCCTCCTAGGTGACAACCACACCCCTCGGGTTGTCTCACCAGGATGGCAGGTAGTCAATGATGGGTAAGACCCCATGAGATGGGTAAACCTAAGACAGGAACTGTCACATGCTATGATCCCTTGGGGACTGGGGTCAACAATGGCTTGGCAAAGAACCATGCCTCCCAGGGTCACTAATAATAAAAACAAAAAGGAGGATATGTACGGCACAATGCAGGTCTGGCCCTAGCCAGACCACATGTTAGAAGAAACCAGGAAGTGGCTTCTGTGAAGATGGTGAAGATGGCGTCCTGTGCAGGCCTGGTGTGACTACAACTAAAGTCCCATGCCCGTGAGAAACCTGATATGAGATGATCTGCCCAGAGACAGTCTGTCATTGGTCACAAGAAGGGGAGCACCCCATACAATGATTGGCCAGCCAAACCCCTTAAAAACCCCTACACTTCCTTGAATAAATGAGTTTGTGGCAGCATGCCCTCTGCTGCTTCCACCCAACTCCTGGAGTCTATGTTGTGACTCCACACCTCTCACCCCCAACTTGGCAGAGACCCTGCCATCCCTCCTGGGCTGGCCCTAGGGGGAACCCACAACACTCTCCCTCTCTGTCTGTCTCTCTCTGTGTCTCTATCCAAAAAAATGTGAAAGATATTAGTTGCACAGAAGTATTGATTTTCGTTGTTGGAATTCCAACAGGCAAATGTTCTACTTCAAAGGGTTATTAATGGGCATTCTCTGCAAGATCAAGATGTTATTGTTAAATATACATGGAGAACCATGAAAATAAACTGCTTTGGAATATAGAATGAGTCTCTTCCAGACCAGCCAAAAAGGGAGTATTAGAATAAAAGGGGAAGATACATTCAGATCAGTCAAAAAAAAAAAAAAGAAAGAAAGAAAGAAAGAAAAGAAAAGAAAAGAAAACCAAAAAACGTAGAAGAAAACCAAAAATTTAGATAAAAACAAGACACCTTACAACAAACTCTGGCCTCCACACCCTCACATATGTATAAACACATATGAACATGCATACACACATGCACATTCACCACACCACACACACATACATACACACATGCAAAAATCAGACAAAAATGTTTTGAATTTTCAAGTATAACATTTTATTTTAAGGTATAAATCACTGGGGATTTAAAGCAAATTTACATCAATTTAAAGTCATTATGCAGCATTATATGATCATGGTAAATCAAAGATAGTATATTTTATTAACTCAGGGCAGTTGTTTGTTTTTGCCACTACTTTTGTGTTTGTACTAATTTTTAAAATCTATGGAAAATACGTTTATGTGGTTTCAAAATCAAACCATCAAAATTTAGTGTATTTGGATCAATTTAACTTTTGTTTTTTCAACTTTTAGGAAATGTTCTCTCTCAGGACTTAATATATACCATAAATATACACAGATGCAATCAGAGAAAAGTAACAAAAATATGGTATAAACAGTCTCTATACCTTACTACTTTATTCTTCATTCTGTCACAATAGAATAAAACTTTATTACATGAATATGATGGTTTTTATGTAATTTCAATCAAAATATCCTACAATGTGTTTTCCTGTTAATACCTTTTGGATTTTTTATATATCTATCAGAGGAATTTCTGGGTCAAAAAAATAAAGACATGCATAATTTTACTATAAATTGAAAAGCTTCTCATCATATCAGCTATGTCATCTTGTATCCCTATCAGCAGCATATGGGTGCACCTGCTCCCCTCAGGCTTGACCAGAAAATGTGTTGTTGAATTAGAACTCTTGTCAATCTAATAGAAAGGAAATTTTGTTTTAATAACAATTTGCATTTTACTTATTTGGAACAAAAAATTGAGAAACTTTTCATATAGTGTCAGGGACATTTGCCTCTTATTTTCTGTTTATTGTTCATTTTTCTCTGAAGTCGTAATTTCCCTTTGCTACTTTTTAGAATTGCTGCATCATCTTAACTACTTATAAAATGCATTACAAGTATCTTTTAGGGTTATCATTTGTGTTTGACTTTGCCATTATCAAAATCAGGAAACAGTACAGGAAGGACAGGCATATTTGACCCTTTAAAGCTATTGAATGGTGCAAGTATAAACAAAGTTTGGTAATGGCAAAGAAGTTTTCTCTCTACACAGGATATTGAGGAACAGACTCAACTTTCCAACTAGGATGTGGACTCTTTTTTTTTTTTTTTTTACATTTTGATTCATTTGCAACTTGTCTTGAGTATGACATGACAAGAAGGTGTATTTTATCTTCTTATAAATATTTACCCTTTAAACTACTTTATTCATCTATAAGTAGCTTGTGACAACTGGAGATAGTTAAAGTATACAACACAATGAGCTTGGGAGTAATTATATTCCTATTTAACCATCCCACCATCAAGGACATAACATATCCTTGCTCTTTCAGTGTTCTCCTATGTCCTTCATTTGTCCTCTCTTTACCTGGAAATGCATAGCTTTCAGTTATACTATTTTAATCAGTATGTGTTTTAGTCAGATACAGCTAGCTCATCCCCAAACCACAACTCTTTCTATCTGCATATACTTTCTTCTTAGTTTTCCTTAGTAAAATGAATAGTCATTGTTTATCAGTAAGGGAAAATAATCATAATTCCATTGATAAAGATTTAAACATATTTATTAACTTAGAAATATTAACAACTATATAATAATTCTCTCTGTAAAGGAAAATGATATATGAACACTCAACATGCAAACTAGAAGATGGAATGAAATAGAAGTTGTATAATTATGATAATAAATACATAAATGTAACACTAAAAAACCTTAAAGGCTGTATGAATTAAGCTGTAAAATGCTCCTGAGGGACACAAATGTAGCTAGAACAAAAGGAGGATGTACTACATTTTTATACATCATTGCTGGCAAACTTGTTTACTTTTTAAAAAAAAAAATTATTGACAACTTCCATAACTGTAGACAATAAACCATGATAATTCCAGCCCCTCCCCACTTTCTCCTTAATAAATCCACTCTCCAACATATCCCCTCCCCCTCTCAACTAATCTATCCTTTATTTTGATGTCATTTCCCTATTTGGGGGAACTTTTCTTCTATGATTTTGTTGAAAATACCTACTATTCCTTTGGAGTGAAATTCTTCTACTATGCCCTGAATTCTTATGTTTTATCTCTTCATAGTGTCCTGAATGCCTTGAAATTCCCATTCATGCCTTCTTATTTGTTTGTCCTTCTCTTTGTTGGTCTTCCACCTGGTCTTATAGTTTAGATATCCTGTCCTCTTCTTGATCCATGGTGACTTTCAATAGAGTGTTCTATTTCACTTACTCTGTTTTTCATTTCTAGTATGTCTGATTAGTATTTATTCATTATTTCTATTTACTTACTCATATCTTGTATTGTCCTCCTGATTTCATTATTGGTTTCCTGTATTCCCTTGGAATTCCTTTAGGAGTTTGTTTGCTTCTTTGATTCCTTTGATATCTTCTTTGATTTCTTTGAGCATAGATATAATCAGTTTTTAAATCTTTGTCAGGCATTTCATCTAAAACAGTCTCACTGGATGTCATTTCTAATGGATGTATAATTTCTCATGGATTTGTATTGTCTTGGTATTTTTTTTTTGTATTATAAAGTTATGACTGGGTATTTGACAGGCAGGGTTACTCTGGGTGATGGAGGGGGTGACAAGGGTTCTCATCATAAATAGTGTGGGAGGGATCTGACCGGTCAGCCAGGCCCGGCGGGACCTGATGCTGCTCGGAGGGGCCACACGGGGCTCTGGCCAGTGAGGGAAGGATCTGACTAGTGATGTGGGTCACACCAGCCCAGTGGGACATAACCTCTGGTGGCCCCTGCCTGAGAGTATGGGAATCAATGGATTCCCTCCCTCTAGCAGCATGCAAGGGCCAGCAAACCCTTTAAAAAATCTCTTAAAGCTTAAGGGTCTTGCTTTTACTTCCCTGTAAGGTGAGGCAAGGTTAGGTGGACACCATCTTGCACTCTGAGGACCAGACAATAGGGAGGGTTTGATGGAGGGGAGTAAGGGTGGGAGAGAATGAGAGGGTGGGTGGGAGGGAGGACAAGGGTGGGGGGATACAAAAGGGACCCAAATGAAATAATACTATAAAACCCTTTATTCTGAAGAACAGGATAAATCATTGATCCTTCAGCAGGTCCACAGAGGGAACACCTGAACCATAGGAAACTGGAGAGAGCATCATGAAGACCAACCTTAATCTTTTCCTGCTTCTCTCTCTCTTCTCTCTCTCTCTCTCTCCCTCTCCTCTCTATACTCACTTTCTCTTTTATATTATCTATCTTTTCTTCCCTCACCTTCCTAGGCACTGACTTGTAACTCCCAGTGCCAGCACGGGGTTAACTTCCACAATGAGCTGTTGATCCAAGACACCTACAAGGTTTCCCAAAAAAGACATATTTCTGTCAGAGTTCTTGATGACCCACAAAAGGTTAATGGCAAGACCCTACTCTTGAAGACAGCATATGTGTGTGAAACCAAACATGAAGAGACCTGGCCAGAATCTGGAAGAGGGTCAGTCCCCAGACACTTAACTAGTCTAGTGCCAGAGGGTGCTACACGAGCAACTGGGGGAAAAATGTCCGACATTGGTCCAAACAACTTGCAGTATAAGATACCCAGCAGGAAACCTGACATAATGCTCAAATAAGTGCAATAGTGGCACACAGCCATGGTGGGTAACAACTGCTCTTGATTTGGCTAATAGATCCACTCAGTGGAATGGAACTCATTGCTGGAACTGGGAAATAAGTCAAAACCATGTACAAAAAATGAGCTCAGTCTCCAAGATCAAGATACCACCAAATGTGGGCTAGAAGAGAGCCAACGCATATAAAATTCCCTCCAAAATATCTATGGCCATCCCATCTATCTAGTACTAACTTCTGTCTCCGTTGGAGAATTTGCTCATGTTTTTCAGATGGATAATGAACCTGAAGGGAGGATCAGCCAATCACACTTCACCAGGGCCCCTGCTGAAAACATAGAGCAATGTAGGGGAAAGGCAAGAATACACCATTCTTGGTGACCACGACACCAGAAAAAGGCTGAAGGAGATAAACACAGAGAATATCCAAGTCCAACTAAGCCAGATATCCAGAGACACAGAGGCTCCCCAAACCTCATCACTGAAGTAGAACTAAAATGACCCCAATGTGGCTCAGGAAAATTCGTGGAAGAGGGGGCAGAAAGAATGTTAGAGCCACAGGTTGGGGCATTATGCACAGAGACTTGGCCTACCCCCAGAATTCTTGAAGACCCCCACAATGCATGACCCACATTCCCCATTGATGAGGGTCACTTTGGAAGAGGGAGGACAGGGAGGAGGATAATGGAGCCAAAAGTATGAATGTAAAATCAAAGTAATATAAACAAAAAATAAATTATAAAAAATAAATAAATAAATAAATAAATAGTGTGTCTGATTGTATGGGGAGAATATGAGTACAAATGTAGAGATTAGAATTCAGTTTCTGGTCTCTGCTATCATGAGAGAATACATTTTTACTGTATACCATCCAATTTTTGGTAATTCATTGTGGTAATAATAGGAACAAATACAGTAACATTTTTGAACCCAAATTGGAACTAACCTTTAAGAAAATCACCAATTATTCAGAAACTCCTTGAGTACAATAACAGTATTTATATGAAGGGCAATTTCCTTTTTCAACTATACATGTGTGAACACACACTTTATCCATATGTTACTACTAAAACAAAATCCAAGTGAGCGATATAGAATTCAATGTGAAGATGGAGCTAGCTATCTCCTACCAACCCAGACATTCAAAACATTACCTGAATGAAAAACAATGCCATTTCAATAACTAATTTTTATTTTGGAAATTGTGTTTACTGTTATTTCTGAAATAATAATTTCATAATATTATATATCTTATTCTGTAGCATTATTATTTTAATGAATTGATGTATATACCTTAAAATTTTTTATTTTGATTCTTTTTTTTACCAGTCCTTTCCTTTATTTATTTTGATTCTTAATACAATAAACACTAAGGGATTTATAAATGAGTATACAGGAGCTCTAATGAACACACACTTTATCCATATGTTACTACTAAAACAAAATCCAAGTGAGCGATATAGAATTCAATGTGAAGATGGAGCTAGCTATCTCCTACCAACCCAGACATTCAAAACATTACCTGAATGAAAAACAATGCCATTTCAATAACTAATTTTTATTTTGGAAATTGTGTTTACTGTTATTTCTGAAATAATAATTTCATAATATTATATATCTTATTCTGTAGCATTATTATTTTAATGAATTGATGTATATACCTTAAAATTTTTTATTTTGATTCTTTTTTTTTACCAGTCCTTTCCTTTATTTATTTTGATTCTTAATACAATAAACACTAAGGGATATTACCCACATAAATGAGTATACAGGAGCTCTAAAATATTGCATTCACCAATTTATTACAACTTCTTATTGTATGTGTTCATAAAACTGTACTTTGGCCAGGCATTGTGGCACATACCTTTAATCCCAGTACTCGGCAGGCAGATGTATGAGGATCACCATGAGTTCAAGGCCAGCCTGAGACTACATAGTGAATTACAGGTCAGCCTGGACTAGAGTGAGACCCTACCTCAAAAATAAAAAATAAATAAAACTATACTTTGATAAAAATACTCTCTACATTAAGAACTATCAGAAGGGATAAAGAGGTTGCTTAGTTTTAGATTGGTTAAGGTGCTTGCCGGCTAAGTCTAAGGCTGCAGGTTTGATTCCCCTGTACCCATGTAAGGCTCATGAACATGGTGGCACATGCATCTGGAGTGCGTTTGCTGAAGCTACAGGCCCTGACACATACCCATTCTTTCTTTTGCTCTCACTTTCTCTCTCTCTCTCTCTCTCTAATAAGTAAATAAATAAAAAAAGTTTAAAATATAAGAAAAGGGATTCAGAAATCTTTTCCCAGATTTAGCCATCCACTAACATTAGGATTATTCATATTTTCTAGGTTCTGTATCACAAAAAAATTATCTAATCTGTCAAAACCCCACATCCTCAGACACTGGAGGATGAAAGGAAATTCAATGGGCAAAGTCAGAAGCAGATCTGAAAGATGAAGAATAGGTAAGAAAGAGACTTTCACAGCATTGATTACTTTGTTGCTTGGGCTTAAATTTTCTTCTGTACAAATCAAATATCTCTGTTCAAATTAATGATTGTATTATAAATAGTGTTTATTACTTTTCAAATTTTGACATCATCAATACATAAAGACAGTGAAATCTAAGTATAATACTTTTGTATTTTAACTTTTTATTTTATATTTGCAACATATATATATATGTATATGTGTGTGTGTGTGTGTGTGTGTGTGTGTGTCACATTTGTAACATTCTATAGCTGAAATGTCAACTGAAAATGGGTTAAGGATTCATACATAAGACCAGAAACTATAAACTCCTAGGAAAAAAGAAAAACAGAGTGGAAAAGATTCTTGAAATTGTTCTTAACAATAATTGTTTTGAATAGTACCAAATCCAGCCACCAAAAACAAAATAGACAAGTGGTGCTATATCAAATTTAAAATCTTTTGAACAGCAGAGAAATGATCAACAAGATGAAAAGGATATGGAAGAGAGTATTTATAAGCCATATATCTGATAAGATGTTAAATGTTAAAAATGTCAAAATAACTCAAACAGCAAAATAATATGGCTTAAAATGTAATAAGAACTTAATAGGTATTTTTCTGAAGATAATGTAAAAGTGACCAACATGCATATGAAGAAGGTGCTTAACAACTCTAATTACCAGGGAAATGTAAATCAAAACTCCAGATAGCACTTCACACCTGATAAAATGGATAGAATACCTATTATCAAAAGCAGAGAAGAAATGCATAATTTCAAGTTTTCTATGGGAAGTGTGCCAAGAAAAGGGAGGTCAAGGTCCAACATTAAGGAAGAAAAACTACAGCTTAGTTAGGCTGAGAAGACTACTAAAACCATCTTGATCAACACTGACAATATCTCATGTGCTATACATTACATTCTACCTGTACATTCATGATAGAATGCTAATATACTTTTTTAAATTTTCATATCCAAAGAGCACCCTAATAAAGTCTATTTCTTGAACTCAGATTCATGTCAGTCATGTGAATTACCCAAAACACTCTTTTTTCTCTGTATTCTGGCATCCAGATGCCTATTGAAATGACATGTTACTTAAGGAAAATCCTCTTTTAATTGATTCATATAGTTCTCCAGGGGATTTCTTAAAGTGACTTACCTACAAGTATTATGCTCTAACAATATTAACTAATACAATAAATAAGTGAATTGTCCCTTCCTAAGATATATATCAAACAGTCCAGAGCAGATTCTTAGAGACTATTTATGATCAAACTCAATATATAAAATAATCCTATACAACTCTCCTTTTCATTGCACTCCAACTGCTTTATTGTACAAGTCAACCTTGTAAAAACACAGCCATAAGTCCAAAAGGCCATCTAGATTTGGGAAGCCAAATAGGACCTACAGACTTCAAGAACGATGCCATAATAAATATAATAGGGTTAAAAACCACAACCACTATGGAAAGCAATATGGAGACTCCTAAAAAGGGTGACTATAGAGGTACCAACAGATCCAGTTATTCCCTTATTGGGAATTTACCCTAAAAGCTCCAAGCCTCAGTTCAGAGATATTTGTTCAACCATGTTTATAGCTGCTGAGTTCATAATAACTAAGAGCTGGAATCAACCCAGATGTCCATTATTAGCTGAATGGATAACTAAGATGTGGTATATCTACATAATGGAATTCTATATAGCAGTAAGAAAAAATGAAACAATGCAATTTGAAGAAAAATGGTCATACTTGGAACAGAAGAATGAAGCCAGTCTTTATGCCATTAGCCCAGTTCTAACAAAGTTCTCTGTGGTCTATCCTTCCCTTAACAAAGTCCATAAGCAAAACTTTCAAATGCAATTCTTTCTTCATTTAGCATTTTCAAACTCTCACCAGAGTAGTTCATTTAAGTTTGTTTACCACTCTGGAAGTCATCTTCAGTTGCAATTACCAAGTTAAGACCCATTCCTCCAGCACAAAAGACCAAAATCCACATAGTCAGGTTGATAGCATATTATCCCACATCTTGGTACCAATTTCTATTGTAGTGAGCTCCACACTGCTGAAATGAACTTTCAAACCAGATGCAGTTTATGGGAGGAAAGAATTTATATGAAGCTTACAGATCCAGGGAAAGTTCCATTGATTGTGGAAGAAGCTGGCCCCCTTTACACAGACCCAAGTAAAGAGACACAACCACGCAGCCAACACCACAATCAAGCACAAATGAATGGCAAAATAGCAAGGGACTAGCAAGAAGGAGAGATACAGGTAAACTCAGGCTGTTCTGCATACCTTTGGGCTAGAAATCATCCTCCCCCAGTGACACCTCTTCCATCCAGGAAGCTCAAAATCAAAGTTATAAGCTTTAATAGAACACCTGAGTCTATTGGAGGACATACATTCACACTACCACACATATGTTTTTATTAAATCACATCACAGATGCCCACCCTTAAAGGAAAAAAAGTTAATATTTTTACTATTTGTCTTTAAAAGTGTACCATAACAGAAAAATGTGTTTTGATGTACAAATAGGTTATCTATTTTTGAAATAATATAAAATCCTAGGGTAATATAAACAGAAAAAAATTAGCAAATTGTACTGATATGAATTACTTCAGACATTCCAATCATTACTTTAGAATGGAATGACTTCTCCATCTATTTTGAACTTCCCATTCCTCTCATTCCTCTCCTGCCACTTTACTGAAGGAATTTACCACCTTTAGAAGTTTTAAGATGGACACTTTTAGGTCACTTACATATAGGATCATGTCCTCTGCAAATAGTGCTAACTTGACTTCTTCCTTTCCAATTTGAATCCCTTTTATTTATTTCTCCTCTCTTATTGCTTGGGCTAGTACTTCTAGTACTATGTTGAAGAGTAGTGGTGAGAGTGGGCACCCCTGTCTTCTTCCTGATGTCAGTGGGAACTCCTTGAATTTTTCCCCATTAAGTATTATTTGGGTTTTAGGGGCTTCATATACAGCCTTTATTTTGTTGAGATATAAACTTTCCATGCTTAATAAGAACCATGTTCTTATGGTTAAGTTTATTTAGGTGGTGTATTATGTTGACCAATTTCCATATGTTAAGCCATCCCTGCATCCCTGGGATGAAGCCTATTTGATCAAGATGGATAATACTTTTGATGTGTTCTTGAATTTGCTCTGAAAGGATTTTTAAATTAAATTTATTATTTATTTTATTACTTATGCTCATAATGTGAATACATTCATGTTGGTGCCTTCGAAAGCCTACTCCCTGTCCTCCCCCCTCCAAAGGGACACTCCTTGCTGGGGAATGTTGGTTTTACATTGTGGGCTAGCCATCATTTGTGTGGAAGAGGCAATGTCTGTGCATAATGACCCAACTTGTTGCTCTACCAATCTTTCCACCCCTTCTCCTGTGTATTTCCCTGAGCCATGTTGGGTTCATTTTAGGTCTACTTCAGTGATGAGGTCTTGGGAGCCTCTATATCTCTGGATATCTGGTTTAATAGGAGTTGAGTGTTCTCTGTGTCTATCCCCTTCAGCCTTGGGCTGGTGTCAGGTTCAACAGAGAAAGCTTCATTCTTGCCCATTTCCCCAATTATTCTATGGATCTTTGCATCTAAGTTCATTAGGGATATAGGCCTACAGTTTTCTTTCCTTGTTGCATCTCTTTCTGGTCTTGGTATTAGGGTGATGCTGGCTTCATAAAAGTACTTGGGGATAGCTGGGCATGGTGTTGCACACCTTTAATCCCAGAACTTGGGAGACAGAGGAAGGAGGATCACTGTGAGTTTGAGGCCACCCTGAGACTACATAGTGAGTTCAAGATCAGCCTGGGCTAGAGTGAGACCCTACCCCCCCCCAAAAAAAAAGAGAACTAGTTGGGGAGGATTCCCTGGTTTTTTGATTATGTGAAAAACTTTGAGAAAAAAAATGGTTTCAGTTTTTCAATGAAGGTTTAGTAGATTTTTGAAATATGTACTTATGGTTCTCAATATGTCTTTGGTATCTGTTGTAACATGTCCTTTTTAATCTCTAACCTTGTTGATTAGTGTTATCTGTTTTTGAACAATTTGTCTAGGGGTTTATCAATCTTGTTTAATTTTTTTTTTGTAGCACCAGAGCTTCATCATTTTTAAAAATTGTTTTCATTCTAACTCATTGAGTTCTACCATGATGTTGATTATTACTTTTGTCTGATAACTTTTGAGTTTGGATAGTTCTTGTTTTTCCAAAGCCTTCAGATGGATCATTAAGTTATTTATCTGATATCTCTCTATTTTTGTAATATAGGCATTTAGTGCTATAAACTTCCCTCTAAGGACTGCCTGCATTGTGTCCCAGAAGTTTTAGTATGTTGTGTTATCATTCTCATTGAGTTATAGAAATATTTTTTATTTCTTCCACAATCCATTCATTGTTTAATAGTGTGTTGTTTAATCACCTGGAGTTTGTGAATTTTCTGTTGTTTTTTTTTTTTGTTGTTGTTGTTTTTTATTTCTAGCTGTATAGCATTGTGATTAGGTATAATGCAAGGAGTTATGTCAATTTTCTTAAATTTGTGGAGACTTACACCTATTTCTTTGGGTAACCAGTATCCTTTAAGTTTTGATGACAAGCCCTTCAAATATTTGATCTACATTTTTCATCTCTTTTTAATATTCCCATTTCCTTATTATCCCATCTCATTTGCCATCTAGTTCATTGTGAACTGTTTCATATAAACTATTCCTTGGAAGTTACAAGTAAACTTTTCCTACTGTATTTATGACCTTGACCTCTCCTTGGACTTGTTCTTCAACATGTGTAGCTGCTGCTGCTATAAGCTGCTCCCTTGTGATAGTTTCTCATCCTTTTACATCTTTGACACGTGATGTAAGGGCTTATGCCACATCTCTAATTCCATTTTCTCCATTTCATTCTTTGTATGGGCATAATGGTGTGGCATTCTTTGTATTAATTCCTGCTATGTAACTGGTTGATATGTTGATGTGTCAGCAATGACACCTAATATGACTGCACCTATGAATCTACATTTCTTTCCCTATTCAATCATAGTATATCCTTTCCAGTTACCTACAGACATACCTATTATTTAATGTCTAAGAAAGTATTTTATATCTTAGGAAAGACTTTACCTTGTCCCATCCATTTCAGCCATCACTTCTCTATTCTAAGCCAATCCTATCTCAGAAAAAGCTTAACATGAAAATCTTTTCAGATTTAGATTCACTTACCTCCAACATTAACCTTGCTGTTTCGCTAATAAAACAATCATATGTTTGCTTGATAAATATTCTTCAGAAATTCCTTTTGCTATCCCAATGTCAGGAATGCTAAGAATTCCTGTGAATTTTTAATCAGGAAATTCCCTGGGGCTTCCTAAACAGTGCAGGCAATTGTCAATGTTCTTAGTTCCTCAAAAGAACTAGATGGCACAAACTTGTTGCTGAAGACATCACATGCTTTGTTTGTAGAACACTAAAACAATCAGCTGGATCTGAGCTGGAAGCTTTCCTGTTGGCTACTTGGCACAGAGGTAGCAGATGATATGCAGGCTATTTGAGGAAAAAAGTCATTAGCAGTATTACCTAGCTGTGGACTTATGCAACCATGCAGCTAAGCAAGGTGTGCCTACTGGTACAATAGTGGCATGACTGTTATGAGAGTAACTAACTGCTCTCTGATTGTATTTGATGTCCAATCCACAGAAGGGAACTCATGTGTGGTACTGAAACCTAGTAAAAACCCTAATAGGGAGGGCTGGAGAGATGGCTTAGCGGTTAAGGTGCCTGCCTCCTAAGCCTAAGAACCCGGTTCCAATCTCCAGGTCCCACATTTAGCCAGATGCAAGTGACACAAGGGATCAATGCCACACTTGCGCATAAGGGGGTGCACGTATCTGGATTTCATTCACAGCAGCTGACAGACTGCTGGCGCTCCCATCTCTATCTGTCTTCCTCTCCCTCTCTCTCTGTCTCTCTCTCTCTCTCCAAAAAAAAAAATAATAATAATTTTTAAAAAACTTTAAAAAAACCCTAATAGGTGGATAGATCATAAACTCTACAAAGACAGTTTCTTCCATTGTTTGGCTAAATGGATATATTGTATGTCCAATAAATTGCCCTCTAAATATTTGTGTTTATGCCAATAGATTAGTGCTGTTCTTACACTTAGAGAAGCTTCTTTTTGCAGTGAATGTAACAACTGGAGAGACTCAATACTCACCAAAGTACTGAGAATAAGTAATTGTTGAGTGGTTGGTGGTGAATGAGACCTCTATACTATCCCCTCCAAGACTCAGGGATCATTGTGGAAGAGGGGATGGAAAGAACAATAGAGCCAGTAGATATGGAGGACTATTTTGGATTTTTTTTGAGACAGACATGGCATGACCATTGGATTCATGACCTCACAGTGACTGTCATTACATGCATAACTGGGCCCATGCAAATTTTACCATGAATTATGGTAAAGCCTGATGGTCTGGATTTGATTCCCCAGTTGAAACAAAAAGCCAGTTGTACAAAGTGGTGCTTGCATCTGGAGTTTGTAGTGGCAAAAGGCCCTAAAGTGCTCATACTCTCAGTCTGTCTGCCTCTCACTCAAATAATAAAAATGTTTTTAATAAAAAATGAAAGAAAAAATTACCTTTTAATTTTCCTGTACAAAAGATTCATGATTATCTACTGCATTCAAATGTACAATCTTTAGATTTGCTTTCAGAAGATCTAATGCTTTGTTAATTACTTACCATACCTAATATCGTATCCTCTTCATTTTATATTCTTATTTTTCTTCAGTGAAGTTAATCTCTTTACTGTATTACAAATCTACACACACACACACACACGCACACAATTTAGATTTCCCTGTCAAAATTCAAATTTCCACATAAAACTATTCTTGCCCAACTTTTCTAGGTAGTCAGTTTTGTAGGCTCAAATTCCACAATATCAATGAAATCTTCTATACAGTTTTTGTTCTCTGCTTTCAAATTTTTAATATTTTTGAAATTTTATTTATTTATCTTTTTATTTGAGACAAAGAGAGAGAGGAAGAGAAAGAGAGAAGATGGGAGCACCAGGGCCTCTAGCCACTGCAAACAAACTCCAGATGCATGTGCCACCTTGTGCATCTGGCCTACGTGGGACATAGAAAATCGAACCTGGGTCCTTAGGCTTTACAGGCAAGTGCCTTAACAACTAAGCCATCTCTTCAGCCCCTCTGCTATCAATTTTGGGGTTCCAACTGTTCACTTATGTTTTTACAACCTTTATCCTTCATATGTTGGTCTTATTTCAAAGTTAGGGTATAAGCTTCTGAACACTGGAGTCAGCACTTATATTTCTTATTTCATTTCTTTACACATCTTGATACTTTTTTAAAAATTTACTTAAGACCAAGAGAGAGAGAACAGACATGCTAGGGCCTCCAGCCACTGCAAACAAACATCAGACACATGAGCCATCTTGTGCATCTGGCTTAAGTGGGTACTGGGGAATTAAACCTGGGTCCTTGGGCTTCACAGGCAATCACCTTAACCACTAAGTCATCTTTCCAGCCCCTTATTTCATTTCTTTAAAAACATATAAAATGTCTGCAAATAATAAAAGGAAAATATAATAGACCATGAAAAATTTTGTTGGTTAACTAAATAAGAAAAAAAAAAACTATAAAATCTCCATGACATTTGGCAGATCATTAAAGGCAAAAGACTTTGGAAAACATATTATTTAAAGGTGTGTTTTCTTTATGTGTTAATAAAAAAGCCCATTTCCTATCATAGCTAAATTTAACTCTTAAAGAATGTGTAAAATACAAAATGTAGATTTGTTAAAGGTACAACTTTCGAATAAAAAGATACACAAGCTATATACTGCATTTATCAATTAGAGAAATGAGTCAGATTGCATTACAAATGTAATTTGATAATTTCTGCAGCTGCAAAATGATTGCAGAAAGAAATCAAACAATGAGTAGTCACTTGGATTAATTAAGGGAAAGCAAATTCTTTAAAAAGAAAACTGTAGGAGAAATACTTTTATGATATGTGAATAACAGAAAAAAATGAATGAAGGTAATTGTGCCACTGCAAATAACATTATTTTTCCTAAGTCTAGCAAATTAAAAATTGACATGAAATAAAACATTTTTTTTTTAAATAACGGGCCACAGATAGGTATGATCTATCTTAGGAACACACATGTACTTTCCCATAGTGTCACAGCTTGCTGGGTCTTCTTTTAAAGTCAGTATATGTCTTGAAAATATCATGCAGTGTCTCAGTGGGAGTTGCACTCTGGCTTAGTGACCCTAGGCAAGTTACTGAACATCAGGTAACTTACCAACCTCATGGGGCTATAACAAAAATTAAAGAAAATATTACATACCCAAGGGAACTTGGCATGAAATCTGAGACATGCTGGTCAATACATCTCAGTCTCTTTCAGCTCTGCCTGCTCCCCCACCAAAAAAAAAAAAAAATCATGAGAAATAAACAGAATGAAAGATTAGAGTGAGATACCTCCAATTATTGCCCCATCCCAGTACCTAGTCAGATATTGTGACAGGGATAGAAAACTGTCTTCAGTTATGATAGTTGTCATTTTGATGGCAATGTATTCTTTCAGTTATTTGAAATCTGGTGTTAGCAGGGTCACAGCACCTCAGGAAGTTCAAGGAGGATACTTTATACTGCTTCCAACTTCAGGTGGCTCCAGGTCTCCCTTGTTTTGTGACTTCAAAATACCAGTCTTTGCCTCCATGTTCATATGACTCTCAACCCTGTTTGTCCCATATTTCTCTTCTCTCTCTTTCTTTCTCATAGCAGAACACTGCTATGGGACTTAGGGTCCACATAAATAATATAGGATGTTCTCATCTCAAGCTCAGGAATTTCATTGCCAAACATATTTCTAAAGAAAAACATTACATTCACTATTCTTGGGATTCAGGCTTAAATACCTTTAGGGAGCTATAATGGAACCCACTCTCTAAAATGACTATGTAAACAATAATTCCCTTGAAAGATATGTGTAACATAGATATCTCACATCCTAAAAGTACTAGAATGTCAAATTAATAAATTGCCTATAAAAATAACAATGCAATGGAAAAATATTTTATGGTATTGAAATATACCCTATGGGATGCAAGTTTAAATAACAATTTTCTCATTTTATAAATACATTCTATTTTCTCGTGGCATTATCATTATTGTTAACCATGCTCTCATTTGGGAATTTACTATGGCTTAAATAGATCATGATTACTTTAAAAAATCTTGCAAATTAGGTATACTTTTTCTGGTGCTTAGATAAGAATGTGCTACATAAGACATTTAGATAAATGGCATTAGGTATGAATAAGGAATAAGGAAAACAACTTCATGTTGATATCCTCCCTAACCATCTCTCTTGACTGATCATTATGCACTCAAAGCAGGGCAGAGACACATTTAGAGATATAATTAACAAAAAGCCAAAGAAAAAAGAAACCTGAGATTTCTCCTGTTTTCTGAAGTGCAGTTTCCTGAGCAAAGCACTAAACTTAGCCCAAGAATTCTTCCAAATGGATGCAGCTTCAAAATATCAAATGGAAACAACTGGAGTCTATGCAAGAGCTCAACCCTGCAAAACCAAGACAACTCACTGGCTGTGTTTCTCAAGTTCTGACAAGAAAAAAAGAAGGTTTCCAAAAAGCTATATGGAACTACAGTGCCAAGATGATCTGATTTAAATGAGCACAGCACAATGAATTATATATTTAGAGACTTTTTCCAGAAAATCTAAAGGAGAGAGAGCATCTTTTCCTCAGGCTCAAGGTTGAACTGAAGTGACAGTGATATAAACACATTACTGGGGTACCTTGATGGCTGTCACTCATGACTTCAGCACCTGGCATAATAGCAAGAAGATATAGCAGTAATAAAAATAATTCCAAGTAATTTCAACAATCAAATATATTTAAACAGGCTGACAGATGCACAGAATGGTGCAGGCATCTGGATATCATTTGCTGTGGCAAAAGGCCATGGTATACCCACTGTCTCCTCCTCCATCTCTCTTTCTGATTGCAAATACATAATAAATGAGGTAAGGCTTCAAATAATAAAACCATGATAGGGTTGCATTGCAGGCAATTACCTGGTGATGAAAATCTAAGACATATAAAATGTTAGGTTATTGTAGAGTTGGCTTTATTTACAACAAAGAGCAGATGTGTTAGTCAAATTAGACATCTAGAATTGGCTGTACTAAAGATTAGAATACACAGGGGATTAGAGACAGTTCAGGATGGCTACACTCAGGTAGTGTGACATACTTCAAGACAAGATGATTTTGTATTGGAAAAGATTCTATTCTAACAAACAAGTTGAGCGAAGATTATTTTTGGGTTCTTTCTGTGTTATCCTTGGAATTCCTCAGTATTTTTAGATCAGGACTATTTCTGGATGTTCTGTGATTTCTTTTTAATCCATTTTCTGGACTTTTATTTCTACTATGTTTTTGGGTTTTTTATTTATATGTCATTGGCAATAAAATATGCAAACTAAAGTTTCAGCCTAATGAATTTTGAAAATTATATACAGTTGTATAACTGGTATTTAAAGAAAAGCATACAAGGTGTTGTCATCATTGAAAACATACACAAACATTTTCTCCTTTGAATTCCAGTTAATTCAGATTCTCCACTCTCACTATTAACATAGGTTACTTGGACCTATTTTGGGGCTTCCTATAAATGAAACCACACAGCATGTACTGTTTCATGTATAGCTTCTTTCACTTAATATAATGTTGCTAATAATTTCCCCTGTTATTCTGAATCTGAATAGTTTTGACAAGTAGCATTCAATTGTGCAAATATGCTATAATTTGTCTATCATTAAGTGATTGGTTTGTTTCTGCTTTTTAAAAAAATTGTTTATTTTTATTTATTTATTTGAGAGCAACAGAGAAAGAGGTAGACAGAGAAAGAGAGAGGAATAGGCTCATCAGGGCCTCCAGCTGCTGCATGTGCCATCTTGTGCATCTGGCTTACGTGGGTACTGGGGAATCGAGCCTTGAACCAGGGTCCTTAGGCTTCACAGGCAAGCACTTAACTGCTAAACCATCTCTCCAGCCCCTATTTCAACTTTTTAACAACCATGGGTGTTGATTATTTTTCTACTAGTCATGGTAAATATCTATACAGACTATTTCTAGATCACAGAGAAAATATCTGTTTAACTGACAAGCAGTTCTAAAGATTTTTATCACTTTATACTCCATTAACAATTAGGAAAGCTCCTGCCATGCCACATGCTTACCAAAATTTAATGTTGTAGTGGTTTGAATGTAAAATGTCACCCATAGCCTCATGTGTTTGTGATTAAGCCACATAACTGATCCCTAGCAGTTACTGAAGCCATTGACAAGTAAAGGATAACAGAAGGAGATGTGTCACTGGTGGATAGACTTTGGAGTAATATAGCTCAGCTCCAAGCCCAGTATTTAGACTAGTTTCTTCCTGCTGCTATGGAAATGTGATGCCTGGATGGATGGTTGCTCCTGCCAGGTTTTCCCTACCATGATGAAACCTCACCTTAAAACTACAAATCTAAATAAACCTTTTCACTACAGGTACCTTTTCATTGCTGGAGCAAAACACCTGACCAGAAGCAACTGATGGAAGGAAAGAGTTTATTTCTGGCTTACAAGTTTGAAAGGAAAATTCATCGTGGTGAGGAAAGCATCGCAAGAGCACACAGCAGAAGGTGAAGTCTTATTCAAGAAGTAACAAGAGTGAGCTTGCTTGCTATGAATACCCAATGGGGCTTCACTAAGAAACCTCAATGCCCACACCTAGCAACACACCTCCTCCAGCAGTTCTTGACCTCCCAAATGCCCCACAACTTCCCTACATTTACACCAGATGGGGACCAAATACTCAAAACTCGTGAGCTTATGGGGGACACTTTAATTTAAAACATCACATTATCCTCCCATAAACTGATTCTGGTTGGATGTTTTTGTTCCAGCAATGAAAAATTAACTGCTAGAGAAAACTGATACCAAGAAGTGAATGGTTTCCGTGATAAGCCTGTTGGAACTGTCTTGTAGGAGGAATATGGAAGGATTTAGAATTTTTCTTACTAGAAAAGCCTTACAATTCTGTAAACCTAGTTTAAGGGATCATTCTAAGGAGAATTTGAAGACAACAATGTAGAGAGAACCATGACTTTTGAAGAATCAGTTTATGACGTTTGAGAGGGGAATTGAGCTAGAAATAGTTCATGTGATGCCCTGGCAGAGAGGCTGGCTACATTCTGCCTGAGTCCTGAGAACTTGAGCAAAGCTGCATTCAGAAGTAATGGAACTGTGTGTTTGCTACAGAAGAATAAAAAGCAAAGAAATGAAAATCTCAAGCCACAGAATATAGCCAATTCAGCTACAATTACTAAAGAATTACCACTATTGATGATGGGACAGCTGCTGTGCAACCGGACAATAGGAGAATGCTAAAGGAGCTTTCTGTTCATGGGGCTTTATCCCTTTTTCATTAACAAGTTTGGTACTGGTCGCCCACCTGGTACTGGTTTGAGAAGCAAGACAAATGCAGGAGATTAAAAATCATTGAATTGTGTGGTAGTTTGAATATGAAATGTTCCTCATAATCTCATGTGTTTGTAATTAAGCCTCATACTAGCTGGTAGAACCTTTGGGAGGTGGAACCTTGCTAAAGAAGATATGTCCCCAGGGGTGTGAGCCTTGGGATTTTATAAACCATCGTGCCCTACTTACCAGTTTTAGCCATCTCACTGTTGCTACTTCCTCCCTGCTGACATGTGATATGAACCAACTTCCTGCTTTCCTTGCCATGATGAAACTTCTCTCCAACTCTAAGGTGGAAATAAACCCTTACCGCCCATTTGCTGCTTCTAATCATGTGTTTTGTTCCAGCAATGTGACAACAGCTGCTATAGATGTTTTCAATCTTTATGTTAATAATTTTAGTAGTCATAAGGTAATAATTCAGGGTTGTTTGAGCTTACAGAGCCTTATGATTTAAATCATGTGAAGAGCTTTTCTAAGGTACTTATTATACATAGATGATCTTTTATACATATGAAATGTCTTTGCATATTTTTGAGACAGTATCTCACTACACAGCCTGGTCTGGCCTCAGATTTATGATCTGCTTGCCTCAGCTTCCTAGGTGCTGGGTTACAGGAGTTTAGCACCACACCCAGTGTTATTGCATATAGTTCATTTGGGATATCATATCATGGTGGATGGGTAAGAATTTTTTACATATTCTGTACTAAATGTATAAAAATAAATATCCTATCAATTTTATTTTCCACTTTGTGGTTTATTTACTAATTTTAATGGAGATATTTTACAAATAGATTTTTTAAGTTTTGCCTACGTACATTAATTTACTTCATATATTTTATGGTTTATGCTTTTGTGTCCTGCCTAATAAATCTTTTCCTATCCTGAAGTCATGAAGATATGTTTCCATTTACTTCTAGAATGTGTATGAGTCTGGTTTTACATTTATGGCCATGATTCACTCAGAATTAATGTATTATATAGCATTGAAGTCATGATACATTATCTTCCCTATAGCTATACAGTTGTCCCCAGAATATTTTTTATAGAGAATTCACTAAACAAATGTTTTGGCCATTCCATTAAGATATGATTCAGCCAGGCATGGAGGCTCACACCTTTAATCCCAGAACCAGGGAGGCAGAGATAGGATTGCTGTGAATTCAAGGCCAGTCTGGGACTACAGAGTGAGTGCCATGTCAACCTGGGCTAGAATGAGACCCTGTCTCAAAGAAGGATCAATTCTATTTTCTTTGTTTATGCCAGCACAACAATGTTCAGATTATTGTATTTTTATAATAAACTTTGAAATCAGTGGTCCAAATTCTTGAATATTATTTTTTTAATCTTTTTAATTACTTATGCACATAATGTGAATACATTCATGTTGGTGCCATTGATACCCTCTCTCTGTCCTTCCCACTCTGCAGGGACCCTCCTTGTTGGAGACTATGGGTTGTGCATTGTGGGGATAGCCATAAGTTATATGAAAGAGGGAATGTCTCTGTGCAAAATGACCCAACTTGTGGCTCTAACAATCTTTACATCCGCTCTTCTGTGAATTTCCCTGAGCCATGTTGGGTTCATTTAGGTCTACTTCAGTGATGAGGTATTGGTAGCCTCTGTGTCTCTGGATATCTGCTTTAGCAGGAGTTGAGTGTTCTCTGTGTCTATCTCCTTCACCCTTGTGCTGGTATCAGGTTCACCAAGAAAGCAGCACTCTTGCTCATTTCCCCATTTACTCTATGGTTTCAGCTGAGGTCCTTGTGGTGTACAATAGGCTGATCATCTCCTCAGGTTCAGCATCCATATGAAAAAGAGAAGCAAATTCTCCAATGGAGAGAGAAGTCAGCACCGGATAAATGGGATAGCCATTATTGTTTTAGAGAGAATTTTATAGGTGTAGGCCCTCTCGTAGCCCATGATTGGTGGGAGCTTGATATTGGAGAGTGGGCTCATTTTTTGGATATGGTTCTGACTTTTTTCCCAGTTCCAGCTATGAGTTCCATTCCACTGAGCAGATCTGTTAGCCAAATCAAAAGCAATTGGTTATCCACATGGCTGTGTGCCACTACTGCACTTGTGTGAGCATCACATCAGGTTGTTTGCTACTGAATAGCTTAGTCCATGAGTTGTCTGGATAGATGTTGGTCATTTTCCCCCAGTCGCTCATGTAGCACCTTCTGGCACTAGACAAGCTAACTGTCTGGGGACTGACTCTCTTCCAGACTCTAGCCAGGTCACTCCATGTTATGGAACAATAACATGTGGTGTCTCCGGCAGTAAGGTCTTACCCTTAAACTTTGGTGGGTCATCAAGTTCTCTGACAGAAATCTGTCTTCTTTTGGGAAACCTTGTAGGTCTTACTGATCAACAGCTCATTGTGGAAGTTAACTACATGCTGGTACTGGTAGTTACCAGCCAGCTCCAAGGAAAAAGAAGGAAGAATAGATAATATAAAAGAGAAAGACAGAAGAGGGAGAGAGAGCAAAAAAAAAAAAAAAAAAAAAAACAGAGTAAGATAAGGTTAGTCTTCATCATACCCTCTCCAGGGCCCTGTAATACAGGTGTTCCCTCTAAGGACCTGATGAAGGTTCAACCTTTTAGTCTGTCTTTTATGACATAGGATTTTATGGTACCATTTCCTTTGGGTCCCATTTTGTCCCCCCCCCACACACTTAACCCTCCCATATCATCCTCCCTATTGTCTAGTCCTCAAGATGCTTATTAGGGATGTCAACATCTTGGGCAGAGTGAGGTTAGGAGTCACAGATGAGTGAGAACATGCGATGATTATCTTTCTGTGATTGGGTGAATTCACTGAGAATGATCTGTTCCAAGTTTGACTATTTTTCTTCAAATTTCATTATGTCATTTTTCCTTATTGCTGTGTAGAATTCCATAGTGTAGATATACCACATCTTTGTTATCCATTTATCTGGGTTGATTCCACCTCTTAGCTCTTATGAATTGAACAGCCATAACATGGTTGAGCAGATCTCTCTTAACTGAGGCTTGGAGCTTTTAGAGTAAAATGCCCAGTAAGAGAATAACTGGATCTATTGATAACTCCATTGTTGTACCATCTTACATTCACACCAACAGTGAATTAGGGTTCCTATTTCTCTACTACCTTGCCAGCATTTGTTTTCATTAGATTTTTTAATGTTAGCTATCCTTACTGGGGTAAGGTGGAATCTCATAGTTGATTTAATTTGCATTTCCCTGATGATTACGGATGTTGAACATTTTCTTAAGTGTGTGTTTCCCATTTGTATTTCCTCTGAGAACTCACTGTGCAGTTCTCTGCCACATTTTGTGAGTGGGTTGTTTGACCTTTTATTGTTTAGGTTTTTGAGTTCTTTGTAGATTCTAGAAATTGGGCCTCTGTCAGTTGTATAGCTGGCAAAAATTTTCCTCCATTCTGTTGGTAATATGTTGGCTCTGGTTTTTCTATGTTTGTGAAAAAAAAACTTTTCAGCTTCATAAGATCCCAATGGTTGAATGTTTGTTTAATTTCCTGAGCTACTGGGGTTTTGTTCAGGAAGTCTTTTCCCACTTGTATATCATGGAAAGTTCCTCCTATTTTTTATTCCAGTAGTATCAGTGTTTCTGAACTTATGTTGAGGTCTTTGATCCATTTGTACTTGATTTTTGTGCATGGCGAGATGTGTGGATTGAGTTTCATTTTCCTATATATGGTTGTCCAGTTTGTCCAGCACCATGTGTTGAAGATGCTGTCTTTTCTCCAGTCTACATTATTGGCAACTTTGTCAAAGATCAAGCAGCTGTACTTACTTGGCTTAAGTTCTGGGTATTCAATTCTGTTCCATTGGTTTTTATTCTATGTTTTATTCCAGTGCCATGTTGTTTTTTGTCATTATGGCTTTCTAATATAGCTTTAGATTGGGTATGGTGAGGTGTTTCTTTTGCTGAGGATATGTTTGGATATCTGAGGCCTTCTGCCATTCCATATGAATTTTGAGATCATTTTTTTTCTATCTCTGTGAAGAAAGAGGTTGGGATTTTTATTGGTATTGTAATTAAATCTCTATACTGTTTTGGTAAGATTGCCATTTTCACTATGTTAATTCTGCCTATCCAGGTATATGGGAGGTCTTTCATTTTTTCATGTCCTCATCAATTTCTTTATTGAGTGCTTTTATATTTTCATTATATAAATCTTTCACAACCTTGGCTAATGTTATTCCAAGGTATATTTTTTGGTTGCTATTGAAAATGGGACAATGTCTCCAATTTCTTTCTCTGTATCTTTGTCTTTTGCATACAGAAAGGCTACTGATTTTGTGTATTTATTTTGTATCCTGCTACTTTGGTGAAGGAATTAATCACCTTTAAGAGGTTTGAGAAGGAGGTTCTTTGGTCATTTATGTATAGAATCATGTTGTCTGTGAATAGGGCTAACTTTTCTTCCTTTCCAATTTGTATTCTTTTATTTTTTTCTCCTGTCTTATTGCTTGAGCTGGGACTTCCAGTACTATGTTGGAGAGCAGAGGTGAGAGCATACATCCATGTCTTGCTCCTGATCTCAATGGGAATTCCTTCAGTTTCTCCCCAGTCAGTATTATTAAGGCTTTAGGAACTTTATATATAGCCTTTATTATATTGAGATATAAGCTTTCCATTCCTATTCTCCCCAATGTTTTGATCAGGAGGTTATGTTGTATTTTGTCAAAGGCTTTTTCTGTATCTATCAAAATGATCACATAGTTTTTGTGTTTAAGCTTATTTATGTGGTATGTTACATTGGCAGATTGCCTTTTCTGCATCTATTGAAATTAAACACAAATCCTTGAATATTTTTATTTTTATGATAATTTTGCCATTCTATTTTTTTCACATTTTCACATATTTTATAGAACCATATTGTATACTTAATAATACTTGTTAATGAGTTGGATAATTTTGATATTTTGATAATGATTGTATCAAATCAAAAATCAGCTTAGGAAGCATAGACATATCAACAATAATGTATTTTCCTATCCAGGAATATATCTCTCCATTTAGTTTGGTCTTTAATTTCCTACTGCAATTTTTTTTTTTTTTTTTTAGTTTTCTATATAAAAGTTGTAAGTATATCTCATAAAATTTACTATTTGTCATGTAAATATATTTAGTACATATATGGAAACATATTAGTGCTATTTTTCCAGTTGAAGATAGACTGGAGATTTGCTGGCTGGAGTCCTTGCAATTTTAGTTTATTTCAAGAGCCCTTTAAAACACTCATTAACAGCTCAGCTTTTTTGTTGTTGTTGTTATTTTTTGGTATTTGTTTATTTGTTTGTTTGATGTTAATAATGGGTTCCTTAATGCATTTGAAAAAATCAAGTTAGTGTTATTGTCCTTTTCTTATTAATTAGAAACTTTGCATGGACACATCATGTTTTCTAGGTTTTTGTTTGTTTGTTTGTTTTGAGTTACAGTCTAGATCTAGCCTAGGATGATCTGGAGTTCACTACATAGCCTCAGGCTGTCCTTGAACTCACAGCGATCCTCCTCCCTCTACCTCCCAAGTACTGGGATTAAAGATATGAGCCATCATGCTCTGCCAGCTGGTTAATTTTGATTCAGCCTCTGGGTTCTTCCTCCACTGATCATTATAAGAGTGATAAGTCTCTTTCATTGCATAAATAGCTCCTCACACCATGAAGTTTTGTGTGTCTGTATTTTCTATGTTCTACCTTATTATTTTTTAACTATGATTTTTCTAGTTGATCTGGCTTATTTTCACTACTAATTTAGGACTGATAGTTTTAAGGACTTTTTACATCCAAACTAGAAATCATTGTGGTATTTTTAAATAGTTCTAAGATATTATTTTAACTACATCTTAAAGAACAAAAAGAAAAATAATAAAAGAATATCCATGAACCTTAAAATGGTAACAAAAATGATTACTCAGTGCACACTATAATATGCTTCTTCTTAGGTTTACAAATGTCACTGTTTCCAATCTTAGAACAATGCCCTATAAGTTTCCTCACTTTACAGATAAGTGTAGTAAAATACAGGTAGTTTAATTAATTTGTTCAGTAAAATCCAGCTTCTGGATGATAGAACTGGGATTTACCTCAAAGTGTCTGGATATCAAGCTTACTTTCTTATCTACTCCTCTACAATGCCTCATCTACAAAATCTTAATATTTGTAGTTTTACTTTCCTTTGCTTACTGTGATCACCCCCTTGATGTTTTAATTGGGGATGCTCACTTCTTATTTGACTTGCATCCACATCTGCATTGTATCTGAATAACCCTTACATTTACTTAGCATTTTGATATGACAGCTCACATTAAAAGATGCTATTCTCCCAGTTTTGCATATATTATTTACAACACTTGTATAAATGCTTAATTATTTCTGCATTACCTCATCTACTGAAGAGAAGAAAAACAATTTTCTTCATTCACAAAAAAGCCTGTGACTAGGAGTAGATGCTGACTTACTTTGAACTCAAAGCCTATGCTCACTCAGCCCTCCATGAGCCTCTCAACAATGATGCTCCATGTTTCCCAAAGTCACCATCACCACCCTTTTCCTTCATTTTTTCTAAGCTGCTCTAATGAGGGACTTATTTCACATTATAGTTGCATAATATTATTTCTTCTTTGCTCCTGATATTTTAAATCCATCTTTGAAACTCAAGTCTCTGATATGTCTACTGCAATCTTATTTGGAGGTTGTTTCAAAAACTGAAATTTATGGGCTGGAGAGATGGCTCAGCAGTTAAAAGTGCTTGATTGCAAAGCCTGAAAGCCTGATGGCCTGCATTCAGTTTCCCAGTTCCCATGTAGTAGAGCCTGATGCACAAAATGTCACAGGCATCTGGAAATCACTTGCAGTGGCAGGAGAACATGGTACACCCATACTCTTTTTTTGTCTGCCTCTTTGTCTTTTTCCAATAAATAAATTTTAAAAATTTAATAAACTGAAATTTAGTCAAAGATTTTCTTAAAGAAATGAAGGAAAAGAGTGAAAAAAATTGGTCAAGAAAATTGATCTGGAGAGATGGCTCAGCAGTTAAGGCACTTTCTTGTGAAGACTAAAGACACAGGTTCATTTACCAATACCCATGTAAGCCAGGTACATGTGGTGGCACATGCATCTGGAGTTCCTATGCAGTGGCTAGAGGCTCTGATGCACCCATTTTCTCTCTCTCTCTCTCTCTCTCTCTCTCTTCTCTCTACCTATCTTATCTGTCTGTCTATCTGCCTTTTTCTCTCTCTTAAAAAATAAAAATAAAATAGTTTTAATAAAATAAAGAAAGCAGGGCTGGAGAGATGGCTTAGTGATTAGGGTGCTTGCCTGTGAATCCTAGAGATTCATGTTCAAATCTCCAGGTCCCATGTAAATCAGATGCACAAAGTGAAGCGATCACACAAGGTTGCACATGCACAAAAGGGGGAGCATGAGTCTGGAGTTTGATTGCAGTGGTTGGAGGCCCTTGCATGCCAATTCTCTCTGTCTCTCACTCTCTCTTTTTCTCACTCTCACCTAAAAAAGGCAGTCTATTAGTTGCCTCCAAAACAAAAAAAAGCAAGACTTCTGGTCAAGATGGCTTCTGCCTAACCTTGCCTCACCTTACAGGGAAGTAAAACCAAGACCCTTAAGGTTTAATGGATCTATTTTTAAAGGGTTTGCTGGTTCTTGCATGCTTCCATAGGGAGAGGGTGGATGTGCAAAATAGGGAATCTACTGATTCCTATGCTCTCGGGCAGGTGCCACCAGCTGTAAAGTCCTGCCTGACCTGCCTGAGCCCCCTCAGTGGCTAGAGCCCCACGCACCATTGCAGACCAGGTCCCCCGGGCCTGTGGAGCCACATGTGGGTCATATCCCTCCCGCCAGAGCCAGAAGTTTGTGTGGACAAGCTGACGGACTTCAGCCATCATCCACAGCCTCCCCTCCCCCACCACTGGCACAAGCGCCAGCAATCACCAGAGACCTGGGGAAGAGCGCTCACCTACCCGGCACCTGGCATGACCAGAACAGTGACCCACAGACACACAGATGCATCCGGCCTTCCTGGGCCCTCAACACAGCAAAAGAAGGACCCAAGAAGCCAAGCAGCATAACTGAGATCAAACCCTTCCCAACAGGTAACTGGGATCACACCAGGTCAGTACCCGACAAGTAAGCCTGGTATATAGGCTTGCATTGGTTTCCTCTTCTGTTATTTGTTGGGGAAGGGTCACACTGGGTCACACGCTAACCTTGGAACCCACTACAGACAAGAAATCTTAGCCTCCCAGTTATCAGATTAGGGTGTGGGGCAACAAACATCCTTAGGGACTGTGACTGTGATAAAGGATCTATCTGTCATATTACCTACTTTTGCACAAATACTCTGTGCTGTATTTCATTGAATGGGTACACTGTTTAGTTAAATTTTTAGAATTTGACTGTATTCTATGATGTCCTGTAACAGTGTAGGTTATGTGCTCAGTATTGTACAATCTCTTGGTACATGATGTCCTGTAACACTGTAGATTATGTGCTCAATATTGTACGATGTCTTGGTATATGATGTCCTGTAACAGTGTAAAGTATGTGCTCAGTATTGTACGACGTCTTGCTATATGATGTCCTGTAACAAGTGTAGATTATGTACTCAGTATTGTACGATGTCTTGGTATATGATGTCCTGTAACAGTGTAAAGTATGTGCTCAGTATTGTATGATGTCTTGGTACATGATATCCTGTAACAGTGTAGATTATGTGCTTTGTATTGTATGACGTCTTGGTATATGATATCCTGTAACAGTGTAGATTATGTGCTCAGTATTGTATGACGTCTTGGTACATGATGTCCTGTAACAGTGTAGATTATGTGCTCAGTATTGTATGACATCTTGGTACATGATGTCCTGTAACAGTGTAGATTATGTGCTCAGTATTGTATGACATCTTGGTACATGATGTCCTGTAACAGTGTAGATTATGTCCTCAGTATTGTATGACGTCTTGGTACATGATGTCCTGTAACAGTGTAGATTATGTGCTCGGTATTGTATGACGTCTTGGTACATGACGTCCTGTAACAGTGTAGATTATGTGCTCAGTATTGTATGACGTCTTGGTACATGACGTCCTGTAACAGTGTAGATTATGTGCTCGGTATTATATGACGTCTTGGTACATGATGTCCTGTATCAATGTAGATTATGTGCTCAGTATTGTACGATGTCTTGGTACATGATGTCCTGTAACAGTGTAGATTATGTGCTCAGTATTGTATGACATCTTGGTACATGATGTCCTGTAACAGTGTAGATTATGTGCTCAGTGTTGTACCATGTCTTGGTACATGATGTCCTGTAGCAGTGTAGATTATGTGCTCAGTGTTGTATGATGTCCTGGTATATGATGTCCTGTAACAGCGTAGATTATGTGCTCAACATTGTATGATGTCTTGGTACATGATGTCCTGTAACAGTGTAGATTATGTGCTCAGTATTGTACGATGTCTTGGTACATGATGTCCTATATCAGTGTAGATTATGTTCTCAGTATTGTATGATGTCTTGGTACATGATGTCCTGTAACAGTGTAGATTATGTGCTCAACATTGTATGATGTCTTGGTACATGATGTCCTGTTACAGTGTAGATTATGTGCTCAGTATTGTATGATGTCTTGGTACATGATGTCCTATATCAGTGTAGATTATGTTCTCAGTATTGTATGATGTCTTGGTACATGATGTCCTGTAACAGTGTAGATTATGTGCTCAGTATTGTATGATGTTTTGGTACATGATGTTCTGTAACAGTGTAGATTATGTGCTCAGTAAAAAAGAGATTATTAAAAAAAAAATTAAAAAATAGTATGCATCATGTTCAAGTGGAATTCATTACAAAGATGTAAGAATACTTCAACATATGCCAATAAATAAACATGATACAGAATAAACACAAAACCATATGATCATGCCAATAGTTATTCCTCCCTGACATAAACACTACAAAAACTACACACAGAAGGAATGCAACTCAACATAATGAAACATAATGAAAGCCACAAATGAAATTCCAACAACTAACATTATATTGACTAATTAAAAGCAAAAAGATGTTTGTGCTGGGGAAATGGCTTAACAGTTAAGGCATTTGCCTGTGAAGCCTGAGGACTGTGGTTCAATTCCCTAGGACCCACATAAGCCAGATGCACAAGGGGGTGCATGAGCCTGGGGTTTGTTTGTAGTAGCTGGAGACCCTGGTGCACCCTTTGTCTCTTTCTCTTTGCCTCTTCCTCCCTCTCTCTGGCTCACTCTCTCAGATAAATAATAAATAAATATTTTTTAAAAGCTGAAAGATTTTTAGTACCTGGAGAAGGACAAGAATGCCCAATTTTACTACTATTACTCAATATAGAACAGGAAGTTATATCCAGAGAAATCAGGCAAGAAAATGAATAAAAGGACATTCAAATTGAAAAAAAGGAAATCAAATTGTCACTGCATGCAGCTAACATGAACTTGTATACAGAAAACCCAGAGTCCATGGAGAAACTATAATGAGTAAATGAATTCAGCAGTTGCAGAAGAAAAAAACCTCAACATACAAAATTCAGTAACACCGCCACTACTATATGTCAATGGTGAATGGTCTGCAATAGAAATCAAGATGACAACCCCATTTATAAGTCAAAAAATAGAATGCATGGCTGGGAGAGATTGCTTAGCTGTTAAGGCACATGCCTGTGAAGCCTAAGGATCCCGGTTTGATTCTCCAGGTCCCACATAAGCCAGATGACAAGGGCCAGATGGGAGGGGACACACATATACAAAGTAAGTGGAAAAAAATCAAATGTCTGGAATTTTGTATCCAAACTGCCAGAAGGCCTGGCTAATGCCCATTGCCCTCATTCTCCCTCTCTCTCTTTCCCTCTCTCTATCTCTAATAAATAAATAAAAATAATATCTTAAATAAAATAGAATGCATAAGAGTAAATTTAACTTAAGAGCTGAGTGAGCCTTTCAATAAAATATTAATGAAATAAGTTGAATAGGATACAACAAAAAGATAGGACAACCCCCTTTCCACAGATGGATTAAAGAGAGAAGTGAAAGAATAAATTTAAGTATAAAACTGCTGGGACAGAGATGGAGAGAGCTCAGCAGATAAGGTGCTTGCTATGCAGGCATGAGAACCCTCATAAAGCCAGACACTAGTGTGGGTATCTATAATCCTAGCAAAACAACAGCAAGATAGAGATAGAATCTCCTGGAAGCTCACAAGCCAACTAGCCTGGAGAATACAGTGGTGAACAGCAGAGGGAGAGACCTTGCCTTAAACAAGGTTGAAGGTGGGGACTGACACTCTGGCTTGTCCCAGGCTGTAGAATGTACCTACCTTTACTCACACACATCGCACATGCACACACATATACAAAAGTAAGTGGAAGAAAATCAAATGCTTCAGGGCATTAGAGTGAACAGATTATTTTGGGATCAAAATCACACACACCAAAAAAAAAAAAAAAAAAAAAAAAAAAAAAAAAAGAAAGAAAGAAAGAAAGAAAGAAAGAAAGAAAGAAAGAAACAAGAAAAGTACAAGAGCAAGAAACAAGAAAAGTATACAAACAACTATATAAAACTAAGGGGATTCTGTTCAACAAAGTTAAAAAGAATAAGAGTGGGAAGAAACATTGATAATAAAGAATGGAAAAAGGGTTTTCTTTATTTTAAAAACATAAACTTGTGTAAATAAATGAATGAAAATTCAAACAACAGCATTTCAGCATTAAAAAGGGGAAACAAATGAAAATGATATATCTGGCTAGAGGTTAATATTCAGAATATACATGAATTCAAACCTTTAGTTTAAAAGGTAATCACTAACCCAATTTTAAAATGGACAGTATATCTAAATAGATATTTCTTTAAAGAAGATATACAACTGGCTAATAGGAATGTAAATGTATGCTCAACATTACTAAGCATCAGTGAAATGCCCACCAAAACTATAATGTGATGTCACTTTATTCTGCAAGAATTACTATTATTAAACAAACAAAAGATTACAGACACTTTTGAGGATGGACAAAAAAGTGACTCTTCTGTTGGTGGGAATGTAAATTAGTACCAGTGTTCTAGAAATAGTGTCGAAATGCCTCAAACTATCATAAGATCGGCAATCCTATTACTGGGTATATATTCAAAATAAATGAAATCCATATGTTGAAGGGACATCTGCACTCCCATATTTATTGCAGCACTGTTCATGGTAATTAAAAAATGGGAACAACCTAAATGTCTATGAACTGATGAATGAACATAGAAAAATAGTACATGTAATTAATAGAATGCTGTTGTCTTAACAAAGAATGAAAGCATGTATTTTGGGACAGCATAGATGCAATTTTAAATATCATTATGCTAACTAAAAAAAACCAAGCTACCTCCCAATAAGTGAATAATGTAACTTTTTTCTTATATGTGGAATATGAAAATGTATCTCATAAAAGTTGAGAGTAAAACAGTAATTACCAGAAGCTGGGAAGAAAGGGAGGGAGAAAAGAATGTAGAGAGATTGATCAATGGATACAAAGTTAAAATTAGGAGTGTGCCTCTATGGTGTGCAGTAATGTATCTGAGGGTAATAACATTATAATTTGGACTGTAGAATACAGAAATTCAGCCTTTAGAGGAATGCAGCCAAGTAAAGTATATGTAAACTTAATATCTGAGTTGTACTTTAGCAGTATCACTGGACTGAGGCAGCGCCCTAACAATCTATTCTTGACTCTTTCTAGTATGTTCTCCACACAGGTAAGGATCCTTCAGGACCAAGACTTTAGGAACTTGGGACTTTTGGAATTAGTAAAAAGGCACCCCTGTGAAGATTGAATTTGGGAACTGGAATGTGCACACATATGCATAAGATATTAAAACCTTATGACCCACATGGAAAGCAGTGGGAGAGTAGAATTCTGGGTCATGTGTCAAAGTGGCTTTGTTAATATCTAAGCATTCTAAGAATTTCAAATTCTAGCTTGCTCTTACAGTTCATTACAAAAGTACATTCATCAAGATTAAAAAAATAACATCTATTTTATAATTAATTCTTGTTACCTTGATTTAAAATTTTTAAATACTTAGGTATATGGTATGAAAATCACTGTTTATATAATTTCACTAAACATCAATGGCAAAGGAGAGACTTTTAATTTGAAGAAACAGTTCACCTTGATCACAAATGGATGAAAAGCTAATCTCCTAGAAGAGTTAGAAGGGAAAAATAGTAAGTAAGTTGTTTCTGGCTTCCAAAATAATCATCCTTTTCTGATTTGTTTTATCATGTGTTCTGACCCAAGATGAGAGCCTTATGAGTGAGTTCCTTCAGTGATATCAATGTAAGGTGAGGGCACTAAGATTGTGCCATGCTAAGATGCACTTCTTTACTAACAGATATTATTACCCATCATTCATAAGCAATGAATAACTTCTCCTTAACTCTATCAGTTTTGAAATATATAATTCCAATTATCTCATGCATAAACATGGGGTATTTTTCTGAAGTCAGTATCCTTTCTAAAAATAACTATAGAGAGATTTCTTTCTTTGCAAGAAAATACTTTGCCCATATTTAGAAAACAAAAGCCTTAGCTGAAACCTCAAAATGCCAATCTATATTAATTTAATCGCTCTTGGGGCTTCCTTTCAACATAGCAGTTTCAACATTGTTTAGGTATGCTCAACCCACCAGAAAAGAATACAAGAAAGACGAATGTTGTAAAGGGAAAGACGGCCAAAATTAATGATACAGAATAAAATTACAAAGAACAAATACTCCCAATTTATTAACTCTATTCCAGGGTATCTATTGTGTTCCTACAACTGGCCTGGCTGTATATTATAGGAAAAGTACAAAGCAACCATGTACAAAAGCAGTAAACAATATTCCCTACATTGCTTGGTTGTGGTTTTGTAAGCAATATGAGTTTTAGACTCTAAGAGATCTGTTTAAAGAGAATTGTTTAGCAATCATTTTCAAAATAGGGAAGACAGAGAGAGACTAGACCAAAATGACACCTGGAATGGAAAGAGACCGGAAAGACACTTACTGAAATGCCACACAAGGCAAACCCTGCAGGACTAGAATACCACGTTACACTAAGCTTCATTTTAACACTGCAAATATTTTCATGAGTTTTTCCAGGGATGACCTATGTTAGGGAGATGTCAGACCTGCCATTTGCCCTAAAATAGTGGAAATGAATTCTCCTTTGTTCTGTTCCTGAATTTCTAAGGCCTGTACAATTATGCCATTTATACTGAAACTAAAATAATAAACTAAACTAAACTAATAAAATATGTAAATATGAACTTACTTAATTGGCCTGAGGACGTATAGATATATCTATTTGTGCTTTATTTCTGTAAAATTTTTTCTCAATAACTGTTCAAACTACTAAACTAAGAATTAGTTTTCTTTACATGTTTTCTGTTTGCCCTGAACTCCAGAAAGGATGGCTGCACACAGTTTTGGTTTGGTTTTCAGCTTCTTAGATGTGGGTATGTTATGCTCTGCATCCCTTGGGGATGCATCCAGATGTCTTTAGTGTGGATGCTCCCTGGTGGCCTTCAGTGTCTGTACCTTTTGTCTTTCTACGAAAACACAATTCTTGTAGCCTTTACTAATCCATAATGACACACAGTTGCCAAAATTTCCCTTGTTTATAGCACCACTCTGATTCCTTGTGGAAAAGAATTATGTATCAACCTTTATTTTCTTTTTTGTTCAGTCTGCATTTCACCTTGCAGACATTCCTATGCTATTGTCTGGTACCAGCTCTACTGTAGTGTTATTCTGTATCTTTTCTTGTGATCACAGTGGTTTCTGGGGACTTAGAACATACTCACTGATTTTTAATACATTTTCTTTTCCAGAAGCCACAGAACATCTACTATTAGAATCATTTTATTCAGCTCTTCTCCATCCATTTCACAGGGTAGGTAATTCATCTTGATTTTTTTCATTGTTTCTTCTTCAAACCTAACTCCTCTATGCTTTATAGACAGTCACCTCAGCATGGTGATTTTCTATTTCCATTATCCCATCCCAATGAATAACCAACAGTAAGTGAGACTGTGTTGTAGAATAAAATTACAAAACACAAATTGTTACAGAGAGAAAGCAACTACAAAACTCAAATATGTGATTGGCTTCATGGTACAATGGTTGTGAATCTGACTCCAAACACAGATATCTCTATTTCTTCAAGCCAGTTTTACACTCATAACTTTAACATTTAAAATCCAACATTTTATTTTGAATGGAATAATTGTGAGACCTTTATAAGCCAGGAGAAGAAATAAGGAGAATTCGCTTCCACTAGTTATAAGTACCACACAGTAACTGATAGCTCCCCTGGCGCTCCCACTTCTACTACGTATAACAAATGGAGGACCTGCTTAGAATATCCCCAACACAACTTACTCCCCCAAAAACTTATTTTAAAAATCTGCAGCATAAGAATGAAGCTAACTAGATTGGAGAACAGGCTCAGCAGTTAAAGGTTATTGTTTGCAAAATTTGTTGGCCTGGGTTCAAGTCCACAGTATCCACATAAAGGCAGATACACAAAGTGGTATGTTCACCTGGAGTTTGTTTGCAGTGGCAAGAGGACCTCATCCACCCACCCTCACTCTCTTTCTGTCTCTCCTCACAAATAAGTAAATAAAAAATATTTTAAGTTAAACTATAACATATGCAATACATAAACAAATGCATGCTTTGATATTAAAAGATGCAAGAGGGATAGATAGGTGGCTTAGTGGTTAAGGTGCTTGCCTGCAAAGCCAAAGGACTCAGGTTTGATTCCCCAGGGCCATGTAAGCCAGATGCACAAGGTGGTCCATGTGCCTGGAGTTCATTCACAGTGGCTAGATGTCCTGGCATGCCCATTCTCTCTCTTTCCCTTCCTCTGTCTCCCTTTCTCTGCATCTTTCTCTTGCTCTCTCAATTAAATAAGTAAGTAAATAAAGAAATAACTTAAACTAAAACATCCTTGTTGTTTCAAGGAAATTAAATAAAACAAATTCACGGTGATAAGTAAGTAAATGAACTTACATAAAAAACTAAGATGCTGAGTTTAATCTAAAGATTTTTAATTGAGTATAAAATATTATACTAAACCCATGATTATTAAAAGGAAAAATAGAATAAAAAATGTTCAAATCATTTCTTGTTCCTTAGATATGAGACCTTAAAAGCCACCTGGAATATAGCATAAGGAAAAATAAGAGACACTGAGAAAAAAAAATGTCAGAAATTCAATATTTAGCAGACTTCCTGGTTAAAGAACAGAACAGAGCAGATTGAATAGAAATATCCAAAAGTATGTTTACAGAACACTTTTCTCTTCAAACTTAAACTTATTATTCACTTCAAAAGAAAAATCAAACCTTAAAGACAGACAAATAAAAATGGAAATGCAATATATCAAAATGTATGTAATGCAGCAAAAGAAAATCTCAGAGGAACTTGGACAGTGATAAATCCTGCATCCAGAAAAAAAAGAAAAAGCAAAAAAAAGATCTCAAGTGTACCCTAACTTCACACCTTACAAAAAGTATAAATTAAGTCCAAAGCTACCAAAAGAAGGAAATCAGATCAGACATAAATATAAAAGTAATAGAAATAAAAGAAAATATCAGCTAAACCACATTTGTTTTTTGAAAGAATAAACAAAATCAACAAGCCTTTATCTAAAATGAGAACAAAGAGATAAAATTCAGATACCTAAAAGCCAGATGAAAATGCTTGAGAACTGTTATTTTCATTCAACCTGATTAAACTGTTCACTTTCTGAGTATAAAAAATGATAACTTGGTAACACCCCGAGAGAAGAGATATTTCACCCTGCAAAGGAAAAGAAAGCACTCTAGTCACATTGTGCCTACTGAATGACTGCATGAAATGCTAGACAATCTCTGCCACCATGCAGAAATATTAAAAGGAAATAGTCTGACTCATGAAATCTATATTTTGCTAAATGACTATTCTGGAACACTGGCAAATAATGGATTATTTTTCATTTAAAGTGGTATAGAAAATACATCTTTTATATGCCACTCCAAAGGTCAGAAAATATGTGAAGGTATACACTTGTAACCCTGGACATGACTTAGCCCATAAATAAAAACCTGGCACATACATTTATATATATAATATACTATGTAATATACCGTGTGTGTGTGTGTGTGTGTGTGTGTGTGTGTGTGTTAGTGATGATTTAAAAAAAACTGGGTGCAAGATATAAAAGATAGATTGAAGAAATTGGAAGTTCTCCGAGTCTCCATCTTGCAGAGACATCAGTGGTTATCAAAGCTTGTACACTGAGTAATACAGAACTTATACAAAATAATTTAAATCTTAGAATCAATCTCTAACAAATTGGAAGCCGCACCAATTACAAAAGCTAAAAACATCAAAGAAACTTGAGCCATAAAAAAGGCAAGGATATAAGAAGCATAAAGAGAGTGAGTATCAGTAAAAGCCCAATTCAAGTTAAAGGTAAAAGCTTTGGTGAAACAAAGAGTGCTCTTTTCTATGGATAAAAGGATGGTGTTCAAAGGCTATAACTGTCATCCACTTATGTACATTAAATAAAGTACAAAATATGGAAGCAAAATGGTTGGAAATAAAAGTTGACATTAACAGAAACATATAATGCAGTATGAGCTCACTGAACAGACTTTGCCTGTTGCCAATGACTAGTTCTCTTTGAAATACACTGACAAACTCAAAGTCATTTAAGCACCAAAAATGAATAGACTTCTATATCTGTGCACAGCCTCCTGCCTACATCAATGGAGTTTCTAGGGGTCAGTTAGTTTTTCCCCCGAACATGCTTCCATCTACTGTATTTGACATCAGTATGGTATATAAAGCATGACGCATTAAACATTAAACAATTTTTTTAAATGTATACCTAATTAAAATGAATGTTCCATGCTTAAATACAGAGATATTTGCTAAACCATGTGTATAGCTGCTCAATTCATAATACTAAGAACTGGAATCAACCCTGGTGCCCATCATTGGATGAATGGATAACAAAGTTGTGGTATATTTACACAATGAAAATCTACTCATCAGTAAGAAAAAATGATGCAATAAAATTTGTAGCCAGGTGTGGTGGCGCACGCCTTTAATCCCAGCACTCGAGAGGCAGAAATGGGAGGATCACCATGAGTTCAAGGCCACCCTGAGACTACATACTGAATTCCAGGTCAGCCTGGACACTACACACTAGACACTAGAGTGAAACACTACCTCTAAAAACAAACAAAAAAATTGTAGAAAAATGGATGGACTTGGAACAGATCATACTCAGCAAACATAATCACTGAAAGACAAACTGCATTTTCTCACTCATCTGCAGTTCCTAACCTGAATCAGCTTGAGTGGCTGACATACCAGATAGACATCTTGAGGCCCAGACAATTGGGATGGAAGGGTTTGGGGGAGGGGAATGGAAGGGGAGGGGAGAATAAACACAAAACTAAACTGAAAATAAACTGGTACTATAGAAACCTTTCTCATTTAAAGTAGACTAAAAGATATAACCCTTGCAGGAATATAGGGGGAAACACATGAAAAGAAGGGCCCTGGAGAGGGTGGGATGAAGCTTAACCTTAAAAATGTTTGGATCTGACCTCTAACTCACAGTACCAGAAATAAGTGCTACCCACATTGAGCGGTTGACCCAAGAGACATATGGAGTCCCCAAAACAAGACAGGCTTCTGTCAAAGCACTTGATTTGCTGCCTGAGGCAAAAGGTAAGACCCTATTCTGAAGACATCATATGCAGCTGGCACAGAACACAGAGAGACCTAACTGGAATCTGGAAGAGAGCCAGTCCCTAGATAGTTAGCCTATCTAGTGCTGGAAAGTGCTCCATGAGTTCCTGGGTGAATGTGGCCAACAACCATGTGAGCAAGCAGGGGTCTAAGCTCCACAGAAACAACCAGCCTGACAAGAAGCGCAAGGCAGTGCAGTGATGGCACACACCCTTGGTGGGTGACCAATGCCTTTCTGATTCACCAAGAGATCCCCTCAGGGGAAAGGAACCCATATCTTGAACTGGTAACCATGTGAGGATCCTATGGAGACAAAGATTATGCTCTCTATTGTCAAGTTCCCACTAGTCTCTCTAAAAGAGGGGCTACATCCATCTAACTCTCCCCAAATTTAACCTATACTAACTTTACTCTCCACTGGAGAATCTGTTTTTCCTTTTCAGAATTAGCAAAACCCGAGGAGCTAAACTACCTCTCACATCTCAGTCAAGCCCCAGACAAAACCACAGAGGAAGTAGGGAGACAAGCAACAGTGCTGCTTCCATGGTGAGCCTGACAAGCAGTGCCAGGGTGAAGGAGACAGATGCTGAGGATACTCAACACCTACCAAGCAGAGAACCAGAGACTCCTACGAGCTTATCAGTGAAGTAGATTTAAAGCACCCACCATGGCTCAGGAAATTTGGGGGAAGAGGGAGCGGAAAGATTTTGAGAGTCACAGGTTTAGATGTCATGCCCAGAAGCACGGCCTTCCCCTAATAATTGACAGCTGCTCCCACACTACATAACCAACAACCCCGCAGGGAATACCATCAACCCCACTAATTAGGGCATTCTGCAGAATGGGAGCAGGGAGAGGGGAAAAGATGGTACCAACACATGATGTATCCATGTTCTTAATAATAAAAATACATATTAAAATGATATTAAAATAATATATATTAAAATTATTTTATAAAGCCTAATTGTGGCTCATTAAAAGTAAAACATCTTGTTGAATTATGTGCAGTTGAGACAAATGTAAAATAACAGGAGATGACATAATAACTATTCCCCATGCAGATAACTTTCAACAGTATTACTAAATTCTCATCCTAGTTTAAAAACCTACAATCTAATAAGACAGTCCTTGCATAAAGGGTAGGCCAGCCAAATAATTAAATTCTAATTTAGGACTCTATGCTGAGAACAATATTTCACCTACATCCAAAAAATGACCACATAAACATACATACATAATGCCAGCCAAAATAAAAGTTCTTCAATCATGTGTGGTGGCTCATGCTTTTAATCCCAGCACAGGGTAGGCTGAAATAGGACAATCATGAGCTTAAGGCCAGCCTGAGCTATAGAATGAGTTCCAGGACAGCCTGGGCTAGAATGAGACACTGCCTCAAAAAAACAAAAAGAAAAAGTTATCAACAGTATTTTTCTTTATCCTCTGCCTTAATACACATTTTGATTGTTGATTGATTGACTTCAGTCTTAACATGTTTGATAGAGGACTTCGAGTGTTAGGAAGTATGTTAAAATTCTCCTCTCAATATTTAACAGATTGACAAGTCAAAACTCAAACAAGGCTGTGGGAAATCATAAGTAATAGTAGTTAATAATAATAATAATAATAATAATTAATAAATATCTACTTCATAGTACTATATGTAGAATCATTGACTGAAAGGAGTTAATAACCCCTTTTAAACAATCCTAGACCATTTGCAAGACTAGCTACATAATAGAACAATGATATAAAACACTTTCATATTAGTAATATTAGAGTTTACTTGATTAATTGTGGTGCAAAAAATTTATATACTATATTTGACAAAAGCATGGTATACAAAGTGTTTAACTTCTGTGCTTGTAGCTAGAAATGGCCTAGTATAACTAAGACAAAGTGGCCTGTAATAAGGTTAAAATGAGGACTTTGGCTCAAATTTTAGGGCAGTTGAACAGAGGAACAACATGATCTATATTATTATTGTTTTCTTTCTTAATTTCTCATGAATTAAAACACTTTTTTTTTAGTTTTGGAGAGAGACACAGAGAGAGACAGACAGAGAAAAAGGGAGAGGGAGATAGAGAATGGGCACACTAGCAGTCTCTCAGCTGCTGTGAACAAAATCCAGATGTGTGGGCCCCCTTGTGGGCAAGAGCGGCATTGCACCCTTGTGTCACTTTGCATCTGGCTAAATGTGGGACCTGGAGATTGGAACCAGGTTCTTAGGCTTAGCAGGCAGGCACCTTAACCGCTAAGCCATCTCTCCAGCCCTAAAACATTTTACGGGCTGGAGAGATGGCTTAGTGGTTAAACGCTTGCCTGTGAAGCCTACAGATCCTGGTTCAAGGCTCAATTCCCCAGTACCCACTTAAGCCAGATGTACAAGGTGGCATATGCATCTGCAGTTTGTTTTCAGTGGCTGGAGGCCACTCTCTTTCTCTCTCTGTCTGTTGCTCTCAAATAAATAAATACAAAATTAAAAAAAAAAACACATTATACCTGGATGTTATCAAATGCAAAGCCCTGTATTCATTACCACTACCACAGTGCCATGCATACTGTATTAACAGTCCAGAAGATTCACTGAAAATCAGAGGTTGGAGTAATGGCCAAGAATAGGGGAATACGTTAAGAGGCTGTTGCACAGATCAGCACTGGTGTGAGGTTTGGACCAGGGTAGTGGTGTAGGGTAGATGGTTTAAAGTATCCGGACTCTACAGACAATTTTCAAAGGTGAACCTAATTGTATCCTACCATACTTGTTGAAAAGGAAAGGAAGGTGTAGCAGACAGCTTCAGGTTTGCTGAGATGAACTTCCAGACCAGGCACAGGTATGGAGGAAGGGATATTATTTATTGAAGCTTACAGATCCAAGGGAAGTTCCATAAAGGCAGGAAAAGCAGCCTGCTTTCACAGGGCCAAACAGAGAGAGAGAAAGCCGACCAGCCACCACAGCACACAGAGCAAAATTACAGCCAAAAGGTCACACAGCACACTTCAGGAACTCCTGCTAGGCACATTTGCATATCTTTACAATGGAATCTCAAACCCACACCTTAAGACCAGCCCCCAGTGACATTGCCTCTAGCAAGGTGATTGCAGATGCAAACTATAACTAGTAAAACACTGAATATATTGGGGGACATACATTCAAACTACCACATTCCGCCCCAGCCCCCAATATATTTAGTTCTTGGCCCCCAATAGATTTATAACTATCGCACATTGTAAATTGTACTCAGTCCAATTTCAAAAGGTCTCACAGTCTTGACCAACTTAAGATGGTCCTGTAAAATCAAACAAGTTTAATACTTTCAACATGTAAAGGCACAGACTAAACATTTTAACTGTATAAGGAATAGCAAGGAGAAACTAGAACAATGTAAACTCAACTACTATTAGCCGTCATCAAACTTCTGCAGTTCAAGTTCAAAATAACCAGAAACTGACAGTCTCTAGGTTTTTCAATTCCGTCCCTCCAGCTGGGCAGAGTCGCCAGGGAAAACTTTGATCCCAGGCCAATACTGTACTCCATGGTAGTCCTTTCATAGTCCTCGTATATCCAAAACATCTTCAGGTCTCCATGAAAACCACAGTCTATCTTTTAAAGGCTCTTGCAGCCTATTTTTGAGGGTCTTTATGCCCTGCCTCATGTCGCATCTCAGCAGCGGCTCCTGGAATCGTGTGTAATTTATGACCACTTCATGTATTTTTTATGTTTTCAAAACTAATACCAGGTGTGCAGGACACAGCCATATTCTTAATCCAGGGAGGAAATAAATCATAGCCTTGAAAAGCAGGTTCCTTCTCCAGTCAGCTCTTTTCAAGAATCTGCATTTTTAACGGTCTTTTCTCAGGCATCCTCTCCATTGTTTTAATGTAAAGCCATCTGACCACCTTTCTTCCACCTTTCTTAAGATTGCTAATGTGTCGACAATAGCAGCTAAACCAGTCCCAATGCCTCTACTTTTAACTTGCTTTAGGTTTTTTATCTTAAAATCTCAGCCCGATATCTTTAGTCAAGCACATCAGTCCATTACAAATTTAAGTTTGATCAAACACTCTGGGCCTGGATAGCGGAACATAGCCATCCCTTATGCCAGTAGCCCAGTTCCAACAAAGTCCTCTGCCGTCTTTCCTTCCCCTTAGAAAGCTCATAAGCCAAGCCTCGAAGTTCAATACTGTCTGCACTTAGCATTCTCAAACTCTCATCAGAATAGTCCATAAAACTTGGCTTACCACTCCAGAAGGCACCTTCAGTTGCAAGCAACAAGTCCATGCCCATTCCTCTAAAACAAAGGTTCTAAAAGACGAATATCCACACGATCTGGTTCATCTCACCCCACTCCTGGTACCACTTTACTGTAGCAGACAGCTTCAGGTTTGCTGAGATGAACTTCCAGACCAGGCACAGTTATGGAGGAAGGGATATTATTTATTGAAGCTTACAGATCCAGGGGAAGTTCCATAAAGGCAGGAAAAGCAGCCTGCTTTCACAGGGCCAAACAGAGAGAGAGAAAGCCGACCAGCCACCACAGCACACAGAGCAAAACTACAGCCAAAAGGTCACACAGCACACTTCAGGAACTCCTGCTAGGCACATTTGCATATCTTTACAATGGAATCTCAAACCCACACCTTAAGACCGGCCCCAGTGACATTGCCTCTAGCAAGGTGATTGCAGATGCAAACTATAATTAGTAAAACACTGAATATATTGGGGGACATATATTCAAACAACCACAGAAGGGTTCAAGTATGAATCTGTTGTATTAAAGAAACAAATAATAGGGTAATATTGATTTTTGTTAAGATGAGATTCACAGAAGTACTTCAGATTGAGTTAATTCAGAATATAATTCTGAATTTTCTATTAGGTATCTAAATCATGACCTGGTATTTAGATGTATGATTATGGAATAAAGAAAAAGGTCTTAGCCCGAGGTACATATTTGAGAGGTGTTGCATAGATGGTATTTAAAGCCATGAGGTAGGATGATATCAAAGTTACTGTGTATCAATGGAGGAGATAAAATATTTTAGCTCTGGAAGTAAGAGTTTGAAGAGATTAAGAAAACCAGTAAAATAGACTCAAAAGGAGCAACTATTAAGGTCTGCTACACACAGAGTTTTCACATATTGGGGGACAACAAAGAACATGTTCCAAATATAAAAAAATAGTTATATATACCAAAGCCAAAACGAGAACTGAGAAAAGCCAGGGAATTTAGCAATTTGGAGGTTATTGGTGACTCCTCCATATGTTTAATGAGTTCCAAGTATAAAGCCTGAATGTAGTAGATTCTGTCATCAGAGAAAAGAAGAATGGGAATTATTTCACATACCCATATGTTTTTTGAAGTGTTTTGCTGTAAAAGAAAGGAGAGAAATAGGGATAATAGACCAAAGTAGAGGCAATTTAGTTTGGTTTGTGGAGAAAAGAAAAATTGCTACATGTTCTTGAAAAAGTCCAATGGAGAGGAGTTGATAATAAAAAAGAGAAAAAGAAAACTGCAAGAATAACATTCTCAAGAGGAAGAGAGAGAATGAGATCTGTATACACATAGAGGGGTTGCCTTTCCTAGGATCTTAGAGAGTTCAAATTTATAAAAAGTCATTAAATCAGCACAAGACATCAATACTGATATTCATGGATGCTCAGGAAAGTGAGGAACTTATAATTAATGTACTGAGGCAAATTTTCTTCTAACTCCTTTCATTTTATCATTAGCAACAAAAACATGAGATGAGGGAACAATTGGTTAAAAATTTAGATGAAATAAAAGGTTTGAACATTTCACTAAGGTCTGAATATAGGAGATAAGTGTAAATGTGGAGTCCACTAGGAGGCTCTTGAGTTTGTTGTTACAAATCCAAAGCTAGCCAGTGTTTTTCTCCAGCCATGCTTACCTTTGTATGCATGGACACAATGTATACTAACATGTGGATTAAACTAAGATTCTAATTTGGATTTCTAGACATTTTAGTAGAATAAGAAAGAGAAAAGGAAGTTATGATGTTATGGTAAAGGAGTCATTGCAATGACAAAATAATGGAATTTTGGCTGACTAGGAAATGGTGTGAAAGCATGTACTGTGTCACAGGAACAAAACAGTGTAGACCATTTAATTTCAGGTCACTGTATGAAAAAAGATTCTTGCAGTAATAATAAGAGTCAGCTGGAATGACAAAAGGAGGTACACAGATCATGAGAGACTTGATATTGAAATCGTAGAAGAAATACAGCTACAATAATGATAAAAATCTAGGTTATAAACAACAGTTCGTGGTAGATATAGGCCCAATATCATTGGAGGATAAAGGTCAAACAGATTAGAGTCCAGAATATTGAATGGAAATTCTTGTAAACACTGACATCAATAGGATTTATAAAACTAGTAGCGCTGGAGAGAGAAATGATGCAAGAGCTAGCCATTTTAGGAATAATGAGTAGTAGAGTATGCTAAAAGGAAACTTAAAACTTGATATTCCTTCCTTTTTGGTAGGAGAGAAGGCAAATAGACTGTATTCATCAAGGAGAAGCTAAGAAAAATCTTAGTCCACACATGTTTTCAGTGGTGAAAGGCTTTTACCTCCACTTGGGCTTTGACACTTGGGGAGAAGAGACCCATATTCTAGAAATGCTCTTTAACAGTGAACTCAATGGTGTAGAAAATGTAAGATGGGGAAGGGCCTAAGTTTGGCTCTCTGGCTTGGTTATCATGGTATTGGAAGAAAACCAGAAATCCTCATACCCCTAAGGTGGGTTGTGTAAGGTAATTGAGGGGATGTAAGGTCATGGATGGAATGACAAATCTGGGTTAATATCTATAACTAAGAAACAGATGATCCCATCCTGTGATAACAAAAGTGGAACATGAAGTGATCTGAGAAAAAGCACAATGTTACAATGTAACAATTCTGGGCCACAGTGGCGGCAGACCTCCTTTTTCCTTCTGGGAGTGGATTCTATCTGGATCAAGTGGCCAGGTTGCCATGGCCAAAACTCTACTGGAGGCAAGAATGGAGACAGAGCAAGTGAATTGTACTTTACCTGATGCCCTTGCAACCCCAGGTCCCTCCAAAGAGCAGTGCTTTCTGAACAGGTTCTGACAAAAAAAAAAAAAAAAAAAGATAATCCTCCTTCTTCACTTATTGATCTTCTAATAGATAAAAATATAAATAATTAATGTAGCAAAGAGAGTCATAGTTACATGTGAAAAGGAGAAAAATAACTACAAAAACCCTCAAATCTTTGAGAGACTTCTACAGGACAAAATGATACCCTGCTAATAACAATCTCTAACCTTTCTGAAATTAACATTTTATTCAGGTTACATTTTCTTTGTTAATACAATGAATAATCATATCTATTGATAAGAATGGCTAACATCTATGAGAACTTAGAACTTTCCAAGGATCTGGTTAGAATTCTTACAAATTACTTTATTTGTAAGGCATTGGCCTCATCTCTATTTCATAGATAAACTAAAGGTTGTTGACAGTAAGTAATTTGTAGAAAGGTACACAATCACCTAGGGGACAAGTTTCTCACTATGTCTGTGAGAGAGTTTCTGGATTAGGTGGAGATGAGAAGAATCTCCTTAACTGTAGGCACCATCATTTCTTGGGATAGGCTCCCAGACGGAATCAAAAGGAGAAAGTGAGCTGAACACCAGCCTCTCTCTCTCTCTCTCTCTCTCTCTCTGTCTCTCTCTCTCTCTCTCTCTCTTTCCTTCCTGATGGTGGATGCAATGTGACCTCTGCTTTATTTTCCTACTGCCAAGCCTCCCCTACCTTGATGGACTTTATCTCCAAGCTGGGAGCCAAAATAATCCTTCAGCTGCTTTTGTTGGGGATTTTATCACAGCAATGTGAAAAGTTACTAATATGGTGAATTTTCTTATTCCTTCAAAAGCATGCTGCCTATTTGAAAAAGTAAATGTAGGTGCATGAGACAATAGGGCAACTGGAGTCATGTATTTCCAGCATGATCCAAGCTACAGTGCTCCAGGCCAGGGTGCTGATATTGAAGGCTCTGGAAAATGAAATTCTCTTTATGAGGTGGTCTTGTGCTATCCACACTTTTCAAATCCCTATTTCTAACATGGGTTCAAGGAGAAAATAGAACTATACAGATGAGCATTCACTTTTTTTAAAAGAAATTTTAGAATTGACTTCTACCTTAAGTGTATGTAGTGGCTTAACTGCAAATGTATGCCCCCCCATAGCCTCAGGGATTTTTTATTATTTGAGAGTGACAGACAGACAGAGAGAGACAAAGGCAGATAGAGAGAGAATGGGCTTGCCAGGGCCTCCAGCCACTGCAAAGGAACTCCAGATGCATGTGCCTCCCTTGTGCATCTGGCTGATGTAGGTTCTGGGGAATCGAGTCTTGATCCAGGGTGCTTAGGCTTCACAGGCAAGCACTTAACTGCTAAGCCATCTCTCCAGGCCACCTCAGGGATTTTTGATTTAAAATTAAACTTGCAACTTAAGTATCCAGCAGCCTGCTAGAGAAAGTGTCACTGGATGGATCTTTTAGTCCATCCCTACTAGATGTGTTGATAGCAGTTTGAGCTCTGGCTGTTCATGATTGCTGGATATTGGGGGTGTCTCTCTGCTATGAATCTATGGAAGTGAGTAAGTTTTTACTGCCATAATGGAACTTCTCCTGGATTCAGTAAGCATGAAGTAAACCCTTTCTTCCTGTAAGCTGCTTCAGATCAGATGTTTGTCCCAAGAACAAAAAGCAACTGCAAAAATGTATATTTAAAGTTTAATACTGGGAGATTGATATTCTACTAAGGAATATACAAAGTCTATGAGAATGTCTTGAATGCTTCATTTTCTTTTGTGAGCCAGGGTGGGGGCACACACGTTTAATCCCAACGCCCAAGAATCCAAGGTAAGAGAATCACTGTGAGTTTTCAGGCCAGCCTGAGACTCCATAGTGAACTTCAGGTCAATCTGGGATAGAGCAAGACCCTACCTAGAAAAAAAGAATTTTTGGTTAATATTTAAATAATAGTAAGTGATATATATAAAATGATTTTTTTAATCTTTTAAAACTGTTTTTAGAGTTTATCTGTAACAGCTGGTACAGAAGAAAGATAAAAATTCATTTTATCAATTTATTTATTTTAAAAGTTGCATTTTCCTTTTATTCCAAATAAAATAATTCAAAGTCTTATATGAGAGAAATGCATATCTGGAAGCCTATGGCACAACAGGGTGAGGTGAAAACAGACAAGAGAAATTTCTAAAATTTCTCACCACAAAAACATAAGTATTTGAGCCAGGTGTGGTGGTGCATGCCTTTAATCCCAGCACTCGGGAGGCAGAGGTAGGAGAATCGCTGTGAGTTCGAGGCCACCCTGAGACTACATAATGAATTCCAGGTCAGCCTGAGCTAGAATGAGACCCTACCTCGAAAAAGAAGTATTTGAGGTGATGGATTTGTTATTTAGCTTGATTAATCATTTCACATCATAACACATTTTGTACCCAGAAGATAGATAGCTATATAATTACACTTACCAATTTATAGTAAAAATAATAATACATATTTCATAAATACCTTTCTTTAAAAAAATCATAACACCTGACTTCAGTCACTGACCCCCCCCACACACACTCACCCAAATATATATGTGCATACTCATATGCATGTATCACACACACACACACACACACACACACACACACACACACACACACACACAAAAGGCCTGAGCATGCTCTATACTGAGCTGTCTTTCCCCCATTGCAATAGCTCCAAATAAAATGTATATTTCCTTGCTTTTACTACTATATAGCTCTGATTTCTCCTCAATCTTAATAGTAGCATTGGCATTTAACTGTGAAACTACTTTAAAACATTAAGTTAAATTATATGCTATACTATTAGTATAGTTAGGAACCATGATTATTCAGAGAAAGTTATAAAAAATCAAAATGACTAAGTAGAAACTAATCACTCAGCTGAATTGGAAATATTACTATGAACTTATGACTTACATTATCTTTCAATAAAATGTGTATTTCCTAATTCTGTCCACTGATACGACCTGGAGACAATACTATCTGAGCCTTCATATTCAGATTAGCATGATTTCATGCTGAGAAGAATAGGGTTTCTTAGAGACCCAGATGACTCCAGCCCTTGGGCAAGAAATGAATAAGATTATTTTGTCATTTGGCTTGTGAATGGAAGAAAGGATTTTATGGAAGACTTCAGATGAGTTCAGGGGTACTTTGAAGAGTTCCTGTAAATCAAAACTGTAAATACCTGGCATCATACAATGTACAGATCATGACCTACTAAAACATGTCAAATATGTAAAATTCTAGGTAGTCAAACAATGGTTAAAAGTATAGACTGATCACCTTTAAACATGGCTATGCCACCAAGACTTGCAAAAGAGAAGAATGACCCATTCATAATTCCTTTTAGGAACTGTATTTCAAAGTAAATAAATATGTAATGAAAGAGTTTCTTTATGCAGTCATAACAGCTAATGAATTCAGAGAAGATGGAATGAAGAAAAACCATCATCTTGCAAATCTTAGTGAAAGCATGGCCCAGGCCCATGCTCAGTTGTGGACCATGAAAACATTTAGCGAAAGGCTGATGAACTGCTTCTAAAATGGATCAATGACATTTAACCTCATCAACTTCACTGATAAATCTTTTAAAAATTGAAAAAAATAGATATTCTATTACCACTGAAATGATGTAATTGGAAGTACATACTATAATTTATAGTTTCTAATAAAAACATGAGCTTGAATTTTAACACTCATGTAAATAAAACATTACTGAAAATAGGCATAGTTAACATGTTCAATAATAGTATAAGTTATAAACCAAATCACCAAATCCAAGTTATAGGAAATGTGATGAGACAAATAGCCTAATGAAAAATAATAACAAAAGTAAAGCATGCTCTTGAAAATTAAAGGTTTTAAGACAAAGTATGGACATTGATGAGGAGGACCTAGTGCCCATAATCCACTAATTCAAAGACATTCTGGGAAATAATTGGAAACCATTTAATATAGAATATTTGTTAGATAATACAAAGGGTGCATAACCAACTTGTACACTGGTTAAAATAATGCATGTTTGATTAGTAATGTTTTCTGATTCATTTATGAATGAAAAAATACAATGCCTTCTATTCACTTAAAATAAACAATCAAAAACAAGGTGAGGACAAGTAAAACAAGAAAGTCAAAATGAAAATGATTGAAGCTTCATTTGAATCATATGACAGTTCATTGAATGATTGGTTTTGTACATATTTGAAATTTTTCTTGGTGAAATCTTTTTCACAGACTATGTAAGTCTCTATTTCTTTATTCATTTGTGCATCTAGTTAAGTGCATACTACCCACAGAAAAAAATATATATAAAACATAATTCTTGTTCCAAATAAGCTCACAGTCTAATAGTGGTATTGTGGCTTAAATGTGAAGTGTCCTTCATAGGCCCATGTGTTTGAATACTTGGTAACCAGTTAATGACGTTTCTGAAGGTGGTGGAACCTTTAGGAAGTGGAGCCTTTCTGAAGGAGGTGGGTCCTTAGGGGTTGGCCTTGAGACTTTATAGCCTGGTCCCACTTCGTATTTGCACTTACTACTTCCTGAGTATGGATGCAATGTGACCAGCCTGTCTCCTGCTCCTGCTGCTAGGACTTTCCCTCTGTGATGAGCCATATCACTTCAAAATTGCACACCAGAATAAACCTTCTCCTTCCTTTATCTTGTTCTTGGTAGGTATTTGTTTATGGAAATGAGTGAATTCACTAATACAAGTGGGGAGAAAGGAAAAGCAGTCAAGTATGAAATAAGATGTTACAGTGGGAGCATGTTGAAATGGAAAAGATGTACTCATGGGGATGTGAATTAAGATGAGACACAGTAGGTGATATTTGACCTGTCTTTAATAATGTATAAAAACTTTCTCTCTTCCTATCTAATAAATAAATAAAAATAAAATATTTCTTAAAATGATTAAAAGGGCTGGAGAGAATGTTTAGTGGTTAAGGTGCTTGCCTGCAAAGCCAAAGGACCCAGGTTCAATTCTCCAAGACTTGCATAAGACAGTTGCACAAGGTTGCACATCAGTCTAGAATTTATTTGCAGTGGGTAGCTAGAGGCCTTGGTGTGGCCATTCTCCCTCCCTCCCTCTCTCTCTCTCTCTCTCTCTCTCTCACCTCTTTCCCTCTCTCCTGCAAATAAATAAATAAAAATAAAATATTAATAAAAGAATATGTAAGAGTTCACTCAGTTGACAGAGAAGAAAAGGCATGCTGAGTGATCATTATAAATCGTGTCTAAATAGCACTTACTATGTTTCAAGCATAGTTCCCAGTTACTTAGTACATCCTAAAATAAACTTACAAGCTATGAACTATTCATAGTAAATATCCCTACCTCACATACTAGTCAACTCAGTCATAGAATGATTAATATGACCAATATTACATATGTATTTACAAGTACCAACTTTAGACATCAAACTTAATGAACTTGATGGACTGCATGTTAAGAATACCGAATTATATATAAGAAGTCAATAGGTATAGCATGTGGCAGTATATTAAGGAACTGATGACTAACACTACAATACACAGTGTAAAATAAAGCAGCAGGAGGATATGACAGTAAATGAAAGAAGATGGATAGTCAGCAAGAAAACCATGTAGGGTATCTAATAATGGAGTTTATACCATTTTACCTAGAAGAAAATACAAAACAACAAAGGGTTTTAAATAATAGTGTGATGTGTATTGATTAACTCAGTACAGAAATCACTTAGGCATGGTGAACAAAACAGACAGGATGGGAATCAATGTAGGAGGCAGCAAATTGAGTATGTATGTTCATTGGAAAAATAGATTGTGAGTGTCAGAATTATGGCACTGTTGATAAATATGGAAGAAAGAGAACAGGTTCAAAGGAAATTCAAGAGGAATAATCCCCAGAATCTGAATAGTCACCATCAATGGGAACCAAATCTAGCACTAGCTCTCCTCTTGCATTTCTTTCTTTCTTTCTTCTCTGTGCTGTCCCAAGCTCACCATTGTGAGATAAGGAAGTGAGTGCTCTATAGTGAAGCTAATGAGCTCAAGTTTGGCTTCAGGATACTGTGAACACTGTAATGATTCCATCATAACCCTGAATCATAGAAGATTCAATATTCTAGTAGAATTTAAAATCATAGAAACAGATGGGATTCACCCATGAATCCTATGAAGAATAATATGCAAACATACCATCAAAAATATTTTGTCTCCAGGGGCTGGGGACATGGTTCAGGAGTTAAAGGTATTGTTTTCCAAGCCTCCTGTTGGCCTGGGTTCATTTCTCAGCGTCCATGTAAACCAGAGGCACAAATTGACACACATAGATTCTGCAGTGGCAAAATGCCTTAGCACACCTATACTTCTTTACTTTGTCTCTTTCCCCTCTCTCTCTCCATATATATGTATGTATGTATATATATATATGTGTGTGTGTGTGTGTGTGTGTGTGTGTATAAGTATATATACACACATACATACATAATCTTAGCACACTTATACCCTTTCTTTCTCTCCATCCCTCCTTTCATAAATAAAATTTTTAAAAAATATTATTTCCAAATTTCATTTACCCTTCAGGATATTTCCCATTTCAGTGTATCACCTGTTTATACTATTTGAATCTAATAATTTGCTTTCAACTCACATACTTTACTTACACTTATTTGAAAATGAAAGTTCATATATACCCATTTAAACAAAAATATTACTTGACATGATGAATGAGAAATGAATATAAATATTAATAAAATTTTAAATGTTTATACTTTGTTCTAATACTATTGTCACCTGTGATACTCCAGTGTCTGTTCCAGGTTTCTTTGAGAAAGACATCACAATCTGAAATAATGAGGTAGACTTATCACTACCTAAAATAATCAGAATTTAATGTAATTTAAAAGGAGATACAACTGAAGTAATGGCATGATTTAATATTCCTAAACACACTGTCAATGAGATACCCAAAGTAATTTCCTGTGCTATCTTTGGATTGTGTCACACAAATTGGGAACATGCCACTTAGCAGGAGAGACAAAGGAAGTGGGTCCAAAATATATGAAAGTAAAGGGGGAGAATGAAATAAGTGATCCCCAAATCAACAGAGTCAATTATGAAGGACAGTATCAAATGGTAGAATTTTAGCTCTGGGGAATTAGAGGCATATTTCAGGATGGTCCTCAAAAACCCAGATGATAATAGAAGATAAAAGCAAGAAAATACTTGCTCAAGCTATAGATAAATGAATTATATGAGCTTCCCCCCCCAAAAAAGACCTGACAGTTGTTGTCCAGCTAGTGAAGAATTTGAACTTAAACCTAACATTAGCCCTTCTCCAACATTCCTTTTTGTGTCCTGTCTCTATCCCAAGCTTGCCATCCTCTGTACTATGGTAAAGGAGTGTACCATGAAATGGTGATGTCAGAGTCCTTACCTTTGGACCAATTACATTTGGTCCCATGCACCCAATCATCAGAGTGTCTACTGCAACAAAGATTTTATGCCAAATCAGATTTGTGATGGTTAAATCCTTGCTATCATCAAAAGGCTTACCTCCGAGAATGCCTATAAGGGTGTCTCCAAAGGGGTTCAACTGAGGAGCGAAGAAAATACAGCAGAAAGATATGAAAATCGCTTGGCTGCCTTATTCTTTAAGCCACAGCTAAAGCTGTCTTCACCAGCAGACCTTCCCAGCCATGATAGACTATACCTTCAAACTGTGAACAACAAAAAACTGCTTCCTTAAGCAGTTTATCAGGTGTCTTCTCATAATAATCAGAAAAGTAAGTAATACAGAAAATTGATATCAGGCAGTAGAGCTGTTGTTATTATAATCTGGCCACATGGTTTGGAACTTGTTTGCATGAGGCACATGGAACAATTTGGAGCTGAGAACTAGAAATGCCCCAGAGAGTAATGGGTTATTCTGGAGGAAGGGCGGAGGATGAGAATGCTGATAGTAATGTGGATACTGAAGTCTTAGGTAATGAGGATTCTATCAAGAATTGAACTAGCAGCCATTTGTTGCATTCTGGTAGAGTCTGGCTACATTCTGTCTATAACCTGAGACCATAAATCTAAATGTTATGAATTTTTTTTGTAAGCAGAAGAAATTCCAAGGCAGCATAGCACAATGGGAAAGGTCCCTTGAGGACAAGAATCCACCCATCATACTTTCCAGCTCATAAAAATGCAGATTCATTTTAACATACAGACACTAAACTAAGAGTGGTTCTGAAGGAGTTCCCTGCTCAAAAACAATTGCCTAGGAAAGGATTTCTCTAGGTTCAGCTGCCAAGGCATGCACAGGCCTCTATAGCTATGGTTGAAGGGGGCCAGATAACTCCTTGGATTGGCAGTAGAAGTTGGAAGCATTGTTCTCACATTGCTAGTTTGGTAGGCATACAAAATGGAAGAGTGAGGTAGTCATGGAGACTTGCCCCAAAGTTCAAGCAAGCCTCTGAGACCCAGCAAGGTGTGATAGATGTCAGAGTCCCTGCAAGGAGGCCCTGAGGGGCCACTTCATGAAGGTTTGAATGGGAAGAATAAGTTGCAGTAGTGACCTCAGTATGTAGAAAATTCTATAACTGAGAAACTTCAGCAGAAGACAGCTGGAGTAGTCAGCAGTCTGCCAAAAAGAAAAGAAAGAAAGAAAAGAAAAAGAAAAAGAAAGAAAGAAAGAAACTACATGTCTTGCAAGTGGCATAACTGAATAGTTGGACTGTCCATAACCAACTGGAGCCTAGATGATGTTGAAGATAGAACTTTTGGGTTGGTGTTCACCTGCAGGACTTCAATCTTGCTTTGTTTCAGTCTTTCCTTCTTATTTTACCATTTGTTCCTTTTAGGGATCATAATGTTTACTCTGTGCCATTGTATACTGTTTTGATTTGTTTTATTTATAGGAGCTCATATATTAGAGTTTTCCTGAATCTCAACAGAGACTGCACATAGAGTTTTGAGCAATACTGGAACTGTTACTGCCTTAAGAATTTGTAAATAGGTGCTAAATCTATTTACAATTATGAGATAAACATGAGACAGGGTCCAAGGATAGAATGTTACACTTAAAAGTGATGTATTCCTGTATCAGATTGACCCAGGGTGGACTTGCGATAGTTAATATTCACTGTCAAATGGGCTAGATTTAGAATCACCACAGAAACACGACTCTGCACATGTCTGTGAAGGTAGTTCCAGAGAGCTTTCACTGAGGAGGGAGGAACCAACCTGATTGTGATTTAATAATATAGTCTATAATAATAGACTATGCCTTCAAATTGTGAGCCAAAATAAACTTTTCCATCCTTAAATTATTATTGTCAGGTATTTTTATCACAAAAAAATAAGAAAAGAAACTAATATAAGTTTCCCATCATTAAGTCAGAAACCAGGTACTACATACAAAATATTAGTGGACCACATGGATGGTAGTGCATGTAATAACAAAACTTGAAAGACTGAGGCAGGGACATCATGAGTTCAAAGGCTATATAGTAAGACCCTGTCTCAAGAAGGATAAACAAGACATAGAAATAATATAATAAAAATTTTAAACACAGAGGTTTAAATTTACTTCATGATTTCACACTGCTCTGATTTACATTCAGATAAAAAAAAACATGAGCTTTATATCATCAAACAGACCCTGCAATGAGTATTTACTTTACACATCTCTCCATGCACAAAAATTAAGTCCAAATGGATAAAAGACCTTAATATAAAACCAGAAACTCTGCTACTACTGGAAGAAAAAATAGGAGGAACCTTCCATGATATAGGAGTGGGAAAAGATTTCCTGAACAAAACCTCAGCAGCTCAGGAAATTAAACAATCACTGAACCATTGGGATCTCATGAAGCTGAAAAGCTTTTTCACTGACAAAAATATAATAACCAAAGCCAGCAGAATACCCACAGAATGGGAGAAAATTTTCACCAGCTATACAACTGACAAAGGCCTAATTTCTAGAATCTACAAAGAACTCCAAAACCTAAACAATAAATCACCAATCAACCCACTCACAAAGTGGGGCAGAGAACTGCACAGGGAGTTCTCAGAGGAAGAAATACAAATAGCAAACACACATTTAAGAAAATGTTCAACATCCCTAATCATCAGGGAAATGCAAATTAAAACAACAATGAGATTCCACCTTACCCCAGTAAGGATGGCTAACATTAAAAAAAACAATGAAAACAAATGCTGGCGAGGCTGTGGAGAAATAGCAACAAGTCTTCACTGTTGGTGCGAATGTAAAATGGTTCAACCACTATGGACAGCTATATGGAGACTATTGAAAAGGATGGCCATAGACTTACCTGTGGATCCAGTTATTCCCTTATTGGGCATTTACCCTAAAGGCCCCAAGCCTCAGATCAGAAACATTTGCTCAACCATGTTTATAGCTGCTCAATTCATAATAGCAAAGAGCTGGAATCAACCCAGGTGTCCATCACTAGATGAATGGATAACAAAGATGTGGTATATCTATACTATGGAATTCTAAGTAGCAGTAAGGAAAGATGAAATAAGGAAATTTGAAAAAAATGGTCAAACATGGAACAGATCATTCAGTGAGCTCACCCAAGCACAAAAAGATAATCGTCGCATGGTCTCATTTATCTGTCGCCCCTAACCGGATTCCACGTGACATGTGGCCAAACCTAATAAACACTCTGAGGACGAGACACGAAGGAGGGTGGGATGGAGGGAGGGTAATGGTGGGAGGGAATCAGAGGGGTGGGAGGGAGGACAAGGGGGATACAAATTGGGACCCAAAAGGGAAAAATAATACAAAACCCTTTACTCTGGACAACAGGCTAAAACAGTGATCCTTCAGCAGGCCTACGGAGGGAATACTCGAACCACAGGAACCTGGAGAGAACATGATGAAGGCCAACTTTAATCTTGTCCTGCTTCTCTTTCTCTTCTCTCTCCCTCCCTCTCTCTCTCTCTCTCTCTCTCTCTCTCTCTCTCCTCTCTATACTCACTTTCTCTTTTACATTATATATCTTTTTCCTCCCTCACCTTCCTAGGTGCAGACTTATAACTCCCAGTGCCAGCAAGGGGTTAACTTCCACAATGAGCTGTTGATCTGAAACACCTACAAGGTTTCCCAAAAAGACAGACTTCTGTCAGAGTACTTGGTGACCCACCAAAGGTTAATGGTAAGACCCTACTGTCGAAGACAGCATACGTGTGTAAGACCAAACACAGAGAGACCTGGCCAGAATCTGGAAGAAGGTCAGTCCCCAGACAGTTAGCGAGTATAGTACCAGAGGGTGCTACATGAGCAACTGGGGAAAATGTCTGACATTGGTCCAAACAACTTGCAGTCTAAGATACCCAGCAGGAAACCATCTGACGTAATGCTCATACAAGTGCAGTAGTGGCAAACAGCCATGGGGGTAACCAACTGTTCTTGATTTGGCTAATAGATCCACTGAGTGGAGTGGAACTCATTGCTGGAACTGGGAAATAAGTCAAAGCCATGTACAAAAATGAGCTCAGTCTCCAAGATCTAGTGGCCACCAAAAGTAGGCTAGAAGAGAGCCAATGCATATAAAGTTCCCTCCAAAACATATATGGTTATCCCTTCTATCTAGTACTAACTTCTCTCTCCGTTGGAGAATTTGCTTATCTCTTTTCAGGTGGACAATGAACCTGAAGGGAGGATCAGCTAACCACACCTCACCAGCTGAAACCATAGAACAACGCAGGGGAAGGGCAAGAATACAGCGCTCAAGGCGATCACAACACCAGAAAAAGGCTGAAGGAGATAAATACAGAGAACATCCAACTCCAGTCATTAGCCAGATATCCAGAGACACAGAGGCTCCCAAAACCTCATCAAGGAAGCAGAACTAAAATGACCCCAATGTGGCTCAGGGAAACTCATGGAAGAGGGGCGGAAAGATTGTTAGAGTCACAAGTTGGGGCATTATGCACAGAGACTGGGGCCTATCCACCAGAACTCTTGAGCAAACTCACAATGCATGATAAACATTCCCCATTGATGAGGGCCCTTTGAAAGTGGGAGGAAGGAGGAGGACAATGGAACCAATACTATGAATGTAAAATCAGAATAATATAAATAAAAAATATATATTGATAAAAAAAAAGTCAAAATCCTTTATTATTCTAAAAGATGACTCACCATCTCCCATTGTTTTAACTATGGACCTCATTCATTTTAATATAGGTACAAAAAATGATGAATATTTGTGATGTGTAGTCAACAAGTGAAACTTTGGTGAGGGAACATGTGTTTGCAAAACTAAGGGACTTCATTTGCTTGGTTTTCCTTCTTCTTACTGATCTCTGATTTTTTTTTTTCTGCATTGACAAGCCCTTTAGGTCTCATATACCACTTATAGTAAATATCCTAACTATATACAATTTCCTTTCAAACATATTCATGTAACTCATTTAGGAAGGGAGTTGTGTAGAATATGAAGGGAGTTATAACTTCCCTGAGTCCACAGATTTCATCCTGAATACCCCCACTCTAAGTAAAAACATCCTTGAGTTAATGATATAAAATAGATGATGAGCAGATGGAAACATAGCAGCTACAATTCTGCAGAATCTTATATCTTTTAAATGTCCAGACATCACTTTAAAATATAAACACAAATTTAGAAAGCTATTTTCATTAAAACTTGAGCATGGTGCATTATCAAAAGGGAATAAGTTTTGTTCTACACAACTACAATAAAGAACTAGAATAGGGAAAGCATTTGCATTGAAATGAAAATGCAATGTTTATTCCAATATCCAGTGGGATTTCTGAGTTGTATGGCATATGCATTCTATGTCATTTTGTAATCTAAAGTAAGCCAAGACTAAGAACCACAAAGTTAGCATATTTCTAAGTAATAAAATAAGGATTAAAAGAATATGGAACTACTACTCTTCTGAATAGTTACATGAGATAAAAACAGAGAAGAGAGAGAGACTAGAGGAAGGAAGATATGTGCAAAGAAGGTAAGGAGAAAGAGAAGAAAGAAGGAAGGGAGGAAAGAAAAAGAGGGAAGGAGGCAGACAAGCAGGGAGGGTGACATCCTCATTTTGCTATACAGGTATTCTTTCCTTACTCCTACCTCTCATCTGCTAGTTAACTCTTAATTATCCTCTTAAGGAAGGTTCACTAAAGGATAAAATCAGCTGCAGTCTGTTTTTATAAATAACAGTTTATTGGAATAAATCATGCTCAGTCATTTACACAACACAGTTCAGTCACTTCAACAAAGAACACGTGGTCTATAAAGCCTAAAATTTAGTCTTTCTGGCTCTTTGCAACAGTTTTAAGATCCTCCTCAAACCCAAATAACATCTCATCCCCTACAAAATGTTTCTGACTCTCATTAGTCAAAATCCTGCATGTTCTCACCAACAAAGTATATGTTCTATTCACAAGGCGCTGTCATGCCCACTATAGAATTGAGGGTAAAGGATTATATATGTCTTCTCCCTAGATCGTGAGCCCCTCAAGAACAGAGACTCTGTCATTTTAATGTCACTTGTACTTGGAAGAATACCTGCTATGAATAAACTACAAATGTTGCATAATGAGAATCATTTTCTTAATGAAAAATAGCATATTTTTTCACATTGAAAGAAAGATATATCCATGTTTTAATAAGTCATTCTTAGTCTATGGTTGTCAGGTGTCCTCAACATTAGTAGTTGATGTGATAGTTAATATCCCTTCCCACTTCTGCAAGTGACTATCTTAGTTTGATTTCAGAAGCATATTTGTAGAAGTAGATTTGTGTGCAGAGAATTCACAGGAGAGTATTGTATGGAAATAGCATCTGTGATAGAGTGAAGATGGTGGGATGAGGAAGAGAGAAGATGAATTATAATACAACTTTCATGGAGGTCTCAGCAAATCTCATCCAGAACTTTGTGATGGCCCTTCAGAATTGTCCAGGAATGATACATAGGAGTGAGCCTTTGAATGTGGTTGTTCACCAGAACTAGATAATTTGACAGTATCGCTGAAGATATCACTTTGTCCATCACAAAATTCAAGCTCTAACTGAGCTAGAAGCTTCCTCCCTAATGTCTAGCTGTTATAGTGTTGGAAAATAGTATACAGGCTGCTGGAGAACAAAAGTCATCAATAATAAGACCCACAAGTGGAGCCACAGTGGATGCTATACAACCAACTACCTAGACAAGATGTGCTCTTTGGTACAATAGTGGCATGACTGTTATGGGACTAATCAACTGACCTGATTGGATCCCACTCCACAAAAGGGATTTCATGCCTGCTATTGAAAACCTGGTCAAAAGCTTGTGGCTGGAAAGGTCATAGATCATAGGAAGGAAGCCACTATTATTGTTTAACTAAATATATATATGGTTAAATTTTCTTCTATTTTATTATGATTATGTTATAAAAATTAGACTAATGCTATTCTCACCTTTGGTCAGAAAAGCTTCTTTTTGCAGATGGTAGTGCCAACTGGGAAGACGCAAAACTTGTCAAAATGATGAAAATAAGTGATTATTGAGTTCCTGGCACTAAATTAGATACCTCTAGCATGCCTTCCAATATTCAGGGAACATTGTGGAATAATGGGGTGGAAAGAATATAAGAACCAGAGGATGGAGAGAGGTTGGGATACTATATTCCAGACAGGAAGAGGCCATACTTCATAACCTCACAGTGGCTGCCATTACCTCCACAAAGTCTGCACAATATAAGGTCAGCAACATTTTGACATAGATGTTGGGAGGATAGGGGAGAAAATCCTCAAAATAAAAGAGGGACTAGCTAGAAAGGAGTCCAGTGAAAGGGGGAAGGGATTAGGATGAAATCACGTCATGATCTTGCATGACAATTGTCAATAAAAAGTTTTTTTAAAAAAAAATAGGGCTGGAGAGATGGCTTAGCGGTTAAGGTGCCTGCCTGCTAAGCCTAAGAACCCGGTTCCAATCTCCAGGTCCCACGTTTAGGCAGATGTAAAGTGATGCAAGGGCGCAATGCCACACACATCTGGATTTCGTTCACAGCAGCTGAGAGACTGCTGGCATGCCCATTCTCTGTCTGTCTCCCTCTCCCTCTCTGTCTGTCTCTCTCTTTGTCTCTCTCCAAAAATAAATTTTAAAAAATTTAAAAAAAAATACATAAATAAAAAAATAGGAGTGAGCCTTGAATCCTTTTTTAGAACCAGACATTAAAGTGGTATTCTGAGGAAGCATAGACCAGGGAACTGATGTGAGCAGAATCAGCTTCTTCTGCTTAGGTGATTGAGGACAAGTAATTTGGGAGGGACCCAGCTGTGAATCTTCAGCAGCCAACATATCAGCGAATGGGCTGATTAACTCTGAGGAAGTCCCTCTAATACCCCCACAATAGCTACTACAGCAACCAACACCATGAAGTTCAGGTGCTCAGAAGACCAATCAGGGAATAACATCCAAACATGTAATAAACAACAAAATACAATAACATAAAAATAACATACAAACCTGAGACTCTAGCCATAATCTCTCTAATTTAGCTAAGTATATGCAAAAGTACTGGCAGGGTCTAAGTCTATGTAATCAGGTCTCTGATCTCTGTGGCTGTCAATTTGTCACTTCAGTCACTTAAAATAAATTACCACAGACAGGGAAAATTGCCCTCCCATTGAAGTGTGGGAAACCACAATGGGTTATAGTCTGATAGGCTAAATTATGGTATGTCATAACTAGCATGAGCTAAATCTGGTTGGACCCTTTCAAATTAGAAAACCTAGCAGGAATGATTAAGAAGTGTCTATTCAGAAAGCATCCTCAGATTCATTGCCATCTGGTCAAATCTGATTATTATACAGTCAAGGAAACTCCTACTGGAGGCACCATAGGGAGAATTCATCTAAGGCTGCCATTTACCATTTGTGATGGCTGTGGGGAATAAGTGTGATATATGACAGGCACTGAGAGCCAGGTATCCTCACATCACGATCCAATCCAGTTAGTCCCTTTTCATCAATGACAGAGTGCTAGAGAAATGCATGGTAATTTTAATGTCCCTCTAAGTAAAAAGGTGTGGAAGATTCATGCTGGACTAAAAATACACATAAAATATATTTTCAAAAATGTTTTTAACATACACACACCATGTATACATACATACATATATATATATATATATATATATATATATATACATACACACACACACACACACACACATACTTGCCTGAAAGCAGGACCAACTTCATTGTACACTGGTCTGGTCATAGCTTCCCCTCTCCAGCTAGATATTCTGATGTTATTTTTCAAAACCAGATACTTCCCTGCATGCAAGACTGTCTAACCAATTTTTAAAATTAAGCACAGTCCTGAAACCTGGCTCCTCTCTCAATCTGCTTTGAAACAGTGTCAGCAGTTTTGATGTGTGCCACAGTTTACTCACTGTAGGTTTGGGATCGCCACAGAAGAAAACTATAAATAAAAGGGAATGAGAATTAGGAAGGAAAAAGTGTTCTCTGCCAGGGTGCTAACTCCGCAGAACCACTTGGAGGAAGAGCAAGCCTGTTGTGAGGAGATTCTTGGTTAGAGAAAAGAAATATCAACAAGAGTCTCCAAGAAATCCAACTGTAACTCAGACATGCTTTAAAAGCTGGATGTTCTACACCTGTACAAGTGGAAGACATCAATCACATGTGCATTAATGACACATTAAGAAAACAGGGTGTGAAAGAGCTTTCCTGGGCTTTTCCAACTTAGAAGATCTTATTCAAGACATTTAACAAATTACAAACAAGATGACATGTTAAAAATGTTAATTTGGCAATTCTTAGGCATTCATTTACAGTCATGGACAGTACTGATAATCTCACTGAAGGAAGTTTTTCAGTGGGATTTGAAAGCCAGGACATGGGAAAAAATTGACAACTATTAGCTCATATCCTATGCTGATTGAAACACCTCCTCCCGTAACTGACTGCGGCTCCCATAAAGCAAAACCTACAACCCCATGGGAAATACTAGCAACCCTACTGAGGAGGGACCCCAGTGGAGGGTCAGAGAGGAGAGAAAAGGTGATACCAACACATGATGTATGTTCTTATTTTAAAAAATTTAAAAAAAGAAAGGCTTCTCTAGTGTGACTAGCCGACTGGCTGCAGTAAGTTGTCATCAGCAAAACTGGCTATCTGCAGAGCTTTTCATCAAATGATCTTTGCCTGTTGTGTTTGTTTAATACATTTTTCATTACATTATCATACTAAGAACTCTTGTTCTATAGCCCATGTTTATCTTGCATGTGACAGTCATGATTTAAGCCTGTGGTTCCCAATCAGGGGTGATTTTGTCTCTGTGAGACATATCACAAAATCTTGGAAGCATTGCTGAGTACTACAATTGGTATAGGGATGCTGTCAACGGCATATCATGGCTGGAGGCCAGGAATCTCATTATTCAACCTAGAATGTAGAGGTTATGTCCACAAAACTAGCCACGAATGAGAAAAAAAAATGGACTTTGCTGTTAACAAGATTGATGGGCTTCGGAAGAAAATATTGTAAAACGGCTCAATTTTGTGTGTGCAGTCTTTCCATACATGGACAATACATCTTTGCTTCACTTGAAATCTACCAAGCAGGTCTAGTTTAGGACTACCCACCAGAACATGCATTATTCTGTGATGCAAGAGACTAGAGAGCTGAGCTGTCCATGTTCCTACTTCCTCTGAGCCATGCTCAGAATGATAATTCTTCAAGACAGTTTCATAGACCCAGAACCTGGGCTGGAGAGATAGCTCAGTGGTTGAGGCACTTGCCTACAAACCTGGCTTTGGTTCCCCAGTACCCACATAGAGCCAGATGTACAAAGTAACACATGCATCTGGAGTTCTTTGCAGTGGCTAGAGGCCCTGGTGTGCCCATTTACTCTATTTCACTTTCTCTCCTTCCCTCTCTCCCTCTCTCCCTCTCTCTCTCTCTCCTTGCAAATATACAAATGAAAATATTTATATAAAAAAGAAACCCAGAACTTTATACGCACCTTAATCACTATTGAACATTAAATATTGTGCCTTTTTGCACAAGGTACTTGGACAAAGATAACTTTCCACAATTCCAAGATTTAAGATGAAACTGCATGCTCTTCCCCCATCTTTCCTTATTTGGGAAGTTTCTTCATTATGTCTTCAATAACTTTAATCTCAACCAACACTTCTGCCTATCTACTCTTAGATATTTCCCCTAAATACTTTCATACCACCACAAATTTGAAATGGCCAAAACATAACTCATCCTTTTGCTAAGAAGAATTGTCTTTCTCTGTGTCTTTTCATCTTCTGCCAATGTCAATCAAATCAAGCCTTCATAGATTCTTTCCCTGTTTGCCTTTAGTCAGTTAGATTCTGTAACTTTTATTTAGAAACATAGAAACATTGCTTCCACTCTCCCTTCTTTCCACTTGTAACACTATTGCCTTTCTCCAGGTTTCTCACATCCTCTTTTGTGGTGTCCACACTGATGTGAGGCTTTGCCTAAGCCACCATAACTGCATATGTTAAACAAATCCAAATTCAGTGAACCCCACTCACTTTAATTTCTGTTTATTTGCTTAGTACATAAAAATGTGTAGCAAGGCAGAAAGTGAAATCATTTTCTCAGGAATCCAGGTCATCCAGAAAAACAGAATGTGACTTAATTAAACTTTGCATCTTTTCAGGTGTAATTATGCTAAAATGATGTACTTGATTAAGGAGAGTCCTAAATCCAATCACTGTTATCCTTCTAAGAAAATGGAGGAAAAGAGAGAGAGAATTTGCAGAAAGAGATAAAAGCCATGTGAAGATGGTAAAAATAAATTACAGTGGTTTCTTGTTCCACAGTGAGGAATGCTAAGGATTGCAGTAAGCACCTAAAGCTAAGAGACAGGGATGAGATATTGGGGGGGGGGTGCTCAGGAAGAAAGCAACGTTCCTAGAATCTTTATTTTAAATATCTTGCCACCTAAAGTATGAGTAAATTAATTTCTCCTTTTTTAAAAGAAATCATATAAATCATATAATTTGTTATATGAGCCTTAGTAAGTTACTACAAGGAGCCATGAGAATGTATCTTATGGTTCTCTAACTAGGTAGCATAATCATCACAAGACTCAATAGTGGACTTTGATTCCAAAGTAATCTCACAGGTGGCTCCCAACCAATAACCCAGTTAAGAAGACACACAATGCAGATCAGTTCCTGGGAGGTACAGGACCTTGCTCTGAACATTGTGTGAGACATCGATATACAACATTCTTTCCCTCCGTCTTCTTAAAATCAGTCCTGTACCTTTAGTCTGATGGCCCACTAGCCTTCCTGATGTTTTTCACATTTTTCAGTAATAATGCACATTTAATTATAACTCGGTGCACATTTAATTGTCTGTGAAATGTACCTCTTAGAGTAACCCAAAGAGTTGCAAAATTTATTAACTTCAAATTGTAGGTGTTCAAAATAATCACAATACAGACAGATAGTTTGACTATAAAAGACAAGAAGCAAATGCCTTGTGCAGTTTATCTGGGACATTCCTTGGCACTTATCACTCAGTAATAACAAATATCTATTAAGATATTTTAATCTATATGAAACCTATAAGTATGTGCCTCTAAGGGGTCAGTGACTAGAATACAAGTACACCTGGAATAATTCTGGGGCTGCCATCCCCAAAGTCATAGCAAGAAAGTATCAAATGCTTTCTCTGAACTAGGCATGAACTCTAATGTACCAATTATCCTCAGGCAGTTTGGACACACATACAAAGGTACTGGTTTCCTTGACCCACCAAAAACCCTGGATGTATTTGTTGATAGTAATCAAGTATTTATAGATGCAACAAATATTGCAGAAGTACACTGGCCACCTGAAGAGAAGGCTTGCATATTAAAGAGGAGAAAAATAGAACACATCTCAATATAAATAACTGTGTCTTAACAGCAATACCAAGGGCGATGAAGATTCCTGGCCAAGGTTTAAGGTGGCGGTGGGGGCCATCTACTACTGGGACAAGAATAAATCCTCAGAATATTCATAAGACACACTTCTTGTTTTCAGTGTGTGTAATAAGGGAGAAGGTTTTCTTGCCCAGGGGCCCCAGGTGCACTTGAGCTGCCAGCAGTCAGAGTAATGCATGGCCTGACCCCACAAACACCCTGCTCTCCATGCCCTAGCCAGGCATTTGTCAGGGTATAAATTATTTACAGTAGTCTCCAAAGTCTCTGGAAAGTTAGTGTATATCATTATAAAGAAAATGTGAAGAAATCCTAGGACAGATACTATATAAAGTAGAGAATAGGTAGAAGTATGCCATAAGGACTGGAGGTTATCCTGATTAGAAAATGCATACAAAAATGTATTCTTGCTGGTATAACAAATGAAATGCCATATTCTAATTATTCCTTCCTTCACCCTTTCAGAACATAAATAACAACAAACACTGAAAATAAGCAATTACCTTGCCTCAAAATTTTAACGTACCTTACCTGTGACAAGAGACACCTAAGAAATGGATAATTAGATGAAGACTTTGTATAGACTCAATCTTCTATGGATTATACAATAATTTAAAAAAAAAAAAAAAAAAAAAAAACAGACCAAAGATGCAGCCACTCTAACTCTTCAGTGAAACTCCATTGTGAAATCACTGTGTTGATGTTGACATCTGAGTTATGGGAGGAAGGAAGGGAAGGCAGGAAAAAAAATAATCTGTCTTTACCAATGACTCAATGGTCACAATACTTTCCATAACAACTAATAAAAGACCATATCAGGTCTGGAGAGATGATTCAGCAGTTAAAGACACTTGCTTGCAAAGCCTGCAGGTCTAGATTCAATTCCCCAGCCATTCAAGTAAAGCTAAGTTGGCATTTGTTTTCAGGGGCAAGAGATCCTGGAACAACACACACACACACACACACACACACACACACACACGATCATTTAAAGCTGAAATAGTAACACTATTCTATTTCTTCTGATTTCAAGAAATTTGAAGTTTCAGTTCTAGAATCAGTTCAAAAGTGCAACTATGGAGCTGGGAAGATGGGACACTAGGTAAAGTACTCGCCACACATGATGCTGCACTGAGTTCAGATCTCTAGCACCCATGTAAAAGCCAAAAGCATTTGTCTGTAATCCTAGCACAGTGTTAGGTGAATAGTTTACTATGGAAGACCAAGATGGGCAGTATCTTGGGAACAGGGTTTTATTTAAAATCATGGCATGATCCAAACTGGGGAGGGAAGCTTCGGATCAGGAGATCGAAAGACAGACAATTTCTTAGATCCAACACTTTATTGTGATGGGGGATAGAGAGAAGGGGGTGGGAGGAAAATAGACAGGGAAAAGAGAAGGGAAGGGGAGGGATGCATACATTTGGAGCAGGAGAGCAAGTGAAGGCCAGAGAGGGATTTTATGGGAGAGGAAAGACACTGCCTTGAAAGGAGCCTTGGGTGGTGTGCAAAGGTAAGGGTTAGGGGGTGGAGGCCTGGCCTTCCCTCCTCTTAGCCTATGAGTATCCTCAATTACCATACCAGAAGACAGGCCTTGGAGTCCCTTCCCTCCTAGCATGGTAGGTGGTAGAGGAGAGAAAGGGGGATGGGTAAAGAGAGTTCTGAGACTCTCACAGACATGGGATCCCTGGGATTTGCTGGCTACCTAGGCATTAGCTGAATTGGTGAGTTTTAGGTTCAATGAGAGACCCTGTCTCAAAAAGTAAAGTGGAGAGCAACAGAGAAAGACACACAATATTGATCTCTATGCTCACAAGTGCATAAACACCCACAAACACACATGCATGAATACACAAACACATATACCACCCCGCACACACATACACACATAAGTAAATAAGAGTGGAACTAGGGGGCTGGAGAGATGGCTTAGCGGTTAAGGCGCCAGCCTGCTAAGCCTAAGACTGCTGGTTCCAATGTCCAGTGGTTCCAATCTCCAGGTCCCACGTTTAGCCAGATGCAAAGTTGCACTTATCTGGATTTCGTTCACAGCAGCTGAGAGACTGCTGGCGCCACTTCTGTCTCCTCTCCTCTCTGTCTATCTCTCTCTGTTCTTCTCTAAAAATAAAATAAAAAATAATAAAAAAAAATTAAAAAAAAAAAAAAGAGTGGAACTAGGCCAAGCCTGTAGATTTGTAGATTATTTGCTTAGTCTTCTCATAGCCACCAACTGTTCTTCCCACTGAGAGCAGAGTGAGGCTATGAGCTCTGTGGGAGCACAGGGCAGGGCATGCCCATCACAAGAGGGATGCCAAAGCAGGAAAAGCCAAGCAAAGCCAAGCAAGCAAGTAAGCAAGAAAGAAGGACCTTACCTTCACACAGCTCTCTCTCCTAAGGAGAGAAATATCTTTCCCATGTCCTCCCACCAGATCCCCCAGCACTTCTTCTGTGTGAAATTGAATCCCATGCACCAGTCAATGATGGGGGAATGGGATTAGATAAATCAGTGTCAAAAGCCAGGGCTCAGTTATTGAGCCCCAGTTAAATCACAGGATTATTAGCAAAGAGGGAGGAAATTTTGTAGACAACAAAAAGTGTCTACCCCACTACCTTTTTCATAGTAGAAAGGCAAAACATTTGGCTCTGTTGGAAGATCCCACCAAAAAAAAATGCTTTCTCTCTTTCCAAAGCATTGCAGAATTTCAACTATACAAATGTGAGCAGCAGTGCCCTGGCCGACCTTGAGCTGGCACAATGGAGCACCAGGAGACAGCTGCCTGTGTGCTTCCAAGGTGTTTAGAGCCCCTGTCATGAGCGGGCAGATTACTGCCAGTCCTGTGAAGTTCCCGCAAGGGAATAAACCTTTCCTTCTATCTCTAGAACAGAGATACAATAGGAAATACAACTAAATGGAACAAATGCATCAAACTAGCTTCTGCTTTAGGGTAGTTCTCCTCCTGTAAGTACAATTCATTGCATCTGACCAAAGGGCATCAGAGGTAAGGCTAACTGCAGCAAAGAATTTCTGTGCAAGCGAGGTAAACCCTGATTGTTCGCCATATGGAATGCCCAGCTTAGATTATATCAGAGAATTAATAAACATCTCCTTGAATTTAGAACTTATTGAGAAGTAATTCAGTCTAGATGCAAGCAAGGTACTTTACCTTTTGTTTCTTTGATTCTTTCTTACAACAACTGTACTTGGATGTTCTACTAGAAACAATATTATGAGAAGACTAATTTCCTATGTTTGTAAATCTGATATTTTGAGCACAGTTCTGATATTTCTGTATTGTGAGTCACATCAAACATGTGAGGTGCATGAGATAGGACATCAGTGAGTTTTTCACAACCTATGGGGAACCAAGAAATGTAGATAATTATGAGGTGATGTGCAAGAAGAAGCGATCTGGAGAGCGGACTGCACTGCAGTGACAGGTGAAGCTGAAAAACATATTCCAAGTGGACTCTGGAGGCAGAGTGGGGCACATTCAGCCTGGTTCACTTGTTATTTGTGACAGGGAATATATATATATATATATATAAATTCATGCACACACACAAATGTGAATATTACCAGAGAAGAAAAAGGAATTAAATAAAACCTATAAAGGGCAAAGTACCATGCCCCACAGAGAGAAGTTAGGTAAATGTTTTTCCCTTCACTTTTTAGTCCTCTCTCTTTCCCATGGAGAGGTCAGTTGACACTTGTTCTGAAGGCAGTAAAGTTCCAGAATAAGACTGCTGTAGACTGGGGTTCAATCAGAGCAAAGTGTTTCGAATCTTCTTCAGTAAATTCCAACTGTTAGAAGGAAGCATTGGGAGATATACAACTGTTTTTCTTTTTCCTTTTTTTCTTTTCTTTTTTTTTTTTATTAACAGCTTCCATAATTATAGACAATAAACCCTGGTAATTCCCTGCCCCTACTTTCCTTTTGCAACTCCACTCTCCATCATATTCCCTCCCCCTCTCAATCAGTTTCTCTTTTATTTTGATGTCATCATTGTTTCCTCCTATTATGATCACCTTGTGTAGGTAGTATCAGGCACTGCAAGGTCATGGATCTCCAGGCCAGTTTGTGTCTGGAAGAGTGTACTGAAAGCAATCCTACCCTTCCTTTGGCTCTTACATTCTTTCTTACACCTCTTCCACAATGGACTCTGAGCCTCGGAAGGTGTGATAGAGATATTTCAGTGCTGAGCACTCCTCTCCTCTGCCACTGCTTCCCAGCACTATGGTGACTTTTGAGTCATCTCAGAGGTCATTACCACCTGAAAGAGAAGTGCTTACCAGGCAGTTTGGTGAGCATAGTATACATAATTAGCCAGATACCAGCAGACATTATATGCCAAAGGCTCATGACTTCCCCTGTCATAGGTTTTCAGTATCAGGCATGTATTCCCTCCCATGGAGAGGGCCTTTAGCCCAATTAGAAAGTGGTTGATTTCCCCCATAACAAACATGCCACTATTGCACCTGTTGGCTCATTTGGCCTGGTTGGCCAAATTTAAGTCTTGCAGTGTCCACTGTTGTTTATCTCCACTGGTTATTTCTCCCTCCCACAGAACTGTATGCAGTGTAGCTTTTTCCAGATTTCTGTCAGCTGGTCTACACAGAGGAGGTTTTCAGCTCACCTCCAGGATTTCTCCATGAACTTGCAGCCCAAGTATGTGAAGTCTTCAGCAATAGGGTCTTACCATTTATTCCTAGTGGGAAACCAAGAGCCTCATCAATGGCCTGTAATGTTTTGCGGACATCAAGGACCTCCCTGACCAACAACTTACTGGAAGGCATTGCATTCCTGGCAGTGGAAATTTTCTAGTAATCATCTATAGCTTCTGGATGGACCATTCTCCAAAAAAGTGGGTTTTTATATGACTTATTTGTACCCTCTTAGATTTTAATTGCCCTCTCTGCACCCTTACTTTACTCAATTTCTTCCACTGACCTCACTTAGGCCTTTCCACCCCCAGTAATGTGTTCATCTACTTACATATAAACATTACCATCCCCTTAAGTCCACTCCTCTCCTCCCTCCTTTACAACCCCTTTCCAGCTTACTGGCCTCTGCTACTGAGTTTTATTTCTACTCACAGAAGTCCAATCATTTGTAGCTAGGATATACATATGAGAGAGAACATGCAATGTTTGCCTTTCTGGGCCTGGGTTACCTCACTAAGTATAATCCTTTCCAGATCTATCCATTTCCCTGAAAATTTCATTTTTCTTTGCTTCTGAATAGAACTCAATTGTATAAATGTACCATGTGTTCATCATTCATTCACCAATTGAGGGACATTTAGGCTGGTTCCATTTCCTAGCTATTGTGAATAGAGCAGTGACAAACAAAGTTGAGCAAGTATCTCTAAGGTAGTGAGACAAGTCCAAAGGATTTATGCCTCCACACTGATTTCTACAATGGCTGGACCAGATTGCATTCCCACCAACAGTATAGAAGGGTTAATCTTTTTCCACATCCTCTCCAGCATTTATTGTCATTTGTTTTCATGATGGTAGCCATTCTAACAGGAGTGAGATGGAATCTTAAATTAGTTTTAATTTGCATTTCCCTAATGGCTAAAGATGTAGAACATTTTCTAGATGTCTCTATTTCTTCTTTTGAGAACTCTCTATTTAGTTCCATAGCCAATTTTTAAGTGGGTTATTTAATTTCTTTTTATTTCATTTTTGAGTTCTTTGTATATCCTGGATATTAATCCTCTGTCAGATGTATAGCTGGCAAAGATTTTCTCATTTTCTGTAGGTTGCCTCTTTTGATCTATTCACAATGTCCTTTGCTTTGTAATTTCATGAGGTCCCAGTGGTTGATCAGTGGTTTATTTTCTGAGCAACTGGGGTTATATTCAGAAAGTGTTTGCCTATACCAATATGTTGAAGGGTTTCTGCTACTTTTTCTCTAGTAGTTTCAGAGTTTCGGGTTTGATGTTAAGGTCTTTAATCCATTCTTAATTCTTGTGCACCATTTGTTGAACAGCCTGTCCTTTCTCTGATGAGTATTTTTGGCATTTTTGTCAAAGATCAGGTGGTTGTAGCTATGCAGACTTACATCTGTGTCCTCTGTTTCATTCCATTGAACTACCTATTTGTTTTTATGCCAGTACCATGCTGTTTTGTTACTATAGCTCTGTAAGATAAGTTAAAATCAGGTATGATGATACTACCAGTCTTATTTTTGTTACTCAAAATTGCTTTAGATATTTGTGGTGTTTTGATTCAGGTGTTGCCCATAAACTTAGGTGTTCTGAATGCTAGGGTCCCAGCTGATAGAGATTTGGAAATTAATGCCTCCTACAGGCAGTTTATTGTTGGAGAGTGGGCTTATGGGTAGTAGAGCCAGTTTCCCCTTGCAAGTGTTTGTCAGACTCTTCTATTCCTGTTCACCTGATATTGGTCAGGAAGTGATGTCCACCCTCTGTTCCCCTGCCATCATGGAGCTTCACCTCCAGTCTATAAGCCAAAATAAATGTTTATTTCCCACAAGCAATGTAAACATGACTGCAACAATAAAGTTGGTACCAGAGGAGTGGGATTGCTGCTAAACACCTAACTGTGTAGCTTTGGCTTTTGGGGTTGATTTTCAAGAGGAATGTAGAACGATTTGAAACTTTGGCCTAAGAGATGCCTTGCTACAAGTACAGCTTGATGGACTACTCAGGTTGGAGTTGAAAGACCTGAATGCAATAAAAACTATGGACTGTGAGGTTTGGTTTATGAAGGTGAGAAAGAGCTTTGCCTGGACTGAGCTAAAAGCAGTTTGTGTGAGAGGCTTGCTGTTATACCCATGTCCTGAGAACTTGTGCATGGTTGCTTTGCATAGAAACACACTGATTTGAGCAAAGGGTTATGGCACAGAAAGAAATCTTTGGGCTGAAACTTCTGCCTGTTCAGCTGCAATTGTATGAGAGATTACAACCATTGAGATTGGGTCAGCTGACCTGCATTGGGACATGAGAAAGAATACAGTCTTTTGAAGGGGTCTGAATACTGGATATTCCTGATCTTCAAGATCTGTTTATTCCCCCCAGGATTGACAAATTGGCACCCCACCTGGTATTATGGACTATGAGAAATACAGGAAAGAGAGAGTCATTGAATTTGCAACACAGACTTGTGTTTTGGAAATGTCCATGTGCAGTGTGAAGCACATTTGCTGGATACCTGCATGGAGACCTGAAGGAGCAGTGAGAATGGACTGAGAGTTGCAGAGGAGATGCAGTGGAGATGCCAGGACAATGAGATGGCTGCTAAGGACAGCTGCTGGGCCTGATGAAGTTTTCCAGCATTGTGAGTAGCCTAGCTGGAGGGGTGGAATTGGAACTCCAGACACCTGTTGCTGTTTAGAATTACTGGACTTGGAGACCTGTGACTGGCTAGGTTGTTGGACCTATAGAGTTTGATGTTTGCCCCAGTTGTTTTAAATCTTGTATTGGTTAGATATTTCTTTGATATGCCCAATGCCATATTTTGCAGTGTGAGTGTTCATTAGGTGCCATTATGGGTTTCTTGGGGATTTGGGGGGTGGCTCAGTTTAAGGACCTGGGACTATGGGACTATTTAAAGATCATTAGGATTGATAAAAACTATGGGGACTTTTGAAATTGGACTGAATACATTGTATTTCATATCATGTATGGTTTTCAGTTTATGGCTACCAGGGGTAGAATCTGGTGGTTTGATTCAGGTGTCTTCCATAAACTTAGGTATTCTGAATGCTAGGTTCCCAGCTGATAGAGATTTGGGAATTAATGCCTCCTGGAGGTGGTGTATTGTTGGGGGCAGGCTTATGGGATATTATAGCCAGTTTACCCTTGCCAGTGTTTCACACACTCTCCTGTTCCTGTTGTCCACCTGATGTTGGTCAGGAAGTCATGTCCACTCTTTGCTCATGCCATCATTTTGCCTTGCCACCATGGAGCTTCCCCTTGAATCTGTAAGCCAAAATAAAGCTGCTCTTGCTCAGGTGATTTCTACCAGCAATATGAATGTGACTGCAACAATATATTCAAGGATTTTTTTTAATCAATATATATTTTTTATTTATATTATTCTGATTTTACATTCATAGAATTGGTTCCATTGTCCTCCTCCCCTTCCTCCCACTTTCAAAGGGGCCCTCATCAATGGGGAATGTGTATCATGCATTGTGAGTTTGCTCAAGAGTTCTGGTGGATAGGCCCCAGTCTCTGTGCATAATGCCCCAACTTGTGACTCTAACAATCTTTCCGCCCCCTCTTCCATGAGTTTCCCTGAGCCACATTAGGGTCATTTTAGTTCTGCTTCCTTGATGAGGTTTTGGGAGCCTCTGTGTCTCTGGATATCTGGCTTAGTTGGAGTTGGATGTTCTCTGTGTTTATCTCCTTCAGCCTTTTTCTGGTGTTGTGATCTCCTTGAGTGCTGTATTCTTGCCCTTCCCCTGCGTTGTTCTATGGTTTCAGCTGGTGAGGTGTGGTTAGCTGATCCTCCCTTCAGGTTCGTTGTCCACCTGAAAAGAGATAAGCAAATTCTCCAACGGAGAGAGAAGTTAGTACTAGATAGAAGGGATAACCATATATGTTTTGGAGGGAACTTTATATGCATTGGCTCTCTTCTAGCCCACATTTGGTGGCCTCTAGATCTTGGAGACTGAGCTCATTTTTTGTACATGGCTTTGACTTATTTCCCAGTTCCAGCAATGAGTTCCATTCCACTGAATGGATTTATTAGCCAAATCAAGAGCAGTTGGTTACCCACCATGGCTGTTTGCCACTACTGCAAAATGGTCAAACATGGAACAGATCATCCTCAGTGAGCTCACCCAAGCACAAAAAGATAATCATTGCATGGTCTCATTTATCTGTCTCCCCTAACCGGATTCCACGTGACATGTGGCCAAACCTAATAAACACTCTGAGGATGAGACAAGAAGGAGGGTGGGATGGAGGGAGGGTAATGGTGGGAGGGAATCAGAGGGTGGGAGGGAGGACAAGGGGGGGATAAAAATTGGGACCCAAAAGGGAAAAATACTACAAAACCCTTTACTCTGAACAACAGGCTAAAACAGTGATCCTTCAGCAGGCCTACAGAGGGAATACTCGAACCACAGGAACCTGGAGAGAACATGATGAAGGCCAACTTTAATCTTGTCCTGCTTCTCTTTCTCTTCTCTCTCTCTCTCTCTCTCTCTCTCTCTCTCTCTCTCTCTCTCCCTCTCCTCTCTATACTCACTTTCTCTTTTACATTATATATCTTTTTCCTCCCTCACCTTCCTAGGTGCAGACTTATAACTCCCAGTGCCAGCAAGGGGTTAACTTCCACAATGAGCTGTTGATCTGAAACACCTACAAGGTTTCCCAAAAAAGACAGACTTCTGTCAGAGTACTTGGTGACCCACCAAAGGTTAATGGTAAGACCCTACTGTCGAAGACAGCATATGTGTGTGAGACCAAACACAGAGAGACCTGGCCAGAATCTGGAAGAAGGTCAGTCCCCAGACAGTTAGCTAGTCTAGTACCAGAGGGTGCTACATGAGCAACTGGGGGAAAATGTCTGACATTGGTCCAAACAACTTGCAGTCTAAGATACCCAGCAGGAAACAATCTGACGTAATGCTCATATTCAAGGATTTTTGTGCTTCCAAATGAATTTTAGAATTTTTTTTCTATTTCCATAAACAATGCCATTGGAATTTTGATGGAGAGTGCATTAAATGTGTAAGTTGGTTTGGTAAGATTGCCATTTTCACAATATTGATTCTTCCAATCCAAGAACATGGGATATCATTCCATTTCCTAGTGTCTTCTAAAGTTTCTGTCTTGAATGTTTTAAAGTTTTCGTTGTAGAGATCCTTCATTTCCTTGGTTAGGTACATACCCAGGCACTTTATTGATTGATTGATTGATTGATTGATTGATTGACTGATGCAGTTGTGAATGGGAGTGATTCTCTGATTTCATGCTCAGCAAGTTTGTTATTAGCATATAGGAAGGATACTGATTTCTGAGTGTTTATTTTGTATCCTGTTACATTGCTTGTTTATCAGCTCTAACAGATTGTTGGTAGAGTCTTTAGGGTTGGTCCTTTATGTATAGAATATCATCTTTAATTAATGATAATTTGATCTGTTCCTTTCCAGTTTGTATCCCTTTTATGTGTGTCTCTTACCTTATTCCTATGGCTAAGACTTCCAGTACTATATTAAATAAAAGTGAGCACAGTGGACACCCTTGTCTTATTCCTGATTTTAGTGGAAAAGCTTGAAGCTTTTCTCCATTTAGTATTATGTAGGCTGTAGGTTTGTCATAAATAGCCTTCATTATGTTGAGATATGTTCCTTCTATTCCCACTCTCTGTAGGGCTTTTATCATGAAGGGATGTTGGATTTTGTCAAATGCTTTTTCTGCATCTAATGACATGATCATGTTATTTCTGTCCTTCAGTCCATTTATTTAATATATTACATTTATTAATTTGCATATGTTAGACCATCCCTGCTTTTCTGGGATAAAGCCTACTTGGTCAGGGTGAGTGATCTTTCTTGTATATTCTTGTATTCTGTTTGCCAATATTTTATTGAGAATTTTTGCATCTATGTTCACGAGGAATATTTCATCAGTAATTTTCTTTTCTTGTACTGTCTTTGTCTGGTTTTGGTATCAGGTAGGAGTCCTTTCTTTTCTATTTTATGAAATACTTTGAAGAGTGTTGGTGTTCTTCCATGACAGTCTGGTAAAATTCATCAGTGAATCCATCTTGGCCTGGACTTTTATTAGTTGGCAGATTTTTTATAACTGTTTGGCCCTCCGTACTTCTTATAGATCTATGTAAGTGACTAATCTCATCTTGATTTAACTTATGGAGGTCATATAAATCAAGGAATTCATCCATTTCTTTCATATTTTCAAACTTAGTGGAGTATATGTTCTTATATGATGTCCCTATGATTTTTAAATTTCTCTGGTACCTGTTGAATGGTGCCTTTTTCATCTCTAATTTTACTAATTTATGTCTCTTCTGTCTTTCTTTTGGTCATATTTGCTAAGGGTTTATCACTCTTATTTACGTGCTCAAAGAACCAACTCTTTGTTTTATTGATTCTTTGGATTTTTTTTTTTTTTTTGGTTTCTATTTCATTAATTTCTGACCTAATCTTTATTATTTCTTCCCATCTACTGATTTTTGGTTTGTTTTGTTCTTCTTTTTCCAAGGCCTTAAGTTAAAGCATTAAGTTGTTTACTTGCAACTTTCTAGTTTCTTAATATAGGCACTTAAAGCTATAAATTACCTCTTAAGACTGCTTTCATTGTGTCCCAAAGCTTTTTGTATGTTTTGTTCATTTGATTCTATGAATTTTTTGATTTCTTCCTTGATTTCTTCATTGGCCCATTCATCATTTAGTAGTGTATCATTTAGTTCCCATGACTTTGTGTATGCTCTATAGCTTTTCTTACTGTTGATGTGTAGGTTAATCCCATTGTAAATCAGATAGAGTATAAACAATTATTTCAATATTCCTGTATTTACTTTTTGTCCTAATATACAGTCACTTTAGAGAATGTTCCATGTGCTACTGAAAAGAATGTGTATTCTGCAGCATTTGGATGGAATGTTCTGTAGATATCTGTTTAGGTCCATTTGTTGAATGACCTCATTTAATCCAGATACCTCTCTGTTTATTTTTGTTGTTGTTGTTGGGATGACCTGTCAGTTGATGAGAGTGGGGAGTTGAAGTCACCCACTACAGCTCTGTTTGGTGTTATCTGTGACCTTAGTTCCAACAGTGTTTGATGAAATTGGGATTCCCCCATATTAGGTACACATTTGTTTAGGATTGTGAGGTCCTCCTGTTGGAGTCTTCCTTTAATCAGTATAAAGTGACCTTTCTTATCTTTCCTAAGTAATGTTGGTCTGAAGTTTATCCTATCAGATATTAGGATAGCAACACCTGCATATTTTCTAGGCCCATTTGATTGAAACACCATTTTTCAACCTTTCACCATAAGATAGTGTCCATCTTTTGTGGAAAGGTAAGTTACTTAAAGGAAACAAATCAAAGGATCCTTCTTTTTAACCCAATCTGCAAGCTAGTATATTTTGGCTGGGTCATTGAGGCTGTTGATATTAAAAGTTATTACTGAAAGGTGTGTATTTATTCTTGTCATTTTTTCTTATTTTCTAATTCTTCAAGTTTTCCCTTTGCTATCTTGTATTAACTAGTATTTGAGTATGGTATATTTTTTCCAGGTTCCTTATAAGTGTGCATTTCTTTCTCTTCAGCATGGAGGATCCTTTCAAGTATTTTCTGTAGATCTGTTTTAGTCTTCATGTATTCCTTTAGCCTGCTTTTGTTGCTGTATATCCTTATTTCTCTGTCTATTTGAATGGATAATTTTTCAAGATAAAGTAATCTTGGTTGACAGTTTTTATCTTTCAGAACTTGGAATACATCATTCCAAGCCCTTCTGGCTTATAAAGGTTGTGTTGAGTAATCTGCTATTATCCTGGTGGACTTCCCTTTGTATGTGACCTGATTTGTCTCTCAAACTGCTTTCAATATATTTTATTTGGTTTATGTGATTTGTAGTTTAATTATAGTATGATGATGAGAGGATTTTCTTTCTTTTTTTCTGATTTTGCATGATTGGCATTCTATAGACTTCCTGTATCTGTATTGGCATCATGTTCCCTGCCTTGGGGAAGTTTATAATCTATGATTTTGTTGAAAATACCTGTTATGTCTTTGTAGACATATTCTTCTCCTTCTACTATGCCAAGAATTCTTATGTTTGATCTCTTCATATCTCCTGGATGTTTTGCAATTCCCACTCATGCCTTCCTATTAGTTTGTATTTCTCTTTGTTGGACATATTATATTTGCCACCTGGTCTTCTAGTTTAGATATTGTGTCCTCTCCTTGATCCATTCTACAGGTGAGGCTTTCTCCAATTTTCTGTTTGACTTACTTTGGTTTTCATTTCTAGTATTTCTGATTGATATTTTTTCATTATTTCTGCTTTCTTACTCATGTTTTGTATTGAGTTCTATATATCATTAAGTTGTTTACCTGTGTTCTCCTTTGGGAGTTTATTTTCTTCTTTGATTCCTTTGATTTCTTCTTTGATTCCTTTGATTTCTTCTTTGATTCTTTTGATTTCCTCTACCCTCCAGGAAACCATTGATACATTCTCTGCTTCTATGAGTTTATTTAAGATTCTACATGTGTTACAGAGAGCTTCAGGTTTGCTGAGATGAACTTCCAGACCAGGCACAGTTATGGAGGAAGGGATATTATTTATTGAAGCTTACAGATCCAGGGGAAGTTCCATAATGGCAGGAGAAGCTGGCCTGCTCTTACAGGACCAGGGAAGAGAGAGAAAAGCCACCAGCCACACAGCACAGCACACTTCAGGAACTCCCACTGGGCACACTTTGCATATCTTTACAATGGAATCTCAAATCCACCATCACACCTTAAGATCCGCCCAGTGACACTGCCTCCAGCCAGATGGCTACAGATGCAAACTACAAACTAATAAAACACTGAATATATTCAGGGCCATATATTCAAACTACCACATTCCGCCCCTGGACCCCAATAGATTTAGCCCCTGGCCCCCAATAGATTTATAACTATCACAAATTGTAAATTGTACTCAGTCCAATTTCAAAGGTTCTCACAGTCTTGACCAACTTAAGATAGTGAGTCCTGTAAAATCAAACAAGTTAAATACTTTCAACATGTAAAGGCACAGAGTAAACATTTTTAACTGTATAAGGCATAGCAAGGAGAGACTAGAAAAATGCAAACTCAGCCACCATCATCAGCAAACATCAAACTTCAGCACTTCAAGTTCAATATAACCAGAGACTGACAGTCTCAGGTTTTCCAATTCTGCCCCTCCAGCTGGGCAGAGTAGCCAGGGAAAAGTTCAATCCCAACCCAACACTGCACTCCATGGTAGCCCTTGCATAGTCCTGGTATATCCAAAACATCTTCAGGTCTCCATGCAAACCACAGTCCATCTTCCAAAGGCTCTTCCAGACTGTAAGGGCCACATGCCCTACTTCATTCTGCATCTCAGCAGCGGCTCCTGGAACCATGTGCAATTCATGACCACTCCATGCATTTTTCATGCTTCCAAAACTAATACCAGGTGTGCAGGACACAGCCATATTCTTAATCCAGGGATGAAATAAATCATAGCTTTGAAAAGCAGGTTCCTTCTCCAGTCAACTCTTTCCAAAAGAGTTTACATTTCTAACAGTCTTTCCTCAGGCATCCTCTCCATTGTTTTAATGTAAAGCAGTTGGGCCACCTTCCTTCCACCTTCCTTAAGATTGCTAATGTGTTTGACAATAGCAGCTCCAGTAACCTAAAACAAGTCTCAGTGCCTCTTGCTTGAGGTTTTCCAACTTAAAATCTTAAGTCTCTCAGTCCAGTATCTTTAGCCAAGGACATCAGTCCATTACAAATTTAACCTTAATCAAACTTTCTGGGCCTGGATAGCAGCATGCAGCCATCCCTTATGCCAGTAGCCCAGTTCCAACAAAGTCCTCTGCAGTCTTTCCTTCCCCTTAGAAAGCTCATAAGCCAAGCCTCGAAGTTCAATACTTTCTGCACTTAGCATTCTCAAATTCTCATCAGAATAGTCCATAAAACTTGGCTTACCACTCCAGAAGGCATCTTCAGTTGCAAGCACCAAGTCCATGCCCAGTCCTCCAAAACAAAGTTTCCAAAAGATGAATATCCACACGGTCAAGTTCATCTCACCCCACACTCCTCAGTACCACTTTTGTAACAGAGAGCTTCAGGGTCGCTGAGATGAATTTCCAGACCAGGCACAGTTATGGAGGAAGGGATATTATTTATTGAAGCTTTACAGATCCAGGGGAAGTTCCATAATGGCAGAAGAAGCTGGCCTGTCTTCACAGGAACAAACACAGAGAGAAAAGCCACCAGCCACATAGCACAGCACACTTTAGGAACTCCTACTGGGCATACCTTGCATATCTTTACAATGGAATCTCAAACCCACCATTACATCTTAAGATCTGCCCAATGACATTGCCTCCAGCAAGGTGGCTGCAGATGCAAACTATAAACTAATAAAACACTGAATATATGGGGGGACCATATATTCAAACTACCACAACATGTAAGTAGAATTGTGCATAGTTTATCCTTCTGAGAATGGGCTTCTTCCACCCAGCAGATCCAACTGTGTTGTCATGAAGACCAAGATAATTTTATTTATTTATTTAATTTTTTGTTTTTCAAGGTAGGGTCTCACTCTGGCCCAGGCTGGAATTAACTATGGACTCTCAGGGTGGCCTTGAACTCATGGCAATCCTCCTACCTCTGCCTCCTGTGTGCTGGGATTAAAGGTGTGCGCCACCATGCCTGGCTAAGACCAAGATAATTTATAAGGCTGTAGAGTGTTGAAAGAGATAGGAGGAAGCTAGCTTCTCTTAGGCACTTTCAGTTAGGAACTGAGGTCCAGAGAGAACTCATGTCACCTTGCCATGGCATGAATGGAACTCTTGGCAGGAATGGAACTCCTGTCTGATCAAGACTCATTCCCAATAACTGCAGTGGCCTGTGCTGCCATAGTCTGGCACACTTACCTAGCTGGGCTGGCTCTGAAACCTGCCCCTTCAAATCTACTAACAAATGGGATCTTCCTTTGCATACCTGAAACTGACAAAAGAATGCATTTTCATTCATCTCCTCCCTCTGCTCTGTGATCTCTGCTTGGATAAACTGAAGTCTGCCACCACACCCCCTTTCCACCCAGCCTACTCAGCTGAGCTGCTGAGTCAGGGAGAACAGATTATTGTTCTTGGTCCGAGTTTTTTGTTTGCTTCTGCATTATACTTTGAGGTAACTTGTCAAATTAATTACATGCATGTTTTTCCTCTGGTCTCTGAATCTACCACGTGTATTTCTCTTATAGTCTAGAAAGATCTATCACTTGGCTGCTTTCTCTAATTCTGGGCCTAGTTGCCTGTGTAGTTTTTCTAAACTCAGGGTAACCATAAATATAACTCTTTACTACTCATTTCTTGTTTGAATTTCTTGGCTTCTTCTTTGATATTTTCCTTCTGTTGTTTCTCCTTAAGCCACCACCATTTGCCCCCTTAACTTCCTTCCATAGGAAAGCTCAAGGTGGATGTTATTTGTGTTCCTTGTAAATCTCCCTACACAAGTTCCTGGATTCTATTTTCTGTGTAATTGTGGCTCCACTTCAGTCTGCCCCTAAAATCCTCAATTTTTCTTAAACAAATCTTATGGACAATACTTTGTTTTCCACATGATTACATGTTTCCCACTTCCCACATGCTTATGACATTGCTCTAGCCTTCTTCCTAGATCCAAAATTCCCTTAAATAAATCCTACAATTTGTGGCTCCTCCCTAAATAAACTTAATAATCCATAATTTATACTTTTTGAGTCATTTTCATTAATTTTTTGCTAAAGATAGGACAGGACCCCAAACTGGGGTTCATAAACTTGGAGGCCCCCTCCTAAACCCCAAAATCCTACATCAGGATTTTGTGTACCTGTACCACATTTTCTTTATCTGTTCATCGCTAACAGGTACTTAGGTTTTTTGCAGATCTTGGTTGTTGCTAATAATGCTGGAATAAATGTGGGTTATACGTATACTTACACTCCAAATTTCAATCTTTTGGGTATAAACTCCCTCAAAAGAGGGATCACTGGACCTGTTTTTAACTCTTTGCAGTCCCTCCACATTATTTTCTATACTACTGTTCTAGTTTATATTCCCATAGCAATGTATAAATGTTTAAATTTTTAAATCCTCAACAACACTTATCTTTTATTTCTTTATTTTTTTTATTGTAGTCTTTCTGATAGGCAAGAGGTGATACCTCACTGCCATGTTGACATGTGTTTCTCTGATGAGTGTTGATTTTGTGCATTTTTTTCCTTACACCTGGTGACCATTTATATTTTTTTCCTTGGAAATGTGTGATCAAATTCTTTGTCCATTATTAAGTGGATTATTTAGGGATGTACCATTAGGTTTCAGGAGTATATATTGGAAATTGATTCATTATTAGAGATCATCAGATACCTGGTTTGCAAATACTTTCTCCCATTCTGAGGGTTTCCTTTTGACTATGAAGACCATTTCCTTCACTCTGCATCCTACTTGTCCAACTTTTTTTTTTTTTTCAGTGCTTTGGTGTCACAGCCAAGAAAACATGTCTACACCACAGTCAAGAAAACTTTCCTCCACATTTTCTTCCAGGAGGTTTATAATTTCAGCAAATATTTTGTTTAAACATGAACTATTAATCTATTCATAGTTAACATTTGTTAATAGAACAAAATTGGGTCGAATGTTTACATGAACTTTTTTTTAATGTGGATATCCAGGTTTCCCAACATCACTTGATCAAGAGACTATATGATCCCATAATGTGTTCTTAGAATCCTTTTCAAAGATCAGCTGACACTGAGTTTATTTCTGTACCCAATTCTGTCTTGATTCTGTTTTATTAGTTCATATGTCTATCTTTGGGACAGTATCCTATTGCTCTAATTGCTGAACCTTCATAATCTATTTGTAAATTAGGAATTATAATGCCTTTACTTTTCTCAAGATCAACTTGGCCATTCTGGGTTTCTCATATATCCATATGAATTTTAGGTACATTGCCCATTAATATTTTCCTACTGTTAACAAATTTAAACAGATATCACCCTATCTGGACTCATATTCACTTCTAGCTCTATTCCCTCTAATGAACAGGGAACTTTAACAAACCTCATTCTTGTTTAAAAACAAAAGCATACATGCTGGCTTTTGTTGTTTCTCAACACTGTGTTGAACTTCTCAGGTTTGTTGTTCATCTCACATGCACAGAGCAATGGGATATGAGTGATGTACAGAACCATATAACTCCCATAACTATCAATAAAGGAGAACTGCACCAACCCAAATGATTCCCGCATGCTTATTTCCTGTCATTCCTCCACCCTTGTCCTCACCCCAAGCAGCAATTGATCTAGGTTTTATCTTCATGCATTAATTTTATCTTTTCTAAAATGCCAGGTAAATGGAATCATTACATACTTAAGTGTTTTGAGCCTGACACTTCATTGAGCATAATGTCACTGAAAATCATTTGTTATTTATTATCAATAATTCATGTTTTTTCCCTGCTGGGCAGTTTTTTTATTGTGTGGATATACTATGGTTTACTTATCCAGTCACCTGATGGTGGACATGTGAGTTTTTTATAGTTTAGGGGATTAAGAATAAAATTGCTCTGGGCATTCTTGTATAACTCATCAGATGAACATGTACCTTCAGCTCTCTCATAACTCCTTGTGAGTAGAATCTATGAATCACCTGATATACTATATGAAGCTTTTTAAGAAGCTGCTTGAATTGTTCTGCAATGTAGCTGTAACACTTTACATTTCCCTTTAGCAATACATGAAGCTTCCCATAGCTTCACATCTTAACAAGAAATTAAAATTATCTTGTGGGTTTTTGTTGTTGTTGTTACTGCTGCTGCTACTTACCATTTTAGTGAGTGCCTGCTGGTATTTCATTGCTGTTTTAATTTGTATCTTCATGACAAGTAAAGATGGTAAGCATTTTTTCATATGTTCACTGACCATTTTTTTTCTTTTTGGCAGCTTCTTACAGGGATATTTGTCTTCTAAATATGGACAGTAACAGATCTTTTTATCTTGATTAAAGACTTTTATCAAGTCTAATACCTGTATTGCTAATAATTTCTCTCTGTTTGTAGTTTGTCTCTTATTTTATTTTACTCTTCTTGGCAGAGTGGTTTGCCTTTTAATTTTAATAGTATATAGTGTCAAAGCAAAACTTGCACTAGACAGAGTTATGTAAGTAAAAAAGACTCCTGAAGACTGTTGCTGTATGATAGAAAAACAAACCATAGATTGAACTCAGCTTTACCCAAACAATGATGTCAATGATATTTTTTAAGAGATAAGGTGAAGAATCTGATTCATCTGTTTGCCGTTTAGAAGAGTAAGATTTCTCAGGTCTTAATATCAAGAAGTAGTTTCATAACTTAGAAACAGTTGGTCCAGCCAAGTCAGGCTCCCAACCTCCTATAGCAATTAGCAGAGAGAGAGGTGACACTGATTCAGGAATTTGTGGTTCAGAAGAGGTCCCCTAGAAGTTATGAATCCAAAGTTTTGGGTTCTGTCCTTCCTTTAATAAATAATTAATAAAGATGGACTCAAGAAACATAAATTATGAATTATTAAGTTTATTTATGGGGAAATCACAAGTTGTGGGTTTTTTTAAGGGCAGGTGGGATTTAAGAGAAACTGGGGCTTTAAAAAAGAGATTACAATAAAGCTGCAGGCACATAGAAAGCTCACTTGAGAGAAACTGAAGCTTTTAAAGAAAGATTAATGTACAGCCACAAATGTGTGGAAAGTAAAATATAAGAGCTTTTGTAGGGAGACTTTGGAGGAACCCACATGGCATCTTCCATGTGCTTTTCCATGTAGGGAAGTTAAGAGGGCAAATAGTGAGGCTCAAGGATAAATGAGAGGGCAGATACCAAAGCAGAGACCAAGCAATTCAGAGGAGAAATGAACAATGAAGAGTTGCACTTATGGTTACTCAGGGTTTAGAGTAATTACATAGGTAACAGATCTAGAGTTCAAGAAAACACCCACATGGTAGATCTAGAGTGTAAAGAAAATATGCACTTGGTAGATCCAGAGAACAGAGGAAAATCATACACAAAATTACAATGTGACATTACCCCAAACTATAAAGCAGAGCAAGGTAGATCACCCAGACCAAGAAGCAACATTTTGTTTCCCCCCAATACTCAACCAGACTGGATGAGAACAGAAGCCACTCACATATATCCAAGCAGAGATGAGGGATAATCCACAGAAAGTGGACAGGATGAAAGCCACAGCCTTTATAGTATAGAAAATGTATTCTTTCATCAGATTCCGACATGCAAAGGATATACAATTCCAATATACAATTGGTTTGTAGATTTGAAGTATAGATACCAGGGCCAAACAGCTGGGGGCATTTATTTAGATAGCATGCTACACTGTGGGCAGCAGGGGCATTGTAGATCAGTTTCCATCAGACAAGAGTTCCATTCTTGCCAAAAGTTCCATTCTTGTGCCTGGGTGAGATGGCATGTGGGGTAGCATCTCATGGTTCTCTCTGGGCCTTAGTTTCTAACTGAAATTGTTTAAAATAAACTAGCTTTCTCTTTAAGTACCTGCCATTATGAGTACATTTGTAGTGGATAGGTCCTAGATCCTGAAGAAAGATGGTCTTGGACTGGGGAGATAGCTTAGCTGTTAAAAGCATTTTCTTGCAAAGTCTGCTGGCCCGGGATTGAGTCTCCCATACCCACGCAAAGCCAGATGCACAAAGTGGCTCATGTATCTTGAGTTTGTTTACAGGGGCAAGAGGCCCTAGTGGGCATGTTTGCTCCCTCTTCTCACAAATAAATAAAAATAAAATCAAAGAGAAAAATGGTCTTGGGTTTTAAACTGATTGGTAAGCTTTTGGTAAAAGGATTTGCCATATCAAAGGAGTAAATACAGACTTTGTAATGAAATGTTTTCTAAAGGGAATTCCCTGGGGAAAGGACAGGGAGAGTCTTCTGCCTTTAGGCCATCAGGATTCAGTTAGATTCAAGGTGAAAGACAAGGCAAGGAGCCAAGAGAGAGGAAGAACTCCCTATGAAATTTACACGAGCTAGGAAACATCAAGACCATCTTGTTCACTTGCCAAGAACAGAATTATTTAGTTTGATTGAATTCCAAGATATCAATAACAATTTTTCATGGCTAGTACATTCTATGTCTTTTCAATTATACAGAAACAAACAAACAAAACCTATCTTTAGGGCTGGAGAAATGTCTTAGTGGTTAAAGTGCTTGCCTATAAAGCCAAAGGACCAGGGTGCAATTCCCCAGGATTCACATAAGCCAGATGAACAAGGGGGCACCCACATCTGGAGTTCCTTTGCAGTGGCTGGAGGCCCTGTCATGCCCATTCTCCTCTCTCTCTCTCTCTCTCTCTCTCCCTCTCCTCCCCTGCCTATTTCTCTCTCTCTCTCTCTCAAATAAAGAAAAGAATAAAATAAAATAAAATAAAAACCTATCTTTCCTAAGGTTAAAAAGATTGCCCTCTGTTTTCTCTTGGAGTTACATAGTTTTAATTTTTATATGTAAGTCTTTAATCACATTGTGATTACTTTTGCTCTTATGTTACGCATAAGGGTTAAACTCATTATATATTTCTATATGGCTTTCCTAATGTGTCTATGTCATTTTTTTAAAAACAACCTTTTCCATTCCATTACTGTGACATTTGGGTATTTAAATTTGGGATATTAATAAATTAATTATTATAGCTTTACATATAGTAAATCTTGAATACATACCATATATATATATGTATATATACACATATATGTTAATATTGTCAACTTGACAAAAACCTAAATAAATCTCTGGGCATATCTGTGAGGGATTTTCCAGATTAGGTTAATGGAGGTGGGAAGACCAGTTCCAAGGATAGACAGGACCATTCCATGAGCTAGTGTCAAGAACTGAATAAAAAGGAAAAAAGGAGTTAGTTGAGCATTGGCATTCTTGGCTCTCTTATTCTGACTGTGGATGCAATGTGACCAGCTGCCAGGATATGTCACTTTATGTATTTATGTCTGATTTAACTTCCTTCAGCAAAGTAGTGTTATGCCTACATATACTACTTACATATGTTTCTAAATTTACCTTGTGATTTTTTATCTTTTTTATTGACAATTTCTATACTTACAGACAATAAACTATATTTCCCTCCCCTCCCCCCCTTCAGAACTCTATTCTGCGTCATATGCCCTCCCTCTCTCCATTAGTCTCTCTTTTAACTTGATGTCATCATCTTTTTCTGCTATTATGAGGGTCTTGTGAAGGTATTGCTAGGCACTGCAAGGTCATAGATATTGAGGCCAATTTCTCTCTGGACAGTTGCATCGTAAGGAGTCATACCCTTCCTTTGGCTCTTACGTTCTTTCTGCCCCCTCTTCCACAATGGACCCTGATCTTTGGAAGGTGTGACAAAGATGTTTTAGTGCTGGACACTCCTCCATCCCTTATTCTCAGCACTATGTTGCCTTTTGGGTCATCCCAAGGGTCATAGCCATCTGAAAAGAGAAGCTTCTCTAACCAGAAGTGAGAGTAGCATTAATATGTGAATATAAACATTAAGTATAGTGCTTTCAAGGCAGTTTGATGGGAATAATATATACATTTAGCCAGACAAGAGGAGGCTTTATACCCTCAGGCTCATGATCTTGATTAGTTTTTTTCAGTACCAGGCATGTATTCCCTCCCATAGAGAGGGCCTTCAATCCAATTAGGGAGCAGTTGGTTTCCCCAAGAGCAGACATGCCACTATTGAACCTGTTCAGTCATTTGTCCTGTCTGGCCAAACTTGAGTTTTCCAGTGTCCACTGTTTTCACTGCTGATGATTTCTGTCTCCCATATGGCTGCATGCAGTGCAGGTTTTTCCAGCTTTCAGCTGGCTGGTCTACAGAGATAAGGTTTTCTGTTCAGCACCAGCTTGATTTCTCAGTGACCTTGCCACTCAGGCAAGTTAAGTCTTCAGCAATAGGGCCTTACCATCTGTTTCTCAAGGGAAACCAAGGGCCTTCGCAATAGCCTGTAATGTTTTGGAGGCAACAGGGACCTCCCTGGCCAATAACTCACTGGAAGGTATCGCACCCCTGGCACTGAAAATTTTCTAGTAACAATTTATAGCTTCTGGATGTGCCATTATTCAAAAAAGTAGGTTTACATAAGTTTTATTCAGAATATCTTGAATTTTGATTGTGATTTTAATTAAATTTTTTCATATTTTTTCAATTGTAGCAATAACCAACACAGTTAGATTTTTTTTTATTTTATTTTATTTTTTATTATTATTATTATTTTTTTTATTTTTTTTTTTTTTTTGGTTTTTCAAGGCAGGGTCTCACTCTGGTCCAGGCTGACCTGGAATTAACTATGTAGTCTCTCTCAGGGTGGCCTCAAACTTGGCAATCCTCGTACCTCTGCCTCCCGAGTGCTGGGATTAAAGGCGTAGGCCACCACGCCCGGCCCACAGTTAGATTTTTTTTTTTTTGGAGAGAGACAAAGAGAAAAGAGAGAGAGGGGGAAGACAGAGATGGGCACGCCAGCAGTGTCTCAGCTGCTGAGAACAAAATCCAGATGCGTGCGCCCCCTTGTGGTCAAGTGCGGCCTTGCGCCCTTGTGTCACTGCATCTGGCTAAATGTTGGACCTGGAGATTGGAACTGCTGGAGATTGGAACCAGCGTTCTCAGGCTTAAGAGGCAGGCGCCTTAACCCCTAAGCCATCTCTCCAGCCCCACAGTTAGATTTTTATAACCATCATTGTAGGTTGAAGTGTAACCTTTCAAAAATATGAATCAACCCAAATATGACTTACTTGGAACTAGGGTTTGGCAACAGATATTAAATAATTAGGGATCTTAATAGGAAATAATCCTGAATTTTTGATGGACTCTAAAAACAATGCCTTCTGTCCTACTAAAGAGAATAAAGACACAAATATCATCTGTTTGAAGACAGAGGCAGAGACTAAAAGTATGCCTAGGACCACCAGAATCTTATAAGGCAAGGAAAGACTCTCACCTGAAGATTTCAGAAATGGCCACCCTCTATTTTTTTTTTTTTTTTGGTAAGGTCTATAGTTGTTTATATGGCTAAGAATCACATGGTACTTTGGTACATATATTTAGAAGCTAGTTTACTTCAGTATGTTATTACTGATTATCAATCCATTGCTTCCTAGCAGCAAACCTGCATTTCTTTGACCTAAAGTTTTATAATAAAAGTATTCCTTATGAACATTTCCCCTTTGTTAACTGGCACAGGGTTAGGCTTTCTCAATTATTTGTTCTATGGTGACAGCAAAAGAGCACAGAAAGGAGCTTCTTTTATTGTTTTTCTTCTTCTCTAATGTGTTTCTAACAGGCATGTAGAAGGTCCAAGTGTACTCATTCTCCATCCAGCTTCTCTTGCACCCCCAATGTCACTTCTGCATACCAGCTTCATCCCTGAGTGTCACCAAGAACTTATATACCCAGCAGTGCTACTCCATCTATCCCATGGGTGTGAATCTCAGCATTGTGGTGAGAAGGGATATATCCCAAATGATCTATTTTCTCTTTGGCTATGAAACCTTGGACCTAGAGCTTGTAACTACTAGAATTCTTAGTTTTATTCTACCTATTCTAATACTTATCCACTTTGATAAGCTAATGATTGTTATGTTAAATTTAACATACTATAATATATGTAGTATATAATAAGTCTACTCAAGAGTGACATCTTTAAAATGTTCAAGAAAGCCAAATATGAATTGTGTATAAATATTTTATAGCATCCACAGTGAGCCTGACATCAGCATCAGGGTGAAGGAGACGGGTGCTGAGGATACTTAACACCTACCAAAGCAGAGATCCAGAGGCTCCTAAGAGCTCATCACTGAAGTAGACTTAACACACCCACCACAGCTCAGGGAATTTTGTGGAAGAGGGGGCAGAGAGACTCTAAGAGCCACAGGTTGGAATGTCATGCCCAGAGGCATTGCTTTCCCCCAACAACTGATTGCTGCCCCCACAACACATAACCTATAACCCCATGAGGAATACCTGCAACCCCAATGATAAGGGCCCCCAGAAGAATGGGACAGGGATGAGGGAAATGATGGTACAAACACATGATGTATCCATACTAAGTATTTCCATAACAAATAATATATATTAATTAATATATATTACACAATGAAATAAAAATATCTTTCAAGTAAATTGAGAATTTATTACTAAAAACGACTAGTAAGGAATATTTCTATAAGAAAGATTATATAAATTTCTTCAGGTAAAAGTCTTAATACTCAGCCAGGCATGGTAGTGTACACCTTTAATCACAGCATTCAGAAGGCATAGGTAGGAAGAGTGCTGTGAGTTCAATGCCACCCTGAGACCACAAAGTGAATTCCAGGTCAGCCTGAGCTAAAGTGAGACCCCACCTTGAAAAACAAAACAAAAGTCTAAATAACTAGAAATGATTAACACAAAGAGGTAAAAAGCAACAAACATGACATATTAAGTTAATATGATCTCAAGCTGTAACTAAATGAGATAAAGTTGATGAATTAAAGCAAATATGAGGGTTAAGTAAAACCAAGTACAGTATGTGACAAGACTATCAAGGTAGATGGGATGGAAAGTTGTAAGTGCACTGTTGAAAGTCTTTACACTTGAAGTGGTATGATGTTATTTGAAGATAACAGAACAATTTAAACACTAAATATCAATTTGAACTTCAAGGCAAGTGGTGAAAAGCAGTAAATTTCCATTAAAATTTGAACACAAATACTTTCTTTTCATTTTTTAAAGGCATGTGCCACCATGAGTGGCTTTGGACCTCTGTTTTTAATTTTTAATATTTTATTTATTTAGTTAGTTAGTTGAGAGAGGGAAAAAGGAGAGAGAGAGAGAGAGAGAGAGCAAGAGAGAGAATGGGTGTGCCAGGGCTTCCAGCCACTGCAGACAAACTCCAGATGCATGCACCACCTTATGAATCTGGCTTATGTGGGTCCTGGGGAATTGAACCAGGGTCCTTTAGCTTTGCAGGGAAGCACCTTAACCGCTAAGCCATCTCTCCAGCCCACAAATACTTTCTGTACATCTATTCATAACAGCATAAATAAATAAATACATAGATAGAAAAATAAACTAGAAGAAACCCAAACTGTCCCTCACACATGGAATGGGTAAACAAACTAGTACCTTAGTACCATGAGATGCTACTCAACAATAAGAAACCAACTCTTGATTCATGCAATGGTATGTGTGAATCTCAAATTCATTAAGCTAAGTGAAAGAGTCCAATATAAAGAAATTACACACTGAGATTCCATTCACAAAACATCGTACAAAGGGAAAAATTATAAAGATAGAAAGCAGTCAGTGGTTGCCAAGGCTGTGTGTGAAAGAAGAGATTGATTGTAAAGCAGCTTGGGGAATTTTTGAGGTGATGAAACTATTCTATATGGTGATTGTGGCAATGGTGGTGGTTACATGCCTGAATGTATTTACCAAAACTTACAAAACTGGTAGCTAAAAAATGTACAAAATTGTGTCTTAATTTAACATTACAAAATGTTTCTCAAGGCTTGGAGAAATGGGGGGGGGAGGGCAGAAAGAATGTAAGAGCCACAGGGTGGGCAGGGGTATTGTGAGGCATTGTCCACCCTCATTCCCACAGACACTAACTGACCCCACATTCATGACCCCACAGTGAATATCAATAAACACAATGAGAAGGAACTTCAGTGGAATGGGGTTTGCTGAGAGGGAACACAAGAGTATAACCCAGGGAGAATATTACCACTATGCAACATGGTCATATAATAAAGTTCTCAAATTTAAAAAAAAGTTTCTATTTCCTTGTTCAAATCCTTGTTCCAATTGCTAGTGTCATGTCTGTTTCCTAATTTCACTTTGGCTGTACGCCAGGTATTTTATTTTATTGTATTTTATTGAGAATATTTTTGAGACAGTACATTTTAATAATACTGTCTATAATAATTTAAGATTAAATTCCTCTGCCCATTCTTTATGATATAAAACTTAAAACTCCTAGACTTTGTTTGTTAGAAGAGTTCCCAAGACTCGTGTAGAGAAAAACCTTGGCTAATGTAATTAGATCTAATTCCACTTCATAAGAAAGCCATATGGTCTTATCTGCAGAACCCTAGGCAAGGATTCCACTTTGGACAATTAATACCCAACTTGGCTACCAGGGTGGCTATGTCTTAGAGAAAGTATCCATGTACATCCAAAGACCATAACTCCAAAACTTTGGGATACAAAACCCCAAATTCACTACAGTCTGTTATCTCTTGAAAGCTTGAAAGGAAAACAATATTTATGGCAAGTTTCCTAAAACATGAGCCATCTATCCTCTCCTCTGGGATCTGTAGAATTTATCATTAAGTGGAAATAGGCCATTCAAAGAAGCAGACTAACTGAACAATGTCACTGTGGCCTCTACAAATTGAGGTGACTGAATTGCCAATAAAGAACTATGGGTTATATTCGTGATGAGAAAGGGCCCAATGAAGCGCCGTATTTTTGTCAAAAACATTATTCACATTGTCCGACAGTGTCAGCCACTTTTCTCAGAGTAATATACGGTATACAGTATGTATGTCTTTGTCAACATTTATGACCCAGGAATCAAGACTGACCTTATTGCTATTTTTTTTCATTCCCTGTTAAGAATCTTTTTGTTTGTTTGTTTTTTGAGGTAGGGTCTCACTCTAGCCCAGGCTGACCTTGAATTCACTATGTAGTGTCAGGGTGGCCTCGAACTCATGGTGATCCTCCTACCTCTGCCTCCCAAGTGCTGGGGTTAAAGGCGTGTGCACCACACCTGGCCCTGCTAAGAATGTTAAAGAGAAGCCTAGCTTGTATCATGCACACTGTACTCAATATTTAAGAGTGTGCATTCCTGACCTTGAAGGTCATGCATGAACTCACCCACCACAAGTCCCTTTACTCTTCTTTCTTTGTTCTCATTCCATCCCAGTTTTTTCTTCAGTAACTCAAATCATTGTGCTATTTTACATTATTTCTACTGCAGAATAGTAGAGATATAAATAAATTCAAAATTCATACAGGTCTGTGGACCAACCAGTGAGTGGTTTAATTATGGACTTAAATGAAGCAGAAGTGTTCTTTGTGCTCTGCTATAACAACATCCAGTGCTAAACACAGAAAAGAAGGCAACTGACAGCTGCTCTAGACTACATTTTTCAATCACTCTAGAGGATTTTTATAAAAATTATCAGCCTCAAAAAATAAATACAAATATTTCCTTTAAAAACACTTTGGTGGGGTTGGAGAGATTACTCAGTGGTTAAGGCACTTGCCTGCAAAGCCTAAGGACCTGAGTTTGATTCCCCAGTAGCCATGTAAAAACCAAATGTACAAGGCGGCACATGTGTCTGGAGTTCCATTGGCAGTGGCTAGAAGCTCTGGCATGCTTAATCCCTCTCTCTCTCCCTCTCTCTTTTTCTCTCAATCTTCCTCTTTATCTTTCTCACTCTCTCTCAAATAAATTAATTAATTAAATACTTTTTAAAAACACTGGTTTTGTCTCCAAAGTAAAATCAAATTATTATTTATTCTTCTATAGAAAAATAGGATTTCAGGAGCTTATAAAGCACTTGGTATGCAAGCATGAGGACCTGAGTTTCAATCACCAGCATCCACATAAATACCAGTCGTGGCAGCGAGCATGCCTGTGGCAGTTTGAATATATGTCCCCCAATATATTCAATGTTTTATTACTTTATAGTTTGCATCTGCAATCACCTTGCTAGAGGCAAGGTCAGTCTTAAGGTGTGGTGATGGTTTGAGATTCCATTGTAAAGATATGCAAATGTGCCTAGCAGGAGTTCCTGAAGTGTGCTGTGTGACCTTTTGGCTGTAGTTTTACTCTGTGTGCTGTGGTGGCTGGTTGGCTTTCTCTCTCTCTGCTTGGTCCTGTGGAGAGCAGGCCACTTCTCTTGCCATTATGGAACTTCCCCTGGATCTGTAAGCTTCAATAAATAATATCCCTTCCTCCATAACTGTGCCTGGTCTGGAAGTTCATCTCAGAACCTGAAGCTGTCTGCAACAGTAAAGTGGTACCAGGAGTGGGGTGAGATGAACCTGACTGTGTGGATATTCGTCTTTTGGAACCTTTGTTTTGGAGGAATGGGCATGGACTTGGTGCTTGCAACTGAAGATGCCTTCTGGAGTGGTAAGCCAAGTTTTATGGACTATTCTGATGAGAGTTTGAGAATGCTAAGTGCAGATAGTATTGAACTTGAGGCTTGGCTTATGAGCTTTCTAAGGGGAAGGAAAGAAGGCAGAGGACTTTGTTGGAACTGGGCTACTGGCATAAGGGATGGCTACGTTCCGCTATCCAGGCCCAGAGTGTTTGATCAAACTTAAATTTGTAATGGACTGATGTACTTGGCTAAAGATATTGGACTGAGAGATTTAAGATTTTAAGTTGGAAGACTTGAAGCAAGTTAAAAGTAGAAGCATTGAGGCTGGTTTAACTGCTATTGTCAAACACATTAGCAATCTTAAGGAAGGTGGAAGGAAGGTGGCCAGACTTGATTTACATTAAAACAATGGAGAGGATGCCTGAGGAAAGACTGTTAAAAATGCAAATTCTTGTCGGGCGTGGTAGCTCATGCCTTTAATCCCAGCACTCGGGAGGCAGAGGTAGGAGGATTGCCGTGAGTTCAAGGCCACCCTGAGACTACATAGTTAATTCCAGGTCAGCCAGGTCAGCCTGGGCCAAGTGAGAAAAAAAAAAAAAAAAAAAAAAAAAAAAAAAAAGCAAATTCTTGGAAAGAGTTGACTGGAGAAGGAACCTGCTTTTCAAGGCTATGGTTTATTTTGTCCCTGGATTAAGAATATGGCTGTGTCCTGCACACCTGGTATTAGTTTTGGAAGCATGAAAAATGCATGGAATGGTCATGAGTTGCACACGGTTCCAGGAGCCGCTGCTGAGATGCAGCATGAAGGCAGGGCATGAAGTCCCTGAGGAATAGGCTGGAAGAGCCTTTTGGAAGATGGACCGTGGTTTGCATGGAGACCTGAAGATGTTTTGGATATACCAGGACTGTGCATAAGGGCTACCATGGAGTGCAGTGTTGGCATGGGATGAAAGTTTTCCCTGGCGACTCTGCCCAGCTGGAGGGGTGGAATTGGAAAACCTGGAGACTGTCAGTCTCTGGTTATATTGAACTTGAACTGCAGAAGTTTGATGACTGCTGATGGTGGTTAAGTTTGCATTATTCTAGTCTCTCCTTGCTATACCTTATACCAGTTAAAATGTTTACTCTGTGCCTTTACATGTTGAAAGTATTTAACTTGTTTGATTTTATAGGACTCACTATCTTAAGTTGATCAAGACTGTGAGAACCTTTGAAATTGGACTGAGTACAATTTACAATGTGTGATAGTTATAAATCTATTGGGGGCCAGGAGCTAAATATATTGGGGGCCAGGGGCGGAATGTGGCAGTTTGAATATATGTCCCCCAATATATTCAATGTTTTATTACTTTATAGTTTGCATCTGCAATCATCTTGCTAGAGGCAAGGTCACTGGGGGCCGGTCTTAAGGTGTGGTGATGGTTTGAGAGTCCATTGTAAAGATATGCAAATGTGCCTAGCAGGAGTTCCTGAAGTGTGCTGTGTGACCTTTTGGCTGTAGTTTTACTCTGTGTGCTGTGGTGGCTGGTTGGCTTTCTCTCTCTCTGCTTGGTCCTGTGGAGAGCAGGCCACTTCTCTTGCCATTATGGAACTTCCCCTGGATCTGTAAGCTTCAATAAATAATATCCCTTCCTCCATAACTGTGCCTGGTCTGGAAGTTCATCTCAGCGAACCTGAAGCTGTCTGCTACAATGCCTATCCCAGAACTCAGGAAGCAAAGAAAAGAGGATCCCTAGGGAAAACTGGCTAGACTAGCTGAATATGTGATCTGGATTCACTGGAGGTCCCTGTCTCAAAAAAAGATGGTGGAGAGATAGTGAGGAAGACACCTAATTTCAACCTCTGGGTTTGAACATGCATGTACACATGCATGCACACTACACACATGTGCATGCAAAAAGGAAAAGAAAAAACAAAATCATTGTTGACATTGTTAATATGTTGTTGCAAGTTTGACATTTTCTAAAATGCAGTGTTATAGTTCCCCTCATGTCACTAAGACAAAACAGCCTAGGCAAAAGAAGCTGATTGGAGGAGAAAAGGGTTTACTTTCACTGCCAATCAAAAAGGAGAAACTTCATCCTGGCAGGGAAAAGCATGGTATGAGCAGAGGAAATCACGTCCAGCAACTAGAGTGAGATTAGCTAGAACTGACAAGATTCGCTAGTAATCCTCAAGGTCCCCATCAGAAACACCCTCCTCCAGCCAGGCTCCACCTCCCAAATTACCACCAGCTGAGGAGCAAACATTAAAAACACACCAGGCTATGAAGGGACATCTCATTCAAACAACCACGTGCAGCTCTAAATTATTTCTTATAAACACATGTATGTCAACCTGAGGAATCGGGTATTTCTTGCCTATGAAATTATTCCTGCACATTGGTAGATGTAAAGAACTTATAGGATATTCAGTTGAGAAGCATTCCCCTTATTAAAATTCAAAACTGTACATAAAAGTTAATAAAAAATAATGTTTCTAGAATAAAATAGGAAAAACATTTTTATTTTGATAATAGTTTGAATTACTGGTACTTATTTTTGCATATTTTAGAATGGGTTTTCTACCACAATTTTTTAAATTTAAATAATATTTTTATTACTGAAGTAGAAACTTTGTATGGACACATCATATGTTGATACCATCATTTCCTTGCTCCCTGCCCCCACTCCACTAAGGGCCCTCCTTAGTGGGATGGCTGGTATTCACCATGGAGTTGTAGGTTATGAGTTGTGAGAGCAGCAGATAATCATTGTGTGGGGGACAGGGGCGGGAATGCCTCTGGATATTCTCTACCAGCCTGTAGCTCTTACATTCTTTCCACCACCCCCTCCACAAAATTCCCTGAGCCTTGGTGGGTGTGCTTTAAGACTACTTTAGTGTTCAGCTCTCAGCAGCTTCTGGATTTCTGCTTTGGTGCATTTTGAGTATCCTCAGTGTCTGTCTCCATCACCTTGGCACAGGTTGTGAGGCTTACCATAGAAGCAACATGCTTGTTCATCTCACCAATTGCTCTGCAGTTTCACCTGGGCTCTAGCTGCTATGCTAGGGGTAGTTCATCTCTTGACAATGAGTCAGCTGTCTATTCTTGTCTTGTTGGCACGTTTTGGTTATCCTTGATTCTCATTGCTTTCTGAAAAAGAAAAACAGATTCTCCAGACAGTGAGATCAGGGTAGTTTAAAGGGGATAAGCATTGTTAATTTAGAGAGATTTTGAAGGGTGTAGCCTCCCTTTTGGCCAAAGACTAGTGGGAGCTTCTCAATGGAGTCCATAATCTTGGTCTCCATATGATTCAGACTTAGTTCCCAGTTCCAGCTATGTGTTCCTTTCTACTGAGCCATTCTCTTTGCCAATAAGAGAGCCATTGGTTACCCACCTTGGCTGTGTGTCACTATTGCATAGGTGTGTACATCTTCTCAGGATGGTTGCATTCATATCGCAGGGTCTTCTGCTTGCTCACCACGTTGTTGGCCATTTTCCCCCAGGCAGCTCATGTAGCAGTTTTCAGCACTATATAGGCTAACCATCTGGGAACTGGCTTCCTTCCAGATTCAGCTGGATCTCTAGATGTTCTGTTTTGGCAGCATGTTCTTCAGTAATAGGGTTTTACCTTAAACCTCAGGTGGGTAATCAAGTGCTTTGACAGAAGCCTGTCTTGTCTTGGGGACCTTGTAGGTCTCTCCAATCAACATTTCAATGTAGGTTGTTACCAATTTCTGGCACTGGCTGTTATAAACCAGAGCCCAAAGTTTTAGGGTTAGGCTTCATCCCACCCTCTCCAGGGCCTTCTTAGCAGATGGTCCCACCATTCTTCTATTGAGGGTTATATCTTTTAGTCTTCTATCCAAGAGCAAGGTTTCCATGCTACCAATTGATTTTGGATTTGGTTTTGTGTATATCTCCCCCAATTCTGCCTTTTTGTTGCCCTTTTCCCAAACCCTTCCATCCCTCTTATCTATACCTTGAGTTGATTGTCAGGTATGCCTACCCCTTCATGCTGTTCCAGTTTAGGAACCACAGATGAGGGAGACCATGCACTATTTGTATTTCTGTGCTTTGGTGAGTTCACTTAGTATAATCAGTTTCAAGGCCTTTCATTTTTCTACAAGTTTCATTGTATCACTTTCCCTTACTGCTGAGTAGAATTCCATTGTATATATGTATACATCTTAATTATCCATTCATCAAACGATGGGCATCTGGGTTTATTCCAGTTCTTAGCTATTATGAATTGAACAAATATAAACATGGTTGAGCAAATATCTCTGCAGTGAAGAGTAGAGCCTTTAGGGTAGATGCCCAGTAGAAGAATGGATGGGTCAGTTGGTAGCTCTATTTTCATCTTTTTTCAGGAGTCTTCATACTGATTTCCATAGTGCATAATTGTACAAGTTTGCTTCCACCAGCAGTGAATGAGGGTTCTTCTTTCCCTGTATGCTCACTAACACTTATTGTGATCTGATTTTTTAATGTGTTTAAGGTGGAATATCATAGTTATTTTAATTTGCATTTGCCTGATAACTAAGGATGTTGAATATTTTCTTAGGTGAGTATTAGACATTGTATTTCTTCCATTGAGAATTCCTTATTCAGTTCTGTGCCCTTTTTTTTTTTTTTTTTTTTTTTATGTAGAATGCTTGATTTTGATTTTTTGATTTTTTTTGCTTTTTTTTTTTTTTTTTTTTTTGTAGATTCTAGATATTAGGCTTCTGTCAGTGATATAGCTTGTAAAGGTTTTTTCCCCATTCTGTGGGTAGTCTGTTGGCTCTTTTTGTAGTATGTTTGTATGAAAAAAGTTTTTTGGCCTTATGAGAGCCAAGTGGTTGAGTGATTGTTTACTTTCCTGGGCTCCTGGAGTACTGTTCAGGAAGTTTTTCCCTACTCCTATACCATGGCAAGTTCCTTCTTCTTCTTCTTTTTTTTTTTTTTTTTCATCCAGTAATTTGAGAGTTTCAGGTCTTATATTGAAGTCTTTAATCTATTTAGAATTCTACCACAGTTTTTAATCCAAGAAAAATACTGAATGAATCTATCACCATAATAAAATACAGGAAAGCTATAAGACTGAGAGAAAAATATAACTTAGAAAATAAAAGATAGCATTTGCTTTCCATGATGACAACATATAAAAATATATGAAACATGAAATGATACTGATGCCATTACAATCTTTTCTTTCTCCTACTGGACATAGCAAGTGATATAGTGTTTATTTTTTTATAGCACGGTGTTAAACATTTTTAAGTGTAACCTCGTAATATCTACTACTGTACTTTTGCCATATTTTTTGCTCATATAAATCAGGGACCATAGCAACATTTTTAAGTATTTTAAGCGAGTGATTTCAGAAGATTTCAGTTCATCAGAGCAGGGTAGGTATGGCAGCATTTGTGGTGGCAATAAAATGTAGTAGATACTATCTCCATTACAGACCAGGAACAAAGGTTGCAGCCAGATGAGTTATAACCTTCACAAGTCCACCATTAGTGATCCACTTCCACCAGCTAGACCTCACTCCTACAGGTTCTTAAAACAGCCAGAGCCTCTCACATTGGTACTGTGGAACAAGAATTCAAAGACATTTCATATTTAAAACCTATAATAAGTGTTCTCAAGTTTATTTCCTGAGGTCTTGATTCTAATTCTGACCACATTATGCTACCTGACTGGGTCACAACTCTCTAGTCTTCAGGTCTTCCTTTTTTAAAAAAATTCCTTTATCACATTTTCCAGATTTTGGCACCCACATTTGGCAAATATAGTTTGTACATACATTTACATATATTTACATAAGTTTAAATCTTAGCTTTTTCATTAAACCTATGCTCAGTCTCCTGTTTTAAAAAAAGGTTAAATGGTAAGATCAAAAGCAGAGTAAACATGAAATAACTCTAATTGCCAACAACTTTTGTTTGAACTAAGGGGAGACACTCTGAAGCAAAATCCATCTCCTTGTTAAAATTTCTAAGCTACAGCCTCAGATATTTACAATAAAAATAAACAGAAAACCTTTTAGATACTCAGTGTGGTTTAAAAAACTAGCTGAGGACTGACATTTTGTTGTCATTTAAGATGACTTTGTGTGTGTGTGTTTTGAAAAAGGGTCACACTCTAGCCCAGGTTGACCTTGATCTGAATTCACTATGTAGTTGCAGGCTGGCCTTGAACTCACAGCAATCCTATCTCTGCCTCCCAAGTGCTGTAATTAAATATGTATGCCTCCATGCCAGGCTTAAGATAACTTTTTATTAAGGAACATTTAATATTTCAGTGATTAAAATTTCAGGTATTAAAACTTTTAAAGTGAGATTAGCATTACATTTTGAAGCAAATTTTCTCGGGTACTTGTATTTAAGTCACTATACAAACCCATCACAGCTAACATAGTAACATTCAGGCTATTAACTTAAAAAATATCCCTTTTCCCTTTTTTGTGTGTGAGGTCTTTCTTGTACAGTAGATGATCAGGGTCCATGATTAGAAATACAGGTCCCTGAGTGGTAACATCCATTCAATGAATATTTATTGAGCACCTGCTCTGCTTCTTGGAGACAGTGACATTGTAATAAATACATGTCTTATCTTCAGGGATCTAATAAGGTATCATCTTCTCCCTGGTTAGTCATATTCTATTTTTAAGTTTCTAACAAACATTGTCAGTTTTTTTAGATATCAAAATTTTAAACAAGCTCAAAGTATCAACTATAGTGTTATTGAACCATAACCTATTATAACGAGAAATACCAAACAATGTACAGTAATATCTAACACTATCTGATCACATCTACTTTTGGTTTTTTTCATAGGTTTATTTTCTTTCAAGAACTAGAGATAGATTCTAGGAGCTGGGGACATAGCAAAGCAGTTAAAGATCCTGCTTGCAAAGCTTGCTGGCCTTTACTCAATTCCCAGCACCAGCCCCCATGGAAAGCTACACACAAAGTGATACATGCATCTGGCATTGGGTTGTAACACACTAGCATGCCCATATACAAATTAATTAATTAAATAAAGATAGATTCTTGGGCTGGAGAGATGGCTTAGCGGTTAAGGCGCCTGCTTCCTAAGCCTAAGAACGCTGGTTCCAATCTGCAGCGGTTCCACAGGTGCCACGTTTAGCCAGATGCAAAGTGACGCAAGAGCACAATGCCGCACTTGCCCACAAGAGGGGTGCACGCATCTGGATTTCCTTCACAGCAGCTGAGAGACTGCTGGCGCGCCCATCTCTGTCTCCCTCTCCCTCTCTGTCTATCTCTCTGTGTCTCTCTCTCCAAATATAAATAAAAAACAATAATAAATTTTTTTTAAAAGATAGATTCTTAATGCTTGAGTTATGAAGGTTTGGGTCTATAGGTAGATTTCTTTTTCACTTATGAAGTAGCATGCATTTTTTTCAAAAAAAGAATAGAGATCTGACTGCTTACCATGAGATGTGTCACCTCCGGCTTATCTGCCTGGGCCCATAAGTCATGACAGAGGAAACGATGACATAAATATTGTCCTCACAGCTAGCATGAAAACCAGTTCCATGGAGATGGCATCATTCACTGTGGTCACTCAAACCTCATCAAAACAGAGATCCATAAGCTACAGATAAAGTAACACTAAATCAGATCTCTATCTTGTGGACAAAAGCTCAGGGAACATTGCAGAAGAGGGGGTGGAAAGATTATAAGAACCTCAGGGTGGTAGGATAGTTTGAGGCACACGTCCCACCTCTGCAGAGGCTGACTGAGACCTCTTGGTCCCCACAATGAATACCAATAACCCCACTGAAGACCCTCAGCATAACTGGGGAGGGAGTGAATGGATATAAGAGTATAATCTTTTAATAATAAGTAAATAAATAAATAAAGTTTTTAAAAATGTCCACCTGTCTCCAAAAGAAAAGTGAATCACTACCTGGTTGTAGATACAACTTAAGTAATTCGTACATTAGAATTGAAATAGAAAAATACAAGTTTTTCCTTTTCCCCTCATCATTTTGGGGTTTGAAATGATGGGGAGGAGGACTGGAATCTGTCCAGAAACTCAGCAATGCTTTCACAATCTTAGTGAGCTCAGAAAGGATAAAGCCCCTACATCTGCAATTTGAGCTGTGTTATTTATCAGGTTAGTGAAATATACGTTAGCAAAAAAATACCTTTTTATGTTTTCTGCAGTGCAAAGCCTTATCTTGCCCTATAAAGCCTTCATTTTCCCCAGAATGACCTGACAGCCACTGAAAGGATGCTGTGCACTGCTTGGCTGATTACACCCTGGGAATATTTATGTAACCTGTGATGGCAGCAATGCACTTAAAGAGGATACAGAAGATAATGTGACGGAAGCCAGCCTGACTTAAACCCCATGTAATCCCTGGCATCTCCTAAATCACAAGGTGAGATTAGTCAGAGATAAACATTCTTCAATACTTTGCAGCTATCTGAAAGCTTGCATTTTCCTTTTGAGGGAACAGTCAAATTTAGAGAATTTTGAGAACCTGACCTAGCTAAGACATTGCCTTTAAGTCCTTGACCAATTTAATAAACAGTACAGACAACTGTTATTAAGGACTTACTTTACTTTTATTGTTGTGCCTGGCCTACATCCGCCGATATCAAAAGCAACATCAAATGATAACTGCCCCTGATCAGGCCGAGGCTCCAGAGATGCCTTTGCTCTTCCTTCTGTCCTGTGGGTGACTTCCACTGCAGATGTGAAAGGACACAGTTCCTTTCAGCAAAAAAAGCAATTGCTGACTTTTAAAAAAATTGTCTCAATTTTTAGATTTTAAGAAATAAGGAATCTACCATCTTTTTTTTTTTTAGATTGGAAGGCTGTTACATAAAGCTCTCTGAAATATAATGTGATTTAATATGAGCAGAGGAGATGCACACTCCTAGGCATAGAACAAAAGCATCCAGTTACTATGCAAATACATCATCATAATATGCACCTTTGTTACAAGGTTTGTTCATTATTAGGATTCCAGCATTATAACTTTATTCTCCATAGCCCAATTCTTTAACTGAAAAAAAAATATGCACATAAGCATGTGTGTGCGCGCACACACACACACACACACACACACACACACACACCTTAATTCAAAACTCAATTCTGCTATCCTGAATCTACATGGAATTCTCTCTCCAGAACCTGCATGGTTTTATTCATTAGCTTTTTCCAAGCTGTAAGATACATTGAAGGGGAACATTACTCCCCATTACATTTAAGAATCCTGCAATGTAATGTAGCACATCCACCATAGGTGAAAGAGTAGAAAAATTCTTTCTTTTCATTTCCATTTTCAGTGTATGGTCCATGATCAGTAAAATCACTATGTCCCTGGAATAATGAAAGCACACACACTCAGAAGCATTACCAAACATTTAAAATGTTATAACAGTTGGGATACAAAACTCTGCCACAGAAAAGCTAACATATTCTCCTCATGACCTGAAGTGCTGGACTCTTAATGTCAGCCCTCAAAAAACATGTGCACAGGAGCTACAGGTTCACACACAAGTCAGCAATATTGCTAAAGACAGAATATCATCACCCACAATTGACTCCAAGGAGAAAGAATTAAAGAGAAAAGGCCCGTTTCTATTTTGGAATTTTTCTGAATACTCTTTTTGGGCTCATCAGATATGGGATGAAAAATAGTAATAACCTAATTAAGCCTCTCGATAAATAACATTGTTTTCCTAAATCCAACAGTGTTTCATTCAATTAAACCAAAAAGTCATTTGTGTGTGTGTATGATGCATATATATTGTGTTTTTGAGGTAGGGTTTCACTCTAGTCCAGGCTGACCTGACCTGGAATTCACTTTGTAGTCTCAGGGTGGCCTCAAACTCATGGTAATACTCCTACCTCTGCCTCCCAAATTCTGGGATTAAGGTGGCACATACAGAGGTAGGAGGATTGCTGTGAGTTCAAGGCCAGCCTGAGTCTACATAGTGAATCCCAGGTCAGCAAGACCCTACCTCTAAAAATCAAAAAAGGTAAGCTCCACCATTCCTTGCAAAACTATTTTTATATATTTTAGATTTCAGATCAAAAGAACTGAATAGTAAACAATCAGTATCTTGGAGGTCCAGAAATATGAGTGCTGAAGATTAAGGGATTTTTATAGAGATAAGTCTTCACACAACTGAAGGAGGAGATAGGGAAGTCAAATCCTGAAGGATGTTGGAACATCAGCTCCTTTGCACAGAAGGACCTGAGGAAGAAATCTAATGATGTCTATTGATTCTACATTCATTAGTAAATACAAAGTCCTTATGGGTAGTCAATAGGACCCAGGGAGGTTAAAGAAAAAGAAAGATGACAGTAGATAAAGACAACAAGATAAACAAATGTACACAAAGGTACATCAATGAAGCCCCAGAATTACGTGTGTCTTTGGACTATCTCTTTCCATTACAATGGTAACCTATAGATGAAGCTGGGACTCCTCATCACAGAATTGCACACTTGCCTCGTCTGGGACTTAGAAGCTAAAAGCCACTGAAACCAGCCAGCAGACCAGTATCTTCTTCCCCATTTGCTGATCTGCAGCAGAATAAAGGAATGGAAGAAGCAGCAGAAAAGAACTGATTTCTAGTCACCAAAACTTCCATATACAAACACATTCAAAAGAATAAATTAGAGAACCCATCTGCTGGTGGGCACTGCCCTAGCTACCCTGCCTACCATCATTCACAGTCCTTCCAAGGAACTGCTCACAGGTGGAATGCCAACTGACCTGAGATGCCTGAAGGGCATTGATGCCACTGCTGCCACCACTGTGACAGAGCCACCATAGCACCCCATTGACCAGTATTAACCGTCACTCACCACGACCAGCTCACAGGCACAGGGTAATTGTGAGTGTGTAACAGAAGTGTATCTGAGGAACCTGATCTGCAGACAGCCAGTTATAGAAAAATGGCTCTCATCTTGTGGTTGCCAGGGGTGAGCTATGATCACTAGAAGTGTTCTGTAGAACCCAGCAAACAAAGACGCTCAGGTAAGTAGACCTACCACATCCCTTCAGATCATGAGTCACAAAAAGCCCTGCCTGAGCCAGACGTGGTGGCACACGCCTTTAATCCCAGCACTTGGGAGGCAGAGGTAGGAGGATCACCATGAGTTTGAGGCCACCCTGGGACTACTTAGTGAATTCCAGGTCAGCTTGGGCTAGAGTAGGACCCTACCTCTAAAAACCAAACAAAAATAAAAGCCCTTCCTATGCAAAGTTCTACCCCTAATCCATTAAGAGTGCTATTGTAACTTGCTGAGGGATGAGAAAGGAAGGGGACTCAGGCCGCTAGAAACTGTTGCAGAAAGTAGTCTACATGACACAAATCCTCCCCTTCTAGAAGGGCACACTGGTTAGCTTGGATAAACTACTGACACTAGCACCCTCACCCCACAGGACACAGATACAAAAGGCAAGCCAAGGGGAAGGAGAAACTCTGTCAGCCTAATGAGGAAAAACTACTGACTAAAAGTATGATACCTTCTGTTTCATGGCATTGCCCAGTTTTATTTTTGTTCTAAGATGTAGTTTTCACTTAAGATGAAGGAGGCTGAATAGTTATGTCACTTGTGCACATATGATTATGATCAAAGATGTCTCCCTGCAGGTCAAAGTCTGATGACCATATTACTCTACTGACTAGTAAGAGAGCTACACCACCTTACTTCAGGCAGTTAGTGGCCGCTTTTTGGTCCCTGCAATCCTGAGGTCCCATCATCTCCTTTGATTCAAGGTGTCCAGTTTGATGACAGCTTTTCCACTGACAACTCTGACCCATAAAGCAGGGTCAACACAGATCTCTCCAAAGATGCAGGGCTCCTTTGTAATATTCCTTGCAGTTGTTTTTTTGCAAATGTGTGTTTATAGCATGTGTGGTGTAATGGGTGCATGGTGTGTGCACATGTGTATGTAGATGCACACACTCCAATCATGACTCAGTCAATGTACATTGGTATAATTTTACAGTTATCTTGGTGTGTGTGGAACCATTTCATGTGTTACATTTGGTACCTATCTTACAAAACTGGCCACAGATGTTAATCAACTTATAGACTCAGAAAACAGCAAGTGAAAGTAGATGCTAAGAAGGACAGCTGTGCCTTCTAAAGCTTTTCCTCAGCACAGCCTTCATGTTATTCCGACAAGTGGAAACTAACCAGCATCCACAGATAAGGGAGGAAAAGCTGCTTCTGTAAAAGAGACATCAGCATGAATTTAAATGCCCAGTGTCCTAAGTTTTATCAGGGGTTCTATGACCCCATATCAACTGCTTTTTGGGTTGTAATTCTTCCAGATCTATAAACTGGAACTCTGCATGATTGTGAATTCAGTTTGCTTTGAAACTCATGTGACTTTAGAACTAGACTTTGGATTTGGTTTTCAGAAATCTTATCTTGTGGTCCCAGTAGATGAAATTTTATTTTAGGATGACCAGAGAAACATTCTAGACCAATACTCATATCTTGAAACTTGAAGGCACCATTTTCCTTCTTAACTCTTCTGTATATTTTAAAACAGCTGTGCAATATTTTACTCTGTGTAACAACTAAAACTTCAATGGTAGCATGGATTTGACCACCCAAAGCCTAGTCCTCTTACTGATGCTTGATTACAGTTGTCTGTAGGTAATCATCTGAATTACTATTTTGTAATACATATCATTCCATGGACTACTCATGTCTCCTTTACCATTGAAAACTAGGTCATTGACACTTTTAAGTTTCATAAGATCATAAACACAATTCAAGATAATCCAGAACCAACACAGAGACTCCATCATCACAGTTCTGTCCCTGTAGATGTTCACAAAGCTTTTTTGGTGTCACTGAGTGACAATTAAGGTGAGAGGTCCTATATTAATTTTAAACTTATTCAGAATGATTGTTTGGGAAGGTGAAATGTGAGTAAAATTAACAAAACCTTATATCTTAAAATCATACATATTGCTGGGCGTGGTGGCGCATGCCTTTAATCCCAACACTCGGGAGACAGAGGTAGGAGGATTGCCGTGAGTTCAAGGCCACCCTGAGACTACATAGTTAATTCCAGGTCAGCCTGGGCCAGAGTGAGAGCCTACCTAAAAAAAAAAAAATCGAAAAATCATACATATTGAACACATTCCTAGAGCCCTCAAAATTCTATTCAATCAAGTAGAAATATAAATAGTCCTCAAAACCACATATATTATCCATATTTTCTGTTTCAAGTAAGAAAAATAAGAAAATAGAAATATTACTATTGCTAATTACTCTTAGTGCCTATACTAAATCCTAGAAAGAAAATAAATTGAAGATGGCTACACCAGGTTTTTAGGGAAAATGACTTTCACAAGGGGGGAAATAAGAAATTGCCAGCATTTCAATAGGTTAAATAGTTTTACTAATCACTCTTAGTGCCTAGACTAAACCCTAGAAAGTAAATAAATGGAAGATGGCTACACCAGATTTATTAGGGAAAACAATTTTCACAATGGGGATTCATTTGATAAAGCAGAGCATATGGGCTAGATGGCAATTAATGCAAGCCCTGTGGGGTAATATTTGCCTTAGCATGTGTGGCAAAAAAAAAAAAAAAAAAAAAAACTTCCTTCCCATAATCCATTTGCAGCATTAGAAAGTGCACCATGAGCTTGGAGAAAGCCAGTGATTGATATTGATATCTGTGCATTCCTTTCAATATAGAAAAGATCTCCATAATCCATTCTCTTGGGCTCTTAGACAACAGAAAAGAAATCCTCTCTGAAATTGCTTTTAAACTGATTAGGAAACTCTTAATGTTAGGACCCTGAAGGTAATACAGGCAGCACTTTGAGGTACTATAAACTTCCATTTACATAATCAACTCTTAAAAGTGTTTAAATGGAGAACAGAACTAAGCATGTTTGCCCTTCACATCACAAGAAGTCCTAGCATCCAACTTGCCCCTCGAAAAATATACTACTCATGGTGCCAAGCAAATGCTGGCAGGTCCTGCTTGACTTACTCTGTCTAGGTCTAGATCCATAAAATATTTGTAGCATGTCCACCTTAAAATTGGTAGCATGTCCACCTTAAAAATACCATCTTGGGGCTGGAGAGATGGCTTAGCAGTTAAGCATTTTCTTGTGAAGCCTAAGAAGCCCAGTTCGAGGCTCAATTCCCCAGTACCCATGTAAGTCAGATGCACAAGGTTGCATATGAATCTGGAGTTCGTTTGCAGTGGCTGGAGGCCCTGGTCTGCCCATTCTCTCTTTCTCTCTCTCTCTCTCTCTCTCTCCCTCCCTCTTTATCTCTATGTCACACTCAAATAAATAAATAAAAATAAACAATTTTTTAAAATACCATCTTGAAATATATTGCATTTTTAAACTTTTTATTGACAACTTCCATAATTCTAGACAATAAACCATGATAATCCCCTCTCCTATCCCCATTCTCCCCCTCTCAAATCCATTTTCCATTAAATTCCATCAATCATTCCTTTCAATCATTCTCTTTTAGTTTGCTGTCATCATCTTTTCCTCCCATTATGAAGGTCAAGTGTAAATAGTGCCAAGAACTGTTAGGTCATAAATATCAAGGCCATTTTGTGTCTGGAATATATCATTGTAAGCAGCCCTACACTTTCTTTAGTCCTTATATTCTTTAGATGACCTCTTCAACAATGAACCCTGAGCCTTGGAAGGTGTTATAGAAGTGTCTTAATGCTGAATACTCCATTGTGACTTCTCAGCATTATGGTGACTTTTGAGTCATGCCAGTGGTCACCACCATGTGAAAAGAGAAGTTTCTCTATCCAAAAGTGAGAGTGTCATCAATATATGGGTATACATTTTTTAAAGTGCTTATTGGGCAGTATGGCAGGCATAACATACGTATTTAGCCAGATAACATCAAGTGTTACTACCCTTGGTCTCGTGACCTCCCAGCTATAGGCTTTTGACTAGGTTTTCAGTACCAGGTATTTATTCCCTCCCGTGGATTGGGCCTCCTCTCCACTTAGAGAGCAGTTGGCTTCCTTGATAACAGACATGCCACTATTGCTCCAGCTCACATACAAACCTAAACCTTTGTAGCTAGAATCAACATATGAAAGAGAACTTGCAGCGTTAGCTTTCTGAACCTGAATAATCTCACTTAGTATAATCCTTTCCAGATCCATCCATTTCTCTGCAAATTTCATAATTTCAATTTTTTTACCCTAAGTAGAACTCCATTATAAAATTGTATGACATCTTCATTATTCATTCATCATTCAAAGGGCATCTAGGTTGGTTCCATTTCCCAGCTATTGTGAATAGAGCAGCAATAAACATGGATGTGCAAGTATATCTAAGGTAGTGAGTAGAGTCCTTGGGATATATGCCAAGAAGTAGTATAGTGAGGTAATATGGTAAATCTATTTTTAGCTGTCTCAGGAACTGCCACACTGATTTCCACAATGGTGTAGCAGTTTATATTCCATCAACAACGTAGAATGGTTCCACTTTTTCCCATCCTCATCAGCATTTATTGTCAGTTTTCTTGGAGATAGCCATTCTGACAGTAGTGATATGGAATCCCAAAGTAGTTTTAATTTGCATTTTCCTGAAGGCTAAGGATGCAAAACATTTTTTAGATGTTCATAGGTCTTCTGTATTTCTTCTTTTGATAATTTTCCATTCAGTTCCACAGTCCACTTTTCCTTTTATTAATTATTATTATTAACATATTTGTATGGATACATCATGTGTTAGTACCCTCTTTTCCCTTGTTCCTGCCCCCATTCCACTGGGGACCCTCCCCTCAGTGGGGTTGCATGTATTCCGCATGGGGTTGTGAGGTATGCATTGCTGGAGCAGCAGGGAGGAGAGGGAATGCCTCTTGGCATGATGTCTCAACCTGTCTTTTTATTATATTACATAGCCCATTTTTTGAATATGTTGTTTGATTTCTTATTATTTGTTTTTTATGAGTTCTTTGCATATCCTGGATATTAACCCTGTGTCAGATGTATAGCTGGCAAAGATTTTTTCCCATTCTGTAGGTTTCACTTTGCTCTATTCACAGTGTCCTTTGCTGTACAGAAGCTTTTTCATTTCATGAGGTCTCAGTGGTTGATTAGAGGTTTTACTTCCTGAGCAACTGGGATTATATTCAGAAAGACATTGCAAAGGCCAATATAAAGAAGTGTTTCCCTTACATTTTTCTCTAGCACTTTCAGAGTTTCAGCACTGACATTGAGGTCTTTGATCCATTTAGACTTGATTCTTGTGCTTGGAGAAAGATAAGGATCTATTTTCATCCTTCTACATATAGATGTCCAGTTTTCCTAGCACCATTTGTTAAAGAGGCTGTCTTTACCCCAATGAATGGCATTTTGGCATTTTGTTCAAAAATCAGATTGCTTGGGGCTAGAGAGATAACTTAGTGGTTAAGGCATTTTCGAACAAACCCTAAGGACCCAGATGCAATTCCCCAATACCCACATAAGCCAGATGCATAAGGTGGCACATGCTTCTGGCATTGGTTTGCAGTGGCTAGAGGCCCTGGAACACCTATTCTCTCTCTCCACCTCTCTCCCTCTCTCTGCCTTTCTCTCTCAAATAAATAAATAAATAAATAAATAAATAAATATATATATATATATATATATTTTTAATCTGATGGCTATAGCTGCCTGGATTTACATCTGGGTCCTCTATTCTGTTCCATTGATCTATGTGTCTGTTTTTGTACTAGCACCATGGCTCATAATATATCTTTTTCTTTTTTTCTTTTTTGGCTTTTTTGGGGTAGGTTCTCACTCTAGCCCAGGCTGAACTGGAGTTCACTATGTACTTTCAGGATGACCTCAAACTCATGGTGATTCTCCTACCTCTGCCTTCCAAGTGCTGGAATTAAAGACATGTATCACTACACCCAGCTTTTCTGTAGTATATCTTAAAATCAGGTATGGTGAATCTATCAGCCTTTGTTGCTCAGAACTGTTTTTGTGCTTGAAATGAATTTTAGGATTGTTTTTTTCTATTTTTGTGAATAATGCCATTGGGATTTTGACTGGGATTGCATTAAGTGTGTAGATTGCTTTTGGTATGACTGACATTTTCACAATACTAATTCTCCCAATCCAAGAACATGGGATATCTTTCCATTTCCTACTCTTGTCTGCAATTTCTCATTTGAGTGTTTTAAAGTTTTTATTGTAGAGATCTTTCACCTTCTTGGTTAGATTTATTCCAAGGTACTTTCTTTATTCACTTATTTTTGAGGCAATTATGAATGGGAATATTTCCCTGATTTCATGCTCAGCATGTTTGTTGTTAGTAAGTAAAAAGCGAAAACTTTTCAGTTAAGATGGTGGCATAGGAACCTTCACATTTTAGTAGAAGAGTTTATTTTGCTGGTTATTTTTTGCATTAAATTAATCCAAGATGCAAAAACATCTACATTATAATACAAAAACCACAAAAAAAATCAAGACAATATAAATCCATCATAAATGAACTCCAGTAAGACAAATTTAGAGGAAATGCCTGAGAAAGATTTCAAAAGAATGATTATAAATGTGCTCAAATAAATCAAAGAGGAAATCAAAGTAATCAATTTAATGAAATAAGGAGGTCAATAAAAGACATGACTAAGGAAATGTAAATAATAAAGAAAAACCTATCAGAAATATTAGCAATGAAAACACAGTAAGCCAAAAAAAAAAAAAAAAAAAACTGTGTAGAAAGTCTGACCAGTAGATGGATGAAGGAGAGAATAGATTATCTAAACTAAAATACCAGGTAACAGATCTAATATGGTCCAACAAAAGAAAGACAAAATAACATGAATGTTTGAATAGGAATTTCAGGATATTAGGGAGACTATGAAAAGATCAAATATAAGGCTGGAGGCCCTGGTCTGCCCATTCTCTCTTTCTCTCTCTCTCTCTCTCTCTCCCTCCCTCTTTATCTCTATGTCACACTCAAATAAATAAATAAAAATAAACAATTTTTTAAAATACCATCTTGAAATATATTGCATTTTTAAACTTTTTATTGACAACTTCCATAATTCTAGACAATAAACCATGATAATCCCCTCTCCTATCCCCATTCTCCCCCTCTCAAATCCATTTTCCATTAAATTCCATCAATCATTCCTTTCAATCATTCTCTTTTAGTTTGCTGTCATCATCTTTTCCTCCCATTATGAAGGTCAAGTGTAAATAGTGCCAAGAACTGTTAGGTCATAAATATCAAGGCCATTTTGTGTCTGGAATATATCATTGTAAGCAGCCCTACACTTCCTTTAGTCCTTATATTCTTTAGATGACCTCTTCAGCAATGAACCCTGAGCCTTGGAAGGTGTTATAGAAGTGTCTTAATGCTGAATACTCCATTGTGACTTCTCAGCATTATGGTGACTTTTGAGTCATGCCAGTGGTCACCACCATGTGAAAAGAGAAGTTTCTCTATCCAAAAGTGAGAGTGTCATCAATATATGGGTATACATTTTTTAAAGTGCTTATTGGGCAGTATGGCAGGCATAACATACGTATTTAGCCAGATAACATCAAGTGTTACTACCCTTGGTCTCGTGACCTCCCAGCTATAGGCTTTTGACTAGGTTTTCAGTACCAGGTATTTATTCCCTCCCGTGGATTGGGCCTCCTCTCCACTTAGAGAGCAGTTGGCTTCCTTGATAACAGACATGCCACTATTGCTCCAGCTCACATACAAACCTAAACCTTTGTAGCTAGAATCAACATATGAAAGAGAACTTGCAGCGTTAGCTTTCTGAACCTGAATAATCTCACTTAGTATAATCCTTTCCAGATCCATCCATTTCTCTGCAAATTTCATAATTTCATTTTTTTTTACCCTAAGTAGAACTCCATTATAAAATTGTATGACATCTTCATTATTCATTCATCATTCAAAGGGCATCTAGGTTGGTTCCATTTCCCAGCTATTGTGAATAGAGCAGCAATAAACATGGATGTGCAAGTATATCTAAGGTAGTGAGTAGAGTCCTTGGGATATATGCCAAGAAGTAGTATAGTGAAGTAATATGGTAAATCTATTTTTAGCTGTCTCAGGAACTGCCACACTGATTTCCACAATGGTGTAGCAGTTTACATTCCATGAACAACGTAGAATGGTTCCACTTTTTCCCATCCTCATCAGCATTTATTGTCAGTTTTCTTGGAGATAGCCATTCTGACAGTAGTGATATGGAATCCCAAAGTAGTTTTAATTTGCATTTTCCTGAAGGCTAAGGATGTAAAACATTTTTTAGATGTTCATAGGTCTTCTGTATTTCTTCTTTTGATAATTTTCCATTCAGTTCCACAGTCCACTTTTCCTTTTATTAATTATTATTATTAACATATTTGTATGGATACATCATGTGTTAGTACCCTCTTTTCCCTTGTTCCTGCCCCCATTCCACTGGGGACCCTCCCCTCAGTGGGGTTGCATGTATTCCGCATGGGGTTGTGAGGTATGCATTGCTGGAGCAGCAGGGAGGAGAGGGAATGCCTCTTGGCATGATGTCTCAACCTGTCTTTTTATTATATTATATTTTATTATATTACATATATATATGTATATATATATATAATATACATATTATAGCCCATTTTTTGAATAGGTTGTTTGATTTCTTATTATTTGTTTTTTATGAGTTCTTTGCATATCCTGGATATTAACCCTGTGCCAGATGTATAGCTGGCAAAGATTTTTTCCCATTCTGTAGGTTTCACTTTGCTCTATTCACAGTGTCCTTTGCTGTACAGAAGCTTTTTCATTTCATGAGGTCTCAGTGGTTGATTAGAGGTTTTATTTCCTGAGCAACTGGGATTATATTCAGAAAGACATTGCAAAGGCCAATATAAAGAAGTGTTTCCCTTACATTTTTCTCTAGCACTTTCAGAGTTTCAGCACTGACATTGAGGTCTTTGATCCACTTAGACTTGATTCTTGTGCTTGGAGAAAGATAAGGATCTATTTTCATCCTTCTCCATATAGATGTCCAGTTTTCCTAGCACCATTTGTTAAAGAGGCTGTCTTTACCCCAATGAATGGCATTTTGGCATTTTGTTCAAAAATCAGATTGCTTGGGGCTGGAGAGATGACTTAGTGGTTAAGGCATTTTCGAACAAACCCTAAGGACCCAGATGCAATTCCCCAATACCCACATAAGCCAGATGCATAAGGTGGCACATGCTTCTGGCATTGGTTTGCAGTGGCTAGAGGCCCTGGAACACCTATTCTCTCTCTCCACCTCTCTCCCTCTCTCTGCCTTTCTCTCTCAAATAAATAAATAAATAAATAAATAAATAAATAAATAAATAAATATTAAAAAAAAAAATCTGATGGCTATAGCTGCCTGGATTTACATCTGGGTCCTCTATTCTGTTCCATTGATCTATGTGTCTGTTTTTGTACTAGCACCATGGCTCATAATATATCTTTTTTTTTTTTCTTTTTGGCTTTTTTTGGGGTAGGTTCTCACTCTAGTCCAGGCTGAACTGGAGTTCACTATGTACTTTCAGGATGACCTCAAACTCATGGTGATTCTCCTACCTCTGCCTTCCAAGTGCTGGAATTAAAGACATGTATCACTACACCCAGCTTTTCTGTAGTATATCTTAAAATCAGGTATGGTGAATCTATCAGCCTTTATTGCTCAGAACTGTTTTTGTGCTTGAAATGAATTTTAGGATTGTTTTTTTCTATTTTTGTGAATAATGCCATTGGGATTTTGACTGGGATTGCATTAAGTGTGTAGATTGCTTTTGGTATGACTGACATTTTCACAATACTAATTCTCCCAATCCAAGAACATGGGATATCTTTCCATTTCCTACTCTTGTCTGCAATTTCTCATTTGAGTGTTTTAAAGTTTTTATTGTAGAGATCTTTCACCTTCTTGGTTAGATTTATTCCAAGGTACTTTCTTTATTCACTTATTTTTGAGGCAATTATGAATGGGAATACTTCCCTGATTTCATGCTCAGCATGTTTGTTGTTAGTAAGTAAAAAGCGAAAACTTTTCAGTTAAGATGGTGGCATAGGAACCTTCACATTTTAGTAGAAGAGTTTATTTTGCTTATTGTTTTTTGCATTAAATTAATCCAAGATGCAAAAACATCTACATTATAATACAAAAACCACAAAAAAAATCAAGACAGTATAAATCCATCATAAATGAACTCCAGTAAGACAAATTTAGAGGAAATGCCTGAGAAAGATTTCAAAAGAATGATTATAAATGTGCTCAAATAAATCAAAGAGGAAATCAAAGTAATCAATTTAATGAAATAAGGAGGTCAATAAAAGACATGACTAAGGAAATGTAAATAATAAAGAAAAACCTATCAGAAATATTAGCAATGAAAACACAGTAAGCCAAATAAAAAAAAAAAAAAACTGTGTAGAAAGTCTGACCAGTAGATGGATGAAGGAGAGAATAGATTATCTAAACTAAAATACCAGGTAACAGATCTAATATGGTCCAACAAAAAGAAAGACAAAATAACATGAATGTTTGAATAGGAATTTCAGGATATTAGGGAGACTATGAAAAGATCAAATATAAGAATTCACGGTATAATAGAAGGAGAAGAATTTCACTCCAAAGGGATAGTAGGAATTTTCAACCAAATAATAGAAAAAAAAAAAAAAAAAACTTTCCCAAATTGGGAAAGAAATGCCAATACAGATACAGGAAGTCTTTGGAACATCAGACAAAACCTGGAAACTCTCCTCACCATATTATATTTAAACTACCAAACACACAAACCAAAGAGAATATATTGAAAGCAGTTAGAGAGAAAAAGCAAGTCACCTATAAAGGCAAGCCTATCAAGATCATAGCAGATTACTCAAAACAAACTTTAAAAGTCAGAAGGACTTGGAATGATGTATCCCAAGTTCTGAAAGATAACAACTGTCAACTGAGGTTACTTTATCCTGCAAAGCTATCCATTCAAATAGATGGAGAAATAAGGGCATTCAACAACAAAAGCAGGCTAAAGGAATATTGGAAGACAAACCAGCTCTACAGAAAATACATGAAAGAATCCTCCATGTTCAAAAGAAAAAAAGTACACATATAAGGAACCTGGAAAAATAAACTATACTCAAATACTACTTAATACAAGAGAGCAAAGCTAAAACTAGAAGAACTACAAAACAAGAAAAATGGCAAAAATAAATACACACCTTTCATTAATACCTCTTAATATCAATGGCCTCAATGCCCCAACCAAAAGATACAGGTTTTCAGACTGGGTTAAAAAGCAGAATCCTAGCCAGGCATGGTGTCACATTCCTTTAATCCCAGCACTCAGGAGGCAGAGGTAGAAGAATCTCCATGAGTTCAAGGCTGCTCTGAGACTACATAGTGAATTCCAGGTCAGCCTGAGCTAGAGTGAGACCCTATCTTGAAAAACTTAAAAAAAAAAGTGGGTTGGTGGGTGCTAAGTCTGGAGTGAGTAGGCCAGACCCATTTATGGGCTACTGCCAACTCTCAGGTCTGAGTTCCTTGCTTAGACAGTGCAGTGGGTGGGTAGGCAGACAGTGTGTGGGACCCTGGTCTGGAGTGATAAAGTCAGACCCATTTCTGGGCTACTACTAACTCCCAGGTCTGAGTTCCTTGTGCCTTGTGCAGACAAGGTGTGATTGGGCCCCAACATATGGACTGAGTAGACCAGACCCATTTCCAGGCTACTCCCAACTCCCAGGTCTGAGTTCCTTGTGTGGACAGGATATGGGCAGGCACCATGGTCTGGAGTGAATAGGCCAGTCCCATTTATGGATTCCTCCAACCTCCCTGGCCTGAGTTCCTGGTGCAGAAAGTGAGTAGGCCAGATCCACTTATGGACTCCTCCCACCTCCCAGGCCTTAGACCCTTGCACAGACAGTGTGTGGCCAGGCCCTGAGGTATGGAGAGAGTAGGCCAGACCCATTTCTGGGCTACACCCATCTCCTGGGGCTGAATTCCTTGTATGGACAGGATGAGCGCAGGCACCTTGGTCTGAAGTAAGTAGACCAGTCCCATTTCTGGGCTACTCCCACCTCCTCAGCCTGAGTTCCTTGTACAGACAGTGTGTGGGTGCACTCCACAGTATGGAGTGAGTAGGCCCATTTCTGGGCTATTCCCAACTCCCAGGTCTGAGTTCCTTGTGGAGACACTATGTGGGCAGGCACTGTGGTCTGGAGTGAGTAGGCCAGACCCATTTCTGGGCTACTCCCAACTACCAGGTCTAGGTTGCCTGCCCTCTGTCTGCACACTGGAGGGCTTGGCACAAAATAGGCTATATCCCTGTTCCCTTGCTCCACCCAGTTTCCTGGTCTTGGTAGCTCCCATTGTGCCATGCGTGGGGAGGCCTGGTCCCTGTGTGAGCTGTGGAATAATGTCTTTTACTCTGGTATACTGACTGGCCACTAGGTACCAACATCCCTGTTCATCTGAGTCAGAGGGTGAATGGGCCAAAGGACAAAAACTTGCTTCCTCCTCAATAAAACAAAGAGTCCTCCTAAAATGGGTAGGCAACATCTCAAAAAAGACAACAAAAGCCAGAAAACTGAGAGATCTCCTCCAAGGATGCCAAGTCCTACAGTGGAAGCCTCCAATGAAATCATAGAGAAACCAACAGAAATTCATTCACAAAATGAAAATACAACAACCAATGAGACCTGATTTAAAAAAAAAAAAATCCCTGAACTTGAAGCAAACTGTCAAAGAACCAACAACTGAATCAATAATATTTAAGAGAAAAGTCTCCTAGAATGTTCAGCTTTTGACAGTAGGCTTAATATGAATGAAGAAAACATTAGAACCCTCCAAAGCAATATGAATAAATTGATGGTAAGTCAAGAAATGGAAGACCTCAACAACCAGTTGATTAAGCTTAATGAAGACTTGATCAAATGCAAGATGGATATGATGCAAATACATATATATATATATATATATATATATATATATATATATATAAAACAGAAAACAAAAAGTAGAAATTATTAAAAAATTATTTTAAAAAAACTCCATAGAACCACTCACCAACAGAGTTACTCATGTGGAAGACAGAGGCACTGACCTGGAAGATAAGACAGAAGAAATTGATTGGAAGGCCAACAACATTGCTAAGTTCAAAAAAATAAGTGAACATAATATGAGGGAACTATGTGACACCCTGAAATGACCAATCATCCAGATAATGGGTATAACCAGAAGGAGAGGAAATCCAGACCAGAGACATAGAGAACATATTCAACAAAATTATTGAAGAAAAATTTCCAAATCTCACAAAAGAGAGGCCCATCCAAATACAAGAAACCCACAGAACACCAAACAGATAGAAGGACCAAAGAAGAAACTCTCCAAGACACATCATAGTTGAAACTCTTAACAATGAAAACAAAGATAGAGTATAAAAAGCAGCAAGAGAGAAGCAATTCACAACACACAAAAGCAATCCAATCAGAATTACATCAGATTTCCACAATGGAAAGCCTGAAAGCCAAAAGGGCCTGGAATGGAACACTTCAAAGTCTGAAAAAGTATGGCTTACAACACAAACTACTTTACCCAGCAAAAGTAACCCTCATAATAGATGATGAAAGACAAACTTTCCATTAAAAAACTCAATTGTATGAGTATATGAGTACAAAACCAAACACAGAGAATACTTGAGGGAATACTCCACACAGAAGAATCAAATAACAAATCTCAAGAGCAAACAAGAAGAATATCACAATATCCAAAATAAACCAGGCTCAAAACAGTACAAAACACAAGAAAGTGCCAAACCCCATGAAACACTTCATCATGGCAGGGATTAATTCAAATATCCCATAATATCTTTAAATATTAATGGTCTTAACTCACCCATCAAAAGATACAGGTTATCAGGATGGATCAAAAAATTGGACCCTTCTACCTGCTGTCTTCAAGAAACCTACCTCACCATTAAAGATAGACACCTCCTCAGGGTGAAAGGATGGAAAATGGTATTCCAAGCAAATGGAAATAAAAACCAAACAGGTTTTGCTATATATATAAATATCTGATAAAATAGACTTAAAACCAAAAGTAATCAAAAAGGTCAAAGAAGGCCACTACCTACTCATCAAGGGAATGATCCAATAGGTGCACATCACAATCATAAATATATATGCACCAGACACAGGTACAGCGCAGTTTATAAAACAAAATATACTCAACAACAAAACAGAAATAAACACAAACACCATCATAGTCAGAGACTACAATATTCCACTATGATCAATAGACAGATAATCGAAGCAGAAAATCAACAGGGAAATTATAGAGTGAAACATCATAGATCAACTAGATCTAATGGATTTCTAAAGAACTTTCCATCCCAATTCTACCAAATACACATTCTTCTCAGGAGCCCATGGAACCTTCTCTAAAATTGACCATATATTAAGCCATAAAGTGTGCCTTCATAAAGTAAGGAAAATTGAAGTAACTTCCTGCACCATATCAGATCACAATGATTTAAAGCTAGAAATTAACAAGAGATACATAAAGAACTCCACCAATTCCTGGAGACTAAACAAAACACTTTTAAACAATGAATGGATCATGGAAGAAATCATAAAGAAATTGTAAAATTCCTAGAATTGAATGATAATGAAAACACAACCTACCAAAACTTATGGGACACAATGAAGGCAGTCCTATGGGGAAAATTCATAGCCCTAAATGCCTTCATTACAAAGACAGAGTGGTCCCAAATCAATAACCTGACTGTCCAACTAAAAGCACAGGCAAAACAAGAATAATCCAACAAAGAAATAATCAAAATTAGAGTAGAAATTAATGAATTAGAAACTAAGAAAACAATTTTAAAAATCAATGAAACAAAGAGCTGGTTCTTTGAGAAACATGAACAAAATTGACAAACCCCTAGCCAAATTGATCAAGCAAAAAAAAAAAAAAAAAAAAAAGGCTCAAAATTAACAAAATCAGAAATGAAAAAGGAGTGATCACAACAAACATCAATGAAATTGGAAGAATCATCATGCACACTTCCAAAACCTCTGCTCCACAAAATTAAATAATCTGGAAGAAATGGACAAATTCTTAGACACATACCACATACCAAAACTAAATCTCAGAGCAGATTAATCTCCTAAACAAACCTATCACACCCATAGAGATTGAAAATGTAATCAAAATCCTCCACAAAAAGAAAAGTCCAGTTCTGGGGAAATAGCTTAGCGGTTAAGATATTTGCCTGTGAAGCCTAAGGACCCAGGTTTCATTCCCCAGGACCCATGTACACCACATGCAGATGCATCTCAAGTTCATTTGCAGTGGCTGGAGGCTGGTTCACCTATTTGCTGTTTCTCTCTGCATCTTCCTCTCTTTCTCTCTCAAATAAATAAGTAAATAAAATATCTTTAAAAAAAGAAAAAAGAAAGGTCCAGGACCAGATGGCTTCTCAGCTGAACTCTATCAAACCTTCATAGAAGAACTAAAACAATTTTTCTCAAACTGTTATGCATAAACTGAGACCAGGGAATCCTCCCCAACTCCTTTTATAAAGCTAGCATCATCCTAATAAAAAAATCTGTAAAGATGCAACAAGGAAAGAAAATTATATGCCTATATCCCTAATGAACTTAGATGCAAAGATCCTAAACAAAATCCTTGCAAACTGAATTCAACAACACATCAAAAACATTATCCAACTTGATCAAGTAGGCTTCATTCCAGGGATGCAGGGATGGTGTAACATGCAGAAATCAGTCAACATAATACACAACATAAATAGAAACATTAAAAAAATGAACAGGAATGGAGGGCTTATATTTCAACACAATAAAGGCTATATGTAAAGCTCTGAAAGCCAAAATAATACTTAACGAAGAAAACCTCAAGAAGTTCCCACTAAGATCAGGAACAAGAAAGGGATGCCCACTCTCACCACTGCTCTTCAACATAGTACTACAAGTACTAGCCCAAGCAATAAGACAGGAGAAAGAAATAAAAGGGATTCAAATTGGAAAAGAGGAAGTCAAGTTAGTTCAATTTGCAGATGACATGATCCTATATTAAGTGACCCAGAAGTCTCTGTTTCAAAACATCTAAAGGCGATAAATTCCTTTAGCCAAGTGGCAAGATACAAAGTCAATGTATAAAAATAAGTAGCTTTTCTAGATGTAAAGGACAAATAGAAAGTGAAAGAAATCAGTGAGGCTGTCCTGTTTTCAATAGCAACAACAACAAAAAAATTAAATACCTTGGAATAACACTAACCAAAGATGTGAAAGACCTATATAATGAAAACAGGAAAACACTAAAGAAATAAATAGATCATTTGGGAGGCAGAGGTAGGAGGATCACTGTAAATTCAGGGCCACCTTGAGACTATCTAGTGAATTCTAGGTCAGCCTGGACTAGAGTGAAACCCTACCTCAAGAAAAAAAATAATAGAGGAGGTCTTGAGAAGATGGAAAGACCTCCCATGCTCCTGGATAGGTAGAATCAATATTGTGAAAATGACAATTCTACCAAAAGCAATATGTGGATTTAATGCAATACCAATAAAAATACCAGCATCATTTTTCACAGAGATTGAAAAAGTGACCTCAAAATTCATATTGAATGGCAGGTCTCAGATATCCAAACATATCCTCAGCAAAAAAAAAAAAAAAAAAAAAAAAAAAAAAAACACCTCTGATGGTATCACCATACCTGATGTAAAGCTATATTAATTACAAAGCCATAGTGACAAAAACAGCATGGTGCTGGAATAAAAACAGAAATATAGACCAATGGAACAGAATTGAAGACCCAGACCTTAGGGCAAGCAACTACAGCTGCTTGATCTTTGACAAAGGTGCCAATAATATAGATTGGAGAAAAGACAGCATCTTCAACAAATGGTGTTGAACAAATTGGATGACAATATATAGAAAAATGAAATTAGACCTACTCATTTCGCCATGCACAAAAATCAAGTCCAAATGGATGAAAGACCTCAATATAAGACTTGAACCTTTTCAACTACTGGAAGAAAATAGGAGGCAATCTCCATGATACAGGACTGGAAAAAGACTTTCTGAACAAAAAATCAGCAGTCAAGGAAATTAAACAAGCACTCAACCAATGGGATCTCATGAAGCTAAAAAGCTTTTGCACAGACAAACATACCATAAGCAGAGCCAATAGATTTCCCAGTGAATGGGAAAAATCTTTACCAGCTATACCACTGATATAAACTTAATATGCGGAATCTACAAAGAACTCAAAAACCTAAACAATAAAAAAAATCAAACAATCCACTCCAAAAGTGGGGCAGAGAACTAAATAGGGAGTTCTCAGAGGAAGAATTACAAATGGCTATCACACACTTAAGAAAATGTTCAACATCCCTAACCATTAGGGAAATGCAAATTAAAACAACTATGAGATTCCACCTTTCCCCAATAAGGATATCACACATTAAAAAAAAATCAAATGAAAACAAATGTTGGCAAGACTGTGGGGAAATAGGAACATTTATTCACTGTAGGTGGGAATGTAAGATGGTACAACCACTGTGGAAATCAATATGGAGACTCCTGAAAAGGATGAATATAGAGTTAACAACAGACCCTGTTATTCCCTTACTGGACATTTACCCTAAAAGCTCTACATCTCAGTTCAGAGATATTTGCTCAACCATATTTACAGCTGCTCAAATCATAATAGCTAAGAACTGGAATCAACCCAGGTGCCCCATCATTGCATGAATGGATAACCAAGAAGTTGTATATCTACATGATGTGATTCTACTCATCAGTGAGAAATAATGGCACAATGAAATTTGTAGAAAAATGGTCAAACTTGAAACAGATCATTCAAGTTAACTCACACAGTCACAGAAAGACAGATGTCACTTGGTCTCACTCATCTGCAGTTCCTAACCTAGATCAGCTCACGTTTTTGACATAACTGAATAGCATCTTGAGGCTTGGACAATATGGAGAGTAGTGCTTGGGGGAAAGGAAAAGGTGGGGGGGACACAAAACTTAACCCAAATTGAACTGATACCATAGAATCCTATATACTGGATGTCTGACTAAAAAATGAAACTCTCAAGAGGATCTTACTGGGAGTAACTGAATCTAAGGGCCCTGGAGGTGGTGGAATGAAAACTAATCTCATTTTTTTTCCTGTTTCTCTTTCTTCATTGTCTTTTCCATTTTTCTTTGCCCTTCACACTGGCCTTTAATTCCTTATAACAGATTGTGGTCTATATCCACAATGAGCTGTTGATCAGAAAGACATACTAGGTCTCTCAAAATAAACAAGACAGACTTCTATCGGAGTACTTGATTACCAAACACAGGTTAATGCTAAGACCCTATTGCTGAAGACACCAAATGCTGTTGGCACAGACCAGAGAGATACCTGGTTGGAATCTGGAGGAGAGGCAGCCCCCAATTAGCTCATCTACATGAGCTACTGGGGGAAAGTGACCAACATCTATCTAAGCAACTCAAAACCTAAGTGACTCAGAAACAAACAACCTGATATGATGCTCACACAAGTGCAATAGTGGCACATAGCCATGGTGGGTAACCAACTGCTCTTGGATTAGCTAATAGATCTGGTCAGTGGAAAGGAAACCATATCTGGAACTGAGAAACAAGTCAGGATTATATCTATATAATGATTCTGCTTTCCACTGTCAAGTTCCACTAGCCTTAGACTATAAGAGGGTCTACGCCCTTTTCATTCTCTCTAAATTAATTATGGTTATCCCACTTAACCAGTGCTGACTCCATTCTCAGTTGGAGAATCTGCTTCTCTTTCATAGAGGAGCTGGACCTAAGGATATAAATGACCCAGTGCACTCCACTCTGACCCCAGCTGAAACCTCAGAGGAATTGGGGAAATGAGCTAGAGAGCTGCTTTATTAAGTGTATCTGTTATCAGCACAAGGGTGAAGGAGATAGACACTGAGGATACTCAACACATACCAAACCAGAGATCCAGAGGCTCCTAAATGCTCGTCACTGAAGTAGAGTTAAAATGTTGCCAGCATGGCTCAGGGAATTTTGCAGAAGAGGGGTCAGAAAGATTGTTAGAGCCACAAGTTGGGACATTTTGCACAAAGACATTCCCTTTCACCCTCCATAATATATGACTCACAATCCCCAATGGGTTAACCTGCACCCCCAAAGAGGAAGGCCTCTTCAGAAAAGGGGCAGGGAGGAGGGAAAGGATGGTACCAACATGTGTTGTTCACATACAAAATATGCCCATTTCTAATAAAAATAAGAAAAAAAGCAAGATCCTTCAATTTGTTGCCTCCAAGAAATAATGGACCTTTCTACAAAAGATGGGCACTATTTTAGGGTTGAAAGGTTGGAAACAGTGTTTCAAACAAATGGGCATAGAAAACAAGCAGGAGTCACTATACTAATATCTGACAGGGTAGATTTCACACCAACATTAGTTTGGAAAGATAAGGAAGGTCACTTTATATTGATTAAAGGAACACTTCATCAGGAGGATCTTACAATACTAAACATGTATACACCGAACTCATGGGCTCCCAAATTCATCAAACAAATGCTATTAGAACTAAGGTCACAGATAATACCAAACACAGTTGTAGTGGGTGACTTCAAAACCCCATTCTCATCAATTGACAAGTCATCCCAGCAAAAAATAAACAGAGAAGCACCTGGAGTAAATGAGGTCATATAACAAATGGACCTAACAGACAGTTATCTGCAGGACATTTCATCCAAATGCTACAGAATACACTTTCTTTTCAACAGCACATGGAACATTCTCTAAAATAGAACATTTATTAGGACACAAAGCAAGTCTTAAATACAGGAAAACTGAAATAATTCCTTGCACTCTACCTGATCACAATGGGATCAAACTGAAATTGAGAGCAAGGAAAGCTATAGAGCATACACAAAATCATGGAAACTTAACAGTACACTATAAAATGATGAATTGGGGCTGGAGAAATGGCTTAGCGGTTAAGGCGACTGCCTGCTAAGCCTAAGATCGTCAGTTCCAATCTCCAGGTCCCATGTTTAGCCAGATGCAAAGTGATGCAAGGGCACAATGCTGCACTTGCTTACAAGGGGGCGCACACATCTGGATTTCGTTCACAGCGGCTGAGAGGCTGCTGGCGCACCCATCTCTATCTGTCTTCCTCTCCCTATCTCTCTATGTCTCTCTGTGTTTCTCTCCAAAATAAAAAAATATATATATTAAAATGATGAATTGGTCAATGAAGAAATCAAGAAAGAAATCAAAAACTTCATAAAATCAAATGATAATGAAAATATAACATACCAAAACCTTTGGGACACAATGGAGGCAGTCATAAGATGGAAATTTATAGATTTAAGTGACTATATTAAGAAATTAGAGCTCTTTGGTTTTGGCAGCAGAAGGAAGATGACGAAGGAAACTTCATCGTTTGGGAAGCATGACAATAAGACGCACACCCTGTGCTGCTGCTGTGGCTCTAAGGCCTACCACCTTCAGAAGTCGACCTGTGGCAAGTGTGGCTACCCTGCCAAGCACAGAGAAAGTATAATTGGAGTGCCAAGGCTCAGAGATGAAACACTACAGGAACTGGGCAAATGAGGCATCTAAAAATTGTCTTTCAGAGATTCAAGCATGGATTCCGTGAAGGAACAACACCTAAACCCAAGTGGGCAGCTGTTGCAGCATCCAGCTCACCTTAAGAATTTTGGCTGTCAATCATAATAAATTTACTGGTTTCAAAAAAAAAAAAAAACGAAATTAGAAAGATCACAAATAAACAATTTAATGCTTCACCTTAAGGCCTTGGAAAAAGAAGAACAAGGCAAACCAAAAATCAGTAGATGGGAAGAAATAATAAAGATTAGGGCAGAAATTAATGAAATATAAACCAAAAAACAACCCAAAGAATCAATGAAACAAAGAGTTGGTTCTGTGAAAGGATAAACAAGATTGATAAACCTTTAGCAAATCTACCAAAAGAAAGAGAGAAGAGACACAAATTAATAGAATTAGAGATGAAAAAGGCACCTTCATAACAGATGCCAGAGAAATTTTTAAATAATCATAGGGACATACCACAAGAAAATATACTCCACTAAGTTTGAAAATCTGAAAGAAATGGCTGATTTCCTTGATTTATATGATCTAACAAAACTAAATCCAGATGAGATTAACTACTTAAATAGACCAGCAATAAGTATGGAGATCCAAGAAGTTATACAAGTCTCCCAACAGAAAAAAGTACAAGCCCAGATGGATTAACTGGTGAATTTTACCAGACCTTCATGGAAGAACTAACACCACTGCTTTTCAAACTTTTCAATAAAATAGAAAAGGAAGGAATCATACCAAACTCCTTCTACAAAGCCAGCATCACTGTGATACCAAAACCAGACAAAGACAGAATAAAATAAAATTACAGACCTGTCTCCCTCATGAACATAGATACAAAAATTCTCAATAAAATATTGGCAAACAGAAAACAAGAATATATCAGAAATATCATCAACCCCAACCAAGTAGGCTTTATTCCAAAGATGATTTAACATATGGAAATCAATAAATGCAAAACACTATGGCCTGAAGGACAAAAATCACATGATCATCTCATTAGATGCAGAAAAAACATTTGACAAAAATCCAACATCCCTTCATGATAAAAGTCCTACATAAACTGGGAATAGAAGGAACATATCTCAACATAATAAAGGCTATTTATGACAAACCTACAGCCAACATAATACTAAATGGAGAAAAACTTGAAACTTTTCTACTAAAATCATGAATGAGACAAGGGTGAGCACTATCCCCAATTTTATTTAATATAGTACTTAGCCATAGCAATAAGGCAAGTGACACACATAAAAGGGGCACAAATTATAAAGGAAGAGATCAAGTTATCATTATTTGCATATGATATGGTTCTATATATAAAGGACCTGAAAGACTACCAGAAAACTCTTAGAGCTAATAAGAACTTATAGCCTTGTAGCAGAATACAAAATAAACAGACAGAAATCAGTGGCCTGCCTGTATGCTAACAACAAACATAGTGAGGATGAAGTCAAAGAATCACTCCCATTCACAATTGCATCATAAATAAATAAATAAATAAATAAATAAATAAATAAATAAATAAATAAATAAATAAAGTACCTTGGGATAAACCTAACCAAGGAAGTGAAGGATCTATACAATGAAACTTTTAAAGCACTCAAAACAGAAATTGCAGAAGACACTAGGAAATGGAAAGATAACCCATGTTCTTGGATTGGAAGAATCAACATTGTGAAAATGGCAATCTTACTAAAGCAATCTACACACTTAATGCAATCTGCATCAAAATTCCAATGGCATTTTTTCACGGAAATAGGAAAAACAATCCAAAAATTCATTTGGAAGCACAAAAAAAATCTCAAATATCTAAAACCATTTTGAGCAACAAAAATAAGGCTGGTGGTATCACCATACCTGATTTTAACCTGTACTACAGAGCCATAGTAACAGAAACAGCATGGTACTGGCACAAAAATAGACATGTAGATCACTGGAACAAAATAGAAGATCCAGATGTAAGTCTGGGTAACTACAGCCATCTGATCTTTGACAAAAATGCCAAAAATACTCATTGGAGATAAGACAGCCTCTTTAGCAAATGGTGCTGGAAAAACTGGACATGTATCTGTAGAAGAATGAAAATAGATTCTTATCTCTCCTCATACCCAAGCATTAAGTCCCAGTGGATCAAAGACCTTAATACCAAACCCAAAACTCTGAAACTGCTAGAGGAAAAAGTAGGGGAAACCCTTCAACATATTGGTCTTGGCAAAGACCTTCTCAATATAACCCCAATTGCTCAGTAAATAAAGCTATGGATCAACCACTGGGACCTCATGAAATGACAAAGCGTTTGTATAGCAAAGGACATTGTGAATCAAGCAAAGAGGCAATCTACAGAAAGGGAGAAAATCTTTGCTAGCTCTACATCTGACAGAGGATTAATATCCAAGATATACAAAGAACTCAAAAAACTAAATAATAAGAAATCAAACAACCCAATTAAAAACTGGAGTATGGAACTAAATAGAGTGTTCTCAAAAGAAAAAATACAGATGGATTGTAACCATTTTTAAAAATGTTTTCCATCCCTAGTCATAAGGGAAATGCAGATCAAAACTATGTGGAGATTACATCTCACTCTTGTTAGATTGGCTACCATAATAAAAAAATAACCATAAATCCTGATGAGGATGTGGAAAAAGAGGAACCCTTCTACACTGTTGGTTGGAATGCAATCTGGCACAGCCATTGTGGAAATCAGTGTGGAGTTTCTGAAGACAGCTAAAAATAGATTTATCATATGACCCAGCTATACCACTCCTAGGAATATATCCGATGTCCTCATCTCACTACCTCAGAGATACTTCCTCAACCATATTTATTTCTGTCCATATTGGACATGGAACCAGCCTACATGTCCCTCAACTGATGAGTGGATAATGGAGATGTGTGGTATATTCATATGATGGGGTTCTACTCACTGGTAAAGAAAAATGAAATTATGGGTTGGGAAATGTCTTAGCAGTTAAGGAATTTGTCTGCAAAGCCTAAGGACCCCAGTTTGATTCCCCAGGACCCACATAAGCCAGATGCACAAAGGGGCACATGCATCTGGAGTTTGTTTGCAGTGGCTAGAGGCCCTGGTGTGCCCATTCTCTCTTTCATTCTGCCTCTTCATCTCTCTCTCTCAAATAAATAAAATATATTTTTAAAAAAATGAAATTATGAAATTCACAAGAAAATGGATGGATCTGGAAAGGATTATATTTAGTGAGGTAACCCAGGCTCAGACAGCCAAAAATCACATGTTCTGTCTCATATATGGATCCTAGCTACAAATAATTGGACTTCTATTTGAGTAGGAATAAAACTCAGCAACAGAGGCCAGTAAACTAGAAAGGGGATATAAATGGAATAAAAGGGGAGAGGGAGGACTTAATAGGACAGCACTGTATATATGTAAGTAGAAAAACAGAGTAATGGGGGTTAAAAGGCCTATGTGAGGTCAGGAGAAGAGATTGAGTAAAGGAAAGATGGAGAAAGGGCTAATCAAAATCTAAGAGGATATAAATAAGTCATGTAGAAACCTACATTTTTGGACAATGGATCACTCAGGAGCCATAGATTGTAACTAGAAAATTTTCAGTGCCAGGGATAGGATACCTTCCAATGAGTTGTTGGCCAGGGAGGTCACTTATGCCTCCAAAACATTACAGGCCATTTCTGGGGTTCTTGGTTTCCCACCAGGAATAGATGGTAAGACCCTGTTGCTGAAGACTCCACGTACTTGTCTGCAAGATCACTGAGAAATCCTACAGGAGATGAGCTGAAAACCTCCTCCATGTAAACCAGCTAACATAAAGCTGGGAAAAAAAAAAAAAAAAAAAAAAAAAAAAAAACTATGCTGCATGCAGTTCAACAGGAGAAACATAAATCACCACTGAAGATACTCAACAGTGGACACTGAAAGCCTTAAATTTGGCCAGCCAGGCCAAATGAGCCAATGGTTACAATAGTGGCATGTGTGTTATGGGGGAAACCAATCTCTTTGTAATTGGACTGGAGGCCCACTCCATGGGAAGGAATACATCCCTCATACTGAAAACCTACAACAGGGGTACTCATGTGCCCTAGGGACATAACATCTGCTGGTATCTGGCTATATGTATATATTATGTTCACCAAATTTTGTGGTAAGTACTTCTCTTAATGTTCATACCCATATATTAATGGTACTCTCACTTTTTTGTTTTGTCGAGGTAGGATCTCACTCTAGCTCAGGCTGACATGGAAATGACTCTGTGGTCTCAGGGTGGCCTCGAACTCACAGCGATCCTCCTACCTCAGCCTCCCACATGCTGGGATTAAAGGTGTGCACCACCATGCCCAGCTTACTCTCACTTTTGTTTAGAGAAACTTCTCTTTCCAGATGGCAGTGACCTTGGGATGACTCAGAAAGCATGATGCTGAGGAGAAGTGACAGAGGAGTGTTCAGCACTGAAATATCTCTATCACACCTTCCAAGTCTCAGGGTCCATTGTGGAAGAGGTGGGTAGGTCATATATATCTAAGAAATAACCCATTTCTTTCAGATTTGCAAATTTAGTGGAATATATATTCTTAAGGTATGTCCTCATGAGTTTTTGAATTGCATTGGTATATGTTGTAATGGTGCCTTTTTGTCTCTAATTTTATTAATTTGTGTGTCTTCTTTGATAATAGATAATAGAAGTTGTTGAGTCTATGGGAGGTTGTAGTTATGGAGAATAAGGGGGGAAAACTGAGGACAGGGTGTGAAAAAGAGATTGGGAAAATGAACTGTGGGTAGGAGAAGTTGTAGAAAAATTCCATTAGTAGGCTGGGTGGAGAAAAATAGAGAATAATACTAAAATCCAACTGAGCAATATGTACATGCAAACAAAACCAGCATGGAGTATTTATGCATAAGTGAGGATTAAAACAATTAAGCAAATTCCTAAACTGGCTGGATGTGTTGACTCACACCCTTATTTCGCCATCAACTGGGAGCCTGCAATTCCTGGTCTGTTATGGGTTCCAGATCAGCCTAGGCCTGAGTAAGACATTGCCCCAAAAAAAAATACAGAAAAAGAAGGCATTATAAATCAAGAAATATAAAAAGCAAAAAAGTCAACCCTAAAGCCCAACTTATTTAAGAATGGCAAAGCCAATCAAAAGTACATCAACCAAATCTAACATATTAGTCTTTTTATCTAAGTGGACTAGGTTTGAATTCTTTCCTTCCCTGAGATTCTTATTTCATGACATGCCCTGCTATGGAAGGGGCAATTAGCACTTCCAGTGCAGGCCTATATACCTGACTTTGTGGCAGGTATTGCCCAAGTATAAAGCAGCCCTGTTATCTTTTGAGGTGGCTTCTAATCTCACCTACACTGAGTGCCATAAATGTTCCCTCTTTGTTGTACTGAGGTCTGGTTTGGTACATAGATCTGCTCTTCACATCAGCTGTGCTGGATGCTATGTGGGTGAGGAGTGGCACCAATCCCTTGATGTCTCAAGATCTCCAGTAGTTCCCAGTGCTGGAGGCTAGAGGTGAGGAGGCTGTGCAGGGTACCTGAAGTTGTTCTATCTTTTCATTCGCATAAAGCTCAAGAAATGTTTATTAAATGGACAAATGATTTAGTCCAGTAATACAACCTCTCTACAGAGTTTTGCATTAGCAACTGAGAGCCAATAAGGGACATCAATTGTGATCATAAACAGCAAGCACATCCCAAACCAAAACTGGGTACACGGAAACAAGTGAGATAAGAAGGTTTAATTTGTAGAAAAACAGTGATAGACTCTCTTTACTTCAGGCTTCAGATGATACAATCCCTTGGAGAAAAGGTTATATCTATGTTCACAGAGTATTCAGAGCTTTGAAGATAGCCAGCCGTCTAATCGCCTCTAGGATTTTTTAAAAACGAAACCAGAAATGGGAAATCAATTGTCTCTAACCTCTGTTGAATATATATATCTTTTCATATTCTCTTTGCAATTCACTCATCTTGGGTCTGAAAAATTGCATTAGACGTCATCATTGAAATGCTTCATTCTTAACAACTGCTTGTGAGTCCCTCACATGGCACTGTCCCCTACTCTTACCCACTATTCACTCTCAGCTGCTTCAAAAGACTTTCCTGATGAAAGTAATCTCCCATCCTTTTTCTTTTTGCCCCGAGAAATAAATCTTGAAATAAAATCTCCTGAGCTTTCTTTGCCTAAAATTTTAGTCTAAAGTATTTTCTTAAAAACCAAGCTGATCACAGACAGGGAGTAAAAGAAAAAGAATCTTATCAGTATGGCAGAAAAAGAAATTGTCAAATCCAGAGCTGTTTCCAGTTGTACCCATAAGTATTTCTGATAAGAAGTAACTTACAGCTCCACGGGCCCAAGCCTTCCTCTGCTCACAGGGAATAACACATTGTTCTTAATGCCATCTCTCTTGAAGACTATGAGTTTCCTGAGGATTATATTTGGGGAAAAAAGTTGTTGCTGCCTCTTGATAGTTCTGTTTGTGCTGTTATAACTATTAATAATGAAAAGTAAACTGGTCTTTTGTAGTTCTGATGCCTACATTGATAACCAATCCATCTGAACACTCTCCTAAATTCCTGGGAGTCTCAATAAATGTTGATAAAATTATAAAATTCCCACAGTTCTGAAATCTGTTCTACTTCCTGCCCATTTGACTTTGTAAAGAAATTTCTGGTTATAAAAAGTTTAAGAAGAGTCTCCTAAAAATCCAGATTTATATTTAAGTTCTGTTCTAGAGACAACATTCCACTCTGCTAAGTTATAAAACAAAAAGATAAAGTAGACAATTCATTTTGCTTCATTTTTCTTTTCTCATTCTGCCATCTATAAAACTAATATAATCCCAGAGGAAAACAATAAATCCTATTGTCTAACATTCATTACATTATGGTAATCTAATAAATTATATTTGAAGGAATAAAAAGAACCAACTATTTATCAATAAACCAATTAGCTACTCACTAAATTTATTGAACACTGTTTACTACATTCATGTTTTTGGCAATACAGCAATAAACAAATCCACAAGATCCCTAAATTTATCTCTGAGTTTACACACATCATCATCTAAAGGGAGGAAACAACATAAACTTAAGCTGATGTCGCTCCATTCCAAATGTATTTGTCCCATCTAAGCCAGATGCACAAGGGGGTACACATGTCAGGAGTTTGTTTACAGTGGCTAGAGGCCCTGGCGCACCCTTTCTCACTCTCCCTTTCTCTTTTCCCTCTCTCTGTCTCTAATAAATAAATAAATAATAAAATCTTTTTTTAAAAAAAAAAGTCATTCCACCTGCATCAAATCAACTACTTTGGTATGTAAGGGGACAAGGTATGAACATGGAATTTCATTAGCATGGACTTGTCATCTTTCTTTTTGAGTTTTCCAATCAGAAGCAATGCCTTGTATATGATGCTATCTAAGGTATTTTGTAAGTCAATGGATGGTAGTTTTGATAGAAGCTTTGTGTGAAGAAAAGACAAATAGGTATCTTAAGTAAAACCCAAATGCAGTGAGAATAAACATTTCCTCTCTATAATGAAAGTGGCCCAGTGTAACCAACCTGCCAGTAGGTAGTGAGCTGATTTCCCTGAGGAATGACACTACATCAGAGTTGCTGTGTTGGTCTCACTGCTAGCAGATAGGGCACTCGGTGGTGGCTGTAGCTAGGCTGGTCCCATAGGTAGAGGTACATGTTGCTGTGCCTATGTGTAACCTCCATCACTCCTATCATGAAACACTGTGCATGAGCACATCGGGCAGTGATGGAGTAGTTGGGGGAAAGCTGACTGGCCATCCTATCCAGCTCATTTATTAAGCAGACACCATTCGGCTAACATTCATATGGAACACAAATATTTGTTGTTTTGCCCATCCAGATATATCTATACTAACCAGTCTCTTCCCCAGTTTCCTTGTCACCAATTTTCCAATATTGTTCCTTCAAAACCCCTGAGTATGCATGCAAAGAATTGGCCACACCTACAAATTGTTACATAATCACATGTATGGGCATTTCTCTGTCCAAGCAAAATGACCAACAAGAAATATACTGCTTATATTTCTACCCACTGGGAGGATTTCCCTCCACCACTGTCCCTCAGGGATATCCCAGGGGCTGCACAGTTTCAGTTACCCAGTTTTAGATGGTGCCTTTATGTCTTACAGAACACTCTAAACCAAGCTCTTTGAACAATTCTGTATGTAATATAGGTGCAGGTTGGAAGACAGAAAGCAGTGTAGGAGCCGTAAGGAGAATGGACATTCAAATCACTTTCTCATATAACCCACTTGAGTATTCAGGGCCAACTCCAGCCTGATCATGTGTGCACTATTTGCTCTTGATGATGTAGTCTTGTTATGCATGCCAACTTTATGGCTTGGTGAGTCTCTTTACTACTGTAAGTGGAGTCATTTGCATCTTTAAATATAATCAGATTAGAAAACTCATTAGAGACCCCAGAACCAATTCAGTAAACATATCCTTAAATTCCTTTAGAATTACTCTCAGTACCAATATCTACAAATTAGAACTCCTCTGAGAAATAGAATCAATAGCATTTGTGTGTGTACTTGTGAATAGTGTGTAATTTATTATAAGGCATTGGCCTATGATCACAAGGGCTTAGACTCATGATATTCAGCCAGCAAGATAGACCCAGGAGAGCCAATGATAAAGTTTCAATCTGTCTGAAAACCTCAGAACCAAGACAACTAATGGTGCCAATTATGTTCTAAAAGGCAGCAGACTCACAACACAAGATGAGCCATTTTCAGTGCCAGAAAGAATGCAGGGGAAGAGTGAAGTCTCAGCTCAGTCAGGCAGAAGTTCTCTTTATTTAAAGAAAGGTGAGAGTTTTTGTTCTACTGAGTTCTTCAACTGATTGGATGAGGCCCACCCACATTAGGGAGTGTAATCTGCTCTACTAGGTCAATTGAAATACCATCATAGATGTAGCTGTAAAATATATGAGCAAATTATTGAATACCCCTTGTCCTACTCAAATTGATACCTGGTACTGAACACCACTACACCTTAGGTGCTGGACTTGAACCATTCTCTCTACCGCTGACATTTCAGTTTGATTTAGCAGTGATGATAAACTGAGAACTATTGTGTATTGTATATTTATGATCAGTGTTAACGTTGGCATTTTCTAGTTTGTAGAGTGAAAAGAAAATGCAGAAAGATGACATATTTGTAGTAGAAAAATACTATTGCCAAATCAAATATTAATTGCTTTATTTATGGGTGGTGACAGCATGACTTAATATATGTAAACCCTACACCAAAACCTGCCTACATTAGGAAGGGGTTGGTGATACTGATAAAATATATGTGAAGAGTGAAATTGCCAGAAGGAAATAGTGCAAGAGGAGATCTGGTTTAGAAATTGACAAATATAGATTCTAATTTGTATTGTGCTACATACCAATACTCCCCTTAGATAGATAGCCATTGTGTATAGAATTCAAAACGTTTTAGAACCTTTCTTAGTGTTTTCTAAATTCTTCCAGTCCCAGGGACTGTCTGAGGCTTGCAAGGCCATCAATGCCAAATATTTCACTAGTTGTAAGAGGGATCTGTGGGGACATTGACCCCTGCTTTCCTCCTTGGAGACTCTGGACCCTTTAGTACAGGGAGTGTGTACAAGTATAGAAGATCTGGTACTCATACCTGTGAGATTATATCTTATCCTCCCAGAGGTCCCAGTTCCAAGATTGTCCCCACTGGGCATCATGGTTTATGATAGGGTGTCTCACTCAGGAATATGAACTGCCTACCTGTGAAGTGCCTAAGTGCTTGGGCTCCATATGCCTTCTACATGCCTACTCTTACCAGTTGGTTTGCTGATGATGGTGCTGCCTGAGTCTACAGTACCCATGGCAATACATATTACCAGTGGGTGCTTTTTACCCTCTTCCCCTTACACAGTAAATATAGCAACAGGCTGGACACCTCACTTCTCCAGCCTGTGCCTTCAGATAGTAATGGTAATCTCCAATGTAGATCTTTTAAGATTGGCACTCCCCAAGATCAATAGTCCCTTCTTTAATGCCCTCTCATATATTCAATCACGTTCTCTCCTGCAGGCCTAAATTATGCCAGATATAAGAGGAAATTTCCTAATACCTGATACTACTCTTCATCACCCCAGAGATTCTCTCACTGGTGATAGTGTAGGGAAGACAGATGTGAAGAAATAGAAGTGAGGAATGCAATGACTGCCACCTAACAAGTTCAGAGATGTGCTTCTCTATGTTTACTCTATAAGCTTTTGAAAGATAAATTTAGCATGTCTAGAATTTTCCTGTACACTGTGGGGGAGCCTTGCATTTGTGGCCATCATCATGGAAGCACAGAAACAATCTTTAGAGTCTTGGGAAGGCAGCTTCCACAGGGAAGCCTGATGGATGATGCAGTATCATGAGTAATGATGAAACAAGGGCCAAATAAATTACATCAAGAAACTTGCAGAGGCTGAAATGCTGCAATGTTTCAATGCAAGCAATAATAGTATTGTGAGAAGACACAGATTCACACACTTTTTCTTCTGTTGAGAGATAAAATTACCCAGGAACATTGTTGTACATAAAAAGATCATTTGAAAAATATTTGCATGATATATTTCTCTCCTCAGGTCACCCTAACAAAACATCAAAACACTGTAGATTTTTTTTCATCAATTGAATATTATTTTCACTTAGTCATGGAGGATAGAGATCCAAGATCAAGATATTGGAGGGTTTTCTTCTAAGGCTTGTCTGCTTGGCTTTCAGATGATCACCTTCTACTTGCATCTCCACATGGTGTTTTTCTGCATGTTCATGCCTGTAGGGATTCTCCCTCTTATTAAAGAGCATTGGTTACACTGGATCAGAACCCCACTCATGTAATCCTTTAACTTTAACCAGATCTTTAATGGTCTCACCTCCAATGACAGATATACTGGAGGTTAGGTCTTTTAGCATCAATTTGGACATAACAAAAATATAGTTATATATATATAAATATATATTATATATAATATATATAATAATTATATAATACAATAATATAAATATTATTTATATTATATTATATATTATTTATATTATATTATATTATAAATATAAATAATATAAATATAAATATTATATAATAATTATATAATATATATATTATATATATAATAAATATATATTATATATATAAATATAGTTATATATATATAAATATAGTTATATATTATAAGGAATAATGTAAAAAAAATCTCAAGAGAGATTTTTATCTAACTTAGAAACTTGTTTCTTAACCTTGAAACATTTTTCAATTAAATAACAAATGTATGCATTTTTATGTCAGACAAAGTCTAAAGATGGAAAGGAGACATAGGTCCTTACTGGCACCAAGATTCTCTTGAAATTTCTGTCTGAGACATCATTACTAACCTGCCACCTATTGTATTAATAAACCATTTCATCCTAAGAGAACGCCATTCATCTTGAAACTGGCAGATCAGTTCAAGAAAAAGTTTGAACTGGTTAAGAAACATTGTAAAGTCATCATCTGCTTGAAAATTAGAGTTGACTCAGATTTCTGATTTGTCAGATTAGAAATTCACTAAACAGGGCTAGAGAGATGGCTTAGCAGTTACGGTGCATGCCTGCGAAGCCTAAGGACCCCGGTTCGATTCTCCAGGTCCCACATAAGCCAGATGCACATGGTAGCGCATGTGTCTGGAATTTGTTTGCAGTGGCTGGAGGCCCTGGAGCACCCATTCTGTCTTTCTCTCTCCCTCTCTCTGTCTCTAATAAATAAATAATAAAAAAAAAAGAAATTCACTAAATAAATACATCATTTCCTGATAAATAAGTTACATTACAAGGTCTTTATTGAAAGTTTTGAGATTACCATTAAACATAAGATTAAAATATTCAAAAGACATTTTTGTTAGATTGCCATTACTATTACAGAATGGCAGAAAAATGAAAAAGAGGAAAGATTGACTTTGGTTCATTGTTTCAGAGGTCTCACACCATGGTCAGTCAGCTCCATTGGTTTTTGGCTTGTGTGGGGCAGAATATTACAGTATGAAAATAATGTAATAGAAGAGGCTGCTCATCTCAGGACACACAGGCACCAAAATACAAGCAAAGGATGGGCCAGGTCCAATATGGTCTTCAAGGACATGCCTCTAATAATCTACTTATAATTAAACCTTACTTCCTAAAGGTTGTGCCACCTTCCACTAACAGGCTGGCACCAACCCTTTAACTCATGGCTTTTAGGGGACATTTGACATCTAAATCATATAACATCATAGTCTCATAGACACTGAACCAAAGAAGAAATGAAGCAATTTAATCTGAGTCTTGAATCTTGTACTTAGCATAATTTTAAAAATTATTTTACATTTATATACAGATGTATTATATCATAAAATTTATATACATTTGACATTCATAAGACATTATGACATTATGCAGATTTGGGCTGGAGAGATAGCTTAGCGGTTAAGGCACTTGCATGCAAAGCCAAAGGATCCAGATTCTAGTACCCAGAACCCATATAAGCCAGCTGCACAAGGGGTCACACACATCTGGAGTTTGTTTGCTATGGCCAGAGGTCCTGGAGTGCCCATTCTCTCTTGTGCACTCTCTCTCTTTCTCTGCCTCACAAATAAATAAATAAATAAAATATTTTAAAAGAAAAAAATACTTATTTATTTGCAAGCAGAGATAGAGAGAAGAGAAACATAGAGGGAAAGCATGGATGTGCCAGGGCCTCCAACTGCCCCAAACAAACTGCAGATGCATGCGCTTCTTTGTACATCTGGCTTTACATGGGGATTGGGGAATCAAACTGAGGTCTTTAGGCTTTGTAGGCAAGTACCTCAACCATTAAGCCAACTTTCTAGCTCTTAGAATGATTTTTGTAAGAATCATAAATATTTTGTAGATTTGGAGAGAAAAATATAGTTTTTAGAAAAATAATTTTATAGCTATTTATCCAAAGCAATCATTTACAATGAGGCACACTGAATGGGTCACTGGGATAGTGTTTAGAACATAACATATAGTTATCTTTGAATTATTGAAACCTGAGCAATTACTATAATTTATGATAGACCCCTGAAAATATATGCTTAGAAATTATTCTAAGATAGCATTGGTATTTAGGCTCTGTTTCCAAGGATACCTACCTACTCCTACCCTCCACTCAAAAAAAATACATAAGGATTTATGAGTACCATACTTTTTACATTTTAATTATTATTTTACCAATAACCAAATTAGGTATTTAGTAAATCTATCTCTTTAAAGATGTTTTAAAATTTTTGTATAATGCATAATAAAGTACTACTTATGACGTACAATATAATGTGTTCATTATTAACATACATTTGATATCTTATTAGTTAGGACTCTCCAGTAAAACAAAGCCAATAGGAAGATAACTGATATATAGAGAGTTTAGAGAGATAGATAGATGATAGATATAGATAGATGATTGATAAGTGGTAGATTAATGGATGATAAATTATGTTTAGATGTCCATAGATAAATGACTGATAGATGATAGATAGATGGATGGAAGAATGATAGATAAATCAAGGATAGATACTTGATAGATGATAGATAGATAGATGATAGATAGATAGATAGATAGATAGATAGATAGATAGATAGATAGAAGATAGGTAGATGATAGACAGATAGATGATAGATGATAAGAGTTGTGATTTGAATGTAAAATGCCCATGGGTTCCAGTGATTGAACACTTGGTTGCCGGCTAATGATGCTATTTTGAGAGATTTGGCACAATTAGGAAGTGAGGTCTAGCTGGAGGAAATGGGTCACTCGGTGGAGGGGGATAGCAGGCTTTATTGTTATAGCTCATCCTGGTTTTGGTCTGACTTATTTGCTTCTTAGTCTGCAAGTTTGTGAACAAGCTGCCATATTCTCCTACCATCATGCATCTAGAGGTATGTTGGAGAGATACATATGAGGCAGATGCTGTTTATAGGGAATTGACTCCTCATATGATTATAGAGCCTAAGAAATAGCTAAGTCTATAGCTGACAAGCTAGAGAACCAGGACAGTCAGTCAGTTATGTATGTCAACTTAAAAGGCAGCAATCTTGAGTCCTTCAAAGACCTAAATTTTGATTTGAGTTGAAAAGCAGGAAATAATTGATATCTCACTTTAAGCAGTAAAGGAAGGTCACTTTTGCTCATTCCTTTTGGACTACTCTGGACTTCAAGAAATTGAAGGCGCTCACATGGGAGAAGTCAAACGCCACAAAAGCCACTCTCATGGATATATCTAGAATGTTGTACAAACAATGGTCCAATAGGGTTGACAGATAGTATTAGACATCCTAGTGTCTTTTCAAATAAATATATCTGCTATCTTAAATTTTAGGGGATAAATTAGTGTTTCAAGATTTTTTTTTTCTTTTTAAAAATATTTTTATTTATTTTAGAAAGAGAGAAAGAGGCAGAGAGAGAGGGTGGGCACACCAGGGTCTCTAGCCACTGCAAACAAACTCCAGATGCATGTGCTACTACCCTGCACAACCACATGCCACCACACCTGACTATTTTTTCTTTTTGCATGGGTTCTAGGGATTGAACTCAGGTTCATATGCTTACACTGTAAGCTCTTTACTGACTGAGCTATTTCTTCAACCTCATACCAGAAATTTACTGAGTTCCAGACCAATGAGAATTCCAGTCTCAGAAAAAGAAAAAAGATCGATGGCATTCCTGAAGAATTACATCCAAAGCTGTCCTCTGGCCTCTACATATACACATATGTACATAAGCACCCTAGCACAAACAAACACCTCCCCACGCCCCACAAGAATCTCCTGGAGTTAGAAAAGAACAAAACATATGATCAACTTTGTAACTCATAGACAAAATACAGAAGTATGTTTTTAAAAAAAAAAAGTTTGAAGAACACAACCATTCAATCCTCTGTTTGAAAACAAATATATATTTTATCATAAAGTATTTGATGGAAGAGGGCCTACCCTGAAGGAACAAAGCAAGCAACAATCTTGCAATTCTTTGTCTATATAAAACAGTCTATGACCTTTCAGAAATAGAACAGTAAATAATTGAGCTACAACAACAAAGCAACTTTTGGAACAGTATTACCAAAGGCATACTAGGGGCAAGTCTTTTGATGTAATCCCTGTAATGGTAAATTAAGAAAAACAAAAGTATACTTTATATCATGAAAAAATATCACATTAAAAAATTCTCCATATATTTCATTAGACTCATCTCCTATCTTGAAGGCATATTTTTTTCTTCTATTTATTTGCAAGCAAAGGCAGAGAGTAAGAGGGGGAGACAGAGAAAGAGAGAGAGTGTGTGCAAGAATATGGACACACAGAACCTCCTGTCACTGCAAACCAAGTCCAGACGCATGCATTACTTTGTGCATCTGGATTTACATGGGTATCAGGGAATTGAACCCAGGACAGCAGGCTTTGCAAGGCAAATGCCTTTAATTATAGAGCCATTCCCTCAGTTCTCATCTCCAATCGTATTTCAAATCCACAAAAATTGTCTTATTAAAAAAAAAAAAAAAACCTGTAGAGCTGGAGAGATGGCTTAGCATTTAAGGCATTTGCCTAAGAAGCCCAAGGACCCAGGTTCAATTCCCCTGTACCCACATAAGCCAGAAGCACAAGGGGGAAACATGTGTCTGGAGTTCATTTACAGTGGCTGGAAGCCCTGGAGCACCCATTCTCTCTGTATATTTGCCTCCCCACTCTCTTAAATAAGTAAATAAATAAAATATTTTAAAAAAAAAACTTGTAACATGGGCTGGAGAGGTGACTTGTACTTGCCTGCAAAGCCAAATGTCTCAGGCTTCATTCCCCAGGACCCATGTAAGCCAGATGCATATGGTGGCACATGCATCTGGAGTTCATTTGCAGTGGCTAAAAGCCCTGGTATACCCATTTTCTGTCTCTCTCTCTCTCCCTCTCTCCCCTTTCTCTCTCTAAACAAAATAAAAAGTATTTTATTAGAAAACAAAAATTAAAATCCTATAATGTATTTTCCTTCTATTAATACAGAAAGATCAAGGACAAAAAAAACCTTCTTTCCAGATCCCTCCATTTCCCAGAAATTTTCATATTTTCATTATTCTTTAGCACTGAATAGAAATCCGTTGTGGAAATGTACCACATCTTTATTATCCATTAATCTGTGGATGGACATCTAGGCTGGTTCCATTTCCTAGCTATTGTGAATAGAGCAGCAATAAACATGGTTGTGCAAGTATCTCTAAGATAGTAAGAAGAGTCCTTCAGATCTATGGCAGTGGAGGTAATGAGCCTTAGAGGTAAAAAGCCTACTCTTATCTGGCTAAATGTATATATTATTCCCACCAAACTGCCCTGAAAGCACTGCACTCAATGTTCATATTCACATATTAATGCAACTCTCACTTCTGGTTAGAGAAGCTTCTCTTTTCAGATAGTGATGACCACTGGGATGACCCAAAAGGCTGAGAAAAAGGGATGGAGGAGTGTCCAGCACTGAAACATCTCTATCACACCCTCCAAGGCTCAGGGTCCATTGCAAAAGAGGGGGCGGAAAGAAGGTAAGAGCCAAAGGAAGGGTACAATTCCTTACAATGCAACTGTCCAGACAGAAATTGGCCTCGATATCCATGACCTCACAGTGCCTAGCAATACCTTCTCAAGACCCTCATAATAGGAGAAAAAGATGGTGACATCAAATTAAAAGAAAAACTAATGGAGAGAGGGAGGGGATATGATGTAGACTGGAGTTCTGAAGGGGAATGGGGGAAGGGGAGGGAAATATCATGGTTTATTGTCTGTAAGTATAGACGTTGACAATAAAATAAATAAATAAATAAACTTCTTGAACACTAGATTGTTCTTGCATTCACAGTTTGATTGGGCATCCATCTCAAATTTCTTATCCAGAAGAATTTTTATTTCTTTTCATATCATACTGATTTTGTCCATGTATATGTGTATATCTGTGTAAATATAGGTATGTGTGAAACTCACATATTTAAATAATAAAGATCTAGTTAAAATTTAAAACACAGTGGAAGTCAACTAAAATACCTTTGGTCTGGGGAGATAGCTCATTCAGTAAAAGTCCTTACCTTACAAGCATGAGGACCTGAGATTGATTGCTTAGAGCACATATAAAAATGTCAGGTGTGGGGCACATACCTATAATCCCAGCCTAGAAGGCAGAAAAGGTAGATACCTCAGGCTTGCTGGTCAGCCAGTCTAGTTTAATTAGTGAATTTCACTGACACACACACAGTTATTAGGAATAACACCTAAGGTTGTCCTCTGTCCTCCACACCCTCACACACATGCATCCACACCCACATGAACATGCACATATAAGTACACAGACACCTACAAACACAACAAAACATTTATGCTCTAAATTTAACCCTAGACTGCCACTTTCCCCATTTTAGATTACACCATTAATTTCTTTCCCAATCCTGTGTATCTTTTACTACCTGTAAACTTTCTTTTACATAATAAAACCAAAGAGCTTAGATTGCAGTTTTCTCCATATCCCAAGCCTTGTCATTAGCCTTGGTTGCATCAGCAAGGAAAGGATCTCTCAACCATCGCTTGTACCCTTTCACCCATTTATATTCTCAGTATCATCCATTTCCACATCACTCCAACAGCCACATTCTGGCTGCACTCTTGGTTGGGTTCACTCACTAGACCCTGACCTGCACACTGTGAACTTCTAAACTCAAACACGCTATTTCCTCCACAGTCTCTCATAGCATCTGTTCTTTCACCTCTTCGAGATCACTACTGTGTATTCCTTTCAAAAGAGACTATATAATTCTCAGCCTTTACCCCCTCTAGCTTCTCTAGACTCCATGGTTCATCATATCAACTTCTCTCATGCAGCATCTGAATATACCTTCAGGTTTCCTTTCATCAGGTTTTCCTAACTGAAAGTCTAGTTCTACTCCTTATCTTCTCTGTGCCTGCATGGAAACTGGCAGATACGTAAAATAAAAATTATGCAAATTGTTACATTGTTATCACAGCCCATTTTAGATTTCCAATGTTTAAAAATGCTACTTAAGGGCTGGAGAGATGGCTTAGCGGTTAAGGCACTTTCCTAAGGATCCATGTTTGACTCTGCAGATCTCATGTGAGCCAGATGCACAAAGTTGAGGCAAGTGCAATGTCTCACACGCCCAATAGATGGTGCAAGCGCCTGAAGCTTGATTGCAGTGGCTGAGGCCCTGGTGTGCAAATTCTCTCTCTCTCTCTCTCTCTCTCTGTCTCTCTTTCTCCCCTCTCTCTCTAAAAAAATTACTTAATTCTTGACAATCTTTTTTTTCCAACTTCATTGGAGTATAAATGGTACTTAAAATTGAATATACTTAAAGTGTACAACTTAACAAGTTTTATATACATAAGCATTGTGAGATAGTTACCATAATCAAGTTCATTAACATCATCTCTCATAGGTAACATTTTTGTGTGTTGGGAACACTTAAGATCTGTTGGAAACTTTTAAGTATATTATATGAACCTTAACCACATTGTTGTATATTCACTCTGCAGAATTTATTTCTGCTTCACTAAAAAGACATGAACCTTTGATAAATACCATCTCATATCATCCTCCTAACCAGTGTTATCACCATTCTGCTTTCTGTTTCCATGAGTATGACATTTTGGAATAAACATACAAGTTAAAATATGTAATATCTGTTCTTTTGCATTTGGTTTATTTTCCCTGAGGGTTAATCTAGGTTTTTGCAAATTACCACATTTTATTGTTTTACAGTGTGAGTGAGTGTGTGTGTGTGTGCGCGCACGCACGCGCGTGTGTGCGTGCGTGCGTGTGTGTTTATAACATTTCTTTATACTTTGATCCATTCATAGACCACTTGGGCTGTCCCTGCATCTTAGCTATTGTTATTAATGCTGTAATGAACATGAGAGTACAGATGTCTCTGAGAAATTGGAATTGTTGGGTCATATTATAGTTCTAGTTTTAATTTTCTGCAAAACCTTCATACTGTTCTCCAAGAACACACAATGGAGAAAGGACAGTTTCTTCAATAAATGATATTGGGGAAACTGCCTAATCCCCTACAGAAAAGTAAAATCAGGCCCTTATCTCAAGCCATGTACAAAAAAATCAATTTAAAATGGATTAAAAACTTAAAAGTAAGGCCTAAACCCATAAACTACAAGAAGACAGGAAACACTTTTTGACATTGTTTTGGGCAGTGGCCCTTTAGCTACTAAATTACAAGTGGAAATAGACAACTGTACTGCATTGTACTGAATAGTCCTAAAGAAACAATAGACAAGTGAAAAGACACTCTACTGAACAGGAGACATTTGCAAGTCACGCATCTGATAAGTGATTACAATTAAAAAGTAGGTAAGAAACTCAAGCAACACAATAGCAAAATCCATCAACAAGACAAGAATAGATAGGTGACTCCCTGTGAGCAGGTGAATCACCCCTTACACAACAGCTAGGGCCCAGGTGAAACCACAGAGGAATTGGTGAGATGAGCAAGTGTGCTGTTTTCGTGGTGAGCCTGACAAACTGTGCCAGGGTGATGGAGACAGACACTGAGGATACTCAAAATGCACCAAAGCAGAAATTCAGAAGCTGCTGAGAGCTGAACACCAAAGTAGAGTTAAAGCACACCCACCAAGATTCAGGGAATTTTATAGAAGAAGAGGTGGAAAGAATGTAAGAGCCACAGGGTGGGAGGGAATATCCACATGTATTGGCCCACGCCCACTGACTGTCTGCTGCTCACAACTCATAACCCACAACTCCATGATGAATACCAACAATCCCACTAAGGAGGGCCCTCAGTGTAATGGGGGCAGGCAGGAGGGAAATGATGGAACCAACACATGATGTGTCCATGCAAAATTTCTACTGAGTAAAAAAAGGAAGAAAAGATAGGTAATATATGTAGACATAGAAATCTTGAAATATTGTTGGTTGGAATGGAAATTTGACATTTTGATGCTTTCTTCTTTTGCCTCCTCATTCACTTTACAAAGTGTGCCTTTCAAATCTTTCCATTATCTCCAAACTCCACCAAATCCTTCATCATTCAGTAAATAGCTTTTCACTCCATCTACAAAAGACAAAAAACACATGCTGTCAAGGGAAACAACTTTCAATTGTTTGAAACTCTACTTATTCTTTTTCTTTTCTTTGTATCACAGAGAAAAGATGTCAACTCCCTAAGACTAAAGTTTCCCCAAATGCTCTGGTACCATCCACACCTACCTCTTTCAGGTCCTCTCCCCATTATTTATCCACTCCCTCCTTTTAACTTTTTTAAATGTTCATTTATTTATTTGTATCTGATTGGAGATGTCCAGCTTACATCATGGCTTGTTATTCAACCTGGGCCAGCAGGTTTTGCAAGCAAATACCTTTAACTGCCATCCATCTTCCCAGTACAGTCTTTTCCTTTTCTTGTTATCTTTCACTTCTTTTGCTGCACCATTCATCTAAAGAAAATTGAAACATTCTCATAGTTGTAGTATCTTAAAGATAAAATGATCCTGCCTCTTCCTCCCAATTGTTTTCTCTCTCATGTGCTTTTATTTGTTCAGTGACTAAGCAAATACTCCATGGGAGCCACAGTTCTCAGGGAAAGAAATGTTCATTCTCGCTGTGCCTCCTTTCTCACTTCCATACTCACTTCTCAGTGCACTAAGACCCAGATTTCTACCATATTCATTGGCATTGGTTTAACTAGAGCTGATGGCTTCCATTTGGGTAAATGCAATAGCCCTGCAGTTCTGATTCTATTTGATGTTTCTGCCGTATGCAATACTGTTGTAACACTCCCTGTTATAGCAACTCTAGCTTCCCTTGATAAGCAGCCCCACATTTTTTGATCATATTAGCTAATTTTTAAAAAAGGTGAAACCATAGAACAATGCAGGGGCAATCACGACACCAGAAAAAGGCTGAAGGAGATAAACACAGAGAACATCCAACTCCAACTAAGCCAGATATCCAGAGACACAGAGGCTCCCAAAACCTCATCACTGAAGCAGAACTAAAATGATCCCAATGTGGCTCAGGGAAACTCACGGAAGAGGGGGCGGAGAGATTGTTAGAGTCACAAGTTGGGGTATTATGCACAGAGACTGGGGCCTACCCCCCAGAACTCTTGACAACCCCACAATGCATGACCCACATTCCCCATTGATGAGGGTCCCTTTGGAAGAGGGAGGACAGGGAGGAGGACAATGGAACCAATATTATGAATGTAAAATCAGAATAATATAAATTATATATATGAAAGACATTTCCTGTTCATTGCTTAAAAAGATAGCCTCATAATCTCTTGTTTTTTATATCTTAAATTCCCCCCTAAATGAATTCATTCATTCCCATGGCCTCAATTTCATCACTAGTTTCCTGAATTTCAGAAAAGTGTATGTGAATCCAAGGACAAGTATTCACACAAACATTTTACTTTCCATGCAAAGGGAAATGAACCCATGATTTCTCATGGAAATGTGCTCTTTGTGTAATGATTGGTAGTAACCAAGACCACTCAAACCACTGTGAGGCAAAGATGAAAGCTTTTATTTGGGAAAATCACAAGCTGCCAGGTCTGACTCACAAGACAGGAGCACAGCCAACTTGAATTTTCAGGTAGTGGGCTTTATAGAGCTTTTTCAGTTGGGGGAAGGTGAGGAAGGAAAATAAAACTTGTTAGTTAAATTATTTAGAACGTTCCTTTAGGGGAGATCATTACGTTTACCATTCAAAATAGCTAGGGTGTGACACCAGAACAGTGACCATGTGACTTATGAGCTAAGGGGGCAGGAAACCATGACCTGGGGCATTGTTAGGCAAGGAAGGGATAATGACCAGATGGTTTCTTGAAGGATGTGGACAGTATACTTCCCCATGCCTCTGTCAGCATTCTGCTGACCATGGTGACTCCACCTTGGGAGCCTGTCCTAACCTAACATTCCAGCCTTTTGTTAGTGGATGGTGGTCTCTGTTCTGTAATGTATTCATGCTGAGTGTGATGTGCAATAAGTTCTTATGGAAGAGGCTGGATAATGCAGTAGATGGGTCTCCCTTCAGGGCAGATGATGAGAAGGCAGCTCCACAGTGGCTAGAGGCTGGTAGGAGATAAAGGACGGACAGGTCAGTAAACGTTGGTTGTATTTTCAGTGGATGAATTGGCCCACCTAATTTTGCATACATCTCAGAAGGAAGGGGCAAGAAGTAACAAGAATAGTCCAGTTATAGGCCCTAGCGTTGGCAGTGGCAAGAGCCAGGGCCAGACTATCCTAAAGATGTTCCATGACCCAGAGAGAGTTGGTGTTCATGCCTGCAGCTGGTACACCAGTTTTGTAGTTTTTAATTTCGACCTCTACCTTGCCTGATTGGTTGACACAGTAACAGCATTCCTCATTCAGAAAAAGGCAGGTCCCTCCTTTGTCGGTTGTCAAGAGGTCGAGGGCTCATCGGTTCTAAAACATGACTGAGGCCAGGGAGGGAAATTGCTCCTGCAGCAGTCACAGGGCCTTGGTGCACCCCTGGACTGTGGTGGTCAGTTTTGTAGAAAGTCTTTCATAGGGCTGGGGAAATGGCTTAGCAGTTAAGGCTTTTGCCTGTGAAGCCTAAGGACCCAGGTTTGATTCCCCAGGACTCACGTAAGCCAGATGTACAAGGGAGCACATGAAACTGGAGTTTGTTTGCAATGGCTAGAGACCCCCGCGTGCCCATTTTCTCTTTCTATCTGTCTCTTTCTCTCTCTTAGATAAATAAATAAAATATTTTTAAAAAATAAAAAAGAAAGTCTTTCATAAGAGTTTAGTCTATGCCTCAGGCCTCATGCAGCCAGCCCTGTGGCAGCTATAGAGGCTGTCAGGCCTACTCCTATCATTACAGGCAGGTGGACAGCTCTTTTGTAACAATGAGCCTGCTTAGGAAGAAGGACTGCCAGCTCTCCCTCTGTATACATGGTGAGGCTAGGTACCAGAATGACTGGGGTGCAAGGGCTTGGGTGTGTTCTTAGAGAGATGCAAGCATACAGTGTGGAGTCACACCAAAAATAAATTCCCTTAGGTTAGATGTGGTTTTTAACAATAGAGTTATTCCTGAAAGCTCCCGACCAGCATTGAGAGATGTCTTTAGGCCAGCAATCAAGGAGGCTTGGAAGAGAAAGTGGGATAGGGAGTTTGGAGAGAGGGCTCCAGAAACAGGGAGTATCTGAAGCAGAGCTGACATTGAACAGGGAGAGACTGCAGTAACGAGGAGCTGCTCAAGTGAAGCGCACAGGAAGCAGGCAGTGTGACTGATAGGATTGAATTGATTGAGGAGGGAGAGGGAAGAATTAAGGATGGACATCCAGGGGGTGGTGGAGAAGGTTAGATCATACAGATCCTCCTGGAACTTGCCATGAGCCTGTTTGATGTCTATAACAGTCTGGATGTGGGCATTCTGGTTGGGCTTAAGGGCATTTTGAATGGATCTAAATATTTCTATCCTCCCCCCAACAGCAAGAGCCTGTAGTGTATTGGGTTGTAACCCCCTACCATCCCATCTGCCAACTTTTGGTCCCATGGGACTTTGATAGAAAAAAATTGTGAGTGCCCCCTGAGATTTGAGCTGTGGTGGGTGAATGCCATAAGATTCAGTTAGGTGAAAGTAGTGGTACTGTCAGAGTGGTATGATTGATAGCGAGCACCCTCCGACAGCACCAGTGTAGCATCTGTTACAACTTGGCCCTGAGCCAAACAGAGACTTCTCTCATACTGTGGGGGTTTGATTCAGGTGTCCCCCATAAACTTAGGTGTTCTGAATGCTGGGTTCCCAGCTGGTAGAGATTTGGGAATTAACGTTTCCTGGAGGTAGTGTATTGTTGGAGCAGGCTTATAGATATTATAGCCAGTGTCCCCTTGCCAGAGTTTGGCACACTCTATATTCTATGAGTCTACCTAATGTTGGCCAGGGGTGATATCCACCCTCTGCTCATGCCATTGTTTTCCCTACCATCATGGAGCTTCCCCGCCCCCCCGAGCCTATAAGCCAAAATAAACTTCTTTTTTTCCCACAAGCTGATCTTGGGTGATTTCTACCAGCAATGCAAACCTAACTGCAACACATGCCATCCCTGTATTGAGCTGGCTTTAGGGCATTGGCTGGCAATGTTATAAAGAAGGTGAGGGAGCTGAGCTCCACACACCTTGTAAGAGGAAGACTTAAGGAGCTAATTATCCTTCTCAATAGCTATGACATCAAAATGCCAAATGCAAGAGAGGAGGGATGAACACTCAGAGGTGAGGGATAGAGGGCTTGGGCAAGAGAGAGGAGGAGGAGGGGCATCACTGTATTCAAGAGGAGCATTCTGGGATTGGGGGAATAGTAGGAACACAAGAGAGTTAAAGTTTGAGAGGGCCTGTTGGGGTAGAGGTGTACTTACCCCTGGATGAGATAGGATAGGATGGAGGTGACTTGACTGTCTTGAGCTGTGATAGGTGGACCCAATCAGGGATGCTCTGAAGCTTTGCAGCCATGGGAGTGCTTAGGATCACCAGATGAGATCCAGTTCAGAGTGGCTTAAGTCTCTGTGGGCAAGACTGCTTAAGGTAGACTTGATCTCCAGGGTTAAAGTGAGAGAGTTATGGCTTCCTCTGACAGTTGAGAAGAATGTGGTCAGCATGTTCCCTGAGAAGGTTCAGGACAAAAGTGAAAGTTGGTAAGTACCCATGGAGAGGAGTGTCTGATAGTGGGGGAAGGTTGTTTAACAGGAAGGGTTGCCCAAACATGAATTCAAAAGGGCTAAAGAAGGAAGGGGGGTGCTGGAGAGATGGCTTAGCGATTAAGGCACCTGCCTCCTAAGCGTAAGAACCCGGTTCCAATCTCCAGGTCCCACCTTTAGCCAGATGCAAAGTAAGGCAAGGGCATAATGCCACACTTGCCCACAAGGGGGCGCACGCATCTGGATTTTGTTCACAGCAGCTGAGAGACTGCTGGCTCACCCATCTCTATCTGTCTCCTTCTCCCATCTCTGTCTGTCTCTCTCTGTGTCTCTCTCAAAAATAAAAAATAAACTTTTTTTAAAAAGGAGGGGACCAACTAATACACCTGTTCAACTCTTGTTCCTCATCTGGTTGATTTTACCTGGTTGAAAATTTGCAAGGCTGACAGTCTGTGCTGCTACCTACTCCTTCTAAATTCAAAATGCCATTATCTTCTTGTGTTGTCACTCCAACATCCTCCTATCAGATTGCCTCACCCCGTCTGCCTTCACTAGCCCGAGTGACCTTTCAAAAGAATACATTTAATTATGGCAACTTCTTGTTTGAAATCTCTTAACAGTTGATCATCAGTCTCTGAATATAGTCAAAAGGCATTGAAGGGTTGAAAAGAGCTGAAAATTTTACACAGACAAATGCTTTTCCAACTGCAACCTCAAAGGTAGTTTTCAGGAGATATTTAAGAAGATATTTAAGATATTTCTGACGTTCTATTATCTGTTGCAAAATAAGAATAATAATGTTTACCATTTGCATAGCACTACTACTAATTGAGCATGTCAGTATATGTTATTTTCATTCATGCCTTAAAAAAATCTTGAAATTAGAATTATTTTCCCCATTTTATTAATAAGAAAATGGAAAACATAAGGTTAAGTGGCTTATTTAAGTCTAATTATCCACTAAGTGTCATGATTGTTAGTCAAACTCAATCAAAACTAAATCATTTTATAGAAAAGACTAATTTAAGAAATTTTGGTATTTTATAAACAAACTATTTTGAATAAAGTTGAAGTCAGAGTAGTCTCATGTTAAATTTTAGTAAGTGAAAGAAACATGATGATCAGATAGATACATGATATGTAGATATGATAGATAGATGATAGATACATGGATGATATATGTATATGTGTGTGTGATAGATACATACATAGATAGATGATAGATAAGGATGCGAGAACTTTCATACAGAGAACCATAATTAATTGATATTTTTATAAGAAAGGTACCTGATATTTGGAGGAAACATTACTCCCATAGATGATATCATTGCTTATTTTGTCAAAAACTAGATCTAATACTAACTTTGATGTGTGTTAAAGATTTTAGAAAATATATTTAACTAGTTACATCTGTATCTTCTGTATTTCAACACTACAATTGACTTTCAAAAACTACAAGAAAAAGTCTCTGCTCTAAAGTGACCCAGTTGCCACTAAATAGAAAGTAAACCATTTATTGGACTGAAATGAAGGTTGACTGAAGGGTGGCTGAACAGATAAAGAAAGAGATTCAGCATTGTCATAAGAAGATATGAGCACTGGACCACAACTCCACATGGGGAACTCCGCCAAGAACATAATGAATGCCCACTGCCAACACAAACAGACAGAGAGAGTCCTGGGAGCCCATGTGAAATAAAAGACAGAGAACAGAGCCAATTCAGGTCATCAGGTCTAATGAAAGACCAGATAAGCTAAGAGATAGATGTCATGCAAGTGGAAATGCCTGTCTAGATAGCAGCTAATGAAAGAGCCCACAAAAATTAACTAGGAACAAAAGGCTGTGATCAAAGGCTCACCCTCTGAGGAAATGAAATGCAAATGCTTTCTGTGGATGCATTCTTCTCAACGTAAAGAAAACTCAGATTGAAACTCTCCACAATATCAAATAGTAGAGACTCAATTAGGTCCACAAGGAAATCACTTTATACACCACCTGTTCCTTGGCTCCTAGATTGAATGAAAAATTCAAAATCCAAAATGTAAAAGTCATGATGATAGGTAAATGCTCTTTTGAAATAATCAATAAAATATACATACAAAAACAAAAATAATAATAAAAGAAAACAAAAAACATTCTGAGATAAGAAACAACATTGTCACTATCTAACCAGCCAGAGTGTGACTTTCCATTGAGGAGAAGTACAATCCAAAGACTGCTCAAGTTTGAGGAGAAACCTTTTAAAATAATGAATTAAACCAAAGGGTAAAATATATTTTTGTAGACTTCTTTATTTCGTAAGCATTAGCACAGAGTTGTACTTATTTTATTAAACGTTTTGTGAAGGAAAGCCTAAAATACTTATCAAACATTAATTGCTATAGTTGTTATTTCCTTTATAACAGAGGTTTAAGAAAATAATAAACATAAATTGACTAGGTAGCAGTTCAAAATTCATAACAGACATCAGGAATACTTCCTCTGAGACACACTTATATCTGTCCAGATGATTCCAAGAAGACAAATTGCTACACTCCATTAAGATAGCTTAACTCCAGTTCTCACTTATTTATAAGCTTTGAATGGTCATAGAGATCAAGTTTTGAATTCATCTTTGAAATCCTCAAAGTTCATGTATCAGTACATGATGGAAAGAATATTGCTCTCATTTCTATTAGTTGACTTTGCAAAATTTCACCAGATAGGTTACACAAGCCCTAGTTTCTAAATTGGCCCCATATATGACCAGAAATTAAATGTCTAAAAGTTGGTTTGGGTGTGAGGGTGGGAAAATAGTCACTCTTACATACTATTGGACCAAGAACTGTAATCTGTCATAGTCTAAATGGGCAACATTAAAATTTCAAACACACCTGCCTTTGACCTAGCAAGTTAATTTCTTAGGATTTGTCCTATGCATGTGCTTGCTCAAAATCTATATACTTGGTTATTTGGGGACAATGTTATTTATGATAGCAAAAAATAAAAGCAAAATACCATCATCAAAGAGACTTCTAAATTATTACCTTTTATCATACAATGAAAAAAACGAGATAGGCTGTGTTCATTATCAAGAAAACCTCTCCATAGCAAAATAAAATGAATGTGTATACTATAATAGTTCCTCCCATGAATAATTTTTAAATACATCTACCTATTGATATATGAGGATATGCACATGTTGAGACATACAGTGATTTTTATATAGCAGGAATATTTCAAAAGTGGAAACTTTAGGTTTAGATCTGAATGAGAATGGAAAAATCTATTTTTAATTTTCATTGTGTATCTACCTTGTGAGCTAATATTTTTTAACATAAACATGCACAGTATTTTCCAAAGTTTTTTTTTTTTTTTTTTTTTTTTTTTTGCTCCTTGATAAGGTCATATCTTCATCTCAGCAGAAACTGCCAAGTATGAAAGAGAAAGGTCAAATTAGCCATGGTAGGATGTCCTTTGCCCAAACAAGAAGCATAAAGCACTGCTTACCACTAACCCACATTCTATCCACAGCCATGCCTCATGTGATCTGATGCTCTTCCTCCCTCCAGAGGAAGCAGGTTCAATGAGGCACTAATGTTTAATTAAGTACAATTTAAAAAGCTAGATCAGGCCCCAATAGACATATAAATGCAATATACTTAGTACCATAAAGTTTGCTAATAATGCACATCCATAAGGTAAGGGACCTTTTATAGCTGAGTATTAGGTTAGCTAGAATTCAATTTATGGAGAAAAAAAACCTCCTGTATATTCTCATTGGTAAGCAATAATGCATTGCAATTCCATCCTGACAAAAAAATCTCATAGGCTCCTTTATGTTCTTTTATATAAGTGCCATAAAACATTAACAGAAGAGCTCTCCTAGGTATCTATTCAAATGTTCTTTGATTTGTAGATTTCATTAACAAAAATCAAGAAAATTTTCTTTTGCTGGTATCACAAAGCAGGACAAAGTTGTTAATGCCTGCTTTGCAAAAACTTGCATAATGGCATCTAGAAGCTACTTTGTAGATAATCTTTTCTCAAGGGTAGGCCAACTTGGATTATGTTTAATAAGCAATAGATGGATGTTGCTGTACAACAGGAAATAGAAACTGATCTTTCCCTAATTTCTTTCCCTGGGGAAATGCTTTAAAAATCCAATTATAATGTATCTCACATTGCATATCAGCCCTCTCCTGGAGAGAGAAATTTCTGAGTACTCTCAGCCCTTCCAATACCAAACTGGACACTAGCTTGTCTCTTTGCCTTGTACAGAGAGACAGAGACAATCTCCTACAACCTAGAAACATTTGAGGGTATAAACAAAAGATATCCTCAAAAGCAAGAGATATTCTTATCTCTATTTTATACTCCAAACCCAAACTAGAAAAAATGGTAATAACCAGTCATAACTCATTGGCTCACTGTGGCAGGTTCAGGGCACAAGTCCCTCCTCTCCAATGCAGGTATTAAACACCAGCTAAAACTAAGCATTGCATATTCTATTTGATATGAAAATGTTGTTTCCTGGGTAAAATGCACACTGATAATAACTTGATTGTGAGACTTACTTATAAAAAATAAAAATGTGGGCCGGGCGTGGTGGTGCACGCCTTTAATCCCAGCACTCAGGAGGCAGAAGTAGTAGGATCACTGAGAGTTCAAGGCCACCCTGAGACTACATAGTTAATTCCAGGTCAGCCTGGACCAGAGTGAGACCCTACCTAGCAAAACCAAAAAAAAAATAAAAATAAAAAAATAAAAATGTGTTTTAACAATACTATTTGTTCACATTTGGTGAGTTTGAAAACTGATTTTAGGTGAATAAAAGGAAATTTTAGGGGCTGGAGAGATGACTTAGTGGTTAAGGCACATGCCTGCAAAGCCAAAGGATCCTGGTTTGATGCTCCAGAACCCATGTAAGCCAGATACACAAGGGGGCACATGTATCTGGAGTTCATTTGCAGTGGCTAGAGGCCCTGAAATGCCCATTCATATTCTTTCTCTCTCTCAAATATATATATATTTTAAAGGTGATTTTAGAGTATTGGTTCCATGATCCTCTGGCTCTGAAAACAATGTTAAATAAAGACATTGAGAGAAATTGACATTATATCCAAACAAAAATTCAAATCTTCACATATAATATTGACACCTGTTTCTTTTAGCCTCTAGAAAAGAGCAACATGTTAAGAAAGAATTTCAGCTGAATGGAAATAAATGTAGTACAAATCCCAAAGAAATTGGTTGTAGCCAGTAAAGAATGGTATATACTTTTCAGAAAATCTTATGCTATGCTAATATGTTTCTAATTAATACATATATTATGTGTCATCACTGTCTATCCAAAAATACTTAGAAATAAGCTCTCTACCTACAAAGTATTTTGTGCATGTTTTCATTAGATCCTGTGGCTTTAACTCATATTATATGAATTCAATGCAATTGATAACATATACTTACAAATTTTATGTCTCATGAAGATAAGAATTTTTTAAACTTGTGTGTGTGTGTGTGTGTGTGTGTGTGTGTGTGTACACGCACCAGGGCCTTTCACCACTGAAAACTCACTCTAGATGAATGTGTCAGTTTTCATATCTGCCTTTTTGTAGGTACTGAAAAATTGAACCCAAACTGGCAAGCTATGCAAGCAAGTTCCTTAAACCACTCGGCCATTGCCTTAGCCCCTACTATAGTTCTTAGAATCACCTCATACATTCAAAATCTATAATGCTACCTCTGAGTCCTGTAACTTTGTATAGTACCATGTTTATATGCAATTTAAAGAGATATTATATTAGAAATTGCATGGTTCATGTGAATATATCACCCAGCAAGCATTATTTGAGATTATACCATAAAGAATCCAGGACCCACAGTGAATACCAATAATCCTACTGAAGAGGGCCCTCTGTGGAATGGGGGCAGGGGAGAAGGGATATAAGAGTATAACATTTTATTAAAAATAAAATTTAGGCTGGAGAAATGGCTCAGCAGTTAATGGCACTTCCTTGCAAAGCCAAATGACCCATGTTCAATTCCCCAGTACCCATGTAAAGCCATATGCACAAAGTGTTGTATACACCTGGAGTTCATTTTGCAATGACAAGTGACCCTGGCACACCCACTCCCCCCTTCTTCTTCCCTCCCCCTTGCAAATAAAAATATTTTAAAATATTTTTTTAAAAATAAAAACAGTGCTGGAGAAATGGTTGAGCAGTTAAGGTGCTTGCCTGCAAGGCCAATGTCATGGGTTTGATTCCCCAGGACCAACATAAAGCCAGATGCACAAAGTAGCTTATGCATCTGGAGTTGCTTGTGGTGGTTAAAGGCCCTGGTATGCCCATTGTCTCTCTTTCCCTCTCTTTTCTCTCAATCTCTCTCTCTCTCCTTGCAAATAAATAAATAAACTATTAAAAATAAAATTCAATTTTAAAGAAAGGCAGGGAATGCCTGTTAGTTTAGGATGGTGACATTTCTGACAGCTGCACTGGATTTGATGTCTCAGAATGCCCGGGGTTTTTAAGCCTCCTAATAAGCAGTGACCTTTCTGTCAAGTAAAATATTCCCCTTTAGGATAGGATTCTTAGCATCCTCATGTTGAAAAGAAAGCTGAGCACAGGAATATCAATTCTAGCCTCCACACTTTCCCAGTGCCCCATTAACAACCTCTGAGCTCCTCAGGAGCACCTCCAAGGCTTTGAAATAGAGATCAGATGCAACTTCTAGCTCCCCAGGCAAGGGTTTTGTCCTCCACAAACATTTGGTGACTTACATTTGTGCAGACCCCATGATCCCATTAGTAATATCTTAATTTTTTAAGGACTAGAGAGATGGCTTAGCACTTAAAACACTTGCCTATGAAGCCTAAAAACTCATGTTCAACTCTCCAGGTCCCATGTAAGCCAGACACACAAATTGATGCAAGCATGCAAGGTTGCACATGCACACAAGGAGGCTCACATGTCTGGAGTTCAATTGCAATGTCTGGAATCGTTGCACACCAATTCTCTCTCTCTTTCTCACTCTTGCTCTCACTCTCTCAATTTTTTTTTTTTTAAAGCCAGTCTATTGTGCTTGTCTCAAAAGAAAATTTTAACTCAATTTTGGAGCCAGGCATGGTAATGCACGCCTTTAAACCCAGCACTAGAGAGGACAGGTAGGAGGATCACTGTAAATTCAAGGCCAGCCTGGGTCTCTACAGTGAGTTCCAAATCAGCCTGGACTAGAGTAAGACCTTCCCTCAAAAAAAAAAAAAAAAAAAAAACTAAACAAATAAAATCAATTTTGATTTTGATGACATAAATACTACTCCATATGTATTTGAATAATTGATATTTTTAATATATAAGCAAATACAAATATTCACTGTATGTCATGATTTAAAGAAATAAAAATGCAATAAAAGTAATTTTCTTATTGAAAAAAATAATTTCTCCATTACTGAGCTGATATTCTAGAAATAAATAATAATTAACATGAGAAGACAATTTCAGTGCTAGGTGTTGTGATATATACTTGTAATCCCATCACACAGAAGCACAGAAGGCTAAGGTGGAAGGATTACTATAAATTCAAGTCTAACCTAAGCTACACAATGAAACCTTGTCTTAAAAAATCAAACAACAACAACAACAACAAAACCCTCTGGGTACTAGTAATTGCCAAGAAGATTTATTAGTACTATATTGTAGAAAGGGCCCAGTGAGGGGCTGTTTCAGATCAATGGCATTTGAATTACTCTCTGATTATGAATTAAGTATTTGTGTGTCGACCTGGGTGGGAGATGAGTCTAAGTAGGAGGCAGCAAGTGTGAAGATGTAAGCAGAGAAAGACGAAAGCATAGAAATGGAGATGGAGGGTTGAACAGAGGCTGGATGATGTAGGATAAAACTGTAGCTCTAAACAGCATAACTTCACTTTTTACACATGTAGCTTTCCAGTATGAATGGAATATATTCCATGAAGGCAATAAAGACCCTTTCTCCTTTCATTTCATAGGACTGTCTTTATTTAATGAAAAAGGAGACTTGTTATGGGCCAGGCATGACAGTGCTGGCCACCACTTCTAACCACATTCCATAGCCCCCAAATCAACCTATGTCTATAAGGTAAGACTGAGGGAAATGGGGCATGTTTATCTGTGTACCCAGGAAGAAAGAAACTAAGATATTGACCACTGCTGGAATACTTCACCACGAACCGCACATACACTGTTTCAAGAACAATCTTTCTTATAAATGAGAAGTTGTTAGGGATCTGAAGTAGAAGAGCATCACAATCTGTTATTTAGAATGATTCCTTTGCCTACTGTGCAGAAGATAGACTATCATGGGCAAGAGTGCAATCAGAGAAACTAATCATGAGTCTGTCATAGAATTGAGGATAAAATTATAGCTGTCTTCACAGGGTGATAGCAAGGAAAATAAAGAGAAGTGGTCACTTATTGAATATAGGTATTTGGTGTAAGGATAGAGCTTACTGACAGATGAACTGTTGAGAGAAAGAAAAGAGTCATGAATGACTTCTTGCTCTCTTTTCCTATTTTGGTTAACTGGTATAATTCATTAAGATTTAGTGACTTAGAAGAAATTAGATTTGGGATTAAGGTGGTAGAGAATAGTCTCTCCTTATATATAAGAGCATTAAATTTGAAATGCTTTATTAGACCTTCAAGTCAAGATATTAAGGGAGAAATTGCATGTGTGAATCTGGAACCCAGGAGAGTAATTCAGCTTGGAGAAAAAATTTGAGATCATCATTGAATAGATAGAATATAAAATTCAGAAATGTCATTCCATATTTGCAAAGAAAGAGAGACAATGTTTAAGTACAGATATATCTTTTAGTGAACACTTATAAAAGACACAAAAATAAGATAAAATATACTTTGCTTTGAAGGAAAACTGCATTTTGGAAAGAAGGAACTCAAAACACTATGAATTTACATCATGATGTGAGTAAAGTTCTTGGTTGCAAATAACACAACATATTGCTTCTGGCTATAGTGATGTGATATGAAACCTTTTGTGTAAATCTTCTTAAGTAGAAATGGATGGCATTATACAGACATATGATCTATCTTCTGATTGGAGTCCATAGAAACAGTAAAAGCCACAGCTCAAAATTTAAAGTAACATATAAAATCAAGCTACTCAATATTGCTAATAAAGCCTAAAATGCTAGCTACAGATAAAACCAGACTCAGGTAGAGTCCAAAAGAACATTTGATCTTTGCAAAGTTTATTCCCACTAGGAAACTTATTATGAATGAATCTCACTAAAGGTTTTTGATTTTTAGTTTAAAAGAACCCACCTTTATGTTTCAAATATTTTGTTTGGTGTATTTAAGTAAGTTTAAATGCTTCCATATCAGAGCATTTTTTTAACTGCATCAGAATATTTAAGCATATTTCCAGCTTGAACTTAACGTGGCTCAAAACCAGCCACCTTTGTATGGACTACTGGCTCCTTGTAGCCTCCTGTGGGTTCTTCTTCAGAATGTTGGACCGACAGTGTTTCATTCCCAGTTTCCCCTTCAGTTCTGAGGATGGGGATGGTTTTGCTTTTGCTTCTTCATCCTGTCTCACAGAAGATAAGGCAATGAATTGCACCCTGCAGTGGAGAAGAACCCAAAGAAGGTGTCCTTGTCTTTTAGATACCAGAAATTTTTATTTCACTTTTATTAAGAATACACTTTGGGGCTGGAGGGTGGCTTAGCAGTTAAGGCCCTTGCCTACAAAGCCAAAGGACTCAGGTTCGATTAACCCAGGATCCACATAAGCCAGATGTACAAGGTGACACATGTGTCTAGAGTTTGTTTGCAGTAGCTGGAGGCCCTGATGTGCCCATTCTCTCTCTCTCTCTCTCTCTCTCTCTCTCTCTCTCTCTCTCTCTCTTTCTCTCTTAAATAAATAAATATTTTAAAAATGAATATACTTTGTGTGGATTTATCATGTATGGATACATCACTTCCCCCATTTTGCTGAGAGTCCACCTCAGTGTGGTTGCTGGTATTCCCCATGGGGTTATGGTTTATGAGTTGTGAGAGCAGAAGTCAGTCACTTTGGGTGAGGGGAGAAATTTTTATTCCTTAAAAGTGTTCATTTTATCTATGTTAGGTCATCAAGGTAATTAAGTTGGCAATCTTCATGATTGTTTAAGTATATAAGTTTCTAAAGCTATTAGTTGATCAATATTATCACTGTTTAGGAAAAAAAAGAGCATTACCAAAGCTTTAGATAAAAATAGTGTAAACTCATATTACAAACAGGTTATTGAAAATTATAAAACTCTTCCTATGAGGTTAAACAGTGTAATTAATAATTTATACTAATCTTCTTTGTACATAGATACATTATCTTTAATTAAAATCACAGGAAGGGGTCTTTACAGCAGAACTGAATTCATCCCTAGTGACTCTTTTACAGAATGTATATTTGCACTAGAAACAAAAGCTTTCAATTGCAAAAATATCAAGACTAGCCACTCAAGGGCATATGAACACATGCAGCCTAGAACATCATCTCCAGTGGCAACCTAACCAACAATGTTCGGCTGGGTCCATGGCTCAGTGGACAGAGTTCTTGCCACGCAAGTATGAGAATTTGAGTTTGGATTCCCAGAAGCTATGTAGATGTCAGGTGGGCATGGGAGCTCTCCTGTCATTCTAGCCCTATGGAGATAGAGACAGAGGATCCCAGGAGCAACATGGCTAGTTACACTAGCCCAACTGATAAGCTCTGGGTTCAGTGAAAGACCCTGTCTCAGTAAATATGGTAGAGAATAATGGAAGAAGACATCTTATGCCAACCACTGGCCCTACACATATACAAACACACCTACACGCATGCACACACATCATACACACACACATATACATGCCCAAACACACTACATGTTGATCCTAACTTCACTCAATCAAGAGAAAAAATAAGTTCATTATTACATTGCATCTAATTAACTCTTTACAATCAAGCCAAGTCTCCCATAAATAGGAAACAGTTTTAAGACACAATGTCCAGCAAGGCATTTAAGCCTCTTCTTCAGGTGTATCACCAATCACCATGTGTCCTTACCATGGGCCCTGTGTATACTTGTTAGCAATTCTTTCTCCACACCCCACCAAATATGGCTTTTTTGCCATTTTATTCCACTTCACTCCATCCTTGTTTCAAAATCCAACACATACCAAGAAGATTCATCTTTCATGAATGCCAATGGTTTTCTAATAACTTTGTTTGGGTACACACACACACACACACACACACACACACACACACTGAGTTTTTACCACTATGACCCACCTCTACAGAGATTTATCACATTCTAATCATGTAGTTACAAGATAGAATAGAAAAAAAAGGGGAAAACTAGGAGAAGGTGGGACAGGAAAAGAGGCCCTCACTCCAGAGTACAGTTGAACGCTTTCACTGGCTGAAATTCAAGAATTCTAGCACAGTTAACATTTTCTGTGAAATTTACCTATATAGGGACATTTTTGCCTTTTTACAGAGATGTTTCAAATAAAGTTAAGATGGTAATGAGCCATACTTAAGGCCTACATATCTATGGTCTTTTTCCTTTTCCAGCTATAAACCTATAATTTTCTAGCAAGTTCATAAGAAATCTCATATTCAGTGAAAGACATGTCTTAATTTCTTTGTGCTATTCTTGTGACCCATGATTTTAAGCTATCAGATTATAATCCCTATCAAATGAATCCAGAGCCACTCTGTAATCTCACTTATAGGAAAAAAATAGGGGAAGTTTCTAATCAAACCTTTGAGATGTAACTTGAAAGCCACCAAATAAATGTGTCTACTGCTAAGACACTTAAGCATGACACTTATTTGAGAATCCCACACCCATGGATGGATTATTTCTAGTTTTCCCCTGAGTGCTTTTCTCTCTATTAAGAACTGTGCTTAAATCTATGTTAATAGTATAATAATATAATTCAACTCTGTAAGCTGGAGAGAGCTAAGATCCTACATTTAAAAAGTCAAATGTGAGGCTGGAGAGATGGCTTAGCAGTTAAGGCACTTGCCTGAGAAGCCTAGGGATCCAGGTTAGATTCTCCAGGTCTCACATAAGCCAGATGCACATGGTGGTGCATCATGCATCTGGAGTTCATTTGTATATCCATTATGTCTCTCTCTTTCTCTTTCTCTCTCTCTCTCTTTCTCAAATAAAAATAAATTAAAAATAGTCAAATGTGATAATTGTATTACTGAGGAGGCAGAGACAGTCAGATGTCTGAGGCTCACTGGCTAGTCAGTCTAGCATACTTGGTGAGCTCCAAGCTAGTGAGAGACCCTGTCTCCAAAAACAGTGAATGGCACTAATGAACAATACCAAAGGTTATTCCATGGTCTCCATAAACATGCACGTATACACATGCATATGTACCTGCACACTCACATGTACCTACACAAACATGAATACAAATCAACAAACAACAAATGTCTCTAGCCCCTACCCCATTCCAGGATTGTTTTGAGTCCATTTTGAAGACGAGCACAATGTCTCTCTCAGAGGCTTATATTACATTGTACTGAGCTAGGGGTCACATGACCTAAGTGTGTGAGACCTATTTACCAGGAGCTTCATTTCTCTCCTCTCTCTCTTGCACACCTTCCTTTTATATATCTGTAAATTAGTGTGCCAGAAAATAGTTTGTAATATGATTGTGAGATTTAAACTGGGAATGTGGCAGAGTTCCTACAATAAAAAGCAGACACAAAGACAAAGCATAACTGCATGTCAACTAAAATGTACCTCTTCTATGAATAAAATTAATTTTTATTCCTCATCTAGGTAGATGGCTCAGTGGTTAAAGGTGCTTGCTTGCAAAACCTGAGGGCCCAAGTTTGATCCCCAGTGCCTACACAAAACCATATGCACAAAGTGGCTGTGGTAGTTTGAATAGATGTCCCCCAATATATTCAGTGTTTTGTTAGCTTGTACTTTGGATCTACAGCCACCTGGCTGGAGGAGGCATCACTAGACAGTTTAGCCCTAAAGTGTGGTGGTGAGTTTGAAATTCCAATGTAAAGATATGCAAAGTGCCTGAGTTCCTCCTGGAGTTTCTGAAATTTGCTGTGTGGCTTTTGGCTTGTGGCTTCTCTCTCTCTGCTTGGGCCTGTGAAAATAAGCCAGCTTCTTCTGCCATTGTATAACTTCCTCTAGATCTGTAAGCTTCAATAAATCCCTCCTTCCATAACTATGCCTGGTCCAAAAGTTCATCTCAACAAACCTAAAACTGTCTTCCACAGAAATTGGTCCCAGGAGTGGGGTAAGATAAACCTGACCATGTAGATTTTGGTCTTTTAGAACTTTTGTTTTGAAGCAATGGACATGGACTTGGTGCTTGCAACTGAAGATGCCTTTTAGAGTGGTAAGCCAAGTTTTATGGACCATTCTGATAAGAATTTGAGAATGCTAAGTACAGACAGTATGGAACTTCCAGGCTTAGCTTATGAGCTTTCTGAGGGGAAGGAAATACTGCAGAGGACTTTGTTAAAACTAGGCTACTGGCATAATGAATGGCTGTATTCTTCTGCCCAGGCCGAGAGAGTTTGATCAAGGTTAAATTTATAATGGAGGCCAGGCGTGGTGGCACATGCCTTTAATCCCAGCACTTGGGAGGCAGGATGTGTTTGGCCACCCTGAGACTACATAGTTCAGGTCAGCCTGGCTACATAGTTAAAGACCAGAGTGAGACCCTAAAAAAAAAAAAAAAAAATTATAATGGGCTGATGTGTTTGGCTAAAAATATAGGACTGAGAGATTTAAGATTTTAAATTGGAAAACTCAAACAAGTTAAAATTACAGACACTGAGACTGATTTTATGTTACAAAAGCTACTATTTTCAAATATATGAACAATCTTAAGGAAAATGGCTCAACTGCTTTACATTAAAAAAAATGGAGAGAATGCCTGAGGAAAGACTATGATAGAAATACAAATTCTTTTGGAAAGAGTTGACTGAAAAAAGAACCTGCTTTTCAAGGTTACAATTTATTTCATCCCTGAATCAAGAATATGGCTGTGTCCTACACACCTGACATTAGTTTTGGAAGCATGAAAAATATGTGTAGTGGTCATAAATTGCACATGGTTCCAGGCACTGAAGATATTTTAGATATACCAGGACTGTGCAAAGGCTACTATGGAGTTCACTGTTGGCCTGAGATGGTGTTTTCCCTGGCTATTCTGCCCACCTGGAGGGGCAAAATTAAAAAAAAACCTAAAGACTGTCAGTCTCTGGTTATATTGCAGTTGAACTGCAGCAGTTTGATGATTGCTTGATGGTGGTTGAATTTGCATTGTTCTAGTCTCTCCTTATTATGCTTTATAACTGTTGAAAATGTTTACTCTGTGCTTTATATGTTAAAAGTATATAACTTGTTTGATTTTATAGGACTCACAGCTATGAGACAATCTTAAACCTCAGATGAGACTTGAGACTTTGGAACTATCATAAGTTGGTAAAGACTATGGGGACCTTTGAAATTGGACTGAATACAATTTATAATATGTGATAGTTTTGAATCTTAAATCTATTGGGGGCCAGGGGCACAATGTCTTAGTTTGAATAGATGTCCCCCAATATATTCAGTGTTTTGTTAGTTTGCAGTTTGGATCTATAGCCACCTGGCTGGAGGAGGTGTCACTGGGCCGTCCAACCCTAAGGTGTGGTAGTGGGTTTGAGATTCCAATCTAAAGTTACGCCAAGTACCTGAGTTCCTCCTGGAGTTCCTGAAGTTTGCTGTGTGGCTTTTGGGTTGTGGCTTCTCTCTTTCTCTGCTTTGACCTGTGAAAACAGGCCAGCTTCTTCTACCATTATAAAATTTCCCCTAGGTCTGTAAGCATCAATAAATCCCTCCCTCATAACTATGCCTGGTCTAAAAGTTGATCTCAACAAACTTAAAACTGTCTGCCACTGTGGGCCATGCATCTGGAATTCATTTGTTGTGGCAAGAGGCCTGGTGTGTCCAGTTTTTTCTCTCTCTTTCTTACTCTCTCTGATTGCAAAGAAATATGTTTTTTTTAATTTGTATTTCTGTCACACTTAAGAAAAGTACAAAATAACAGTAATATTTATAGTTTTTCAGATCCAAGTGGAGATCAATTAGAATGAAGTATTCAAAAATACACAAATACTGATGTTAATAAGCACAGTGTTTTACAACCACCCACCCTCTTTGTTTGGTTGTCTCAGTGGTATCAAAGGACAAATAAATCTGTTAAAAATCATTCTCCTGGGAGATTGCTTAGTGGTTAAGGCACCTGCCTGCAAAGCTGAAGGACCTAGGTTCAATTCCCCAGGACTCATGTAAGCCAGATACACAAGGTGACACATGCATCTGGAGTTTGTTTGCAGTGGCTGGAGGCCCTGGCATGCCCATTCTCTCTCTGTTTGTCTCATTCTCTCTCTCCTTCTTCCTCTATCTCTCAAGTAAATAAATAAAAGTGAAAATAGTTTTTTTAAAGTCATTCTCCTGATACAGATAGAGAGGCCCAAGCCTACGATTTAAGGGGACATGTTGCCTTTATTGTTCTGTAGTGCCCTTACTACCAACCAGAAGTCTCTATTCCATTCTAAAGAGTTGGTAGAGATAGACCAGAAAGTGCAGCTTAATGATAAAGACAGAGATGTGGCTCATAGAGAAATAATGCCGGAATGCCCATTATTAAAAAAAGAAACAATCAAGGAATGGTGGCATATACCTTTAATCCCAGCACTTGGAAGGCAAAGGTAGGAGGATCACTGTGAGTTTGAGGCCAGCCTGGAAACACAGAGTGAGATCCAGATCAGCTTGTGCTATAGTGAGATCCTACCTTGAAAAACAAAAAGAAAAGGAGCTGGAAAAGTGGCTTAGCAGTTAAGGCACTTGCCTGCAAAACCAAAGGCCCCAGGTTTGATTCCTCAATACCCATGTAAAGCCAGATGCACTAGTGGCCACAGGCATCTGGAGTTCATTTGTAGTGGCTAGAGCCCTGGCATGCTCATTCTATCTGCCTCTCGGATAAAGAAAGAAAGAAAGAAAGAAAGAAAGAAAGAAAGAAAGAAAGAAAGAAAGAAAGAAAGAAAGAAAGAAAAGAAAAGAAACTGAAGAAATTGTGAGCTCAAATAGAAAAATGTTGGTATAGAAAAAAGCTTTGCACCTTGGTATAGGTAGTATTATATCACAATAAAGTAAATTACATTATAATAATGATCCTACATAATCAGTGGCCTTAAGCATGTTCTTTACTGCTTGTTTAATTAAGAAGAGAGGCATGTCACAGTTGACAGAAATATTTTAATCAAAAATACATAAAAATAAAATGTTCTGGTGCTTTCATTATGTGGAAAATTCATTCATAAGAAAAATAATCTGCAGCAATAAGAGATGAGTGCAATGTTGCACTAATTAAAGTATTTGCAAAGCTCTATAAATGCACTTAAGAAAGCATCAATACAGTGTGTTACAGCTGTCAGAGAAGATCTCAGAGCTGCTAGAGCCAGCATGCTTCTCAGAAGAACTGAGAATACAGAGGAAACAGGAATGTAGGACAAAGGAACATTATTAATAAGAATGAAGAAGAGGGCTAGAGAGATGGCTTAGCAGTTAAGGCAGTTATCTGGGAAGCCTAAGGACCCAGGTTTGATTCTCCAGGACCCATGTAAGTCAGATGCACAAGGTGGCACATGCATCTGGAGTCACTTGCAGTGGCTAGAAGTCCTGGAATGCCCATTCTCTCTACCTCTTCCTCTCTCTCTCTCTCTCTCAAATAAATAAATAAATGAAATATATTTTTAGAAAAAAAGAATGAGGAAGAGTGAATTTATATGGTGTGTGCATGAAATCATAGAGACCAGTCTGAAGAAAAAGCATCTGATTGCTAACAATGTAGCCAGAATGTAGAGTGGCTTGGAAGCCGCTTGTAGAAAATCTGCTGTAACAGAGTGTGAAATGGAGCCATTGAAAGCTTCTGGGCTTGAATCCATCTAATAAAAGCATTATTTAAACAAATATTTGGTTGCTGATGTGTGTGTGTGGTGTAGCATGTGTGTTGTGGGTGTGTTGTATGCACATGTGTGCACAGATGAAGCACCCCAGGTTCACCTGTCAGAGGAGGACATTTAGTGTCCTTGTCTATCCTTCTGCCTTATTTCTTGAGGCAGTCTCTCACCAAACCTAAATGTCACCATTTGTTGTTGTTGTTGTTGTAAACCTGGCTGACCCAAGCCTCAGGAATTCTCTTGAATCCCTCAGCCTCATTCAGCATTGGGATTACAGGAATGCACAGCCACACCCAGTGGATGCTGGAGATCATACTTAGGTCCTCATGCTTGTTCAGCAAGTACTCTTACCCACTGAGGCATGTCCCCAACTCTCCTTGTTTTTAAGAAACTGAATTGAAACTGGAGACCAGGAAGCCAATGTTCCACATTCCTTTTTTTTTGGAGGGGGGAGGTTCGAGGTAGGGTCTCACTCTAGCATGTCCCTGAGCCATTAAGCTCTTGGTGATTATTAGAAGATTATTGTTCCTTTCTTCAAACCAACAAAGATTTCACCTCAAAAGAACAGAGAATATAAAGTACAAGTCTTTTTTTTTTTTTTTTTTTTTTTTTTTTTTTTTTTTTAAGTAAAAGAACTAGAAAGGGAGGACCAGAACCTAATGGTCTCAAGAAGCCTATTTAATCATTTGGTCAGGGTGAGAAAGAGTCTAAAGCTGTCTCTATCTAAAGCAATCACTTTACATGAGAAAAAGTGAAAAAATAATTTAAATTATTACTACCATGAACACAATTATTGTTTTTTGGGGATATTTGAGAAATACTTGAAGAAGAATATGAGTTTGTAAGAAATTGTTCTTTGAGTGTAGTTCTTCCAGAAAGAGTGTGAGACTAAATTTTAAGGCTCTTTTTAGTATTACACAGTTGTATTAAAACTAGTACATCCCATCAAGCTCAAATTAAACTCCCAGAAGGATCCTAACTAAAAGCTATTTTCTAAAGAAAGAAATATACCCTGATCTGATATATTTTGACAAAATAGATGACAAACTGAAATTTTGTTCTCTAAAAATTGATAAAACAAATTTAATCAATACTTCTGATACGTATCAAAAAATAGTCACAATCTTCCATGATAGCTAACAAACTGGCTACTAAGAAGATCAAAGACAGCTAATTCAAACTACAACTCAAGATAATGTTTCTGTTTCAAGTATATATGTTGTATCAGTGTACATCTATAAGGTCATACAGCAACATCTATGGCCATACCACCCTGAATATGCCTAATCTATAAGGTCATACATATTATACATAACATATATTGTATAAAGATAGTCTAAGTTCTTAGGGGGAAAGGGAAGCCTTTTAAAAAAATTTCCAGGTACATACATATCATCAGTGTAGAGCTACATACTGATGACAAATAAATAGGAGATAGAAATTGGCTGGGTAGTTTAGGGTAGAAATGGCCCAAAAATGAATAGGTTTTTTTTTTTTTCTTTTATCTCAATGTGGGAAATGTTTTGAGCCTTTAAAGAGGGATCTGTCTTGTCCTTATCTCTTTTGTTCCTAATGGAGTCCTGGCAGCATCCACCTTGCTGGGGGCCAGAAATTCCAAAAGAGAGGACCTAGATTTTACTTCTCCCTTTTTCCCTATCAGCTTCCCCTTTCCTAGAAACCAGGTATAGATGTATGACTAAGACTCCAAGGCTCCTGGACACCTGCCTTGGGAATTGGACTGACCAGATCATCCCCTCCCCCCATCTAGTTTTCTATTAAAAAAAAAACAATTGAGTCACCATGCAGATATACCCTCACTCTGAACCCCTCCCAACTTGGGGGCTTTCAGCCTTACTTTATTTCCTAAAATATCCATTTTGGGGGGACCCCCCTCCTGCTATTCAGGAGCTCTGCCTCCTTTCCTTCTCTTCAGCTCTATAATAAAATCTTCCTAAACTTCACCCTCTGTGGGCTGTGGATTTCATTTATCAAATTCATGAGACAAGGACCTGGAAGCCACTGACTCCATGGAAGTTCTTTGTGACTGTGAGTTCAGGCACCCTAACTCCTGAGTTAAAAGCCCACCCAAGAGCTGATAATGGCTCTGTCTCTTACAAAGACACACCAATTCTCCTATCAATACGATAAATTATTTCTCTAGCAAAGTTAGATTTACACTTGGAAACATTCATTAATAATTATATTGCTGCTCTGTGGTCGGGGCTCGGGACCGGCTGCCACCTTAGTCGAGGGACTGAGGAATCGCCGCCATCCCGAGTCCCGGTAACATGCATTTCACAGTGGCCTTCTGGAAACAATGCCTTTACCCAAAGAAGTGATTCATCCAGTGAGAACTTAAGGCTTGCTGTCCTTTTAGTGGTATGTCTGACAGTGAATCACATCTTGGTTCAATGGGTAGCCTGACCATGAAATCACAACTGCAGATTACTGTCATCTCAGCCAAACTTAAAGAAAATAAAAAGAATTGGTTTGGACCAAGTCCTTATGTAGAAGTTGCAGTAGATGGACAAAGAAGACAGAAAAATGCAATAATACAAACAGTCCCAAATGGAAGCAACCCCTTACAGTTTGAAGAAGTCATTGTGACTTTGCAGCTTGTAGGTGACAAAGAGCCAACAGAGGCAATGGGAGCCTTATCAGTTTGTCTTGATGGACTGCAAGTAGAGGCTGAAGTTGTTACTAACCGTGAAACTGCATCCTCAGAAAGTGATTCACAGGATGAAGGATGTAGGCCCCAGGATGAAACCAGAGTGAACACAAGTGGATCAGATGACCCTGAGGTTCCGGGTCTGGGGAAAATAGGAAGGTCAATGGGAACAATTCTCCATCACTTTCAAATGGTGGTTTTAAGCCTTCTAGACCTCCAAGACCTTCACGACCACCTCCACCCACCCCAGGTAGACCAGCATCTGTCAATGGTTCACCATCTGCCAATTTTGAAAGTGTGAGTCTAGTACAGGCTCTCTGCCATGCACAAATACAAATACATCTGATGGAACAACATCTGGATTAATAATTCCTCTTACAATATCTGGAGGCTCAGGCCCAAGGCCATGAAATTCTGTAAATCCTGTAACTCCCGAAACTCAAGCTCCCCTACCACCTGGTTGGGAGCAGCGAGTGGACCAGCATGGACGTGTTTATTATATAGATCATGTTGAAAAAAGAACAACATGGGATAGACCTGAACCTCTACCCCCTGGCTGGGAACGGCGTGTTGACAATATGGGACGTATTTATTATGTTGACCATTTCACAAGAACAACAACATGGCAGAGGCCAACGCTGGAATCTGTCCGGAACTATGAACAATGGCAGTTACAGCGTAGTCAGCTTCAAGGAGCAATGCAGCAGTTTAACCAGAGATTCATTTATGGGAATCAGGATTTATTTGCAACATCACAAAATAAAGAATTTGATCCCCTTGGTCCATTACCACCTGGATGGGAGAAGAGAACAGATAGCAATAGAAGAGTATATTTTGTCAACCACAACACTCGAATTACCCAATGGGAAGACCCTAGAAATCAAGGTCAACTAAATGAAGGCTGGGAAATGAGATTCACAGTGGATGGAATTCCATATTTTGTGGACCACAATAGAAGAACAACCACCTACATAGATCCACGCACATGAAAGTCCGCTCTAGACAACGGACCCCAGATAGCCTATGTTCGGGACTTCAAGGCAAAAGTTCAGTATTTCCGGTTCTGGTGTCAGCAACTGGCCAGGCCCCAGCATATAAAGATCACAGTGACAAGAAAAACATTGTTTGAGGATTCCTTTCAACAGATAATGAGCTTCAGCCCTCAAGATTTGTGAAGACGTTTTTGGGTGATTTTTCCTGGAGAAGAAGGTTTAGATTACGGAGGTGTAGCAAGAGAATGGTTCTTTCTTTTGTCACATGAAGTTTTGAATCCAATGTATTGCCTCTTTGAATATGCAGAGAAAGATAACTACTGTTTGCAGATAAACCTCACTTCTTACAGCAATCCTGATCACCTGAAATACTTTCGTTTTATTGGCAGGTTTATTGCCATGGCCCTATTCCATGGGAAATTCATAGACACTGGTTTTGCTTTACCATTCTATAAACGTATCTTGAAAAAACCAGTTGGACTTAAGGATTTAGAATCTATTGATCCAGAATTTTACAATTCTCTCTTCTGGGTTAAAGAAAACAATATTGAAGAACGTGGTTTGGAAATGTACTTCTCCATTGACAAAGAAATTCTAGGTGAAATTAAGAGTCATGATTTGAAGCCCAATGGTGGCAATATTCTTGTGACAGAAGAAAATAAGGAAGAATACATCAGAAGGGTAGCTGAGTGGAGGTTGTCTCGAGGTGTTGAAGAACAAACACAAGCTTTCTTTGAAGGCTTTAATGAAATTCTTCCTCAGCAATATTTGCAATACTTTGATGCGAAGGAATTAGAGGTCCTTTTATGTGGGATGCAGGAGATCGATTTGAGTGACTGGCAGAGACACGCCATCTATCGTCACTATACTCAGACAAGCAAACAAATTATGTGGTTTTGGCAGTTTGTTAAGGAAATTGATAATGAGAAGAGAATGAGACTTCTGCAATTTGTTACTGGGACCTGCTGATTGCCAGTTGGAGGGTTTGCTGACCTCATGGGGAGTAATGGACCACAGAAGTTTTGCATTGAAAAAGTTGGGAAAGAAAATTGGTTACCCAGAAGCCATACCTGTTTTAACTGCCTGGACCGCCCACCCTACAAGAGCTATGAGCAACTGAAGGAAAAGCTGCTGTTTGCCATCGAAGAAACAGAAGGGTTTGGGCAAGAGTAACTTGGGAGACCTCACACCCCTGAAGGACAAGAACTTCCTGCAGTGTTTGTCCTTTTCTTTCCCTGCCTGTTGCACAGCTTGTAAATTTGGACTGTGATTATTAGAGAGTGAGCTGAGTGTGAGTAAATTAATGTTATATCATTGGGATTTATCCCCAGTGATTCTGGGTGTTTCCAGAGAGCAGATCTATAAACTCTAGTCAAAACTTAACATGAAGTTTAACATGGCAGCAAAATCTCTTGTCTTATTCCACTAGATTGTTTCTTAATAAGTTTTATGTGTGTCAGAAGTCTCACTTGGAAGTAAGCTTTTTTGTTTTTTTAAGAGATTCTGCAAATATGCGGGGAAGGCTCTTGATAACTGCAATATACACGATCTTCCTGTGAGGTATTTAATAAAAGTGCAAGCTTAGCCCAGCTTCTGGGCACGTGAGCAGACTGCTGGCTTGTGCTCCCCCTCTCATTTCAGCCTTGGCCTGACTGTTGTTTTTCATTCCTGAAGCTTAAATCAGTGCATCATTTTGATGTTATTTGTGGAAATGATGCAAGACTCTTGCATCTTTCTACAGAGTAGTTTTGTCTATTGGAATTCAGGGAAAAGTTAGTCCCAGCCAGCAAATGACTTCATACCTCTCTTCATGGGAAGTTTGAGTATTTTAATTGCCTTGCAAATACTAAACTTTACAAATAATGTCAACACTGTGGTTCCTTCACTGTTGTTTTTAAAAGTTAACCTAGAATTAAAGTTAATTTAGCTGAATTCATCTAAGGCCACTCTTGATTTTTATATGATCCTATGCATAAGGTGAAGATTTATCATTTTATCATAATCCAACAACTTCAGTTGTTTCCTTAATGAATTCAAGTTGTAGCTATTTTCTAGTCCAAATAGAGGTCAGTTGTACAGTCTCTGAATTCATTTTCAATTGGAAGAGAAAACAAAAAGATGACATCTAATAACCTCAGATATTTGTTCTCTTCAAATTTGTCATTTCTCTGGCACATGTTGGAGAAGTCATTTCCATTTTTTACTTTGTCCCCAGTTGAATTGATATCCCTCATTTGCAGTATTCTTTTCATCCTGAAAACTTGGTATTTTCCTTTTTTTCCTTGACTACTTTATTTTAGATTGCTTCTTTGGTAACTGATGAATGCACTTTGACCTTCTCTGAAGCAACAAATTTAACTTGGCTTAGCCTATTAGACTGTCAGGATGGCTGCTGCCATAGATTTGACATTATGGGCAGTGAGATGAAGTCTCAGCCAGTGGAGTCCCTATTATAGCCAAATCCAGCAGATAGCCTATAATTCACATGACAGGGACTTTGGCATGCACAGCATGAAGAAAAGTAGCATGAAGCCAAGAACATTCAGAGTACAAACCACCATTCCACATGAAAACAATTTTTGTTTCAACGTCCCGAGCTGCACATCCCATTTACATCCTAGAACAACAAAAACATTTTTTAACTTGTGCAAGTATACTCTTTAACACTGCCATCATAGCAGAGACTTAAGTGAATGAAAGGGTTGCCTCACCCAGAAATTGTCAGTGGAAAGGGAGAGATTAGGTTCTCCCCAACCCTGGTTTTTATCCCACAGACCACGGGAAATACACATGATCTCTAAAAAGCCTAGTGGTTTCCAAAGTAGGGTCTCTCTGCCTTTTTGTTGGTAGGGTTTTAAAAAAATATATGCTATTTCTTTGTCTTACAGAGCGAATGTCTGCCAACTATCCACTGTATAGGTCTGGACTTTGGTAATATATGGTTATGAAAATTAAGCCCTCTATAAAGACCTCCTATTGAGTTGAATTCTTGTATTAAAATATAGTTACCTACCTACATATTTACTAGATTTATGAGATTAAGTGTAAGAAAATAGGCTTTGATTCTGCATAATTCTTCATGATTCATTTAGGGACCTAAAAATATTATGTGAAAATGTACAAATATCACCCAAAAGGCTTTCTGCCCTATATTTTTAAAATACAGAAATTATATTTGACGTACTCCTGGCCCTAGTTCTATAGGGCTTGGCTATTTAATATTATTTCTGGAAGAAATGTTTAGTTCTGGAAAAGGTAAATGCTTGTATATATTTTTTGTAGCCTGGGGTCTCCCTGCTTCATTTCTTCCTTAATTTTAAGTGGTCATATGTATATGTCTTCCCTGCTGTGTTAGGAAAATGGGGGCTGGATATCCCAAGAATCAGAGATTATATAAAAATATTCCAATAGACAGCAGACATATTTACCAAATGCTCTTAAATTTTGGTCCAAAATGAATATTTGGAAAGAGATTTATTGTAAGTGTTTAATTACAACTTTTTAAAAATCTGAACTAAATTGCTTTTAAGATCCTTTTCTTTGTAAGCATTGTAAATGCTATTTAATTCTGTTAATTTTTTTTTCTTACTGCATGTTATGTTGAAATAAAAACAAAGTAAAATGAAAAAAAAAGAATTATATTGCTGCTATGTGGGAGTGAGTATGGGTTTAGGTCAGAAACCATGAGAGGGAAAAAAAGGTTCTGAGGAAATGGGATGGGGAAGGCAACAGGGAGTAGCAGAAAGAGATCGACTGGGGGTGGAAGGGTATAAGTGGAGAGGGGAGGGGAAGAGGGTGGGAGGATAGATCATCCAAATAAAATATGTATGAAAGTGTCATAAGGAAACCCTTTACTTTGTATCCTCACTTTAAAATTTTTTAGGGTTTTCAACAGTGAAAGTGAAAACAGTACTCTTTTTTTTTTTTTTTCTTTTGTAAAAGCATAGAGCATTTATTCTGCAGAATTAGCCAGAATGCTGGGGTCAACCACTCATACAAAATGGCGACAACCCGAGGAGCTCACAGCCTCCCTTTTAAAAAGCACAGCTACAGGAATTTTGGCGGGCTTTTAATCTTTTATTTTTATTTTTTTGAAATTGAAGAATTTTTTAGTATTTATTAAATATGCTTTAAAAACACAAATGCAAGTAATTGCCTTCTCACTGAAATTTTTTTCATCCTGCTCTTCAATCTGTGAAGAAATAGTCCAGAATTAGACCAACGTGATACATGTATGCACTATGGAGGATGAGGCAGAGAGACTGCCAGTAGTTCAGCAAGGCCAGTCAGAGCTACATAGCAAGTATCACACCAGTCAAAGAAAGAAAGCAAGACCTTATCTCAAAATAAAACAGATAAACTAAAACAACCAAAGCATGTAGAAAGATAGTGGTTTTCTCTAAGTTTGTCACTGATATAACTTATTCATACTTTTTATTATTATTTTTTCTTGACAATTTCTTTAATTGTAGACAATAGCCCATGTTATTTCCTTCCCTTCCCCCACTTTCCCCTTTGAAACTTCACTCTCCATCATATCCCCTCCCCCTCTCAATCAGTCTCTCTTTTCAGTTTGATGTCATGATCTTTTCCTCCTATTATGATGGTCTTATGTAGGTAGTGTGTGGTCATGGATATCCAGGCCATTTTGTTTCTGGAGGAGCATGTTGTAACGAGTACCACTCTTCCTTTGGCTCTTACATTCTTTCCGCCTCCTCTTCCACAATGGACCCTGAGCCTTGGAAGGTAGGTTTGAGATGTTTCAGGGCTGAGCACTCCTCTGTCACTTCTTCTCAGCACCATGGTGCCTTCTGAGTCATCCCAAGAATGCCACCATCTGAAAAGAGAAGCTTCTCTAACCAAAAGTGAGAGTAGCATTAATATATGGGTGTGAACATTAAGAGAAGTGCTTACTGGGCAGTTTGGTGAGCATAGTATATACATTTAGCGAGACAGCAGCAGACATTACACCCTTAGGGCTCAGGACTACCCTGTCATACATTTTCAGTATCAGGGATGTGTTCCCTCCCATGGAGCGGGCCTCCAGTCCAATTAGAGAGCAGTTGGTTTCCCCCATAACAGACATGCCACTATTGCACCCGTTGGCTCATTTGTCCTGGTTGGTCAAATTTAAAGCTTGCAGTGTTCACTGTTGAGTACCTTCACTAGTGTTTTCTCTCTCCCATTGAATTGCATGCAGCATAGCTTTTTCCAACTTTTTGTCAGCTGATCCAAATGGAGGAGGCTTTCAGCTTAGCACCAGCAGGTTTTCTCAGTGAACTTGCCACCGAAGTATGTGGAGTCTTCAGCAATAGGGTCTTACCATCTATTCCTGGTGGGAAACCAAGGAACTCAGCAATGGCCAATAATGTTTTGGGGGTATCTGTGACATCCCTGGCCAACAACTTACTGAAAGGTATTCTATCCCTGGCACTGAAAATTTAGATATTGAGTAAAGGAATGGTGGAGGGAGGGATAATCAAAATCTAAGAGGATATAAAAAAGTCATATGGAAACCTACTTTTCTGGACAATGGAACACTCAGAAGCCATAGATTGTTACTAGAAAATTTTCAGTGTCAAAGACAGTACTCTTAACAAAATCATTCCTTACTGGCAGTCCTTCCTCCCTTTTACCACTTCTATCCACTTTCATGAGTAGATAACAGTGCTAAAAAGATTCCAGGTGGTACCTTCAAAAATGACTAAGCAAGAAAGTTTGAGGACTGTCTTCTCTGAGGGCTTTACATGACAGCTTTCTCCACCTGCTGTTCCTCAGTGTCAGGGTGACAGACACTGAATGGATGGGCAGCTTCTTTCATAGAAGATGTTCTTAAAGCTCTCAAGTATCGTAATACTCATTAAGAATCTCATTTGTAAACCATAACTCTCAGTTGAAATCACTGACCATCTGTTGGGCTTAATGAACTATAAGAGAAAACTATTTTGATCTTAATTACACCTCAATGTAAATGTTTCTTAGGAAAAAAACAATAAAAAGCTTCTGTAAATACCAATTTCCCCCATTGTTGCTTTTCCAGTGGCACATCATTCAGCCTGAGACATGGATTCATCACTTCAGAAATGTCTAATTGGGTTTCCTAATTTCTCTGATTCCCTGATTACTGCTTTCTACTATATTTTTGGTTGCTAGCAAATTCAGGGATTTTTCTGAAACCTATAAGACAAATTGGACAAAGTTCCACAAAGTTGCTCCCTACACTATCAAAAGGAAAATTCAAGAATCTTTGTCTTTTCCTTGACTAATTAAGAACTGTTAAATAAGGAGCTATATGCCATCTGTTCTCCTAAGGTAGGATCTTGGGCAGGGGAAAGCAATGCAAAATACCTTTAGGCTAATAGAGCTATCATTATAATGCCCTTCCCTACTTTAAGGAAAAGCAAAAGGCCTCATCTGTCCACTCAGTTTTACTTGCCAAATATTTCTGCGTGTCTCTCAAAACATAAATATCCCACTAAACACTGAGAGATTTAGAAATGAATGACATGTTTCCATCCTAACTGTAGAAATAAGACACGTCATGAACAATTTTGAACATTTTCATTTCAAGGCTGAATGTGTTAGGAGTGGCATTTAAAAGGTCACATGAACATTCAAAAGGTAAAAGAAGTTACATCTGTCCTCCGAGAACCAGAGAATGGATGTTCTATCACTACAATGCTGTGATCAGACATGTGACTTCAGGACAGTGACTTTAATCAAGGGATATCAATTTAAAAATAATTACATATCAACTATGAGTGATCCATTTATGAAGTAAAAGCAAGTGGAACACTTGATTCAAGGAGTAGGCAAGATTTCATACTGGTGGGGAGAGGGCAAGTTAAGATCTAGAAAACCCTAGGAGGTAATTTACAGTGATATACTGGTAAACTTTGGGTTATCAGAAGATAGAGATTGAAATAATTTGAAGGGCTGGATTATCCAATTAAATCCATAAGGATCAGTGACCTTAAGCCATAGTAATAATTTTAAGAAGAGTGGAAGTATCAAGAAAAGAAAAGGATAAAGAAGTGTGAGATATCCAGGTCCATTTATACTGTGCTAGCACTTCATTTGGTCAAGATTTAATATATCAGCTCTAGGTGTTGCATGCAGGAATGTTATGTACATAAAGGGAGTTGTTTCTGTCACAAAACATCTCTATTTCATACTCAGCGTCATGATTTGTGTGATATTTTCCATGAGGTCATGCCTCATAAATTTATGCATCCCAAGTTTATTTGACATAAGCAACACTACACATACCACATACATGAGCCACAATTCTCCACATGTAATAATTCTCCTACTAGTAAACAATAGGGGATCATTCTTTAGAATGTTTGTAAGGGCATTGGAAAGATCTTTTCTTTCAGGGGTGACCCACAACACTGAAGGAACATGACCTGTAGGTCTATGGCTAACATTTTTCTTTCTAGACTGCACTCTGACCTTGGCCAATACTTCTTTGATACATATATCTCTTGCATATTTTCATCGTTTGTCTTTCAATACTTTATGCACAATGTTAGATATACTAGGATCCTGACAATGACCATTATCTAAAATATCCAATTGGAACTGTAAATTTCCCTACAAACATGTTAATTAGGACCATGTCTTCTTCATGGATCCTTTAATATCCTCTTACAAATATCATTGCCTTTTTTTCTCTATAATCTAGAGTTATTTGAACCTTCAGAGGATTGGAGTGGAATGTGTGTGGTCACTTTGCCAGATAGACCCTGATATTTCTTGTTTACATGCAACTTCAAGGCATGTGACATATATGTTAATAATGAGCTGGTTAGGCAGATGCCCCTCACAGTCAACATATGGAAAAAGAGAGACACATAAAAGTTGCAAAGGAATTGTCCACTATCATAGGGCTTAAGGATGATACAACTGAGTAAAAATGAAGAGTTGCAGACTTTCAAAGTGAATGATCCTCCATCCTCTTTCTTTATTTTTAAATTTATTATTATTATTATTATTATATTATTCACATTTCATATGGATACATCATGTGTTGGTACCCTCTTTTCCCTCATCCCTGCCTCCATTCCATTGGGAACTCTGCTCAGTGGGGTTGCAGGTATTGTCTCTGGGGTTGTAGTTTATGCATCATGGGAGCAGCAATCAGTTATTTGGGGGGGGGGATGCCTCAGGGGGTGATGTCTCAACCTGTGGCTCTTATAATCTTTCTGCCCCCTCTTCTTCAAATTTCCCTGAGCCATGGTGGGTGAGTTTTAAGAACTTCCTCGTTCTAATATCACCCTCTAGCTCCCATGGGTATAACACAATGTGTTCATTATCTCTAATATCCAAACCAATTACAAAGCGAAGAAAAAGTTACTTTGTAGCAATGATACATGAATTATTAGAAGACAGTGATAATTTACAAAAGAGGGCAGTGATTTCCCCTGAGAGCCACACCTCAGATCACTACCATGCGCTGTGCTTATAACTCATTGAACATCTCAACATTCCCCAAGAATTGATTCCAATGGTCATTTTCATTTACTGTAATCATCTCTTTGCCCAAAGTATTTTTATTTTCACACCTCAATTTTCTCCTGGAAAACTCCTCAATAAAAGTTTGCTCAGCTAGTCATATCCCCGCCCCCGAAATCTTTTGTAATCTTTCCACCTCAGTACTTGGCAGCTTCAGGCACTTAAGCTACATGTTCTACTCATACACAATTCTTTCACCTCTCCTGTACAATTCATGAGCAAATCTTCCATGTACTGTTCCTCAGGCCAGGATGTTCTGTGCATATCCATAATGGTTATTCACTGTTACAGATCGGTGCTTTCATGACAATGCCCACAGGTATTTCTAGATGCGCTATTCAAACACCCCATCCTCCTCTTTCTTCATGTATTCTCCCTCGGACTTGCAGGAATTGACATACAATAAGCTTGTTTATTTAAATTTATTGTTCATCTCTCCCTACTGGAATGCAAGTCTCAAGAGGTGAGGCAATTGGGCCAGTTTGTTCGGTACAGAAATGCCAGTCCCTCCAGAACCACCTACAACTTGGTCAGTTTCTTCATCCCTGGCTATGAATGAATCAGAGTCCTCTATGGTTCATCCTTATTTAACACCTTTACATTTTACATGCCCCTTTAAAATTCATTGTTATAAGAAATCCATTAAAATCAAAGGCAAACGTATTTAAACCTGGGTTAACTATCAAAAACCTCATATTGGATCCCTGTTACATTACACCATTTACATAAAAAGAGCAGTACACTTTTACAACTTTATAATGAAGTTTGTGTATATCTGAGACATAAAATGTACTTGATTTTAAGTATTTAAATCAAAGTGAAAATATATGGTGCATGTCAATGACTTTAAGCAGATGAAAGTATTCATTTATGTTGCAAAGTTAGTATTGTTGGCATGCTCTGCTGTACTCTCCAAGCTCAAGTCAGTTTTTTTGGCTGTGTTAAGCCAATATTATAAAATATTTTTCAGTCATATACAAAAGTGTTCAATCAAACCAAGATTCATTTACCATCTACTGAGGTTACTGTTTAAAGTTTAATTAGCAAGAAAGCTACTTTTCTGCTAACTGGACATATGTAGCCGCTGGCCCTGAACAAAGAGTGTGTATAATCTAAACTAAACCTGCAGCAGGCAAGCACATTGGCTCTTTTAAATAGCAAAACTTTTGCTGTGTACTGTAAAATCCATCTGGTTAAATTATTTGATTCCATTAAAAGTATGCTTTTTGTTATAGAAAACCTCAATTATTGAACATCATTTCAACACATTAGGTTTAACTTGGCTCCAACTTCCCCATCCAATCTATTTGATTCCAAATCTGAAAAGCAAAAACAAAAACAAAATGTCCTTGGGAGGCAGAGGTAGGAGGATCGCTGAGAGTTCGAGGCCACCCTGAGACTACATATTCCAGGTCAGCCTGAGCTCTAGTGAGACCCTACCTCAGAAAACCAAAAAAAAAAAAAAAAAAGTCACTTTTACAAAACAAATAAAAAGACAGAAATCCATAAAATGTCAGCATTTGCTTACTAAAATTATGTCTGAAATATATGCATAAGTAAAAATTTTCAAATACTTAATAAAGAAAAGATGATATAAAGTTAATGGGAAATATTAACTCACAATTTACATATAAGATTTAATTTGAATAAATGACAGACAGATGATAGAAATATATGATAGATTCCAGAATTTTTACTGGAATTAAGCAACTTGAATTGCTTTAGACATCATATACCTGTTTCTTTTAGGGTTAGGCCAATGCCAGAATTGATAAATATAAAACAAAAAATGACCTTAAGGCATTTTATCATCACATTTTGTTTTCACTACATAAGGTTTCACTACATAAGGATAGTTTTCCATACATGCAAACTAAAAATAGATCATAGTCAAGTTAGAAAGCATTATTTCTGCAGTGGGATAAGTTGATGTAGTTAATGGTTTCAGACCAATGTCTGGAACATGAAAAGTGCTCACCAAATGTTGGCTATTGTGGTTTTGAACAATGGGAGAGTAACTACCAGAAAGTGGAAATGACCATAGCATGATATTCCAGCATGGATTCTCAAAACTACAGGCGAAGTGTACATGTTTATAGAATATGATTTTGCATGGTAGTAAAAAAAAACAAGTATTTCAAATTATCTAACTAAAATTACCATGGATACATTATATACTTTAATACATTTAATGAATATTTTCAATAAGAATTCAGTTGTTAGGCTCGAGAGCTAGATCAGTGGTTACATGTGTTTTTTGCACCAACATGAGGGCCTGAGGGACCTGAGATTCCAAAATTCAAATCTCCACATCCCATGTAAAACAGCTGGGTATGGCCATGTGCGCTTGGACCCCAGTTCCACTGGGGAACAGAGACCTGAGCTCTGCAGGCTCCAAAAACACTAAGAAAGAGACTCAGGCTGAAAATAAGACCAGGTTAGCAAGAGCAACAGAGTGGAACATGCAATGTTCCACTCCATCCACCTTAGGGTGGATATACAAGGTACACATGTACACAAACATCACACACACACACATACACACACCACTACATTATCCATACACACACAAGCAAAAAAAAGGAAAAAATAGCTGTTAAAGAAATTTTCCCATTCATAGGGAAAAGCTTTGGACTGGATTTACAGACTCAGTTCCACCTTTTCCCACTTAGGCATAATAGTAGTGAAAAGGCTTTAACAACAGTGTTTGTGGACTAACTACTGTGTGCCTGTACATAAGCGAATGAGATCTGTCTCTTCACTTCTACAGAGACACAGTGCTCTTCAAACATCTGGCCCCATCTAACTTATGAGGAAGGCTTCATGTTCTAACATGTGACACAAACCAGAGTTAATCATGCCTATAACCACACTCCCTTTTGCTCTGAGTTTTGCAGAATCAAGATTTACTAATACCTACCTGCAAACTCTTAAAATGCATCTGCTTTTAAATACTTGATTAATAAATTATTTGAAAATATGAAGTACAATATATTTGCATTTTAATGAAGATATTGGAAAAGATGAAATCAAAATTAGGATTTCTCCTTTTTTAAGAAGTTCTATATGAATTGGTATGTACATCTTGATTAGAAAGCCTCTTCATAATTCACAAGCCGTGGCTCAGCTCTGCCTCCCATTTAAATCTGATTAATCCAGATGACCTTGTTCTAGCAGGAGGTGGTTTGCTGGGATTTATTATTTTTGGAAATTGCTAATAAAAAGGAAAACTTGAGTTTTAAAAACCTGTGTCCTAACATCAATAGAATATAACTTTCACAGAGGCAAAATAATTGAATATTAACTCAAAACTGGTAAAATTTCTGCATTTAGTTCAAAAAACCTGAATATTCACCTCTCACAGGAACATTTAAAATAAGGCACTCTTTTGTTTGTTTGTTTGTTTGTTTGTTTTTTGTTTTTTTCGAGGTAGGGTCTCACTCTAGCTCAGGCTGACCTAGAATTCACCATGTAGTCTCAGGGTGGCCTCGAACTCATGGTGATCCTGCTACCTCTGCCTCCCAAGTGCTGAGATTAAAGGCATGTGCCACCACGCCTGGCCCAAGGCAGTTTTTTAAAGATATATATACTACAGAACAACAACAACAAAAGTCAAACTAATTTACAAGCACCTGTATGTTTACTTATCTGTTTACATTTATAATTTTTCTCTTGTGCATAGACATGAGAGAAAATATAAAAACTTTATCAAAACATGATAGGTTAATGCAGCATATTTCTACCATATAAAACCAATAAGCTGAAACAAGAGAAAATTTGCTATTTTTAAAATTTAAATTCTGATAAATAAAATTCAAAGTCAGACCAGGAGTGTTTGTACACACCTTTAATCACAGGACTCAGGAGGTAGAGGTAGGAAGACTGCTGTGAGTTCAAGGCCAGCCTGAGACTACAGAGTGAGTTCTAGGTCAGCCTGGACTAGAGGGAGATGCTACTTCAAAAAAAAAAAAAAATCAGGCTGGCATGGTGGCACACACCTTTAATCCCAGCACTTGGGAGGCAGAGGTAGGAGGAATGCTGTGAGTTCGAGGCCACCCTGAGATTACATAGTGAATTCCAGGTCAGCCTGAGCTGGAGTGAGACCCTACATCAAAAAAGCCAAAAAAAAAAAAAAATTCAAAATCAGAATAGATTGCAAAAACCTGACATAATATTTTATTTCAGGATGGTTAATTCATAAGGAAAACATGTTATTTAGAAAGGACGTGAGGGGGTTCTGGATACTAGGAATTTTTTAAGTTTTTTTTTTTATTTGTGAGATGATTACATTTATATTTGCTTTATAAACTTATAAAATGTGATTGCATTGTATATGTAAATTGCATGCAAGTCTGTGTATGTATACCGATCAGCTGTGCACTGCTGGTGATGTTGTGGTTTATCACTGGCTTCAGATGGAGGGAGCCTGAATACTCCATTGTTAGAGCTGATCCCTTTTGCCCTTTGCAAACAAAATAATTTCCATGGTGGTATTTTATCACCACATAAACATTGTTTCCCAGCTACCTCTCACCTAATGGTTTAGCATGCATTGATGATCTTTGTCAGAATCAGTTACTTAATTACAGTTTACAAAATAGTTATTTTACTAATTGAATTATTTACTCCATATTGATGAGTTTCATTCTTTAAGAAATTCTTCAAGAAACAAAACCTGAGTGGGGCTTGGTGGCACACCTTTAATCCCAGCACTTGGGAGGCTGAGGTAGGAGGATTGCTGTGAGTTCAAGGCCACCCTGGCAGTAAGAGTGAACTTCAGGTCACCCTGGGCTAGAGCGAGACCCTACCTAGAAAAACCAACGGACCAACAGCCAGAAAGAGAGAGAGAGAGAGAGAGAGGGAGGGAGAGAGAGAGAGAGGAAAAAGGAAGGAAAAAGAAAGGAAGGAAGGAAGGAAGGGAGGGAGGGAGGAAGGGAGGAAGGAAGGAAGGAAGGGTGGAGGGAGGGAGGGAGGATGGGAGGGACGGAGAGAGGATGAGCGGATGGAAGGGACAGAGGGAGGGGGGATGGAAGGGAGGAAGGACAGGAAAACATCTGAGTACTACATTGTTGCCATCATCTTCTCAGTGCTGAGACAAAGCACCCAACCAGCAGCAGCCTATGTATGGAAGGAAATGGTTTATTTCAGCTAACTGTTGGGGGGAGGGGAGGAGCTTCAGCATCACAGAGAAAGCATAGCACAAGCAAGATGGCTGGGGAAAGAAGTAGTCCAAGAGAACTAGCAAACACCCAGTAGGCTGAACTTTGCACCAAGTGACACACCTCCTCAGCCAAGGCTCCGCTGTCCAAAGGCTCCACCAGTGGAGGTTGAATATGAGGCTTAATTACAAACACAAGAGACTATGGGGACATTTCACATTTAAATCATCACATAGATGAATTCATTGCTGACATTGTTCTGAGGCTTTTTATGTGGACAGAGCTTGGAATTATCTGTGTAAAATACATCATGGGTTCATGCTGGAACTTTCCATTGAAACTCAGCTATAGGATTATACTTAACTAGCATAATTTTTCGTTATGCTCTGTGTCCTCATTCACGTGGAATTTTGTATGTTTTGCATACCATGTGACTATCATGTAGTTCTGATAAAAATCAAGTGATATTTTCTGGTTGGAAAAGCTTTGGAAGAAGTGGCTCTTTGGTCAGAATTGCTGATATAGTAAGTTTATTATAATCTGTTGGTTTGTATTCTGGCTCCTCTAATCTTTCAATTATTTCCCTACAAATAAAAAAATGTATATTTTCCTTGGTTTTTACCTCACAGGAATTTCCAGAAACTATTTCTTATATAAAAATTTTTACAGTTGGGCATCAGATACCTGATGATACTATTTTAAAATTCAAATGTGCAGTTAATGATTTTTTTAAAAGAAAATAAAGACAATGGTGAGTTTTTGAGTTTTTTTTTCTTTATCTTAAATAAAAAGAAACAAAACCTAAGATAATTTTGCTATCATGAAAAAGCATTTGCAACTTAGAATGAAAGAATAAATAGGACTAGGGAGATTGCTCAATGGTTAAAGGCACTTACTTGCAAAGACTGCCAGCTCAGGTTCAAATCCCCAGTACCCAAATAAAGCCAGATTCATCTGGAGTTCATTTATAGCTACAAAAGCCCCAGGTGTGCCCATTATCTCTCTTTCTCTCAAATCAGTAAAAAAAAAATTACAAAAAGAAAGAAGGGCTGGGCAGATGACTTGGTGCATAAGGTTCTTGCCTGCAAAACTTAAGGACCCAGGTTTGATTCCCCAGGACCCACGTGAGCCAGATGTACAAGGTGGCACATGCATCTGGAGTTTGTTTGCAGTGGGTGGGGGCCCTAGCATGCCCATTCTCTCTCTCCCCCTTTATTTCTCCAAATAAATAGAGTTTTAAAAATTAATAAAGAAAGAATACATAATGATTTCATTTCAATTACCAAGATATATGTTAAATAGCGTCATAGGCACCTCCCTGGGTAAAAATGGTTTTTGTTTTTGTATTTTCTTTTTTCTGATATCATTACTCAATCAGTTATAGACATTATTCTTCAATAATACGATCATTTTACCTTTGGCCAGGAGATGGCTAGAGGCTAGTTCCAAGGCTATTTTGAGAAGACCTCATACGTGTTTAAAAGCTACCTGGCTTTCTGGCACAGCAAGATCCTCCTGGCTCATCTCTTACACTCCATTTTGCACACCTGGAAACTGCCATAGCACTAAGTAACCTTGTTATTTGTGGTGCAGCTTACTTAGAGACAAAATAAGGGTGCTATTGCAAGAGGTAACAGTTCTTAATTATCCTTTTCAAGAATAATGCTAGAATGTTCTTTCTGGTATGCATATCCTAGCTTATAATATCTATAAGTATATATCTATATGGGAGTCAAATGTGGATAAAACATATATAAGTTGAATGATAACCAAGAGCAAGTATAAAGAGATGAACATAAAGAAGCATGAGCGAAAGATGAAAAGACATATGCTATGTGGACAGAAAGGGGGAAGATATTAAAGGAAGCTGCTTGAAATGAAACCACAAGTAAAGTAAATTCATAGCACTAATGTTTAATATAATAACTCCTTTAAATTAGTTTTTTTTTAAGAGAAAGCCTAAATTAAAGAGAGGCATATGAATGTAATTTATAGAAAAATAAACAACATCTGAAAAAGATATCTAATCTTTACTGGTAGTTAAGAAAATACAAGTTTAGGACTGGAGAGATGGATCAGTGGTTAAGGCACTTGCTTGCAAAGCCTAATGACCAAGGTTCAATTCCCCAGTACCCATGTAAAGCCTGATGTGCTGGGGCCCAGCCCTAGCATCAACAAGGGGTGAGACCACAAAGCTGGGATGAATGGGAGCGGCGATAACTAAATGAAATTTAGGACATATTGGTACAAGCTGACAGGTTGGGCTTCAGCAGTGAGCCATTTTGCTTCTCTCTCTCTGCTTCTTGCCACAAAACCTCAGTCTTTTATTTTTCTCATACAAGGAAATAGGATTCAAAAGGAAAAAGGCAAAAACAAAACTGTGTCCAAATTTGACACGCATGCATAATCTTTAAAATTACAAGTACATAATATTTCCCGGAAAGTTAGCCCAATCCCTTACAATCAGTATAAGCAAGCACTATTAACCATTAACTGTGAAAAACACCTTTGAAAAACACCTTGACCAATTCTTTTTTGAATAATGGGGTATTAGCTCATTGCGGTTTCCTTTTCATTCTTTCTCAAATCCCTAACAGCTAAATAATAAAACCTAACTCATCAGCCCATTTTCCTCTGTAGTTCTCCTGTCCCAGATCCTAAGTTTCACTCTCCCACTCTTAGGGTCACACTGATATTGACCACCTGGAGGAAGCAAGCTTTTAAGATCAAATCTATGCCCCTCATGAGCAGCCTGGGGGGGAGGGCTCTCACCATTTATTGTTGTTGTAATAAACCCATTGTTTTCCATTCCATTTTTTGTTTGATCTGAGAACACATCTCCTATTGCCTGCATAATACTATTCCACAAAATCGCCTCATCAGAAGCTGGCAGTACTTCTAACTCCTAGGAGTCATGGCTGGCCTGCAGATCATTCACAGAAGAGAAAGAACAAGCCAAGATAAGGAGAGAAAACAGAAAGATCAAGGCAACAAACATGAGCTGTAGAGCTGAAAGAAGTAGATGTCCTTGCCAAGCTAAGTGAGCCGAGGAGACCACGAGGTCAGATCCGTGTCAAGCGATGCACTGGGTCTCAACTCAGACTTTTTGGAGCATGCCATCCCCGGCACTGATGCACAAAGTGATGCATGCATCTGCGGTTTTTCTGCATTGGCTAAAGGCTCTGGCTTGCCCATATTTATCCCCTCCCCCCTTGTAAATAAATAAATATTTGTTAAAAAGAAAATACAAGTTTATTGAAATGATTAAATGTTTCCCCAGTCAACAACGGAGTGTTGGGGCTTTCCCTTTTACTTTGTTTGTTTTATTTTATTTTATTTTTTTTTGGTTTTTCGACGTAGGGTCTCACTCTGGCCCAGGCTGACCTGGAATTCACTATGTAGTCTCAGGGTGGCCTTGAACTCACGGCGATCCTCCTACCTCTGCCTCCCGAGTGCTGGGATTAAAGGCGTGCGCCACCACGCCCGGCCTTGTTTGTTTTATTATAAAAGTAAATAAAAAGAAGGAGGAAGAGTGAAGGGAAGAAGCTAGGGAGGGAAATAAAAAAGGAAGAAAGGAAGTGGGGAAGGAAAATAAACAAATAAAAAAAAACATAGATTGTTATGGTTTAAATGGTTTTGCCCCATCCATGTTGAAATTTAATTCTCGATTAAAGGAGGTATAGCCTGTTGGGTTAATTGAGTTATAAGGGCTCTGCCCACATGAATGGATTAATCCCACTAGAAAAATGCTGGATGTAGAGAGTCAGAATGTTTTCTCTTTCTCGCCCTCTCTCCTTCTCCCCTTCCTCCCTGTCCCTTCCTTTCTCTCTTATCCCACTCTCTTCCTTCTTCTTCGTCTCTCTTTCCCTCCCTTCCTCTCTCTCTCCATCATTCATGAACTCTTCTCTCTCCTTCTCTCTCCCTTCCTCTCCCTTCTCCCTCCTTTTCTCTCCCTCCCTTCTTCTCCCTCTCTCCCTCTCCCTTCCTCTCCTCCCTCCCTTCCTTCCTCTCCTTTCTGTCTTCTCCCTCTTTCTACCCCTCCCTTACCCCTTCTCCCTCCTTTCTTCTCCCTCTCTCTCCCTCTCCCTTCCTACCTTTCTCTCTTCCTCTCCATCTCTTCCTCTCTCCCTCTTCCTCCCTTCCTCTCTCTCCTCTCCCTCCCTTTTCTTCTCTCTCCCTCCCTCTCTCCTTCTCTCTCTCCCTTCCTCTTTCTCTCTCTCTCTTTCTATCTTCCTCTCCCTCTCTAACTCTCTCTCTTTCACTCTCTCCCTCTCTTTCCTTCTCTTTCCCCCTTTCTCTTTCTCCCTCTCTTTCCCCTCGTTTTCTTTCTTTTCCTTTCCTTCTCTCTTTCTCCCTTTTTTCTCTTTTCTTTTGCTATTTTTTGTCAGCCTTTTCGTCCTTCCATTTTTTCTGTCTCTTTAATGTGTGAACACAGATCTGCTCCCTCTGGAGAATGCAGCACTAGGCTGCCATCTTGAGGGCCGACAGTTGATCCTGCCATACCTGATCTTGGACTCCTCAGCCTCTAGAACTGAAAGATAAGTTTCTGTTCTTTATAATTTGCAGATAATCCTGTTACAGCAGTACTAAGCAGGCTAACACATGAGGATCTGTTACCCTGTGATTGTAAGTGTAGAAGTAGGAGTAATATTATTACTGATGGTCTCTGCCTGGGTGTTTCCAGCTGAATTATTCTGGACTTCAATACGTAGCAACACCCTAGTGAGTCATTCTTGATTAAAAATAAAAGTCCTAGGCCAGGCATGGTGGTGCACACCTTTAATCCCAGCACTCAGGAGGCAGAGGTAGGAGGATCACTGTGAGTTCCATGCCACTCTGAGACTGCATAGTGAATTCCAGGTAAGCCTGAGCTAGAATGAGACCCTACTTCTAAAAGCAAAAACATTAAAAATCTTTTTCTTTTTCAAAAAGTCATGGTCTTTACCTTAGCATTTCAAGATCAATGTACATAGCCTTCAGAAAAAGAAACACAATGTTCCCCATACCAGCCAGTGACAGATGGTACCAGCTATTCAATCTCAGATTCAATTCCATTATCAAATGTTAAAAAGTGTGGCCCCTTTCCTTCATTTTCACTGCCCTAACTGTCTATCCGAAGCAAGGGCACTAAAGTTGTACTCAGATGATTGAAGTTGCCAAACTATTCTGGCACCTTGTCTAAATAAATTCCGTACCACTCTGCAAAGAGTCTAGATGAATATTTGTTCCAATCATTATAAACCAGTACCCTGACCTAGGCTACCAAGAAGTCCTCATAATCAGTTGAAAGTCCATAGAGTCAAGCTAAGGAAATTGTGTATACTCAAAGAAGGTAAGAGTTGGGGCACAAAGCTCTGTACCACAACGTGGGGGATGATGCAGTCATGGTCACTGAAGGCTTTTCATCATGCCAGTTGGATTGTTAATGTGATAGACTCCTGTATGTCCTTACATTGCTGGGTTAATCTCTGAAGCCAAAGAATTGTATAGATGTTCCTAAGGGGCTGAATGGAGTCCTTCTACTAGTAGACAGAAGAAATACCTGTCCTTTTAGTTTCCATGGTGGGAGACAGACTCAACCTTTAATTTAAAATGGCATAATGGGGCTGGAGAGATGGCTTAGTGGTTAAGGCACTTGCCTGTGAAGTCTGAGGACCCATGTTCTATCTCTCTCCAGGTCCCACTTAAGCTAGTCACACAAAGGTGAGGCAAGCGTAAGGTTGCACATGCCCACTAGGTACCACAAGTGTCTGGACATTTATTGCAGTGGCTGAGGCCCTGATGCACAATTCTCTCTTGTACTCGCTCACTCTTGCTCTCACTCGTGAACTCTCTAAAATTTTTTTAAATTTTTTTTAAAGAAAAAGTAGCAAAATGGCATAATGTGGGCTGGAGAGATGGTTAAGTGGTTAAGGCACTGCCTGCAAAGCCTAACAACTATGGTTCAGTTTCCTAGTGCCCATGTAAAGCCACATGCACAGAGTGGCACATTCATCTGGAGATCATCTGAAAAGGCTGTATACCCTCACACTCGCATTCACACACTCTATCTTCTTTCTCTTCATGCAAATAAATTTTTAAAATATTAAATGCCATATGGGCTGGGCATGGTAATGCACACCTTTCATCCCAAAGCTTGGAAGGCAGAGCTTGGAGGATCACTATGAGTTTGAGGCCAGCCTGGAAGTACAAAGTGAGTTCCAGGTCAGCCTAGGATAGAGTAAGACCCTATAGCAACAATATAAAGAGGGCTAGGCAGATGGCTTAGAATTTAAGACACTTGTCTATGAAGCCTAAAGATCCAGGTTCGATTACCCAGTACCTACATAAGCCAGATGCACAAAATGGCACATGTGTCCAGAGTTCATTCACAGTGGCTGGAGGCCCTGGAATGCCATTCTATCTCTCAGTCTGCCTCTTCCCCTCTCTCTCCCTCCCTCTTTCTCAAAAAATAAAATATTTTTTAGAAAAGAAAAATGGCATAATGGGGGCTGGAGAGATAGCTCAGTGGTTAAAAGTGGTTGTTTGAAGCCTGATGGCCTGAGTACATTCCCAGCACTCACATAAAGCCAAAAGCACAAAGTGGTGCATGTGTCTGGAGTTCATTTGCAATGACAGGAGGTTCCAGTGTGCCTATACATACTTTCTCTATGGCTACCCTTTCTCTCTGCAGCCCCCCTCATAAATAAATAAATAAATAAATAAATAAATAAATAAATAAATAAATAAATGAAATTTTTTAGTGGCAGAAATGGTCACTGGATTCTGTATTGTGGAAACAATAATAAATATCAACTGAATTCTTTAAAAGAAAGCTTTATCCTTCTTATGTTACCATTAAAACTTAGGGTGCTACACGAGCGGCTGGGGGAAAATGACCAACATCTGTCCAAGCAACTCACAGTTTAAGCTACCCAGCAGGAAACAACCTGATGCAATGCTCAAACAAGTGCAGTAGTGGCACACAGCCATGGTGGGTAACCAAATGCTCTTGATTTGGCTAATAGATCCACTCAGTGGAATCGAACTCATTGCTGGAACTGGGAAATAAGTCAAAACCATGTACAAAAATGAGCCCAGCCTCCAAGATCAAGCTCCCACCAAACGTGGGCTAGAAGAGGGCCTATGCATATAAAATTCTCTATAAAATAACTATGGCCATTCCATCTATCTAGTACTAATTTCTCTCTCCTTTGGAGAATTTGCTTATCTTTTTCAGATGGACGGCAAACCTGAAGGGAGGATCAGCCTATCACACCTCACGATGGCCCCAACTGAAACCATAGAGTAATGTGGGGGAAAGGGCAAGAGTACAGCTTTCTTGGTAAACCTGACACCAGAACAAGGCTGAAGGAGATAAACACAGAGAACATCCAACTCCTACTAAGCCAGATATCCAGAGACACAGAGGCTCCCCAAACCTCACCACTGAAGTAGAACTAAAATGATCCCAATGTGGCTCAGGGAAATTCACGGAAGAGGTGGCGGAATGAGTATTAGAACCACGATTTGGATCACTATGCACAGAGACTTGGCCTATCCCTCATAATTTTTGACTTCCCCCACAGTGCAAGACCCACATTCCCCATTGATGAGGGTCCCTTTGGAGGGGGGAGGATGGGGAGGAGGATAATGGAGTCACCAATATGAATGTAAAATTAGAATAATATAAAATAAATAATAAATTATTTTTAAAAATAAAAAAAAAACTAACCATTGACTACTTACTACCTGTAGTAAAATATGCATCCCTGTACACACGATTAAGCAATCCCCAGCACTCCTTTCCCAGCCTTTTTAACTGAGTAAAGACTAGCCATTCCCCAGTTCCATTGCTCCCTAGGACATTTCTCTCTGCTAATAATCACCTTCTTTATTTTGATGTGTACAGTTGCCACATCACCTTCAAGAACCCTCTTAGGGCCTGGAAAGATTGCTCAGTGGATAAAGCACCTGCCATGCAAACATCAATACCTAAGTAAAGGTAGAATGTCAGGGCAGGTATCTATAATCCCAGTATACCTATGGTGAGAAGGAAGGCAGAGTCAGAATTTCCTGGATGCTAATGGGCCAGCTAGCCTAGCAAACCCTGGAGCAGTGAACAATGAGGGACTCTGCTACAAACAAGATGGGAGGTGAAGACTAGCACCCAAAGTTATCCTCCAACCTCCACACACACTCCTGCCATAGCATGCACACATGCACATGCCAAAACTCACACACTTGAACATGTGCTGACATGCACGCATACACACACACACACACACACACACACACACACCTCTCAATTGCAACCTCTTCCAAAATTCTTCCTTGTTTTAAAATAATCTCTCCCCTTTTAAGGTCGTATTTAAAACTGCTTACATTCCTTTCCAGTAATAGTGTAATCTTTTGTGTACTCTACCTTTCTCCCTAGACTGCAATCTCCCAAAGAACAGAGTGCAATTTATTCTCCCTATTTTTACAAATATCATTAACATTGGTGCCAAATAAATGCGAAGCTGTATATGCAAATGCAGCAGTCAGAAGCAATCTAAAACATAATGACCTGCCCTCAGAAACAGGTTAGAGAACTGCTGTGGAACAAAAAGACAAGGAAGGCATAATAACAGAGATGAGCTCTACACTGTCAGTGCTCTATGTAAACATAAAAATCTGACTGTAAGAAATCATCTCTCTTTATACATTTTCCAAACAAAAGTATTCATGTTCAAAATGATTCACTACATCCTTCAAAAGGTAAGATTCCTAAGAGTGTTAAAATAGCATTTGATTTGCCAAAAGAAAAAAAATTGCTATCTTAAATTTCTTTTGTGTAAAGGAAGGTGCATACATACATAATACAAAAGATGAAATTCTTTCATCAAACTCCTACTCTACCCAAAATATTCTCTCTGGCTTTATGTTCCACAACTATGCTGAGAGAGGGAAAAATGAGCCACTTTAGCAGAAAGCTAGAAGAATGATTGAAAGGTTTGGAAAAAGATCTATTAAAGGAGGTCAAGAGAATGGATATTATTCTGTTTGAAGATTAAAGGTTGATTTGAGACAATTTAATAGCAATATATAAATTCATGAAGGGCTCTCATACAGAAAATAATCACCAGCTTCTCTTCAACTCCAGTTTGAATCAGAACAAGAGAAAAATTATATAAAAGAAAGATTTCTCAATTATAGGAATTATTGAATAGTAAAATTTCAAGGGTTGTTGTGGATTCTTATTCCCATTGAAAAGGCTTAAAATGTGGTTCAAAACTCATAACCTGCCTGGGGTAAGGCAATCATAAGCTATCTTCTCAAAGAGTCTTCCAATGTCTAGAATAACAAATTTTAAATTTATTTTGCTTTTAGAAAATTTTGTGTTTTTTTTTAAACTTCCTGTTCTACCTAAGAAAAACTGTGTTGAAAATAACTTTAGGACTTGGTTATATTTCAATTTTCTCCCACATCCATCTTAAAGTTCTTCCATTTTGATAATTTCGTTCTGACATTTGTTTGAGTGCTAAATATAGGGAGAAGGTGAGCAAGAGCATATGCAGTATAAATTTTGAAATATAGTTAGCTTCTGTTATCCTTCATGTACAGGAGGGTTGGAGCAAAGCATGACTCTCCCACCTCCATGTCTCCTCCTCCTCACCACAACACTGTGTATATTTGGATCAGAGAATTTCTTCTGCTCTGTCATTACTTCCCACAAGCTTATCTATAACAACAGCAGAGATCAAGAAAGATAATAAAGGTATAAGAATAAATATAAGGATAATATTATATATATTTATAAATATAAATATAAGGACAAATAAATATAGTGCTGAGATAGCTATTGTAGAACTAGTCTCAAGGTTAACCAGGCTACAGCTTGTATTAAAGTGCTGTTTTGTTGTCAGCCACATATTTCCAAATTATCAAAAGAAACTGAATATGGAGAAAGACCCAGAAGTAAAAGCAAATTGATATTGATTTTTTTTTTTTGGGGCAAGAAAGGATCTACCAACAATACATGCAATTATAGGAAGTTTCAACGTTCTTAAAATAGATTCACTGAGTATCAGAGTTCTCCAGAAACACTTCAACAATCTTATCAAGAGAACCAGCAGGATACAGACAGGCAGCCGAGATGGGGATGATGATTTTAAGGTCTTTCTCCATAAGATTATAGGCTGGCAAATCTGTATAACAAGCTGATCACTCAGGCAAGAGTCTTGAGTTCTGACTCTCCTGAGCAAGTCAACAGGCTAGAAGTTCAGGCAAGATTTCTATATTCATCTTGAGACACAATTCTTCTTCAGGAAACCTTGGTTTTAGTCTCAATACCGTCCATAATTGAATGATGCCCACCATATTAGCAAAATTAAGCTTCCTTCTCTAAAGTCAGCTAACTATAGATGTTAGTTGTATCTTCAAAATACATTCCCAACAGCATTTCAACTAGTATTTGACCAACTGGGTATCAATTAATATAGCCAAGTTGGCTCATAAAATGTTATCATAACTTGAGTATCTTGTTCTTGAACTTAGTAAGAAAGAGTTTCTACTGATTTCTTTGCTTGAAATCCTTGGATTCATTCTTTTAAAGAATATTTTTAGATATTTTCAAGCAGAGAGACACAGAGAGAATTTGGGCATGAGCATGGGCATGGCAGGGTTTCTTACTGCTACAAAAAATCTCTAGATGTATGTGCCACTTTGTGCATCTGGCTTTTCATAAGTACTAGGGCATTTAACCTGAGCTGGCAGGCTTTCCAAGCAAGTTGCTTTAACTGTGATCCATCTCCACAGCCCACTGAATTCATTCTTGATAACAGGAATAGGCCACTTACAAGCAAGTCAATTTGTTGATTCATTTAGCAAAAAAATTTTTTTACTGTATACTTTCATGACCCATAATTCATAGCACCAGGGATATAGATCTGGAGACTGATAAAGCCCTTGACATTGTGGCTCTTAAATTCATCTTGTTTAGAGCACTGATTACTATTTCACATTATATTCTATCCACTAGCTTATTTGTTTATTCCTTTACCCCTCAATAATATCACTTTCAGCATGCTGGAAACATTTCTATTTTATCATAGCTTTGTAAGAAGAGCATAAAATAGGTTCGAGTAGATAATAGGTAGCTAAGCTATGCTGAGAGAATTCATAAATAGTCCAGTATAGCTTTTCCATTTGAAAGTAATAAAACAAAGACTCATGGAGTTTGACTTATTAAAACTCATATACTTGTAGCCTACCAGAAATAGACTACAAATATCCAGGGTCATATATCTTCCGATATATGAACCACACATATAAAAGGCACATTATGAAAACTATATTGCTTTATGAAAATAATAGTCTCAGTGAATAACAATTACACTCATGTCCTTCATTCTTTCATGCCTTTTTTCTTTCACAAATTAATGCCAATTTGACCATATCTTTCAATAGTACATGAAAACATAGCCTTGTTATTCCAGATAAGGCATAAGTAGAGCTCCACAGATAGATGCCAAAGAATTCACACTAAAAAATTCAGTCTCATAAAAACAACTATTTGATTATCCTATGCTGACAAACTTTGATGCACACAGATTAGTACTCGATCTAGATGTAGATAGTTTGACAATCTATCTTAAAGTTGCTCCAAAAATGACTCTTTTCTTCCATGGGAAATTCTTCTGATGGACAGGGTTTTATGTCCTGTAGTCTGGGAAAGAAACACACCCAAGAAGAAGCCATGCAGAGCACCCCAGTCCTCAGAAATTGGTTTGCAAGGATACCTGGCCTGAGGAATACAGATTATAGGACACTTATGAGAGAAAATCTCATTATTTTTCTCAATTCACTAAACATAAGAGCCCAAGAAGCTGCTTGCAGCTATATTTTCAATAACATGGAGCAAGTCAGCCATAAATGAAGCCAGGTTACTGAAAGATAGAGAAAAAGAAAGACAGAAACTAGATAATATAACCTGGGAACCTGAATACTATTGTGTTTGTATTTGAAATTTTCAATGATTTAGGTCTCTATATATGTGTGTGTAATAAATGTGCATATGTATGTATATATACATATATCTCATATCTTGCACATGTATTTTTGAAAAGATGTATAAGGATATATGGTAAATATAATTCTATATGTATAAGCTCTAGGAGTGCAGAGATTTGGGCTATTTTGTTTCACTGTTACATCACAAGTATCTACGATGGTACCTTATTATCTAGAATATACTCAACAAACATTTGAAATAATAAATCCAAAGTTCATAATGCCTATGTTATCATGAAAAAAATTCATCAAAGAAAATGAAGCCAAGATTTCTACTACTAATATAAGTTAGAAAGCCCCAAAGAGGCACTATGCACTGTGATGTCTATAATATTATTAATCTTAGCTTAGGCTACTCTTCGTTATATCAGAGATAGTCATAATATTCCTTACAGACCAATGAGGAAATTGAGCTCATAAATGTTAATTAATTTACCCAAGGTAAAACAGTAAATGACAAATCTGAGAATAACACGTAAGTGGTCTGTCTGACTGTCTGCAGATGGCCCTATAATTACAATATTATACTATTTTATTTTTTAATTTTTGTCATTGTCATTAATCATTGAACATAATAAGTCAATTTTTATTTATATATTTATAAATATTTAATAAGGCATATTGAACCCAAATTTTTCAGTAAGAATTTCAAAGACCTAGATGTTAAGCATTTTTTTACCAATCAAACAAGTATAAGAAGGCTATAAAAAGAATAAAAATTTGCCAATTTTTTATCCTTATGTATTAATTACTTTACTCTGCTATATTCAAATAAATGCAAAAGGCAGAATAAGGAAGGAAAGAGCTTGTTTTGTTTTACAGCTCCAAACGCTTCAGTCTATTATGGTGGGGAAGGCATTGCAGCAGCACCAGGAGGCTGGCTGGTCACATTGCATCCACACCTAGGAAGCAGAGGATAACGAATGCTGGTACACTGCTAGCTCTCTCTTTTTTGTGCAATCTGGGACCCTAGCCCATGAAATAATGCCCACCTACAGTTACAGCGCATCTCCCCACCTCAGTTAGCCTTATCTAGATTATCTCTCACAGGCTCGATTTCCCAGGAACCACGTAAGCCAGATGCACATGGTAGCACATGCATCTGGAGTTAATTTGCAGTGTCTAGAGGTCCTGGCATGCCCATTCTCCCTCTCTCTCTCTTTCTCTCTCTCTGCCTCTTTCTCTGTCTGCCTGTTGCTCTCAAATAAATAAAAATAAACCAAAAAATTAAAAATAATAATAATAGGTCAGGCTGGTGAAATGGTTCCATGGATAAAGGCACTTGCTTACAAAGCTTGCTGGCAAGGATTCAGTTCTCCAATACTTGCATAAAGCCATATGCACAAAGTGGCACATGTATCTGTAGCTAGTGCTCTCTCTCTCTCTCAAGTAAATAAGTAAACAAATTAAAAATAGTAATAAATCCGTTAATAATTACACATAGTTCTTTTCACAAGAACATGCAAATGTATGGATATCTAAAGGACACTGGTGGCTTTGGATGTGGTTGTGGATAACTTGCCATAATTCACATCATATTCACTTGTTTCTATAATTTCTTGAGTACAGCCAAAAACATGACAAGTTGCTAAAAAAAAAAAAAAAAAAAAACCTATGATAATCTCTTACTGTCTTTCCAATTCTCATCTGTAAAATGTATGGGGAAAAGTTAATTATGAAGTAGGAAAGATCACTATACTTTTAGCAAATGTAAGAAAGATAAATTCTAAACTTCACTAGTCAGTGATAATTATGGCCACTGACTCTCAAAAGGTAGAATCTATTGAGGAAACTGAGAATTATCACAAAATTTAGGTTGGGAAAGAAAACACAAAAAGAAAATCCTAGGTGTTCTTTTATCCTTGCAGGAAAACAAACAAACAATGAAACAAAATAAATACTTTAAACTTTTACAGGAAATACACTGGGACAGTTTTACAAACAAGACATGACATGAACCAGATATGTCCTGAAATGTTATACTGTGTCCATGAGAAAACACTTAAGATTATATTAGTCACCATTGCTATTACAAAATACTTGGGGGAAAAACAACTTAAAGGAAGAAAGATTTATTTTGGTTCAAGGATTTTAATCCATGGTTGGCTGGCTCCTTTACTTGGGCCTAAGGTGAGGCAGACAAATGTGGTGGTAGGAGCACATGAAAGAGGGGCTTCTCACATCATTGGCAGCCAGGAAGCAGAGAAAGATAGAGATAGAGAGAGAGAGGCTAAGACAAAGATACCCCTGTGATCTACTTCCTCACTTCCCAATGTCATCAAATTGTGAAACTATCAGCAGATCAATCCATCCCTTCTCATGATTCAGTGACTTACCCAAACCCATAAGATTGATAAGCAAGACTTTTACACATAACCTTTGAGAGTGGGCACGTCTCATGACTATAATAGAATACATAAAGACAATCTCCAATCTCCAGTACAATTATTATAATTTGAACATATTGAAAATGGTCATTTGGTTATTCATGCAAACAGATCAAGAAATCGACTGCCAGCAGAGAAGTAGTGTGTCATCAGACTTCTTACTGCAACATCTATACAAGAAAGGTGTGAGAGCACAGTAGCAAGTTGCTCAAAAAAATGGTGTCTTGGAGATAGCTCAGACAGTAAAGACTTGCAAACATGAAGACTTGAATTTGATCCTCAGAACCCAGATCTTAGTAAACAAAAATTCAGGCCTGGTGGCACACACTTCAATCCCAGTGCTGGAGATACAGAGACAGGCAGATCTCTGGGCCTTACTGGCCAGCTGGTCTAGCCTACATGGAGAGTCCCAGGCCAATGAGAGACCCTATATCAAAAAAACGGTGGAAGGGGGCAACTGAGATTGTCCACTGGCTTCCACATATACCTGCACACACACATGCACATGTATGTACACACACACACACACACACACACACACACACAAAGCATAACTTTGCCATCAATTCTCCTTTACATATAAATTATGTAGGAAAGACTTATTTTTTCTGGCCTATTAATTATGGGATGCACTACAGCCAATCAAGAGAAACTGCATTGAAAGAAATTCTGAGACACAGCATCCAGACTAGCTGATCAGAATTGACAGATCTAGCCAGCTGAGACAAGTACATAATGGTCCAAAGAGGGAACTGGCTTCACAAAACCTATGTAAAATAGAAACTCACCCCAAAAGATGGCAGTGACTACTAGAGAGACTCACAGCTCATCAGTGTCCTAAGAAGTGACAGCTGAGTGTTAAGCATTCAATGAGACATCTCTATCACACCCTCCAAGGCTCAGGGACCATTGTGGAAGAGGTGATGGAAAGGACATAAGAGACAAAGGATAGGAGGAGTGCTTTAGATGCTGTCTTCCAGACACAAAGTGGTGGTTGCATACATGATCTCACAGAAAACTGTTTTTATCTGCAAAATAATGAGCCCATCAATATGTTGTCAAGGATGATGAAGGTCAACAAAGATGAAGAGGGGTTAGATGAAAAAAGAAGGGGGTCAGTGGAAAGGAGAACTGGGAGACAAAAATGTGATGAGAGAAGATTGTGATCAAAGCATATTATGTATGTGTATAAAAATTGTCAACCAAAAGTAGAATGAAAGGAAATTCTGGTACTGGCACATAGTAGTTATATTTAAAAAATAAAATTTAGCCCAACAGAAAGAAACCAGTGGTAAAGAATCTCGTACAGATTTTAAAGATGACCCAGCTGAATAAAACTACCACAAAACAAAAGTTGAATGAAAATGACAGGGAAAACAAAATTAATTCCTCAATTGTTTTATGAGTTATGGCTTGGGATAAAATATTAAACTGAAAAATCTTTAGCATATTTAAAAAGTGTACATAACAGGCTGGGGAGATACTTAGTGGTTAAGGTACTTGCCTGAGAAGCCTAAGAATGCATGTTTAAATCTCTAGGTCCCACATAGCCAGACACACAGTGACACAAGCATGCAATGTTGCACATGCACACAATGAGGTGCATGAGTCTGGAGTTTGTTCACAGTGGCTAAAAGGCCCTGGCATGCCCATTCTTTCTCTCTCAAAAATAAAAAATAAAAAAGTGTACGTACCAGGCTGGAGAAATGGCTTAGCCATTAAGCGCTTGCATGGGAAGCCCAAGGACCCTGGTTCGAGGCTCGATTCTCCAGGACTCACATAAGCCAGATGCACAAGGAAGCGCATGCATCTGGAGTTTGTTTGCAGTGGCTGGAGGCCGTGGTGCGCCCATTCTCTATCTCTCTCTCTACCTGCCTATTTCTGTATCTCTCTCTTTCTCTCAAATAAATAAATAATAAAATGTTTTTAAAAAGTGTACATATCAATATTGAGTTAATAACTCTAAACTTATTCTTGATCATAGACATATACAAGGGCATTGCATATATTATTTAAGGATATTACTATAAAAATAACTACTAGAACCAAAGTAAGGACTTTCTTAAATATCTAAGAACTTCAACAATAGAAAGAAAAAAGGGGAGAACAAACAGAAAAACATTCTGGCTTCCAGTATATATTTACATTCACATATATACTAATATTCACAGTTTAAAATGTTACAGATCTAAGATCAAATTAGGCATTCAAAACAACAAAAATAAGTGCATTTAACTCATCTAATAAATAAAATACAGGTTTATGATGTACACAGATAATATCTAAAACAAAGTGACTTAGAAAAGTTGAAATTAGGGTTAAAGAGATGACTCAGTGCTTAAAGCTGCTTGCTTACAAAGCCTGCAGACCCAGGTTCAAATCTTCAGTACCCACGGAAAACCAGATGCACAAAGCACACATACATCTGGAGTTCATTTGCAGTAGCAAAAAACCCTGGCATGTCCACATGCTCTCTCTCCCCACCTCTCTCCTCACAAATAAGTAAAATAAATATATTTTTTAAAGGATGAATTAAAACATTGATATAAGGTTGTCAAGAGACTGCTATAGACAGAATTTTGTCCTACAAATTTGTATGATAAAATCCTAACTCCAATTCCTCAAAATGTGGCTGTATTTGGAGATAGTAGCTTCAACAAGGTATATAGACAAAAATGATGTTGTTAGGGCAGAACCTAAACCTATATGAAAGGTGTCTTTATAAGAATATGAAGTTTGGATACAAACAACCTACAGGAAAAGAAGACCATGTACAGACAGAAAGAAGATAGATACACCTTGACCTTGAACTTCAGTATCTCCACAATTGCAATGAAAACTAACTGATGTTATTTTATCTATACAGTCAGAGGTCATGTGCTACAGCACACCTAGCAAATAATACAAAGACCATAGCTTCATCTTTCACAATGAGAATGAGCCAAATAAACTTCAATTTTCACTGTAGCTTTTCCAAAAAAAATATACAGTGGAGATCTGAGAATGAGAAAGAGAACTAAAATACAAAAATCCACAGCAATGAGCTCTCAGGGGATAGTAACAGCCTTTTCCCCATCATTGACAGAGCTGTGGAGTAAAAAGAAATCCATCCTAGACATCATAAGAAGCAGAAAGCCAACTTTTTATCAAACATGTAAGTATGGGGTGGCATGATGAAATGGAATCAATAGGAATCTCAAATATGGAGCTAGTCTGACCACCAGCCTCCCCTTCTAATAAATTTTTACCAGTACACAGGACAATAAGCATGGAACTATCTCTCTCAAAATTCACAGGGGCTTCTAAGGAACACAGTAGTGGGAATAAGGTAGGATTACAAGGCTCTCCACAGGATGGGAGGGGACAGTACATGCAACATAGAAAGAAGAGATGAATATGATAAACAGAATTTCACACAAGGAAAGTTACCCTCAAAATATTTGTAATAAATACACAGCTAAAATAAAACTTGAAATACTGCTCAGACTTCATCTACCTGCAGGTAAAGTTGATGAAACCTCACTGGGGAAAAAGAGAGTTGTTTCTTTTAGAAATAATTGAAGTTCTAAAAAATTTTTATATATAGTGTTCAGCACACAATAAAGTATCAAAAATTGTGAAAATTAAGGATAAGGAAAGGAAATAGTCAATAGAACCAACCATATAAATATACAAGAATCAAATGAGACATAAACAGTGAAATAGACATGATAACTATTTTTTAATGGTTTTAACTTCTTTATTCTTAATTGGCAAATAAAGATTATGTGGTGTGTTATATTCAGCATATTGCTTTCAATATTCATATAGTGTGGAATGGCTAAGTTAAACTATTATTTACATTAGCATTACTTTAAAACATGCTAGATAGAAAACGTGACCACACAAATAATAGATGGTAAATTTCAAATACAGAACAAGCAGATTAAAAAATGAACTTGAAGTGCTAGTATTGAAAAATATAAATAAAAATGTACTCAGTGGGTTTAACAGCACACTAGACACAGTAGAAGAAAAATAATTAGTAGTCCTAAACTTAAAAAAACAAAAGATATCCAACATCCCCCCAAAAAAGAGCAAAAAAAAATCATAGTGTCTGAGATCAGTGAGATTAATAACAAATAATGAATTGGAATCTCAGAAGAAAAGAATGTGACAGGAAAGAAAAAACACTTTAAGAGATTATAGCCAAATATCTTTAAAATGTAATGAAAGTATCAACAAAACTGTAGTAGACATTATAAATCAAAATTATGTAAACTAAATTATTGGGAAATTTTAAAACAGCAGACAGAATAAGCCAGAGTGCGGAATGTCTGTAGTAGGAGTAGCAGGAGAGAAGATTAAGGCAGGAAGCCCACAACCCTGAGGTCAGCCTGAATCTCACGGGAAGACCCCACCACACACACAATGAATAAAGCAGGTAGAATAAAAAGATGCATTATGGATAAGGGAGAAACTAGGAACCAAGCTGATTTTTTTATCACATAGGATATAAATACTATTAAGTGAAAAATACAGAAAAAGCATGTTAAAGAATGAATAGGAGGAAATAAAGAGGTAAAATAAGTGATTAAATTTATATAAATCAGGTAAATAACTAGATAATGATGATAAAGTTAGGTAGGTAGATGATAGATGATCATGATACACAATACACAGATGATTGATCGATGATAGATGATTAGATAGATGATAAATAGATGATAGATAGATAGATAGATAGATGATAGATAGATAGATAGATAGATAGATAGATAGATAGATAGATAGATAGATAAATACTTGATAGATAGATGATAGACTGATAGGCAGAACAACTGAGTACCCTCAGACTGGTCATATTTTGCTATGTCAGAGACAGAGAAAATAGGAGACCCATAGCAGGGCAGCAGTAATATTATTGTATTAAAGGTGGGCTACATTTTGGGGAGTTCTCAATTAGGTACAAGCAAAAGTAATATTATCTTGAAAAGAAAAAGTTTTAAGAAACTGGTTTAGTGACATACATCATATTTTTTCCATAATAATAAACATTGAGTTTTCATTTGTTTTTTGAGATATGTCAACCTAATAAATGAATAAATATTTTGAGAATTTTCTCTTCCAAAGAGCAATCAATAATTATGCTTGATTTCTTTAAACTTGTGCTATTATTATAAAAATAGCAAATATTCATAAAAGAAACAAAATATATTTAATTAAGCAAAAATGTAATTGTAAAAAAAAAATTAATAGTAATAGTTACAACAGTTGCCTTCTCAGTGCTGGGACAAAACAACTGACCAAAAACAGCTTATGGGAACTGGCTTACAGTTTCAAGGGGAAATATCATCATTGTGGGGAAAGCATGATAGGCCTGAGCTGGAAGCCTGGGTCACATTCCTATGACACCAGGAAAGAAGTACTTTGAGAGAGCTCACTAGCTAATGTCCAGTAGAGTTGGATCCCAAACCCCCACCACCAGCAATACACCTCCTCCAGCAAAGCTCCACCTTCCAAAGGCCCCACAACTTTCCCAATTTTCCACCATCCATGGACCAAGTATTCAAAACACATGAGACTAATGGGTACATTTCATTCAAACTACCCCAATATTAAAGCAATTAACAGTTATGGGCTGAGGAGATGGCTTAACAGTTAAGGTGCTTACCTGTGAAGCCTAAGGACCCAGGTTCAATTCCCCAGAACGCACATAAGCCAAATGTACATGAATGCACATGTGTCTGAAGTTCCTTTGCATTGCTAGAGGCCCTGGCATCCCGATTCTCTCTCTCACCCCTCTCTACCTAATAAATAAATATATAAATAAAAATAAATTTAAAGAAAAGCATCTATGATATCACCAAATATCACTTTGGAATATAGCTGCCTGTGGGTATGTAGTGAAGTTGGTAAGATGAGGAGATGGATGATGCTTAGATGAAAATTTAGATAATAGGTAGATGTACAGATAAATATAGATATTAGAAAGATAACATAGATGATATAGATCCTATTTTTAATTTGAATCATAATACATTATGGTATTGAATTGTACTACATTACAATAAATTTTCTTCTTAAGACCATTGAAATGAGTAGCAAAAGTCTCCTTCCAAATGGTTGAAACTGCTTTCATTTACAACTTCAGCAAAGAAAACCTGCCAGGGCATTACTACGAGTAAAATCCATTCTTATGTTCACTAAACCTAAACCATTGCATTATTATAGACCAAGACAAACACAAAATATCACAATAATGCTTCGGGGATGCACACTTCATTAAAGATAATCCACTACAATATGACAAAACATAAGGTAGCTATTCTTTCTCCAGCAACACAGATGACGACTTTATTTTAAACCCATAGCAGATTGAGTTTTTGCATGATGTTTTCTTTAAACTGCCTTGCTTAATCTATAGATACATTCAAACACTCATCCGCCAGCTGTGCTGGCTTCGGCTGTAGCAAATTGATGATGAGCTCCCTCCTGACAGTATTTTATTCCCACAAAAATTTTTAACTGACTGAAATAACATTAAATTTCAGGACTAAAGAATACAACAATTATTAAACTTTATTTATTTATTTATTTATTTATTTATTTATTTTTGTTTGTTTGTTTGTTTTTCAAGATAGGGTCTCACTCTAGCTCAGGCTGACCTGGAATTCACTATGTAGTCTCAGGATAGCCTCGAACTCGTGGCGATCCTCCTATCTCTGCCTCCCAAGTGCTGGGATTAAAGGCTTATGTCACCACACCTGGCCAATTGTTAAACTTTTTAAGGCTATTTTACCTTTAAGTCATTTGAAGAGTGAATATGGAAAAGACTGCTGTTATCATCAATTGAGTATTATCATTATGTTTTATTTTCCAGATAAGAAAAACATTACTTTCCCAAAGCCAGGTAAACAAAAATACTTAATTGTAATTGAATCTAGTAAACTCCAACACAAAACTTGTGACTTTGGTAGCATTCTCAAAGCTATTAGTAATTTAAGTCAATTTTGCCTATTAAGAATATAGGTATAGCAGACAGCCTCTCATCACTGGGATGAACTTCCAAACCAGGAACAGTTTATGGGAGGAAGAAGGGATTTATTTGAAGCTTATAGATCCAGGGAAAGCTCCATAATGGCAGAAGAAGCTGGCCCACTTTTACAGATCCACACAAAGAGAGAAAAGCCATAAGCCACCACCAGTACCATAAGCAAGCACATGACAGAATCTCCAGGAAAAGCATAAGCACTTTGCCAATGTCTAGACTGGAATTCCAAATCCATCCCCACACCTTAGGGCTGGACTCTAGGATCTGCCCACAGTGACGCCTCTTCCAGCCAGGCAGCTAGGGATCCAAATTACAAGCTTTTAATAAACTCCTGAATTAGTTGCAGGACATTCATTCAAACCACCACAGCAGGTATATCTATACCTTTTGTGCTATATAATTTAAAGTGCATGTATATTCTTTTAGTCAAATTTAATTTGTTTTACTAAAAATTAACATTAAACTGAATTAATAATTTACTTAAAATTACAATAAAGGCTGGAGAGATGGCTTAGCTATTAAGGCGTATGCCTGTGAAGCCTAAGGACCCCAGTTCTTCAGGTCCCATGAAAGCCAGCTGCACATGGTGGCACATGCATCTGGAGTTCGTTTGCAGTACTAGAGGCCCTGGTACACCCATTCTCACTCTCTCTTTCTCTCTTTCTTTCCCTCTTTCTGTCTCTAATAAATAAATAAAATAAAATCTTTTTAAAAAGTTATTTAAAAATTACAATTAAATATGATTAAAATAAAAATTATGTAGACATGGAAAAATCCTTATATTCAGAAATTTCTAAGCAAAGCTTGGCAAACAAAGGTTTATGGACAATTACCTATTGTTATTAAACATTTTTATTGATTTGAAGAAGAGAGAGAATAGGCTCACAAGGGCTTCTTGCTGCTGCAAATGAACTCCAAAACACACATTCCACTTTGTGCAATTGGCTTTATGTGGGTACTGAGGAATCAAACCCAAGTCAATAGGCTTTTCAAGCAAGCATCTTTAACTGTTGTGCCATCTCCCCAGCTCAGACAATTGCTTATCTTTATAAATAAAGCATAATTATAACAAAGCCTTCTTCACTGGCTTACATATTGTCATTTTTGCATTTCACACAACTACAAAGTGAAATGCCAGTCACCACAGAACTTTTACATCCTCTATTCCTAACACATTTATTATTTGGTGATGACCAAAAGTGTGACAACCATAGTCTAATAAAAAGTTCAGACTAACCCTTACCCCATCCTACCATGATTCTTCTAGTGTTGTACTTAGCTTTGTGCTGTTGGCATAAAACACCCAACCAAGTAGCATTTGGAAGAAAAGGGTTTATTTTGGCTTATAGATTCAAGGGGAAGCGCCATGATGGCAGGGAAAACCATAGTAAGAGCAGAGTGGACATTATCTACTGACCAACATCAGGTGGACAAAGGCAGCAGGAGACTGAGTCAAACACTAGCAAAGGGAAGCTGGCTATAACACCCATAAAGCCCACCCTCAACAAAACACCTCCAACAAGTTTCCAATTCCCAAATTGCCATCAGCTGGGGATTAAGCATTGAGAACACATAAGTTTGAGTGGGACACTTTAATCAAACTAGCACATCTAAAATGAGAAAAAAAAAGAATTAAATGATAATATGGTGTACAGACTGAGTCAACTGCATTAAAATTTAAAACAGCTGAAATTCTGCCTGGTCATTCAGCATTTTACTTGTCTCATGCCTGACCCAGAACTGGCACATATTTTCTTCATGTCTCTGACGTGTGATCTTTGCATATTTCTTATTACCTTTTTGATTAAAATATGCAATCTTTTTCCTGATGGCATCTCACATCTGGTCTTATTTATATTTACATTATTTTGTATTTCCAAAAGTATGAAGTTATCAGGATCAAATATAGGAAAATTTAATTAACTTTGACCCTTTTAAAGACTAAGAGGTGAACTGAACTTCTCAATATCTAACACATTAAGACTAAAAGCACTCTAGAAGTGATTACAGTGAGATGTCATCATCTTACTGAATTCTACAAAACCTATGAGTAGAAGGTCATGAGCAGCCTTAATAAACTGAACAAGTCCAAACAGGTACAGTTCATCTATAATCCTATAGGACCTGACCACTGGATTCACACATGACTGAAAATATTTGCATTTTCTTCCAAATTACTACTGTTAAGAATATCATAACCAAGTTGTATATTATTGTTATAAAATTTAAGTTGCAGAAGATATGCTAATGTCACATATTCAAGCATTTTCTAGTTTATGACAATGGAATTATAAAAAAAAAAAACAGAAAAACAAAATCCTTTTAAAAAAAGAAACTAGGGCTGGAGAAATGACTTAGCAGTTAAGCGCTTGCCTGCGAAGCCTAAGGACCCCAGTTCAAGGTTCAATTCCCCAGTACCCACGTAAGCCAGATGCACAAGGTGGCATGAGTATCTGGAGTTCATTTGCAGTGACAGGAGGTCCTGGTGTGCTCATTCTCTCTCTCTCTCTCTCTCAAATGAATAAACAAAAAATTTTAAAAACTAAACATTTTTGGAAAGTCTTGTCCTATGAGTCACAAGTCTCATAACTCACATCATTTAGAAAAATAATTCTAACAATGTGGACCAGTCTCCTATGATTATATAGATTTCTTGTGGCATTCTGGATTATATAGTTGTGCTGGTTTAACTATAAATTGTGCCCATAGCTTTGTGTGTTTTGAATACTTGGTCCCCAACCGGTGGCAATTTGGACAGGTTCTGGGGCCTTTGGGAGATAAAAACTTGCTGGAGAGCTGTGTCACTGGGGTTGGCTTTGGGGGTGACATAGGCCAATTCCAAGCTGAGTACTTAGACTTCTTACCTGCTATTATGTAGATATGCTGACTGGCTAGTTCACACTTACTGTTTCCTCCCTGGTGATGGGCAACAATGGGAGCCACTTTCCTTCAGCAGTCATACATTCCCTACCATGATGAAACTTCCCCTGGAGGGGATAAAGCAAAATATAACCTTTCCTTCTATATGCTGCTTCTTGTCAGGTGTTTTGTCCCAACAATGAGAAAGTAAAGACTATAATAGTTTTAATAGACACTGAATATTGTCTCCATGCAGTATGTACGTTGATAGAGGTTTTTGGGAACATGAAACACACATCTCAGTACAAGCAAGAAAAGAATAATATCTAGATCTGTTATGTTTACTTGTTAGTTCTTCCCTAAGAAGCTATCTTCTTTGTTTTCAGTGTATGTGATGGTTAATTATATGCCAACTAGATTGGATAATGGGATATGCAGATATTTGGTGAAGCATTATTATAGGTATTTCTATAAAACTGTTTTTAGATGAGATTTATATTTAAGTTGGTAAAGTGAGCAGAGCAGACTTGTTTCCTAATGTAAGTGGTCCTTATATAGTCAATAGCTATTTGAATAGAGCAAGCACCTGAAACTGCCCTGAGAAAGAATGTTCCTATTTAATGGTCTTCAGGTCCAGATATTATCTCATCCTGGTTCTACAGCAGCTTCCAGCCTTTGGACCTCACCTGTGACTTTAGTTCTGTAGATTTTGTACTTCTCAGCCTCCATCAGCATGTTAATCTGTTTGTTATAATAAATCTCTTCATATAGATGATGATAGATGATTATGGTGCAAGATAGATGATAGATAATACATAAATAATAGTTGATAGATTAGATAGATGATGATGATGATGATGAAGATAGATAGATAGATAGATGATAGATAGATAGATAGATAGATAGATAGACAGTTATATTGATTTTCTACTAGTTTTGTTTCTCAGAAGAACCATTAATAACACAAGGGAGGAAAAAGATCACTTGTTCTGAATGTCTACCACCCTTCATTCTCATTCAGGTTTATCTCTGTCCAGCCACATGCTCCGTGACAGTTCTGTGAGATAGCATAAGCTTCCATTTGCCACCTATTAACTGTGAGGGACACCTGCCCAACTACCACATGAACTACTAGTATACTTTGAAGTTGCATGTAAAAGAGGAATAGAAGAATATATATATCAGAGTGAACACAACACAGTCAACTCCAATCCCTCTGAAACAGTAATAACAGTGCCAAGCATGAGAGAAGTCCATGTCACAAAAATTTAAGAAGCTAGAAAGCAGACAGATAAATAGAAGTGATTTAGTGTCCAAAGGGAATGTCAAATTCTAAACAAACATTATGGAAACTTCATTTATAATGCACTCTGCATGAGAGATTTCCCAAAAGGTAGAAGGAAAGGGAGGGAAGAGAGAGGAGAGATTAACATATGCATATGTATACATGTATCACAAAACTTTTCATCTTTATAAGTACAGGTAATGCCAAAAATTAAAAAAAAATTCAAGACACATAACTATAAGCATATTTTTGCAGCTATGAACATAATTGTAAAAAGAAATTGAGTGTATAAGAAAGTGACCTTTAGCCATGTCTCCTATTCAAAGTACAAAAAAAACTAATTTCATATAAAAAATAACAACAGATAATTAAATTCACATTCTATACAAAGTTATTATGAGATAAAAGAGAACAAAAAGCAGAATAAAAGCCCAACAATTATAAAATGCCAGAAAGATATGCCCACAGAACAGATCAAAACTGACTCCTTTTATTTCAGATAAAAGGCATTAATAAAATTATTCCAGATGAAAAGCAGCATTGATTATAATAATAATTATTCAAATATGAAAAAGTGAAACTCTGAAAATTAAGGGGAAAATTAAATTTCAGAACTGAGGAACAAATTACAAGGAACATAAGTATACAAAACTAGTAGGCAATGCCTTAAGAGGAATGTAAGGAAAGGAGAAACGTTTTATAGGTCCCAAATAAATAACAGAAAGTATTTTAACAAATGAAAGGAGTAAATGTTGACATCCAGCAAAGAAAATTCTACACATACATAACAAAAGTCCCTAAATAAGAAACGTAAAATAAGAAGTAAAAAACAAATGCCAAAATCTGTAACACAATAAAATTTACCTGGAAGAAACAAAAATTTGAAATTACATATAATATGGCAAACAGCAAATGTGAACATTCTGACACTAAGACATTCTTCTAAAGCACTGGGCTTCAAGGACAAGGAGGAATCTCCTTTGAGCATAGGATTTTTAAAAGGAAAAAAAAAAAAGAGCCTAAATTTTAAGGCAATGATGCCTTATAGTGGGAGGAAAAAAAATACTTGATACTAAAGAAAAAATGCAAGCCAACCATTTTACCACCCCACAAAAAATAATTCAAAATATAAAAAGTACAGGCTTTTTAGAACACAAGAATTTAATTAGATCTGTGAGTTCTTCCTCAGAATGTCTACTAGGGAAAACACTTCAGAAAACCAAAATGCCCAGAGACAGCACCAGAGATGGGGTGAGCATTAAACATGATTATTTGTACAACTAAGGCAATGAGGTTTGCATGGAAAAAGTATAGTATGACATGGAATTGTGCTGAAAAAGAGTATTACAGCTATCAAAAATCTAGGGCAGGTCGTGGCAGCCCCTCTGGCTAACAAGGCAGGTCAGTGAGAGCACTCGTCCCTGAGGATCCCGGGGGGTTCAGAGGAGGCTTGGGGGAGCTGGGGCCTCCCCTCAGGACCGTGTCCCGGCCCACCCGGCCCTGAGTGTGGGCTCTCGGTACCGGCTGGAGAAGCAGAGCAGCCCGGTGTCACAGTGGCCCTGAGAGCTCGTTGCAGAGCCAGGAGGCCCGAGAGTTCTGCCTGGTCCTGGTCCGCCAGAACGGTTCAAGGGCAGATGGAGTTTTCGAGGAAGATTCACAAATTGACATCGCTACGGTGCAGGACACGCTTAGCAGTCATCACCAGAAATCATTCAAAGTCAGCATGGTCCACTGGCTGCTCTTCACCAGCCATGATGTGCTGCTGGGTATCTCTGAAGACAAAGCAGAGATAGACCCTGGTGCAAATCAGAAAGCGAGCACCAAGTTTTGGATTAAGCAGAAACCCATTTCAATTGATTCTGACCTGCTATGTGCCTGTGACCTTGCTGAGGAAAAAAGCCCCAGTCACGGAATATTTAAACTCACCTATCTAAGCAATGATGGCTACAAACACCTCTACTTTGAATCTGAAGCTGCTACTGTAAATGAGATGGTGCTCAATGTGAACTACATCCTGGAGTCACGCAAGCACCGCCCAAGCTGACTACATCGCTCAAAAATAAAGCTGAACAAACTTGGCGAGCTTCCACTTCCAAACGGAGACGTCAGGGCAGCAGCCATGTCGCTGCAGTGCGGAACCTGCTGGCCAGGGCCAGGTGGCCTTGGAGTCTATCATGTCCTATCATGCTTGAGGGAAAACTGGGCTCATGGGCAAAGGGATCCTGGACTCTAAGGGAAGGTTGGGGGTGAGGGGCACCCTAGTCCAGAGCCTGATTGGCTTTGAGTAACTCCTGGAGGAGTCCTGTGCTGCCCAGCCGTGTTCACTGCCTGACTGCCCTGCCGAGGATGGACATAGCCACTCCAGACATTTCCTGGCAACTTGATCAAGTTTCTTAAGGCAAACGAAAAACAAAAATGTTCATTTCTCTTTTTTTTCCTTTTAATAAACAGGCATCCTCTTTATCATGCACTTGGCATGATGGAACATTCTTTGGGGCAGAGAATTTATTAGATTATGATCCTTGAAACCTGATTCCATATTGAGCAGGCAGATTGGAAAAGCTGTGGTTCGATTTCTCAGAAGGAATGTTTAGGGCTTAGCCAATAGTTTTAACTATGCCATTTGTTTAAATGAGTGCATTTGCTTTGAGGGTCGCATCTTTAATTAAAGTTAACAAGGCCCTAGCGTGTGTGCCACAGTTATGACATTTCCCCCTTCGAAAGCCTTTTCTCCTCAACACACAACACCTCTGGCCTCATTTGGCAGGCCAGGGCGACAGCACCTCATCAGGTTGCACCAGGCCTTGGGCCAGAGTGGTCTTTTCCATTTCCTAATAGCAGGTGTAAGTTTCAGCTGTCCTTAGACTTGCATACAGGTTTCTGGACCTTGCTGGTTTTGAAGAGCCTCATCTCCCTTTCCTCTTACAGCCTTCTGAGTGAGCAGGCTGGAAGATGCTGCTGACCCCTGTGTTAGGAAGGCGGGAAGTGGAAGGAAGCTGGTGTCCCTGCACCCCATGTCCTGGGCAGGGATGGCAAGGGCACCACACCCTGGCACCATCCGTCTGGCCACACCAGATACCTCTGCTGACCTCGCCCGGTTCTCTCCCATAGTGAAATCCTTTCCTACTGTTGTCAATCAGGATCAGGGTCAAATGTCTGGCTAAGAAACTGACGGCATTTAAAACATTTTTTTAAACAGGAAGAGATGTGTCTAAACAGCATCTCAGAGTCAAGTGGATTTCTTTGCACACAGGCTCATTTTCATGAATTTCTGTCTCCTTCTGACCTTTGTTCAGATAACAGGAACACCCTTTTCTAATGTCTTCCATCCCTACCCCCCAGAATCAAAATAAATATTATTTGTAGCTTGCTATCTGTATTTGAATTTTTAGCAATTTTTTTTCTTTTTATTTTTTATTAACTTTTTTTTTTGGAGACACACAGAGAGAGAGAGAGAGAGAGAGAGAGAGAGAGAGAGAGAGAGACAGAGATGGGCTCCAGCAGTGTCTCAGCTGCTGCAAACGAAATCCAGATGTGTGTGCCCCCTTGTGGTCAAGTGCTGCATTGCGCCCTTGCGTCACTTTGCATCTGGCTAAAAGTGGCACCTGGAGATTGGAACCACTGGAGATTGGAACCAGTGTTCTTAGGCTTAGGAGGCAGGTGCCTTAACCCCTAAGCCATCTTTCCAGCCCAGCAATTTTATATTTAGATACTGTTGCAGTCAGGTTCACATTGCTGGCAGAAATCACCTGACCAAGAGCAGCTTGTGGGAAAAAAAGGTTTTATTTTGGCTTACAGATTTGAGGGAAAGCTCCGTGATGGCAGGGGAAAACGATGGCATGGGCAGAGGGTAGACATCACCCCTGGCCAACATAAGGTGGACAACAGCAATAGGATAGTGCAAAACACTGGCAAGGGGAAACTGGCTATAATACCCATTTGCCCACCTCCAACAATACACTGCCTCCAGGAGGCATTAATTCCCAAATCTCCATCAGCTGGGAACCTAGAATTCAGAACACCTAAGTTTATGGGGGACACCTAAATCAAACTACCACAGATATTTTTGGAAAATGTAAATGATTAATTTGGTCATTAAATCTTGTCACATATTTAATATTAAAAATATTAAAATAAAAGTTATAAATACAAGTATATATATATAGTGCAAAATAGAGAAGTGTTATCATTTGTAAACTTTTTTAAAATTTATTTACTTATTTATTTATTTATTTATCAGAGAGAAGGAATGGATGTGCCAGGACCAAACAAACTCCAGACATGGGTACCACCTGTGCCACCTTGTGGATCTGGCTTACTTGAGTCCTGGGGAAGCCTAGGCCTTTTGGCTTCCCAGGCAAGCCCTTAACTACTAAGCCATCTCTCCAGCCCTCTTATGGTTCTTAAATGTCACCCACAGCCCATGTGTTAAAGGCTTGGTTGCTAGTCTAGGGTACTGTTGAAAGGAGGTGTGACCTTCAGGAGGTGGGGCTTAGGGGAAAAACGTAAGGTCACTGGGGATGTGCCCTTGAAGGGGTATTGGGATTCTGACCCCTTACTCTCTCCCTTTGCTTCCTGGCTGTTGTGAGATGAACAGACATTTCACACACGTTCCTGCCCTGACTCATCACACACAGTCCCAAAGCAAATGAGACAAAGTGACCTTAGACTAAATCAGCTAAAATTGGGAACCAAAATAAACTTTTCCTTCTATTAAGTTAATTGTCTCTGGTATTTTGTTATAGGCACAGAATGCTAAGAGAAGCATTTAAAAATATCAGTAATTATAGTGATATCACTGTTGCTATTTTGAGACAGTGGTATGTATATAACTGATATGTACTATGTATTAAAATAAAAGAGAATTTATGGGATATTTTAATTACAGTCTCCCTCCCTCTAGGTCTTAACCAGATTTCTCTCTCTTTCTTTCTTTTTTTTTTTTTTTTTTTTTTTTTTTTGAGGTAGCATCTTGCTCTAGCCCAGGCTGATCTGGAATTCATCCCCCAAGTGCCACCATGCCCACCTGGTTTAACCAGAATTTTCAATGTTAAGGAAAACAAATCTGACATAATAAGAGGGTAAATGCATAATTGTGTACCTAATTTTGATAAGGAAGTATCAAAAAATATTCATGTATATTTCATCTTTAAAATATTATTCTTAATATATTCCTAGTTATATTAACTAATACAGCCTGGAAACAGTGACCAGCCTAACACTAAAAAATAATGAATAAATAAATAAGTATATCCCTTAATCCCGGTTACAGTCTTGAAGTAACATCTCTGATTAACAGAAAACAGGATGCCTTAGATTAGAAAATACCAAATACCAAAAAAAAAAAAAAAAAGTCAGAAACCAGGAAGGTCCTATCAAAGTAACCAGAAGTTCACCTTAGGAAGTTCCAGCTGGCCAATCGTAGCATAGTTTGAACATTGGGAAGACCAGCAACCAGGTGTGCTGGTGCATGCCTTTCATCTCAGGACTCAGAGATAGAGGTAGGAGGATCCCTGTGAGTTCAAGGCCAGCCTGGAACTACAGCATGAGTTTCAGGTCAGTCTGGGCTAGAATAAGACACTACTTCAACCAAAAAAACAAAACAAACAAACAAACAAAAAAAAAAGACCAGTAGTTTCAATGAATTTCCATTCAAATATATCAAATATATGAGAGTATTATCATATTTAAATTTTTTTATTATTTTTTTTTTTTTTTGGAGAGAGACACAGAGACACACAGACAGGGAGAAGGAGACAGATAGAGAATGGGCACGCCAGCAGCCTCTCAGCTGCTGTGAATGAAATCTAGATGTGTGCGCTCCCTTGTGGTCAAGTGCAACGTTGTGCCCTTGCGTCACTGCATCTGGCTAAACGTGGGACCTAGAGATTGGAACCAGGTTCTTAGGCTTAGCAGGCAGGCACCTTAACCACTAAGCCATCTCCCCAGCCCAAAGAGTATTATCATATTTTAAAATAGCACTAACTGATCATCTTTGGGAAATGGTAGGAAATAAATCCATTGTCTTGAGAAATAAAGCAAATGGAAGAATTAAACATACTTTACTATCCCATCTGACTATAAAATTGGGTAACTACTAAATAGAGTAAACATCTTTAAAAGGATTCCAGCCACAAGTTAAAAAGATATTACAGAAATGGGAAAAATGGCTCAGTAGGTCAAAGGCTTGCTTGTGGTTGCAAGTATGAGTACCTGGACTTGGATTCCCAACACCTATGTAAAAGTCAGGTGTGACCACACAGATGTGTCATCCCAGAATTGGGGAGAAAAAGAAAAGATGATCCCCAAGACTTATGGGATAAATAGTCTAGTTCAGGATCCTGTGAGAGATCTAGTCTCCAAAAAGTTAAGTTTGAAGCCAGGTATGGTGGCACATACCTTTAATCCTAGCACTCAGGAGCCAGAGGTAGGTGGATCTTCATGTTCAAGGCCACCCTGAGACTACATAGTCAATTCCAGGTCAGCCTGGGCTAGAGTGAAAACTTACCTCGAAAACCCAAAAATAATACTAATAATACCACATATACATGTACAGCAATACACATAAACATGTGCAAAATAGATATAATAGGCATATAACATTATTTTTCACAATACAAAATATTAGTGTGTTTAGGCTCTAAATATCAATGGCTACTTATATACTTAAAAGAAAGCCAAAGGACCCTGGTTCAGTTTCCCAGTACCCACATAAAGCCTGCTGCACAAGGTGGCACAGGTGTCTGGAGTTCATTTACAGTGGCTAGAGGCCTCTCTTTATATATCTGTATCTCTCTCCCTCTCTCTGTCTTTTTCTCACTTAAATAAATAATTTTAATTTTAAAAATATTAAAAGAGAGACAAGATACTATATACTTTCTTTTTAAAATAGTTTATTTATTTATTTGCAAGGAGAGAAACAGAGAGGGAGAGAGAGAGAATGGGCATGCTAGGTCCTCACACCACTGCATAGGAACACCAAATTAAAGCACTACTTTGTGCAGCTGGCTTTATGTAGGAATTGGGGAATCGAACCAGTGTCATTTGGAGTTTCAGGCAAGTGCCTTAACCACAGAACCATCTCTCCAGCCCTTTCTTTTATATTGAAAATTTTACACATGTGTATAATTATTTTAACCATAATCCCCATCCATTTCCTTCTCTTGACCCCTTCCCTATCCTGCAGAAAATGTCTCCAGCTCCCCCAGGAGGGATGGGGGCCACATGCACTCCTCCATCATCGATGACAAAATGTTGATGGGCCCAGTATTGTGCTGGGTCTTGTGCAGGTTATAATAGTCACTAATGGGCCTCAGCAGCCTCCATGACAAATAAATCACTGGGAAGTATCCAACCCCTGGCCCTGGGACACTCCTATAATAACCTATGGTTTCTGGGAGCAACAGGATACTTCTGTTCAAAGTCTTTAAAAAATAATATATATTAAAGCTTGCAGTGCCCACTGTTGAGTATCTTCACTGGTGTTTTCTCTCTCCCATTGAATGCATGCAGCATAGCTTTTTCCAGCCTTCTATCAGCTGGTCCACATGGAGGAGGCTATCAGCTCAGTTCCAGCAGGATTTCTTAGTGACCTTATAGCCCAAGTATGTGGAGTCTTCAGCAATAGGGTCTTACCATCTATTCCTGGTAGGAAACCAAGGGCCTCAACAATGACCTATAATGTTTTGGGGGTATCTGTGACCTCCCTGGCCAACAACTCTCTGGAAGGTATCCCATCCCTGGCACTGAAAATTTTCTAGTAACAATCTATTGCTTCTGATTGTTCCATTGCCCAGAAAAGTAGGTTTCCATATGGCTTATATACATCCTCTTAGATTTTGATTAGCCCTCCCTCCACCTTTCCTTTCCTCAAACTCTTCCCCTGACCTCACTTAAGCCTTTTCACCCCCATTAATCTGTTCTTCTACTTACATATATACAATACCATCCTATTAAGTCCCTTCTCCCTTTCTATTACCCTTATATCCCCTTTCTAGCTTACTGGCTTCTGCTACTGAGTGGACACTGCAAGCTTTAAATTTGGCCAGCCAGGCCAAATGAGCCAATGCTTGCAATAGTGGCATGTTTGTTATGGGGGAAACAGATCACTCTCTAATTGGACTGGAGGCCCCCTCCATAGGAGGAATACATCCCTGGTACTGAAAACCTACAACAGGGGTAGTCATGAATCATAGGGGTGTAACATCTGCTGGTGTGTGGCTATAAATATATATATATGCTCACCTTTTAATGTCCATACCCATGTATTAATGCTACTCTCACTTTTGGTTAAAGAAGCTTCTCTTTTCAGATGTTGGTGACTTTGGTATGACTCAAAAGGCACAATGGTGCTGAGAAGAAGGGACAGAGGAGTGCTCAGCACTGAAACATCTCTAACACACCTTCCAAGGCTCAGGGTCCATTGCAGAAGAGGTGGTGGAAAAAAAGTAAGAGCCAAAGGAAGGGTAGGACTCCTTACAATGTGCTCCTCCAGACACAAAATGGCCTGGATATCCATGACCTTTCAGTACCTGAAACTACCTACATAAGACCATCATAATAGGATGAAAAGATAATGACATCAAAATTAAAAGAGAGACTGATTGAGAGGGAGAGGGGATATGATAGAAAGTGGAGTTTCAAAGGGGAAAGTGGGGGAGGGAAGGAAGTAACATGGGATATTGCCTACAATTAAGGAAGTTATCAATTTACATATATATATATATATCATGTGCCACATTTTAACCCCCCGCAGACTGCCACTGTAGTCATGATTGGCATGCAAACATGGCACATATACCTCAGACTAAAGCTGCTCTACCATCTGCTTAATAGAAGAGTCCTGAGGTTGAAAGGAAAACTACCAAAGAACAACCCAAGCTCAGATTACCATATGCAACCAGTTACCCAAATGAGGATTTCTCAACATTGCACCAACAGCCATTCCAGAAACACACTAGACAGATAGGCAGACCTGACTTCTCTTATCCATCTCACTTCACTTTTTGGAGTCATTAAATACTAGCCATATTACATTCGTTTGTTAGCCCACAGTTAGGCTTCATTGTCACGTGAAAAATTATTAATACTAATAAAGTACTGCTTTGCCTAAAATATATATTAAATATATATTATTTATGTATATAAAACAATATGTCAAAATATATACATATATATTTTTAAATAATACATACATATATATGTTTAGAGAGATTTTATTAGATTTCTGTATGTTAAAATGGTGAAATATTCTTAAGACAACCAAATAAAGATATAAAATATGAGGGTGATAAATTTGGCTACATAAAAATTAAACAATTTCTCCTGTCAAAATATACCAAAAAATGTTCAGTTAACTAAAACCTGGCATAATAAAAGCCTAGAAACTGGTCTGGAGAGATGGCTTAGTGGTTAAGGCACTTCCCTGTGAAGCCTAATGGTCCAGGTTTGATTCCCCAGTATCCACATAAGCCAGATGCAAAAGGTGGCACATGTATCTGGATTTTGTTTGTACCCTGGCATGCCCATTTTTTCTCTCTCTCCCCTCTCTCTCTCTAATAAATAAAATATGTATTTATTTATTTATTTGAGAGAGAAGAGAGAGAGAGAAAGAGAAACAAAGAGAGAGAGAGAGAGATAGAGAATGGGCACACCAGGGCCTCCAGCTGCTGCAAACAAACTCCAGATGAATGCACCACCTTGCACATCTGGCTTGTGGGTCCCAATGCCTAGAAACCTTTACATACAAAGAATAGCCAAAAGCAGTAATTTTTTTCAGTATAGAAAAATGAATAAAGGCTATGAAGAGGCAATTTATACAGGAGAATCCAAATCCACAGTGGCCAATAAGCATATGGAAAAATATCCAACTACACTAGTATTCAATGAAATAATATACTTCTAGTGTAAACAGAACATTAAAATAGATTATTTTATAGCAGATGGTGGAATAAAGTGACTTCTTCCTCCCTCATTACAATGTTCAAGTCCTGCTAGTTGTAGGTCCTTTCTGTTTTCTTGTTGATTTATGAATCTTTTACAATATAAGACAATTGTATAACTCATTAAATTTTTCTATTTCTGTCTCATATACACAGCTACAATATAAGGCTTTCCTGTGAGCATTGCTTTAACTACAACCTGAAAGTTTCATGTAAAACACAGTCATTAAGTCACTTACTTTCTATTAAGATTTATTCTTTGACCCATTAATTATTTAGATGCATATTTCCTAATTTATAAATTTGTATTTTCAAGGTTTTGTTTTGTTTTGTTTTGTTCTGTAGCTCTTGACTTCTACCATAATGGCATTGGATTAGGGAATATAGTTTTATGATTTAAATATTCCTTAAAATAATATATATTGTTTATTACATTAATATTTTATCTTTTACTGAGTTTCTTGCTTACTTATTAAATAAAGTTTTGGAAAAAGTTTATTAATATCTCCCAGTATAATTGTAAATTTATTATTTTTTGAAAGCTTCATTTAAACTTATACTTTCTAAGATTATGCTGAATCTTGCTTTTTGGTGAATTAAATTTTCATTGTATGGCAATTTTCTCACCACCATAAAATAAGGATAATAATAATTGACCCATGTGGTCATTACAAGGAGTCAATAGGAAAATGTGAATCAAACAGAAAAGTAATCACTCACAAATGTTAATTCCAATTATTAAAAAAAAAAAAAAAAACTTTAGAGCCAGGCATGGTGGCGCACGCCTTTAATCCCAGCGCTCAGGAGGCAGAAGTAGGAGGATTGCCATGAGCTTGAGACCACCCTGAGAATACAGAGTGAATTCTAGGTCAGCCTGGACTAGAGTGAGACCCTACCTCAAAAAAACCAAAACAAAGAAAAAAAAACTTTATCAAAGTTTCTATTCACAACAATGATACAGTCTCTATCAGTCTTTATTGGTGCTATATTGTAAAAAGTGTACTACAATAAACATCTTCAAACTTTTTAAATTTCAAATCTATTTGTCTTACTTTTATGCAATCTGTTTTAATGAGAATAGAATAACAAAAGATTGATTTATCCCATATAAATTTATTATAGCCATTGTATTAAAAGCCCTCTTAATTTTAGATGCCTTTAAATATTTTAAACTTTTTCTCTTAACTGTAAGTAAGTTGTATGTATGGAATGAGAATTGCCTAACTTGCTTACATTTAAATTATTTAAATTGCTCTTGGCCTAAGGAGAAAGTACAATTTTGTTGAATGGTGTGGGTGTTGTCTAGTTATCTAAATATATGTTTCCACTTATTCTCTGCTTTCAAATGCTCCAGTTTCCTATCAGTCTTGTTCCTTGAAGAACTTGAAGTGATAGTACCTGAAGGAAATGACCTTTCCTTACTCATGCTCCCCACAGTCTCCTCCACACTGTGGGAGGTAGCAGTGATTGCAGACGTTCAAGTCGAAGTTCAGTGCAGCTGTAGTGAACAGAGCAGTGGAAAAATCACCATTCCCTCTCTGCAATGGTCTTTGATATTTCCCACCATATCACATTCATGAATTCCAGATGACTCTCACATTTGCCCTGAGACCCTTTCTGCTTCCACCTATATTGTGAAGCTCTTTAGGGGGTCTGGTCTTCATGCCTCTGTCAAACTGACTCTTCTCCTGAACATATGACCATGAATTCAACACTACAATGGGCACTATTAAGTAGTCCAGATGATATATCAGAAAGACATTTTAAAAGGATTGCTAAAGGTAAGAGATATTATTACACACATAAGAGGAGATTGTTCCTTTGATCCACCGGACAAAAGTTCTTTCAGAAGCCAACTAAACCACAAAAGCATTCCTACATTTAAAATCCTAAAGCTAATCTCATGTTAAATTATAAAAGTGAGAACTTGTGATGATAAAATTTGATTAGACCTGCTTTCATAAATAATAGTTTTGTGAGCTATATTGCACAGCGTAGGGGAAAGCACCCCTTTGCCACACACACACACACACACACACACACACACACACACACACTCCATATGCTCCTCTTTAAAAAAAATACTTTGGGGGCTGGAGAGATGGCTTAGTGGTTAAGGTGCCTGCCTGTGAAGTCTAAGAATGCTTGTTCAAATCTCCAGGTCCCATGTATAACCAGATGCAAAAGTGACATAAGCACACAATGTCACACATGTGCACAAGGGGGCACACACATCTAGAGTTCATTCACAGTGGCTGAAAAGGCCCTGGTGCACACATTCTCTCTCTGCCTCTTCCTCTCTCTCTCTCTGTTTGTCTCTCTCTGTCACTCTCTCAAAAATTTTTTTATTTATTTCATTCATTTATTTGAGAGAGACAGACAGAGAAAGAGGCAGAGAGAGAAAGAGAGATAGAGAATGGGTGCACCAGGGCCCCTAGCCACTGCAAATGAACTCCAAACACATGTGCCACCTTGTGCATCTACATATGCTCCTCTTTTATTCATTCATAAATTAGATTCTACAAAACTACTCATTAATAAAATCCCTTTGGACTTGTTAATTCCTAAGTAGCACTGTACAAAAGCTTTTTAAAATATCAGCTAGCAAGCATATTTATTCTCTCTCTTATAATTTTTTTGCAAAGAATGAATGCATTGGAATAATGAAAAGACCCTAGTGAGATAAGCTATAATAATAAAGTAAGTTGTCCACTTCTGCCTCATGAAGGATTTCACCTACTGCTTTATCATTCAGTTCCTGCACAGTATTTAATGGTTCAGACTATCTTATTTGGTTCTCAGCTCCTGTTGCCAAGAAGCAAAGATGCACGGACCCTGACAAAGCATAGCAGCCGTATATAGCAGTTTTACTGGAGAGATAGGAGAATCAAACCAACCACACAACCATCCATGTAAGTCTGCTGAAAGCAAAAAGTGAATAGTTTCTCAGGCACTCACTTGAGCAAGGCCTTAAATTGTAATGTCAAGGGCTGGAGAGATGGCCTAATGGTTAAGGCTCTTGCCTGAAAAGCCAAAGGACCCAGGTTCAATTCCCCAGAACCCACATAAGCCAGATGTTCAAGGTGCATGTGTCTGGAGTTTGTTTGCAGTGGCTGGAGGCCCTGGTGCACCCATTCTCTCTCTCTCTCTCTCTCTCTCTCTTTCTAGCTGCCTCTTTCTTTCTCTCTCTCTCTCTCTCTCCTTCTATCTGCCTCTTTCTCTCTCTCTCTCTCTCTCTCTCTCTCACTCACTCTTTCTCTCTCTCTCTCAAATAAATGAATAAAAATAAAATAGCTTTAACCAGGGCCTGGAGAGGGTATGATGAAGACTAAATTCAATCTTCTCCTGTTTCTCTCTATATCACTCCCTCTTCTCTCTCTTCTCTCTTTCTCTTTCATATTACCTGTACTTTTGCTTCCTTCTTTCCCCTTATCACTGACCTGTAACTCCCAATACCAGCATGTGGTTAACATCCACAAAAAGCTGTTGATCAGAGAGACCTAAGGTTTCCCAAAAGAGGACAGATTTCTGTCAGAGTACTTGATGACCCACCAAAGGTTATGGGTAAGACACCTACTACTGAAGACACCATATGCTGTTTGGATGGAACATAGAGAGACCTGGCTGGAATCTGGAAGAGAGTCAGTCCCCAGACAATTAGCTTGTCTAGTGCCAGAATGTGCTAAATAAGTGACTGGGGGGAAATGACTAACATCTATCTAAGCAACTCATGATCTAAGCTACTCAGCAGCAAACAACCTGACGTGATGCTCACACAAGTGCAGTAGTAGCCATGGTGGGTTACCAACTGCTCTAGATTTCGCTAACAGATCCATTCAGTGGAATGGAACCCATAACTGGAAACCGGAAACAAGTCAGAACCATATCCAAAAATGAGCCCTCTCTCCAATATCAAACTCCCACAAATAGTGGGATACAAGAGGGCCTACACCTATTAAATTCTCTCTAAAATAATAATGGTTATCCATTATTTGCACTGACCTCACTCTCTGTTGGAGAATCTGCTTCTCTCTTTCAGATGGACACAGAACCTGAGGAGAGAATCAGCCCATCGCACCTCAACAGGGCACCAGATGAAGCCATTGAGTTATAGGGGAAATGAGCAAGAGTGCTGCTTTATCCGCAAACCTGGTATCAGCACAAGGGCAAAGGAGATAGACACAAAGAACTCTCAACCCCTACCAAGTCAGATATCCAGAGACACAGAGACTAACAACACCTCATCACTGAAATAGACCTAAAATGAACCCAACATGGCTCAGGGAGGAGAGGCCAGAAAGATTGTTAGAGCCATGACTTGGGTCATTATACACAGAGTCATTGTCTCTCCCGCATAACTGATGGCTACCCCCATAAGACAAGACCCACATTACCCATGGGGGGGACAGGGAGAAGGCTAACGATGGTACCATCATGGCTGTATATATACTATAAACATAACTAAAAAAAATAATATATACATTTTTTAATTATTAAGTCAAGTAGGATCTTGGAGGAATATTGATTTCAGGGGAATAAATAATTTTGAGGAAGAATGCTACACAGATTTTAACATGAAGGAAAATAAGGGGGTAGACAGGAAACAAGAAATGCATTGATCATTACATTAGAAATTCAAAAAGTTCTAACCATGATCCTGATATTAGTTCTCATAAATTTTGCATACAACTTTAATTAAAAACATGTTTTTGAAGCTGGGCATGGTGGCACACACTTTTAATCCCAGCACTCGGGAGGCAGAGGTAGGAGGATCGCTGTTAGTTCGAGGCCACCCTGAGATAACATAGTGAATTCCAGGTCATCCTGAGCTAGAGTGAGACCCTACTTTGAAAAACCTCAAAAAAAAAATATTTTGCATTAGAGGTATCCAGAAAGTTGACAGAAATGATATTTGACTTTGAGTTTTGTTGCATTTGCTGTATATTTTGAAACTAATTTTTTTTTAATTTTGTATTTTGTGATTTATTTTAATTTAGTTTAAAAGTAATGCAAGTAGTTTTCTAGACAGGAAAGTGTCAAACACTATTAGTGGAATTATTTTATATAACATTAAAGGACACAAAGAAACTACAAATAGTACTGAACCCACAGTGGTTATTAAATAAAGCATGATTCCTGAGGACAACTTAGGGTCCCAGAATGTCAGTGGTTAAAAAATTTACAGGCTTCTTATGCATGGAAAAATGTAAAAAGTCAGTCTGTGTGTCTCAGTCAAAAGCTGCTTCTTTTAGATACAGAACAAAACATAACTGTTAGAACCAGAGAATCTAAAGGGAGTATCAAATTTAATTTAATTTTGTCACCCACATACTTCCACTACTTCAGTAGTAGAATACTTCTTGAGTATCACTCAGACTTGTGCCTATCATTAATCTCACTAATGTTACTGAGCCGTGCCAACAAGTTGACAAAATGTACACACACACACACACACACACACACACACATCCCAAAGCTGGCATGGTAATAAACACCTGTAGTGCCAGCACTCAAGAGATAGAAATAGGAACACTGCAAGTTCAAGGCCAGCCTAGGATACACAGTATTAGCTTGTCTTTGAAAACAAGCCAACAAAAGAAACCCAGACAATGTCTACAAAGTAAAATTCTTCAATGGTATGCTTCTGGCCTAGACCAGGAGTCAGGTATATTTCTTATTCCAGTAAAACACCTCAGGCTAAATCTAGACTCACTGAACTAAACTCAACAGATCTAGTCATTTATTTGGTGAACAAAGCTCAAGGGTGTTGATCAGAGGAGTGATTTAGTTTTATTTGTATGTTTTATGCTGGACTGTGTAGAGCTGGAATACTTTAAGGAAATGTCTTCCCTTAAAGACACCATCATCTTGCACATTAGCAGATACTCTTCACTCTGTAAGGAACTGGAAATTAATTGTTGTGAATAAAATTTACTCATAATTGCTACTTAAAAGAAATGGACCAGTAGAAAGCACGACTCGTTTGTATTCGGTGACCTAAAGAATAATCAAAAACAAGAAAGGAGAACCAAATCCCATTTAATCAACATTTCTGTTTTAGAAAAACCATTCCTGGCATATTGCTGGAGCATGGAAGCACTTTAAAGCAGATCATTTAACCCAGAATGAGATGAAGATTCTCTGTAAAGCTTATCGTTTTCTCCAAACACTGAGCTGAAAAACATAACAACAGTTCAGACACTGCCAAAGCACTAATACTTCCGTCCTGGAGTTCTTTCTTTTCCACACACTGGAGCTCAAATTTAAAGGCATAATTTTCAGTTATTCATAATGATACTATACTGGGCTGAGGATATAGCTCAGTGGCAGAGCATAACAAGCATAAAGCAAAGTGCTTGATGCCCAGCACTGGGAGGGGAGGGACAGTTTGCATACGAATGCTGCACAGTGAGAAAAATTTTGTAATCCAATCTCAACCTCAGGGATAAGTAGAGGTTTAGAAGGAAGAGGAGTTCAGGGTAAGTAGGAAGTAATAGTAAAAAGACTATATAAAAGATGCCTTACTTCTTCTATGCTAAGTCTACAAGACTGCACAGCTAAGGCTCAAGACTGAGACAGCATCATGAATCAGGCCAAACACTATGAACAGAAGTTGCTAGTCAGGTAGCAGACATTTACTGAGAATATAATAAATGGCCTATTTCATGGTCATAAATATATTGTCTTACTCCGTGCCTTCAATGAGTTTACAAAAAACCAATGCCATCCGGTAACTTTGATTTGTGTTGCCCTTGACCTGCATTTCAAAACATTTCAAACACTAGTTTCAGTGTGGATTGAATATTGAATGAAATATTGGTTCAGTTAATAGAATGTTGTCATAGTCACCTGAATTTGTTCTACAAAAGCTCTGACTTGCCTTATGGTTTGTCTCTTAGTTTGCTTACATTTCAGTTACTATGAATTATAATTGATTAAATAAATAATGACAATTTCCTTGGTTAAGTTCCAGTTACTATGTTTTTGCTTTGTTTTTGTATTTTAGTATATAGTGCATAGTTTGGCTCAAAGTCCTTCTTAATCACTCTAGTATTTAAATAATAGAGTGTAACTTTCATAACTTTTGGGGTATTTTTGGAGCATTCACATAGTAACATGACATTTTTAAGCAAATTAACCTTCCTAGAATATCTATAAATATTTTATAGGGAAAATAAAATTCTGAAACTACTTGCTTAGTGAAAAAAAAATTTCCCACATGATCTAAAAATTTGGGAAACCTATTGGAATAGAGGAAAATTTATAAAAACCTTTCTTTAGTCATAAAAATTACTTACAACTACCAGTACCTCACCAAGGCATTGGGAAGTAGGAAAAGCAAACTGAGCAGTTTCCACATACTCCATTCCTAGTGTGACAGATTTTACTTCACTTCCTTATTTCCCAAAAAAAAAAAGAGTGTTTAGTGAATAATAGTGCCATCACTAGAGGTACTATACCCACTCTAGTTGTATAAGAAAATCAATATTCAATAGATCAGCAATTAATAATAACAGATTGTATGCAACACATCTTGCATCTTCTCAAAACACACTGTGCCAAGATCTGGTATCATTATGGCCTGAATGTGCCTTTGGTTGCAGGATTAGAGAAATAATGTTGGAAAGCTTCTAGAGACAATATTGTGTCTTTTTAAGGGCAGTAGTGGCAGGCGTGAACCAATACAGTAAAAGAAGGGGATGCCAAACAGAAGGTAAGACCCTATTGCTGATGACTTCACATGCCTGGGCAGCCAGGTCACTGAGAAATCAAGTTGAGGATGAGCTGAAAGCCGCCTTCCTATAGACCAGCCAACTGAAAGCTGGAAAAAGCTGCACTGCATGTAGCCCTATGGGAGACAGAAGTCATCAGTGGTAAAAACAGTGGACACTGGAAGCCTCATGTTTGGTGAGCCAGGCCAAATGACCAAATGGTGCCAATAGTGGCATATCTGCTCTAAACTGCTCTCTAATTAGACTGGAGGTCTGCTCTGTGGGAGGGAATACATGCCTGGTATTGAAATCCTAATCAAAAGCCTATGGAAGGGGAGATCATGAGCCTTAGGGGTATAAGCCTGCTCTTGTCTGGTTAAATGGGTATATTATGCTTATCAAACTGCCCTGTAAGCACTACATTTAATGTTCATATTCATATATTAATGTTACTTTCACTCTTGGTTAGTGAAGCTTCTCTTTGATGATGGTGGTGACCACTGGGATGACCCAAAAGGCAACATAGTGCTGAGAAGAAGGGACAGAGGGGTGCCCAGCACTGAAACATCTCTATCACACCCTCCAAGGTGACAGAAAGAATGTAAGAGCCAAAGGAAGGGTAGGACTCCTTACAATGGCCAAAGCTAAAAGGAGGGATAACTAGAGAAGTGACAAAGTTTTGACAAGATTAAAAGAAGTGAGCTCACCTACCCACAAAGGGAGTGCTGTGCTTAGTTTTGCTAAAACAATGGATATCCCAGGTACCAACAAAGCTTAAGGCAAAGTACAAATAATAAAAGTGAATGAATGGAGTTGGTAAGGGGATTGTGGAAAAGTTCTAATCTGATTTTTCTGTTACTCATTAAAAGGTAAGGACAGCATAGAATCAAAGAAAGAAGTAGAGAATTAATATGCAAAGAAAGTTACCACTATGAGATCATGAACTTTTTTAATATGTAATTTTATTATTGAAAAGTTCTGTACTTACAGAAAATAAAACATGATAATTCCTTCCCCTACCCCACTTCCCCCTTCACAACTCTACTCTCCATCGTCTCCCCTCCCATTAGTCTCTCTTTTATTTGGATATCATCATTTTTTCTCCTATAATAAGGGTTTTATGAAGGTGTTGCTAGGCACTGCAAGGTCATGGATATTAAGGTCAATTTCTGTCTGGACAGTTGCATTGTAAGAAGTCCTACCCTTCCTTTGGCTCTTACATTCTTTCTGTCACCTCTTCTGTTTCTCAAGGGAAAACAAGGGCCTTGGAAATAGCCTATAATGTTTTGGAGGCAACAGGGACCTCCTGGCCAACAATTCAGTGGAAGATATCCACTTCTGGTACTGAAAATTTTCTAGTAAAAATCTATGGCCTCTGAATGTGCCATTATCCAAAAAGTAGGCTTTCATATGTCTTATTCAAAATATATTGAATTTTGATTGACCCTCCCCTGATGCTTCTTTTACTCAATCTCTTCCTTGGCCTCACTTAGGCCATTCTACTCCCTATAATCTGTTCTTTTACTTACATATATACAATACCATCCCCTTAAGTCCTTCCCTCTCCTCCCTCCCTTATAGTCTTTTTCTAGCTTACTGGCCTCTGCTACCGATTTTTGGTTCCAGCTCACACACAAGTCTACACGTTTATAACTAGGATCTACATATGAGAGAGAACATGCAATGTTTGGCTTTCTGGGCCTGGGTTACCTCACTTAGTATAATCATTTCCATATCCATCCATTTCCCTGCAAATTTCATAATTTCATTTTTCTTTACCGCTGAATAGAACTCCATTGTGTAAATGTACCACATCTTTATTAGCCATTCATTTGTGGAGGGTCATCTAGGCTGGTTCCATTTCCTAGCTATTGTGAATAGAGCAGCAACAAACATGGTTGTGCAAGTATCTTTATAGTAGTGAGAAGGCTCATTAGGATATACACCTAGGAGTGGGTCATATGGTAAATCTATTTTTAGCTGTCTCAAGAACCTCCACACTGATTTCCACAATGGCTATACAGACTACATTCCCACCAACAGTATAGAAGTGTTCCCCTTTTTCCTCACCAACATTTATTGTCATTTTTTTAATGATAGCCATTCTGACAGGAGTGAGATAGAATCTCAAACATTTTAATTTTAATTTGCATTTCTCAGATAGCTAAGGATGTAGAACACTTTTTTAGATGTGTCTATGCCATCTGTATTTCTTCTGTGGAGAACTCTCTATTTAGTTCCATAGTCCATTTTTAAATGATTTGTTTTCTTATTGTTCTGTTTTTTGAGTTCTTTGTATATTCTGGATATTAATGCTCTGTTAGATGAATAGCTGGCAAAGATTTTCTCTGATTCTGTAGGTTGTCTCTTTGCTCTATTCACAGTGTCCTTTGCTGTACAAAAGCTTTATAATTTCATGAGATCCCAGTGGTTGATTAGTGGTTTTATTTCCTGAGCAATCAGGGTTATATTCATGGCCTATACCAATATGTTGAAGGCTTTCCCCTACCTTTTCCTCTAGCAGTTTCAGAGTTTCAGGTCTGATATTAAGGTCCCTGATCCATTTGGACTTGACTCTTGTGCATGGAGAGAGATAAGGATCTATTTTTATACTTTTACATACAGATATCCAATTTTCCCAGCATCTCTTGTTGAAGAGACTGTCTTTTCTCCAATGAACATTTTTGTCAAAAATCAGATGGGTGTAGCTGCCTAGATTAACATCTGGGTCCTCTATTCTGTTCCATTGGTCTCCATGTCTGTCTTTGTACCAGTACCATGCTGTTTTTGTTACTATGGCTATGTAATATAGCTTAAAATCAGGTATGGTGATACCACCAGCCTTATTTTGTTGCTCTAAATTGTTTTGGTTATTTGGTTTTTGTGCTTCCAAATGAATTTTAGAGTTGTTTTGTTTTTTTCTATTTCTGTGAAGAATGATATTGGAATTTTAATGGTGATTGCATTAAATGTGTACATTACTTTTAGTAAGATTGACATTTTCACAATATTGATTTTCCAATCCAACAACATGGGATGTCTTTCTATTTTCTAATGTCTTCTGCAATTTCGCTCTTGAGTGTTTTAAAGTTCTTATTGTAGAGATGACAGCATGACTTTAAAATAAGTCTAATATCACAGTTGTATATTTTTCTCAAGGCACCTTTATGCCTCACTGTAAGAATTTGCCAGATAAGTAACTGAGTTCAGCAGCTGTGAGAATGTTCATATGGATAACATATGCAAAAATTATCTAAAATCTTAAACTTTGATTTGTGTGGTGGTTTAAATGTAAAATATCCCCCATAGGCTCATGTTTTAGAGGTTAAGACTGGTAATTAATCTCCAGCTGGAAGAACTTCTGGGAGGTGGAGATTTGCTGAAGGAGGTGTGTCTCTGAGGGCAGACCTTGGGTTATTAGTTAAACCCAGATTGCCAGTGACAGGAGTTTATTCTCCATCCTGTATGCTGGTATGGAGATGTGACACTGAGCTGTCTGCTTCTATTATGTTTTCCCTGCCATGATGAAGATTCCCCTCAAAACTAAAAGTTGAAATAATAAACCTTTGATGCAGTGCTTTGTCCCAACAATGAAAAAGTAACTGTTACAATTTATTTATGTGTAAATTTTTGAGTAAATATTAATAGATATGCCCTGTCAGTAACAATAAAAAATCATCTAAATAAATCATTGTCCAGAAGTGGGCTTACACATGGTGTGCATATCACAGAGAATGGATGTGTTTTAAAGAAAATAGAAACTATGGCAATTTCCCAGTAAGTAGTCCCCTCACCATTGGCTGTTTGAATAGTCTATTACAAAGTCTAAGTTTTGCAACTGACTCATCAAAGACTCCATGTGCACCTCAAAGACACTCACAAACCTTTCCTCTCCTCTTCAACTCTTGGCATGACTGCTGATACAGAGCCTGGCAGTCTCAAATACACTGCTACAGTTTGGATAGGAACTATCCTCCAGTCAATCTCATGTGCTGAAGGCTTGGTCACAGCACTAGTCAGAGGTGGGGGAACTGGATCCAGAGGGCTCTAACTTCATCAGTGAATTAACCCATAAATGGCTTCATAATTTGATGACACTATTGGGAGATGCTGGAAACTGGAAAGATGGGGCTGAGCTGAAAGAAGCAGGTCACTTGGGGGCAGGTTCTGGAGGAGTATATCTTATTCTTAGACTCTTTACTCTTTCTGTCTTCTCTCCTTGCTACCATTCACCATGAGGTGAGTAGCTATGTGGTGTCACAAGTTCCCCACCATTGCTTAACACAAACTGTGGCAATGAAGCCAAGTATCCAGGGAATCAAGTTTCTAAATCCATAAGCCAAAATAAATCTCTCTTCTTAAAGAGATATTTGTTCCAGGGATTTTTGTCACAGTGATGAAAAAGAGATTAACATGTTTACTTTCCACTCCCACCTTCTAGAAGTGTCAGTTTGCTTGACTGAGAGGTGATTTTCAGATCACATATTTCTGTGTCCTTCCTATATCTCTACCTGGAAATTACTAATACCAGTAGCAATTCTCACATTGAAGAAAAAACGAGCCAAAAATGAAGACTGTATTTTTCTGAGGTAGGAGAGGGACAGTGAACATGAGTGGATTTGAAACACTTATACACAAGAATAAACCCATCACATAGTCTATTTTCCTCTTGGCCACACTAAATAGATTCTGCTTACCAAGGAAAATGGATCTATACCACCACTAGACAGTAGGGACGAGTTGTCTATCGAGCCTTACTTAGGTAAAATAATGACAGTCTTGCCATTGTGTTCTACACCATCCTAAACTGACCAGAACAGGTTGACTGTTTTGTAGTATATTTCAACAACTGAAGCTATTCTTGTTCTGCATATCTCTTGACCAATGAGGAAGATCCCCACGCTGTGTGTACACATCTACCTATTGCTAGTACAATTTTCTTCCCTCCATTTTCCCTTAAATGTAAGGACAGCCATGTTTTTCAGCCATATCTGAGACTCTCTGTGATCCTACAACAGAGAGAAACAGCCAGAACCATCTTTCTGAATTAAGGTTTAGGGTTTACACAAATAGCACATACTATTGAAAATGGAAACCCAAGATTTGTGTCTAAGACTGGCTGTCTAGAACTAGGCAGCTGGTCCCAGCAAGAACACAGTCGGATAGGGCTTTCTCTGTGTCACTGTAGCAGACAGCTTCAGGTTCGCTGAGATGAACTTCCAGACCAGGCACAGGTATGGAGGAAGGGATATTATTTATTGAAGCTTACAGATCTAGGGGAAGTTCCATAATGGCAGGAGAAGCAGCCTGCTTTCACAGGGCCATGCAGAGAGAGAGAAAGCCAACCAGCCACCACAGCACACGGAGCAAAACTACAGCCAAAAGCCCAGCACACTTCAGGAACTCCTGCTAGGCACATTTGCATATCTTTACAATGGAATCTCAAACCCACACCTTAAGACCAGCCCCCAGTGACATTGCCTCTAGCAAGGTGACTGCAGATGCAAACTATAACTAGTAAAACACTGAATATATTGGGGGACATATATTCAAACTACCACAGTCACCAAAGGAAAATCCCAGGCAAAGCAGGGAAGCAGCCACAGTGCAGTTCTATTGACTGGACAAGATTTCCTGCTCCACATAAGCAGGAGTGCTTTCCTATCAGAGACAGTAGCATTTCTTTATCTCTTAAGCCTTTTGTACCAGAAAAAGAAGACACTCTGGCTTTTTTCACCTTCCAGTGTCGGTGAAAGATGAACCTAAATCCAAGTGAAGTAGAAAAAGAAATCCATGAATCTCACCATAGAGATAAAAATCTAACAATAATTGCTAGCACTTATTAATCACTTTGTTACATGACCTGGCACTATTCTAGATACAGCGCTCTTCGGATTTTATTTAATGAAAATCCCCTGATATATAAATTACCATTATCAGAATGGAGGGATGGCTTAATGGTTAAGGCACTTACCTATAAAACCAAAGGAACAAGGTTCGATTCCCCAGGACCCATGTAAGCCAGATGCACAAGGTGGCACATGTGTCTGGAGTTTGTTTGTATATGCAGTGGCTGGAGGCCCTGGCATAACCATTCTGTCTCTTTCTTTCTCGAATAAATAAATAAAAATTAAAAAAATATTTTTAAAAAAAGAAATTACCATTATCCTTCTTCCAAGACTAAGGAACTGGGGGGGAGGGGTCAAAGAGGTTTAGTAACTGCTTTAACTATCTGACACTGTCTCAAACCCAAATGCCTAATGACTACATTATGCTGCCTGTTTTCCTGTAGTGTGTGTAAGCAGGTCAAAGACCCAAAGGAAATATCCTTGTCTTTTCAGCCAAAATCAGACACTGTGAGGTGATTGTGAAAGGAAAGCTAAAATCAAAGGAAAAAGCAAACTCTAAATGTGTGATAGAATCATAAATAGCATGGTGGAAGAGAGCAAGTTCAAAGAAATGGCACTAAGACTAGCTGACATGTAGCTATAGATGCATATCTTCCCAAACACGTCAGCCAGTAATGGGAATCCGGGAACCATGTGCACTGGCAGCTCCCAGGAGAGCCAGAGGATTCACCTTCTTGGCCAGGCACCAAAGAATTTCAGTGCTAGAATGGGACTGCACTTTCCTAACCAAATGTACTTGGGATAAGAAGCAAAAGATTCAGGTCAAGAGCCTCAGTCAAAGCCAGGCATGGTGGTGCACACCTTTAATCCCAGCACTCGAACTTGGGAGGCAGAGGAAGGAGGATCATCGTGAGTTCAAAGCCATCCTGAAACTACATAGTGAATTCCAGGTCAGGATGAACTAGAGTGAAACCCTACCTCTAAAATAAATAAATAAATACACCCCCCCCCAAAAAAAAAGATACATAGATAAAACAAGTGTGCTGAGACTGCTGAGGAACTATAGTGTGCTGGATGTTTGTGTAAAGGTGAAGGACAATGTGTGGAAGAGGAAATCATCTTTCCCCAGGGTTTTCAGCCACTACTCTCTCTTTTTTTAAACTGAAAGAAGTCCTATTCAAAAAGAGACATAACTGAAAAATATCAAACTGCCACTGCCCTCTGATTCCAGTAAAATAGCATGCCAGGACATAATTTTCTCAAATTGCATCCATTTTATGACTAAGTGGGGCACTTGGCTGTAGTTCTATACGATTCCCAAAACTGAGAATAGTGGCTGGCTCCGCTGGGCAAAAGCATCTTTGTTTAACACAGTCCACCACCACATCTTAACATTTCATGACATCTCATTCCAGCCATCTGCACCCCATACCAATAGGCCCCCAAAGGTCTAAGAAAAGCCAGCATCTCTTTTGAGAAAATTTTATTGCTCTAATAGCCCAGTGACAAAGTCACATGAACAGTTAAGAGTGACAGTCTATGATCTCAATCAGCAAACAAGATCTACTTCTGAGCTGTCTTCCATTCACTAGCTCCAAATGAGTTAAATGAGGCTTATAAACAGGAAAGAGAACAGGGGTCATTTCTTTACGGTAAAAATGATTTTAGGTCACCATTTTTGTTTGTGCTTATATGAAATGCTTCTACTTTCATGTCTTTACTAAACTCTAAACATATACTGTTCTGCAGTGCTGCAACAGATACTCTGCAAACTACATCTCACCTATGCTCAGTGAATCTCTCACTCAGTGCTAGAGAGAGGTGCTAGCAGCAGAGGTTAGAAGAAAAAAGAGGCTTGCTCCTCCCATTAGCTATTGACCAGCTTGGTCAACTCACCTGAGCAGCAATGTTTGGCATCAATAATAGCTGATTACAGTTTCCTTTTTTTTTCTATATGACAAGAGCAGATCAACTTCTGTCACCTCAGAGATGACATCATTCTCAGGGTTTCCTCTCTGACCTTCTCCATGCTGAGAACTTCAACATCTTCCCTTTGCTTCTTGAACCATATGGGACACAGCTGTCTGATACTTCAGACTGTATGGGTAATTCCTTGTTTTATGGTGTAAACATCAAAGGTCCCAAAAGGATCATGTGTTGGTCTCCAGCTGATAATGCAAGACAGTAGAAACCTTAGTAGGGCCTAACCATAAGCATCAGGTCACTGGGGATGTATTTTTGAAAGTTACACCTAATTCTGGGTTCTTTCGTCTCTTTTGGCTTCCTGTCCACTATGGGGTGAATAGTCTCCTCTTCCACATTCTCCTACTTCCATGATATTCAGCTCCACCTCAGGATCAAAGTAATGGAGCTAGCCCATCATGGACTGAGACCTGTGAATCCATGAGCCAAAATAAATCCTTTCTACCTTTTGTGTCAAGTACTTTGTCAGTGTGCTAAAGAATCTGACTAACACACCTTGGTGTCTCTTTCTTTCTTTCTTTCTTTCTTTCTTTCTTTCTTTCTTTCTTTCTTTTTTTTTTTTTTTTTTTTCTGGAGACATCCAGAGAGAGACAGAGAGAGAGAGGGAGAGAAAGACAGATAGAGATGGGCGTGCCAGCAGCCTCTCAGCAGCTGTGAACGAAATCCAGATGCATTTGCTCTCTTGTGGTCAAGTGTGGCATTGAGCCCTTGCATCACTTTGCATCTGGCTAAACGTAGGACCTGGAGATTGGAACCACTGGAGATTGGAACCAGCGTTCTTAGGCTTAGGAGGCAGGTGCCTTAACCCCTAAGCCATCTCTCCAGCCTGTCCCGTTCTTTCTTAATGCTTGCTTATTCATATGCTTATATCATCTCCATTCTTTCTGTCCTGTCATTTGCCTCTGCACATTAGAAAAGTAACCAAAATTTTCACCTGACAAGCCTTCAATAAGTGATTGTTCAACATTTAAACAAATCAATAAATACACTCTCCCCTTGCTAACAATAAATAGCAGAAGACATACAATTATAGTGAATTAGATTCCACCTGATCTTTTCCTTCTTGTTGTCTTTAATTATGAATGTCTGTGAGTACATTTTAGTGCTAAGACATTTATTGATCAAAATTATTAGTTTTAGGCTGAGCATGGTGGCGCACACCTTTAATCACAGCACTTGGGAGACAGATATAGGAGGATCACTATGAGTTTGCGACCAGCCTGGGACTACAAAGTGAGTGTCAGGTTAGCCTGGCATAGAGTGAGACACTACCTTGATAAAAACAAACAAAATTATAAATTTTCAAGTAGAAGCAATTGAGCCTTGAGGAATAAAAGAACTATGAAAAAATTCAAAGTAACTTTATTAGTTTCATTTGCCTACAATGAAACAGAACAAAACATGTTGATAGCTTAAAATGATAGTGGTATATTCTCTCATAGATTTGGAGGGAGGCCAACAATCTGATATTAATAGGCTAGCAGATTAGACTACCACTGATTCTTGGGAAAAATCATTTCTTGCCTCTTCCAGCTTCTTTTGGTTCTGCTATTCCCTAAATTTACACCCACATCATTCCAATTTCTATCTCTTCCAAGTATCTTTTCTGTGTCTCCCCAAACCTCCCTGTCTTCATCTTGCAATAGTACACATGATTTCATATAGGGAACACCCAAATGATACACATGCAAATCCCTGCAAGATTTTTAGTTCCATCTGTTCTCTCACTATCAAAGGAGTATTCACAAATTCCAGGAATAGGGTCATGAACATATATTATTGGGGGGACAGATTGATCATTTGGTCTACTGTAGTCTACTTTCAGTGACCCCTTTATTCATTCTTCTTTTTTTGAAATGGGAATGAATATAATTGTTATAGTTTATCTGTCCCCTCCTTGTATTTGAGGGAAAAAAAAGTGTTTATGTAGTTTCACACATGGAGAGTAATGTTGCTCCAAGGTAAGTCATGCCCAAATTCTCACCTACACTGTAGTTAAATGTCATGAATCTCATTAGCCATGATTTCCACATATAACATTTTAATTTAGGTTTGATGTTGCTGTAAGTTTAAATTTCAGGGAATGTATTTTATGTCTAGGATAAACATGCTTGGGAGCAAAGATGGTGGAATATAGTGGACTAAATGATATACCTCAAGAAAACATCACACATCCTAATCCGCAGAAGCTGTGACCATTGCCTTCCATTCTGGAAGATGTATTAAGGCTCTTGAGAGGAAGAGAATATTCTCAATTACCCAGGTGTATACTAAATGCAATCATAAATTCACTCATATAAGAAAGTCAAAGGAGGGCTGGAGAGATGGCTTAGCTGTTAAGGTCTTGCCCCCAAGCCTAACAACCCAAGTCTAATTCCCCAGTACCCACTTAAAGCCAGATGCACAAAGTAGGGCATGCATGTGGAGCCATTTGCAATGACTGGAGCCCATGGTGTGCCCATTCTATCTTTCTCTGTCTCTCTTCTATCTCTCTCCTTCTTGCACATAAATAAATAAAAATTAGGAAGGCAAAGGAATGTTGATATGTATAAACACAGAAGTACAAAGAGGAAGAAGTGATGTTATCAAGAAGGCAGAGATGGGTTGGTGAAGTTATAAAGCAAGGAATACCAAGGAATGTCTACCACAGCCAGAGGCTAGAACAGTCAAGGAACAGATTCTCTCCTGGAATCTTCAGAGGTAGTAAAGCCCTGTCAACAATACTGATCTCCTTCATGCTGTGTGTCCCATGCCTTTCATATGATTCATTCATGCTTTTTTATTTCTTTTTTTCCTTTTTTATTCCTCTGAAAGAATTATTTCTGCTAGTTTTTTTTTTTTCTTTTAATTGATCAGACTTGCTGTTAAACCCTTTAGTGAATTTTTAGCTTGGCTATTATATTCTTCACAATTTCTATTTAGTTTAGTACTTTATTTAAAAAAAAATTTAGGGCTGGAGAGATGGCTTAGTGGTTAAGGCGCCTGCCTGCTAAGCCTAAGAACACTGGTTCCAATCTCCAGCGGTTCCAATCTCCAGGTCCCACGTTTAGCGAGATGCAAAGTGACGCAAGGGCGCAATGCCGCACTTGGCCACAAGGGGGCGCTAACATCTGGATTTCGTTCACAACAGCTGAGACTGCTGGTGCGCCCATCTCTGTCTCCCTCTCCCTCTCTATCTCTCTCTGTGTCTCTCTCCAAAAATAAATAAAATAATTTTAAATTTTTTTTTTAAAATTAATATTTATTTTTATTTTGGAGAGAGACACAGAGAGACACAGAGAAATAGGGAGAGGAAGACAGATAGAGATGGGTGCACCAGCAGCCTCTCAGCCACTGTGAACGGAATCCAGATACATTAGCCCCCTTGTGGGCAAGTGCGGCATTGCACCCTTGCATCACTGCATCTGGCTAAACGTGGGACCTGGAGATTGGAACTGATGTTCTTAGGCTTAGCGGGCAGGCAATTTAACTGGTAAGCCATCTCTCCAGCCCTAGTTTAGTACTTTCTATATTGTCTGTCTCTTTGCTGAAATTCTTACACTGTCATCTTGACCTCAAGTGAGCCTCTTTATAAATGTTATTTTTAACTTTCTGTGATTATAATCAGTGTCTGGAGATTTATCTTGTACTTTTATTTGGAACATCTTTACCAGGTTTTTCAATTTCACAACTTTCTGTGTTGATACATGCATTTGAAAAAATAGATATCAGGCTGGAGAGATAGCTTAGTGGTTAAGGTGTTTGCCTGCAAAGCCAAAGGATCCTAGTTCGATTCTCCAGCACCCATGTAAGCCAGATGCACAAGAGGGCACATGCATCTGGAGTTCATTTGCAGTGGCTGGAATCCCTGGCAGGTGCCCATTCTCTCTCTCTCTCTCTCTCTCTCTCCCTCCCTCTTTCTCTCTCTCAAATAAATAAATAAAATATATTTAGGGGCTGGAGAGATGGCTTAGTGGTTAAATGCTTGCCTATGAAGCCTAAGGACCCCGGTTCAAGGCTCGATTCTCCAAGACCCACGTAAGCCAGATGCACAAGGGGGTGCATGCATCTGGAGTTTGTTTGCAGTGGCTGGAGGCCCTGGCACACTCTCTCTCTCTCTCTCTCTCTCTCTCTCTACCTGCCTATTTCTGTATCTCTCTCAAATAAATAAATAAATAATAAAATATTTAATATATATATATATATATTTTAAAAATAGATATCTCTCACAGTCTTCATGAACTATACTCATATACTAGGAGACATACAAATACAAAACAACCTCCCCCAGTCTTCATGACCTGTTCTCATAAAGTCGAAAACACACACACACACACACACACACAATCAGCCCAGCCAGAGACTTTGGAAGCCTTTCCCAACTTTTCCTACTCACGGAGACTCAGGCAGCTGTGTAGGCTACAAACAGAGAAAAATTATCAACATTATCACTTAGCCATGAATGGTGCATTCTACAACACTGACCCACAAGGTAGGATGTGACCTTTTGTGTAATAGTGGCATGATTTTTTTTCTTGGCCCCACATGGGACATATATATTATCCCTTCAAGGGCGTAGAAAACATTGCAAAAGATGGAACAGAAAGAATTTAAGAGCTGGAGATTAGGGAGGAGCACCGTGGAACTCTGGAGTCCAGATATGAGAAGGCCATTGCACTCTTGAGCTCATTCCAGCTGTGGTGACCTACCCAAGACCTACACATGATGGGGCCAATCAACATTATGTTATTGATGAGAGTGGCTTTGGAGGCTTCATAATGAGCTAATGACAGTTAACAGCTTCTGGGGGTGAGGGACATTCTCTTCTGTGATATGGCCACTTGTACATGATGAGAATAAGAGTATAACGAGACCAAGATGGGATAAGGGAGGGTACTGCAGGCTACATATGGTCAAAATGTAGCATTTATGTATGAAAATGTCATAAAACAAAATTTAGTATGTTCTTAAAGTTATACAGCTAACCAATTCTTTTTAATAATTACTCAATATCCCTCACCAAAACGACTCATTAGCAATATTGTTATTCGCCTGAATATGTTTCTGAATTTACAGAATGCAGCCTCTAGCAATTCAAAACATCCCAGTGGTATTTTCTTTTCATTATCTATAGATTTTCAGCTTGAAATCTTTCAAACCAGACAATGCTATTACAAAATAAATGAAAGAAGTTGGAATATGGTATTGTCTTTTCATTACATATAATTTTCAACCTGAAATATTTCAAACCAGACAATACTATTACAAAATAAATGAAAGAAATTGAAATATGGCTATCTCCTTAATAAAAGAAAAAAATAGTTCACTTAATGTGTACAATAATTTAAAATCCAACCGGGCGTGGTGGCGCACGCCTATAATCCCAGCGCTCGGGAGGCAGAGGTAGGAGGATCGCCATGAGTTCGAGGCCACCCTGAGACTACATAGTGAATTCCAGGTCAGCCTGGGTCAGAGTGAGACCCTACCTCAAAAAGCCAAAATAATAATAATAATAATAATTATTATTATTTAAAATCCTCAAAAACTGTCTTCTATTTCTTGAATTCATCAAACACATGAAAAAGTAATTTTCTTAAAAGTAAAGAAAAATTACAAAAAAGAATAGTGACTCATTTTGTAAATTCTGTAATTATTATATGTCTGTGCTTCAAAACTTTGCAAAGAACCTAGATATTATTATACTAAGTTACATCTAGAAATCATCTACCAACTCTATTTTCTGTCATTCATGTTTCAAGGAATGTCCTTGCTAGCTTCATTTTTTAATCATTTTAGAAACAACTTGCTTTCCCTAACCAATTATATTTGTCAGCAAAAATGGTAAATAGCTCAATTTTGCTTCTCACTTTTTAGTGTTAGTGCTTCTTATATGATATAGGATATGAATGAGTTAATATTGAGAAAATATTTATTTACTAATTTACAAGGAAAGAGAGAGAGAGAGAATACCAGGGCCTCTAGCTGCTGCAAATGAACTTCAAATCCATATAGGATAGAAGAGGGCCTACACCTATTAAATCCTCTCTAAAATAATGATGGTTATCCACGTATCTTGCACTGTCCTCACTCTCTGTTGGAGAATCTGCTTCTCTCTTTCAGATGGATGCAGAACCTGAGGAGAGAATCAGCCCATCGCACATCAACAGGGCACCAGATGAATCCATAGAGTTATAGGGGAAATGAGCAAGAGTGCTGCTTTATTGGTGAACCTGTTATCAGCACAAGGGTGAAGGAGATAGACACAACACTCAATTCCTACCAAACCAGATCTCCGGAGACACAGAGACTCACAAAACCTCATCACTGAAATAGACCTAAAATGAACCCAACATGGCTCAGGGTAGAGAGGCTGGAAATATTGTTAGAACCATGAGTTGGGTCACTATGCACAGAGTCATTGCCTCTCCCACATCACTGAACTGATGGCTACCCCTATAATGCAAGACCCACATTACCCATGGGGTAAGACAGGGAGAAGGCTAACAATGGTACCATCATGGCTGCATATATAATATATACATAACTAATAAAAATTTTTTAAAATATACAAAAAGTGAAAAACAGAAAGAAAAGGAAATAGAAAATGCATAAAACTAAAGCAATTGTTTTATTACAGGCAGAATTAACTGATGGGCATAAATGATTACTTTGTCTATAATTCCAAAGTGACTGGTATATCCTGGCATGATGACTAAATTCTGTAATCCTGGCTCTCAAGAGATGAGGAAGGAAGATTGCTGCAAAAAGTCCTGGGCCAGATTAGGCTAAAGAATGAGACCCTGCTTCAAAAAAAAAAAAAAAAAAAACGTGATTGGTGATTTGGTGGAGATTTTTTCTTTTGTTGTTATTGTCATTTTCTAACAATGTAGCAGTCCTGTTACATAGCCCAGGCTGACCTTGAATTTACTATATAGCTCAGGCTGTGATCCTTCCGCCTCAGCCTACCTAAGATTACAGGTATGTACCATACCTGTTTCCTAAGGCATATTTTAATGAACATATGAACCAAATTGTATACCATCACTAGATGTAACTAGCAATAGCAAAGTGTGGATTAATAACACTAATGCATCTCTTTCTACATAGGTCACTTTGCCATCTCTATTTCAATGAGAAAAATTAGAAAAGACATTTCATAACTGTCAATAGTCCCATGTTTATTAATTATATTGTCCATGCTTACTACTTTCATAAACACAAAATAAAATGAAAAGAAGGTAAAAAATGCATATGTCATTGTCTGCATCTGGCTATATGAATACCCAGGTTGTAAGGCTTTGTAGCCACTGAGCCATCTCTCCAGCCCAAAAAATATTTTTATGAATGGCAGTACTTTATGGGTTTATAGTTTAAGAAAAAATACAAGACAAAGTAAAAGTTCTGAGATATCTTTTTTTAATCTCCCACCAGACCTCAGAAACATGGTAATCTTACAAGAAACAGAAAATCAAAGTATCTTCTCCCACCAGCCTATGAACACACAGACAACTTATCCAAGCCTGAGATTTAAGCAGCAAACTATAGAAATCGAAGTAGTTAGGAACCAAGCAGCCTAAGAAGAGCTAACCAGGGTCATATATGAAATAACCAGGAAAGCTTCTGAGGGTCACAGCAAATAGGAGCCAGCGCAGCACACAGCCAGACTGGCACAAAATGCAAGAAAAAGGCAGTTATGCAGACTTACCTACCATATGCCTTTGTGATGTAGCTTCACTCTGGTCCTTGAATAAAGGAAGCTAAATCTGAGACTTACCCTGAACCAGAACATTTAATGAGGAGTGAGAGGAGTGAGGTATTTCCATGATCTTAATGTTTCTTTCCATAGCATGCACTAGCTACAGGGAGAAATCTACATGTTGTGGTGATATCAGTGATCAAAATTAAGATCCCCTACAAAGAACAGAAGGATATGTGTACATCTGTCTATCATATATAATATCAATGGGTTTGTTCACAGACTTAGAAAAGTTAATTCTAAAACTTTTATAAAAGAGTGAAGAGTAACACCTTAGAGGAAGAGATTGGTCATGCAATATGTATTGTCTCATTACAAAGTTATCTTAAAAGGTAGTACTGGGCTGGAGAGATTGTTTAGTGGTTAAGGTGATTGCCTGAAAAGCCTAATGACCTGTGTTTGATTCCCCAGTACCCACATAAAGCCAGATGCATAAAGTGGCCCATATATCTGGAGTTCATTTGGAGCAGCTGGAGGCCCTGGCACACCCATTGTCTTTCTGTTTCTCTTCTCTATATCTCTTTCTGCTTGCAAATAAATGAAATTATTTCTTTAAAAAGGTAATATGATGTTAGCATAGTAAGAAAAACAGAAAAGAACAGAATTCAAAAATAAAAGTCAATCTGTAGAATGTTCATGGGAGGAGAGGTGACATGGGCAGTCACTGGACAGGAGGACAGTTGTTAAGAGTCATTTGATATTTTTTCTACTATGTTTTGGTTCATGTTCATAAGTATACTGGGATGCTTGAAGTTGTTGTTTCATTAAAGACTGTCCCATATCATGGATTTCAAGCTGGTTTATTGATTCAAAAATAGAGGACTTCCACCCATCTCTTTCCCATAGATATCCTTGACTTAGGCCTACATGAGCCTGAGCTTTTCTTGGAAGAAATGTATACAGAAGATAAATTAGATGGAAACTGAGCAGGACTTCCACAGTGGCAGAGGTTGTTCCTACTGAGCAGGCACCACAGGAAGTACTAGCTACTGAGGAGAGCTGGAAAGTCAGTGACCCTCACGCCATATGGATTCTAGATGTATGATCATGCCTGCCTTTCCTTAATGGGATGACTTGTGACTCCGGAAATTCATGTGGAAGCTCTAATGCGCCCCTCAGGCTGTGACTGTATTTGGAGCTGGACACTTTAAGAGGAATTTAAGGTAAAGTAAAGTCATGTTGGTGTGCCCTAATACAATTTGATGGCTTATAAGAAAATATTTGGACAGACATGTTCAGAGGAAAGGTCTGGTGAGAACACAATAGGAAGGCATCCATCTGTAAGCCAAAAGAGGCCTCATAAACACTAACTCTGCCAATATTATGTCATAGATTTCTAGCCTCCAGGATAAAGAAAATAAATTTCTGGGTTTGAACAACCTAGTGTGTGGTAATTTGTCCTAGGATCCCTTAGTACACTAATTGCCAAGTGAACGCTTTTGGCTTCCTTAGCAGCAGTCATTTTCTCTTCTTGGCAACATTAGCTCTTTATTCTCACCCACCTGCTTAGATTTTTAATCCTATTTCCTATTTCCTTACTCTCTTTTCTCACTGTCTCTACTGGTTTCTTAGGGTTATCATAACAAATCACCAAAACCGGGTGGCTTAACACAAAAGGACTTTATTTTCATACAGTTCTGAAGGTTAGAAATGTAATATCAAGGTATCATGGGGCATCTGTGAAACTCCAGGAAGAGTGCTTCATGACCTCTTTCTAACTTCAGGTGAACTAAGCCATCCTTCCATTCTTTTCAGCTGCAGTTGTCCAATCTTCACCTCTGGCTCACGGAGTGTTTCCCCTTGTCTGTCTGCCTTCCTATTCCCATTTCCTCTTCTCGGTGGTTCACTATGTGTACTGGAATTAGAGCAAAGGAAGGATATTCATGACACAAAGTCTTTGATTAGATACATGAAAGCTGATTGAAAATATAAACTTTCTCTGGGATGGGTAATTGACTTCTATCCCTCCTCAAAAAGAAAAAAACCATAGTGAAGTCCTAACTGTAGTACCTATAAATGTGCTACATTACCCTACTATTTTGAAATGGATTCTTGAAGTTTTAACACTCTAAGATGAGGTCGTTACTGTTAATGGGCAACTCAAATGATTAAAATTGTTTAAATAAATTATTGTCTTTATTTTTAAATTTCAAACAGGAAAGGTCATAGTGATGGATGATAGTGCCTGTAATCCCAGCACTTTGGAAGCTGAGGCAGGAGGATCTTGAGTGTGAGGTCAGCCTGGGCTTCATAATAAGACCCCATCTCAAAAACTAAATAAATACATAAAGTAGAAATTTGAAGTATGTGCTATTTTCTTCACAAGACTTAGGAGTCTGGGGGGATAGTTATTGGAGAAATCATTAACAAATACCTCAGCTTGTGAGAGCTGGCCTGCTATAACATGTCAGTCTACCACAAACCAATGTCAGAATAAACTAACTCACTGGTTACATTTTATATAACATGTATTAAAGTGAGAACTGAAAAAATAGAGTAATATTATTTTCAAAAATTGAAAGTGATTTTATACATTAAGTATATTAAGGCAAACTGTTGAAAAAATACAGATAGAGAAATCTCCAGCTACAAGTAATAAACACAGGCAGCGTACCCTAGTTCCTCTTTAGAGGCAGAAAACCACTGGCAAGCTAGCCTTTTCCTCCTGGGCTGAGTCCTTCTCCCAAGGTTCTCCATCTCACCCAGGCTCTCAGAATTACCACACCACTAGCCTTCAGTACTAGAAATAACTCCATTCCACCTATGTCTGTGCATGTGTCATACTCTAGAATAAGCAAATGGAGGAGAGAAACTGCTTCTTCAATGGCTGGGAATCTAAAGCTTTAAATCATGTCCCCCAAATTATGGAAGTTTTTCAATAAAGTTTTGTCCACTGATTAAAAGAGTTAAATGTTTAATTGACTGTTCCTTAGCATAGAAACCATAGAGCCAAAGAAGACTGATGATGGAGTTATAAAAGAATCTCAGCAAAACAAATAATGAAAATTTAAATTGCATGCAGATCACAGGCAGCAAGCTATATAATAAAGGCAGCAAGATATCATTCAAAGAGTAATTTAAACACAGTATCATTTGAAAAGTTCAATTCTTAGTATAATGGAAGCTATGCAATATAAGAAGGGAATTTAGGAGCTTTCAAGGTTTCATAAGAAGTCTTTCATTCACTTAATGATTTTAAGTATTGAAAGTTCTATAATGATATATTTTTATGTAGCCACGTTAAATTATTTTTGTTGGACCTGGTAATGCAGCCCTGTAATCTCCACTACTAGGGCAGGAACATCACAAGTTCAAGGCCTGCCTGAGCTATATAGTGAGTTCAAGGCCAGCCTCAGCAACAAAGTGAGGCCATATCTCAAAGTAAAAACTAAAAAGATGGCTGATGTTTCAGTTAGCTTCACATTTCTGGCAGAAAACACCTTACCAGGAGCAGCTTGTGGGAGGAAAAGGTTTATTTTGGCTTATAGACTCTAGGAGAAACTCCATGATGGCAGGAGAAAATGTGGCAGGAGCAGAGGGAAAATATCACCTCCTGGCCATCATCAAGTGGATGACACCAGCAGGGGAGTATGACAAACACTGGCAAGAGGAAACTGCCTTTAACACCCATAAGCCCGCCCATAACAATATACTGCCTCCAATTCCCAAATTCCAACTAGTTGTGGACCAACACATAAGTTTATGGGGGGCACATCTGAATCAAACCACCACAGCCAAGGATGTAGCTCAGTGTTAGAGTGCTTGCCTAGCAAGCATGGGGCTAAATCCAATCCCCAGTGCTGCAAAAAATAAAAACGTGAAATAATGATAATAGTAATTCATTTCATTGATCCTTTTATTTCTTTAATTAGCATACAAATAATGACTTTCATTATGACCTTAGCATATGCATATAATATATTTTGCTCATGTACACACACACACACACACACACACACACACTTGTTTGTTCTCCACTCTCCCTGCTAGTCTCCTTCTTCCACCCAAATAGTGAAGACATTAAATGTTACTATATATAATGATAAATAATGCAGGCTTTATGGAGCACAGTAAAACCTCTATCATTGTTATGCTACTGAAGAGGAAGTCAGAGTTTTAAAGGGGATGAATAATGCTCAAAGTCACAAAACTAGTATGTACAACTGGGCTTTGGACTCAGAAGAAGGAAAACAGAAGGACCAGTTAAGATCTTAGAGGTAGTCTATGGTCAGGTTTGACTCTAGTGTTCAATATAGTCAACATCTATTTTTAGAAACAGCATTTACCTATCCCTCACCTGAATTTGGGTCTGGGCATCTAAAATTAGTATTTGAGTGTCATAGCTTTTGTCCCCAGGGTGATGTCACTGGTGAGGACTTTATGTCATTGGGGATAAATCTTTGAAGAAGGTTATAGGGTCCTCATCCCCCTTCTCACTGTCTTTTGCTTCAAGGCCAAAACAAACGTGGTTTTGTTTTACCAGGCATTCCTAACAGGTTATACTACCTCACCAGATGACCAAAGCCATGAGGCCAACTGATAATGGTCTAAAACCTCCACAGTTATGAGCCAAAATAAACTCTTACCTTCTGTAATTTAACTAAGTTATCTCAGGTATTTTGTTATAGACATTAAGCTGATTAATACAGGGCTTATTTCCAATTATTACAATTTTCATGTTGCTCTTAAGCTTTCTAGCTGTTTTGTATAAAGGATGTCAAAGCACTTTTCCTAATTGTGAATGATCAACTTCTTTATGATTATGCTTGCTGTTCAATTATACATTAGTTCAAACACATCATGCATTGTTGGTAGGATCTTCTAAATGGTGGGTTGTTCTTCATGCTATGTATGGCATGGCATTTAGCTTCTGAAAAGCCAGAAAGAAAAAAAGGCATTTTATCCCACCTTAAAAAAAAAAAAAACAGATCAAAAATAATCTATGTGAGAAATACAACCAGCTACAGGACATGGAATCTGGCTTCTCTAGTGCTCATCTCTGAATAATCCAAAACTAGAGCAGTAGCAACTCTTCATAAACTTCCATCAATGAGAGGCTATAGGACAGGGAACCAGCAGTTATATTCGCTTGCATTCCTCTTTACATGGCCTCTTTGGGGCTAAAGTGCCTTTAAACATCCTCATGTGGTCAGTACAGTACCTTGACCCTATGAATGACTCAGTAGCTTAGGGAATGCACCACTTTTCCTTCGCTGGCTTATTTCTATACCTAGTTTACCTCTTTTCTCATCCACTCTTACAGTTCTGGGATTATATTTACTAATGAATTATTAAAACCTAAGCTTTGCCCCAGGTTCTCTTTTCCAAGATATAAAATTGAGTCTATAATGCATTTCTAATTTGTAGAGGAAACAAATACATAGTTGATAAATAGGGACCATGCTGTTTATTCATGACAAGTCTAACAAAATTTTTGTTCTCAATACATAAGTCTACTATGAATGTCCATCAACATTAGCATTTTAATAGCCTAGCATGGTGGAAAAAAAGCCTGTTTACAAAAGGATCTTTTCCCATCTTTAAAAGTAAAATAATATAATTAATCACAAGTCCATTTTATAATGATAAATTTTTCTTATGAAGGAAAATAATGCAATCAATCATCCATGGTACCATCTAAAATGTAATTACCATTATCAAATAAAATCTAGGGAAATAACAATAGAAACCAATCAACCTCTTGGGATTACCAGCACCCAGCAAACCCTGGACTTCATCCAGCTGCCTCCTGTCATCTCCCTGTCACTCTTCAAACTAAGAATAATCAGCTGATTAGTGCAAAATGGAATTATGCAAGTTTATTCAATTTTCTCTGTGCTTGCTCCTATGAAAAGACATTAAAATCAAAATGGATTGGTGGAGATGGTGGGAATAGTTAGGTGAACACAAAATATTGCCATCAATCTCATTGTTTTGGGAAGCAATAGACATAGTGAGCACAGTTAGGCTTAACAGGGAGAATAAAACAGCATTTCAGCTGCACCCACCAAGAAAAATGAGACAGCAAGAAACAAGCCAGCCATTGTGTACAAGGAAATTTGTTTACTTCCTTTACATAAAAAATTACCTGGAGAAATTTGAAGTTATAAACAAAGGGATTAAATGAAGAGGTGCTAAGAGAAACCCTTGCCTTTTCTCTTACCACATCAAAATTTCACCAGAACAAACTCTTCAGACCATGAGGGTTACACGTGCCAAGCAGGTATAAGAGCCATTTCAAGAAGAGGTTTGCTGATTATTTTGAAGATTAAAACAAATCAACAAGGAAATGAAAACTGATTGCTCTTGTAGCATGAACAGCTTACTGAGTTATAACACCTTCCTCTTTGACAGGCTCCAGCTAGTACTAGCCAAAACCCAGTGTGGGTTAGCAGCACAGGGGATATATAAACACACATCTTGAAAAATTAGAAGACAGTCAGTGTTTCTACCTGAGATTTGTCTCTAAGAATTGAGACAGATTCCTTCCTGCTAATAAGAAACATCACTAACAGAAAAGAAGAGGAAAATATTGGTAAATTGCCAAAAGTAGAGTGAAGCACAGTGGCACATGCCTGCAACCCCAGTGACTCAGGAGGCTGAAGGAAAAGAATCTCAAGCTCTAGGTCAGCCTGGAGAGCTTTGCAAGGCTTCATCTCAAAATTGAAAAATAAAATAAGGGCTGGAGAGATGGTTCAGCTCTTAGGACATTTGCTTCCAAAGCCTGATGGCCTGGGTTTGATTACCCAGTACCCATGTAAAGCCAGATACACAAAGTGGAGCATGCTTCTGGAGATCATTTGCAGAGGCAAGAGACCCTGTCACTACCATTCTCTCTATCTCCCTCTCTCTCCCCACTTTCTCTATCTCCTTCATGCTTTCCCTGCAAAACATAAATAAAAATATATTTTAGGGGCTGGAGAGATGGCTTAGTGTCTAAGGCATTTGCCTGCAAAGCCAAAGGATCCTGGTTCAATTCTCCAGGACCCACATAAGTCAGATATGCACAAGGTGGCGCATGTGTCTGGAGCTCATTTGCAGTGGCTGGAGGTCCTGGCATGCCCATTATCTCCCTCTCTCTTTCTCTTTCTCTCTCTCAAATAAATAAATGTGTTTTTAAAAATATTTTAAAGGTAAAATAGGACTGGAGAGATGGCTTAGTGGTTAAGGTACTTGTCTGTTAAGCCTAAGGACCAAGGTTCAATTCCCCAGTAGCCATGCAAGCCAAAGTGGCAAATGTGTCTGGAATTCATTTGCAGTGGCTAGATGCCCTGGCATGCCCTTTCTCTCTCTCTCTCTTGCTCTCTCTCTCTCTCTCACACACACACAAACACACACATAAATAAATATATAAATAAATACATTAACAAAAAAGGTAAAATAAAAGGGCTGGGATGCTTAGCATGTGTGAAGCCTTGAGTTCAATGCACTATACCAAAAGAAAGGAAGAGGAAGAGGTAGGTGGAAGGCGGGAAGAGGGAAGGAGGACAAAGAGAGAAAAAGCTCAGAAATCATACAATCATATTTCTTTTTGGTAACATTTGAAACCCACATATTCTCTGGCTATGGATTAAACATTCTGTTGCTAATTTGGAAAATTCTTTTTTTTCTTTTTGGCATTTTTTTTTTATTGACAACTTCCTTACTTACAGACAATAAACCGTGATAATTCCCTTCTGTTGCCCACTTTCTCCTTCACGGCTCCACTCTCCATCATATCCCCTCCCCCTCTCCATCAGTCTCTCTTTTATTTTGATGTCATCATCTTTTCCTCCTATTATGAGAGTCTTATAAAGGTAGTACTAGACACTGAGAGGTCATGGATAACAAGGGCAATTTTTGTCTAAACAATTGCATTGTATGCAGTCCTAGCCTTCCTTTGGCTTTTACATTCTTTTTTTTTAATTTTAATGAATTTTTTTATTGACAACTTCTATACTTACATACAAAAAACGTATGATATTTCCCTCCCCTTCCCCCATTCCCCTTTAGACTGGAACCAAAAATATCTACTAGAAACCAGTAAGCTGGTAAAAGGCTATAAATGAGGCAGGAAAGGGAAGGATTTAAGTGTATGGTTATTGCACATATATAAGTAGAAGAACAGATTATAGGGAGTAGAATGGCCTAAGAGAGGCCATGGGAAGAGAATGAGTAAAAGAAGGGCAGGGGGGGTCAATCAAAATTCAAAATAGTGTGAATAAGATGTATGTAAACCTACTTTTTTTAGAAAATTCTTTAAAGTTGCTTCTTTGACTTCAGTTTTCCTATGTTCTAGCCAGACATTCTTCCCTAAGATAGAATTATTCTGAATAAACTACATGCATCCTTACTTTCATCCCATGTTTATGCTAGCAGTGAAATATATGCCAGGATATATAATAACTCCCAATCATCTAAAGAGAAATTCTTTCTTTCTTTCTTTCTTTCTTTCTTTCTTTCTTTCTTTCTTTTTATTGATTTTAAGATTTTATTTTTATTTATTTATTAGAGACAGAGAGAGGGAAAGAGAGACAGAGACAGTGTGAGAATGGGCATACCAGGGCCTCTAGCCATTGCAAACAAACTCCAGATGCATGCAACACCATGTGCATCTGGCTTACGTGGGACCTGGAGAATTGAACCTGGGTCTTTAGGTTTCATAGGCATGCACCTTAACCACTAAGCAATCTTTCCAGCCCTCTTTATTTCTTTTCTTTTCTTTTCTTTTCTTTTCTTTTCTTTTCTTTTCTTTTGCTGGTGTTTTCATATAGGGTTTAAAATCTCAGTCTTAGAACAAACCAGCCTAGAAGTCACTATATAGCCAAGGTTATCCTTGAACTCATGACAATCCTCCTGCCTCAGCCTCCCAAGTGTTGGCATCAAAGCCAGATGCACAAGGGGCACATGCATCTGTAGTTCATTTGAAGTGGCTAGAGGCCCTGACGTGCCCATTTTCTTTCTGTCTGCCTCTCTTCTCTCTCTCTCTCTCTCTCTCTCTCTCTCTCTCTCCCTTGCAAATAAATAAATAAATAATTTTTTTAAAGTGTGAGCCACCACATCCAGCTTGGGAAAATAACTTTACAAAGAGTAAAACTGCCCCCCCCCCAAATTTTTGACTTGCTTCAACATAAAGATTTCATTTCTTTTTTCCTTGACATCTTGCCTCATTTCTAATTACAATAGATCATGATAGATGAGATGAATTAATGTTTACATAATTTAAGCTAATGTGCTTCCCATAGCAAATTTCTAACAATTTTAAAGACAAGCAGTTTAGTCACCATGAAATGCAAGTGGGAAGCAAATTTTGGCCAGGAGCCATTTTTGTGTGTGTGTGTGTTCTCCAACTATAAATCATGGAAGGTTGCCTAGCTGACCCATGGATAGTGCCAGTCCCAGGTTAAAAAGACAAATTAATTAATAGTGTAGGCAAATAAAGTAGCAATTTAAACTGCCAGGTAATGGATTTCTAGGGCCAGACCCTGAACCTCAAATATCCACACGCTTACAAAAGCAAATGGCTGTACAGTTACTGCATAGCTGCTTTTAGTGCCAAGGTTGTTATGCATAAATAGATTTCAATACTTATTTTGTCCCCCTCAAATTGCCATCACATTGCTAAATAGCAAGAACATTCAGTCCAGAAAATTGAGTTATTTTTATAAGAAAAGTTAAGTGGACAGCAGCTGCAAGATTAATAGATTCTCTTGATTTATTTTTTATTTACAGATGCACATTTTCATTAGCTGGGATTTAAACAGAATGGATTTTTACAACAAAAGCAAAAGCAGCCCAATTCTGGCTTTTAGACACAGATGGGCTTCTCTGTGTCTCCTTGGACAGTTTTTGAGTATATCTTCTTCCAACACAGCCCAGATGCATCTATTTGTAAATGTTCAGCTTACAGCCTCTAAGCAGAGGGCATAATTTCCCTCCCTAATCTGCAGAGCAAATCTCAGATGCAACTGTTCTGTGTAGAGGCAAGGAAGCTGCAAAGAAGTGGGCTGGAAATGCAAACAGAATTTCTTCCCCTTCCTTAATGTAAATTAAGGCATTTCATGCTTCTGTGATGCTTTCTTCTGTGATCTATCTATATTTGCTACAGTGCTTTCCTAAATGGCTCTAGGCTGTATTGCTTCCTTTTGCCTTTGAAAACAATTGAATTTGTGCTGTAAGTGTCCCTGACTGACTATTCTGTTTGATCACAGTTATTAGGCTAGCCTCTAATGCTCTGAAATGTTCATCGTTTTCGACTTCTAACCACAATAGTTATAAATAACCACAGATCCTCACAATATGCTACATGCTTTCACTGACCAGTCCCACTTGTTTTGGATCCCAAGAAATGTTTAATAATTAAGTAACTGTGCCACCGACATGGTAGAGCCCAGGAAGAATTGCAATCACACAGCTCTGATGAGCCTGCTTCTGAACATCACTCAAGTTTCTCACTGTGTCAGAGTAGCAATCCAGTATTCCATACTGGTAAGGAATGTATAGAGTACGGTGTCACTGCATAGCAAGCAGGCATCAAAATGATTGATGGCAGGAATATAAGGAGTTGTGTGGAGGCAAACAGGAAAGTACATTTTCATGACTACTGGATCACATATTACAGAAAACATGATCCCAGAGGCTAGGGAGATAGTTAAATGAGTAAAGCGCTTGCCTCTTAAGCATGAGAACATGAGTTCTTTTCCCAGAAACCACCTAGAAATGCTGGGTGTACAATGTGAGTTTGCAATCCCATGCTGGGGAAGCAGAAACAGGAGGTTCCCTGAAGCTCTCTAACTAGCAGTCTAACCTAATTGGTGAGCTCCAGGCCAATGAGAGGCCTTGTCTGTGCATAGGATTATACCCTCAAAGAGTCAGAAGAAAATTAAAGAATCTTGCCCACTCTATATTTTTCTTTGTGCTCTTGGGCCTAAAATACCAAGGAATCTGGTTGAAAAAGTAAGACAAGTACAAGGATATTCATTAAGCAATCTTCTCTGGTAGATTTTTTTTTCTTTAATAGGTGTGTCAGGGCTTCCAGCCACTGCAGATGAACTCCAGATGTATGCACCGCCTTGTGCATCTGGCTTATCCTTAGGCTTCGCAGGCAAGTGCCTTAACTACTAAGCCATCTTTCCAGCCATTTCTCTTATATTTGTCACAATTCCTACTGATTGCTTCAGGGACATTGCTTCACTTTTTCCTGGTTATGTGACTGTCCATATTCATGGATGAGTAGATTTTCACTTAATAAACACCCACATATACAATCTTTGGCATCAAATTCAGGACCTTATGCATGCTAGGAAAACATTCTTCCACTAAGCTATATCCTTAGCCAAGACAAATTATTTTTACACTGAAAAAGCAAAATGTGTGTGACATTGCATGACCCAGTCATTTTAACAAGAGGGTGATTTGCAAAAATAAGACAGAGGTTAAAATGGTCTCTATTCTGCTAAAACAAATGAGAAGAACAGCTATGAACTAGAGAAGTGAGGAATAAAGCTCAATTCCAATCCAAAGTGTCTTGCCCAGCTAAAAGGCCTTTTCTTTTTGGGTTTTATGTATGTTTCCAGAAAAAGAGCAGTACGCAGACTTTCAATACAGTGTACTTCCAAAGAGTACATTTGATTTCTTGAAATCTACAATATAATAATGTCACTTACTTCTTCAAGAACTTGAGTGATTGAGTCATGATTTAAAGGCCCCTTCTTATCAAATGCTGTGGAAGCCACCCTCCTTGAACTTGACCGCCACGTTAAGTGCAATATTTGTTGTGTGGAATTTACAGACAGTGTTGAGTGCTTAGGTTTTATTGGTCCAATTTTTTAACTTAGCATGAGCTCTTCAGAGATTCACCTCTGCTTAACTAAAGCAGTCATAGAATAAAAACAAATACATAAATAAAAAGGATTATTTTTTCATAGAAATACTGGCACAACCTTAACTGGAGTGGAGGGAACCATGTTGCAGTAATAATAAAAGTAGCAAACGTTAGCAATCTGTTTCATAGCATGAAATAAAATGCATTTTAGTAAAAACATGAACACTGTGCCAACTGTAATTTTTCACACAGCTGTGATAAAATAACAATAAAAGTGATAAGGCATAACAATTCCTGAGTAAACACACATATAAAATGAAGTGGAAGCTCAGATCTAAAACATTTTTTGTTTTACTTGCAGATTCTAAGCATACCATGGCTGTAGCCTTGATCTTTGATCTTTTTCTAACTACTATCACTGATGTTCACTTGAACAATTTAAAGAATGCTAGAGGCTTCTGAAAAATACATTGCATTAAGAGATAATCCTTCCTAGCCTATGAATTTGACATTTTGTCACTTCATAACATACACTTTTGAATAGATATCCTATCTACTGCCTTTTGATAGGAAAAAATAGCAAAAGCATTGCACCTATGAATCTTCCTGTGGAAAAACTCATTCCCCTAGAAATTATGTGATTCTGTCACTGCCTATTAAATATCTGAGACTTACCCAAGGTAATAGAACAACTCTTTAATCATTTGAAAGGATGGATGTTTGGGCAACAAAGACAAAAATTATTTTCAAAATAGAATCATACATTTTAGAATGTTTGGGGGACAAATGAATGATATTTAAGGTGCTTAAAAGAAAAAAATATGCTCATAAAAAAGAAAAGATAGCTATGGGGCTGGGGAAATGGCTTAGCAGAAGGCGTTTGCCTGCGAAGCCTAAAGACTCTGTTCAGTTCCCCAGGACCCATGTAAGCCAGATACACAAGAGGGCCCTGGCATGTCCATTTCTCTCTCTCTCTATCTGCTTCTCTCTCTCTCTCTCTCTCAAATAAATAAATAAATAATTTTAAAAAATAAAATAAATAGCTATGTACTTTCATTATAACAGTCACTATTTCTGTAGAGTTCTCTGTAACTATTGAATCAGACTATGATTGAAGAAGTATAGGCAAGCTCTAAATAATTTCTCCCTTAGAACAAATTAGAACTCTCCCACCCACACTAAGCTTATAAGCAATTACATTTAACAGCCACAAAACATATGTTAACTTGTACCTCACACTTTCCAACTTCCTTGACTATTATATGATACCAAATACTTCTATATTAATTAGTTAACTATTAATCAATTAGAAGCATGTACCAAGTACCTCTATGGGACAAAGTAGCTAGAGAGAACTGTGACAGCCTCAATAGATGCAATAGCTACTTGTCCAACAAAGATATATGTTCCTGAGCTGAAGAGATTGCTTAGTGGTTAAGGCACTTACCTGCAAAGCCAAAGGACCTACATTTGATTCCCCAGGACCCATATAAGCCAGATGCACAAGATGATGCATGTGTCTGGAGTTTGTTTGCAGTGGCTGGAGGCTCTGGTGTGCTCATTCTCTCTCTCACTCACTCTTGCATACATAAAATAATAAATAAACACAGATCTATGTTCCTATCCCATCATATCTGTAAGAGTGTCTTCCTACTATATTTCCTATATTTTCTTTGCACATAGATGTGGCCAAAAAGCCATGTCATGCCCACAGAAGAGATGTTGTCTCTTTGAACCACCATGGATAAAAGCAGTTGCTCTCTCCACTCTCTCTTGGAAGCAACAAAAGGAAATAACATGGATTCCTACAGTGCTACAAAGAAAACACCCTGTCAGAAATCACCTTGAAGTGTTAGAAAAGAGAGAATAAATTCCGATAGTGTAAAGTACTTCAACTCTGGGATTTATCTGGTTCTCAAAAGCCTATATCCAATGACAGAGAAAGCCTCTCTAAATCTTCTCAAAGAAAAAGTTGAAAAATGTTTATGCAAAATAATGAATATGATAAGGCAAGGAGCCAAAATTAGATCTTAGGGTATCATTCACATGGTACAATTAACGACTCTTGGTGGCAAAGAACAGGTTCACTGAAGTCCTCGGTTAGTGTGAGGTCTCTTGGAAGAAGAGCAGCTTTAGCTTGATTTCAAATGATGTGTAACAGTATGGGAAGAAATGCGGTTGAAAGGCTTTCAAGGTAGAGGGAACTATGTGACCAAGCACAGAAGAAATAGAACCATGTTTGGAGAGACTGCTTAGTGGTTAAGGCATTTGCCTGCAAAGCCAAATGATCCCAGTTCGATTCTCCAGGACCCACACAAGCCAGATGTACAAGGGGGTGCATGCGTCTAGAGTTCATTTGCAGTGGCTGGAGGCCCTGGCACGCTCGCTCTCTCCCTCTCTCTCTCTCTCTCTCTCTCTCTCTCTCTCTCTCTCTGACCCTTTCCCAAATAAATAAATACATAAATTTAAAAAGAGAGAAATAGACAAATGCCTGTACAGACAACATCATGATAAATGTAATAGCAACCTTCCAGGTTGCTATAATTATAAACTGATTGATGACTGAATATGTGAATTATAGAGTCCCCAGCACAGAATTGTAGAGGGAGTAAAAAGTAATGGGTAAGAGTCATCTCAGCTTAAAAGTTTTCCTTTTACAAAAGTCCAAGAGCATGCAACGTCTCTCTTGCCACCATAGATATTAAGAGAATGATTCAAGAATTTCAAAGATCTAAGAAGTCACAGCTCACAGTCAGGCCAAGCTCATTTCCAGTGAGCTCCAATGTAAAAGAAAACCATTTCCTTGGAGCTGGCATTTCTCAAGAAGCAACATGATAGACTTTGGAATCTTCCAGTCCCAAAAAATGTGCAGATCTGTGACGTTATCAGCAAAAACAGACAAATCATATTTCACGAGTTTCAAAGCCTTCTTCAAATTTATCAGTAAGATTACAATGTCTAACTTAATATGAAAAATAAGCTTCCAATAGACCTGAGCCACAAAATGATGGCTGAGAAACCCAGATAATGAGAGAAGGGATAATATGGCTCAGGAACCACTCAGACTTCTTTAGAAGAGATTGGGAATTACAAATAAAACCCCAACTCACACCAGCCTACTCACAAAATCGAGATATCTGAAGAAGATAGCAGGGACCAGCTGAGCAGCTGCTGAAGGAGATCACAAATGAAACCAGCTGAGCAGCTCAAGAGAAACTCCAGGCATCCTGCACAGCCTCCCATCCCCCAGATGCCAGGTGACCAACCAACGGAGAACTCATCCTCTCCCCCACAGCCGCAGAGCATCCAGCACAGCCAATCAAAACACCAGATCCAGTGACCCAAGCAACCTAACCAAGTCCACTGTGCAGCACAGAGGGATGAGGTGCGCACTCCTTGGTGAGATTAGAAGCCATTACAAAAGGAAACAAAGCCTTAAATCCTGGAAGTGCTACTCTTATCTTCCATATCAGGGCATGTTATGTGTAATATTTGATTGATATTTTCTTGATCTGCTTTACCATCCTCAAATGAGCTGGATGTTGTTGTTGACTATTATTGCCATTGACATTTCCTGATTTTTAGAACTGTGCCTTTTTCTTCTGTCATCTTTGGGGGAAGAGTCACACTCAGCCCCAAGATGACCTAGAACACATTTCAGACCAGAAATCTAAGCCTCCCAGTTGACAGGATTAAGAGTGTGGGAAAACACACACCCTTTGGGACTTGGCTTTATTATATTATCTGTTTGTTTTAATTCCCTCTTTTACACAAATAACTCTGTGCTGGTTTTGATTGAACATGTATAATGCGCAGTTGAATTTTAGAATTTGCCAGTAATTTGCTCCACCCAGCCTATTAGAATACTTGAATAGAAGGCAAATTCAACATCTATGATCACTTCTGCTGTTTTCTTAGCATATAAGAGCTACACTTGGCACCTTAAACTTCTACCTTGAAGAAGTAAAGTCTGATTTATATGGCTAAGAACATTGCAGATAATCAGAAAATCCAAGCATTAAATTAACTCAAGATGCAAAAATCTCTACATTATAATACAAGAAAAACAAAAATGAAGACAATACAATTCCACCAAAAATTCTAAATCCATCAGAAATGACCTCCAGTGAGACTGTTTTAGATGAAATAAATGAAAATTATTTCAAAAAATATTATATCCATGCTCAAAAAAAAAAAAAAAAAAAAAAAAAAGGGAATGAAATAAGAAAACAAACTCATGAAGGAATCCCAAGAGGACACAGGAAAACATTTTAATGAAATAAGGAGGTCAATACAAGATGTAAGGAAGTAGAAATAATGAAAAAATAACAATCAGAAATACTAGAAATGAAAACCAAAGCAAGTCAAATAGAAAACTCTACAGAAAGTCTCTCCAGTAGAATGGATCAAGAAGAGTACAGAATATCTAAACTAGAAGACCAGGTGGCAGATCTAATATAGTCCAACATAGAAAAAGACAAACTAATAGGAAGGCATGAATGGGAATTTCAAGTCATTCAGGACACTATAAAAAGATCAGCCGGGTGTGGTGGCACACGCCTTTAATCCCAGCATTCAAGAGGCAAAGGTAGGAGGATCGCCATGAGTTCGAGGCCACCCTGAGATTACGTAGTGAATTCCAGGTCAGTCTGGGCTCGAGTGAGACCCTACCTTGAAAAATTGAAAAATGAAAAAACCAAAAAAAAAAGATCAAACATAAGAATACTGGGCATGGGCTAGAGAGATGGCTTAGTAGTTAAGGTGCTTGCCTGCAAGGCCAAAGGACTCAGGTTCAATTCCCCAGGACCCACGTAAGCCAGATGCACAAGATGTCACATGTGTCTGGAGTTAGTTTGCAGTGGCTGAAAGCCCTGGCATGCCCAATCTCTCCCTCTCTCTTGTTCACTCACTCTTTCTCTGTGTGTTTCTCTCTCTCTCTCCCTCTTTCTCTCTCTCTCCCTCTCTCTCTCTCTCTCAAGGAATTAAAGAAAAAGAAAACAAACAAACACAGTCATTTAAAAATGAATTCTGTGCATAATTGAAGGAGGGGAATTTAACCCCAAAGGTCTAGTAGGTATTTTCAACAAAATAATAGAAGAAAATTTACCCTAAATAGAGAAAGTGATGCCAATACAGATACAGGAAGCCTTTAGAATGCCAAACACAAAATGAGGAAAGAACCTCTTACCACAATGCTGTAATTAAAATACAAAACAGGGCTGGAGAGATGGCTTAATGATTAAGGCATTTGTCTATGAAGCCAAAGGACTCAGGTTGGATTCCCCAGGACCCATGTAAGCCAAATGGGAAAGGGGATATGCATCTGGAGTTCATTTGTAGTGGCTAGAGGCCCTGGCATGCCCATTCTTTCTTTGCCTCTCTTCTTTCTCCCTCTCCCTCTCTCTCTCTCTCTCTCTCTCTCTTTCTCTCTTCTTACAAATAAATACAATTTAAAGACATAAAAATAAAATAAAATACAAAACACACAAACCAAAAAATATATATATTGAAAGTAGTTAGAAACAAAAATCAAGTCACAGATAAAGACACATCCATCAGGATAATAGCAGATTATTCAACAAAAACATTAAAAGCCAGAAGGGTTTGGAATGATGTTTTTCAAGTTCTGAAAGATAACAACTGTCAACCAAGGTTACTTTATTTTAGGGGAAATGATGGAAAATAGCATTTCAAGCAAATGGGCCTAGAAAAGAAGCAGGTGTTGCTATCCTAATATCTTACAGGATAGACTTCAAGCCAACATAGTTAGGAAAGATAAAAAAGGTCACTTTATATTGATTAAAGGAACACTCCAACAGGAGGTCATTACATTGCTAAACATATATTTTAACATGGGGGCTGCCAATTTCATCAAACATTATTAGAATTAAGATCACAGATAACACCAAACATAATTGTAGTGAGTGACTTCAATACCCCACTCTCATCAATTGACAGATCATGCCAGCAAAAAAGGAAGAAGGAGGAGGAGGAGGAGACTAATAATAATAATCTGGATTAAATGAGGTTGTAGAACAATTGAACCTTACAGATATCTTCAGAGCATTTCATTAAAATACTGGACAATACAAATTCTATTCAGTGGCACATGGGACAGTCTCTAAAATAGACTATATATTAGGACACAAAGCAAACCTTAACAAATACGAGAAAATTGAAATAATTCCTTGAACTCTATCTGATCACAATGGGATTAAACTACAAACCAACTGAAAGAAAAGCTACCAAGCATACACAAAATCATGGAAACTAAACAATACTTTACTAAATGATGAATGGGTCAATGAAGAAATCAAGAAGGACACAAAAAATATAGAACCAAATTATAATGAGAACACAGCATACCAAAACCTTTGGGATGCAATGAAGGCAGTCCTAAGTGGAAAATTTATAGCTTTAAGTGCCTATATTAAGAAATTAAAAATGTTGCAAGTAAAAACCTTAATGCTTCACCTTAAGGCATTGGAAAAAGAAGAAAAAAGCAAACCAAAAATCAGTAGATGGAGCCAGGCATGGTGGCGCACACCTTTAATCCCAGCACTCGGGAGGCAGAGGTAGGAGGATCGCTGAGAGTTCGAGGCCACCCTGAGACTACATAGTTAATTCCAGGTCAGCCTGGACCAGAGTGAGACCCTACCTCGAAAAAAAAAAAAAAAAAAAAAAAAAAAAAAAAAATCAGTAGATGGGAAGAACTAATAACAATTAGAGCAAAAATTAATGAAATAGACTCCCAAAAAAAGAACAATACAAAGAATCAGTGAAACAAAAAGTTGATTCTTTGAAAGGATGAACAAGATTGATAAACCCTTAGCAAATCTGACCAAAAGAAAGACAGTAAAGACACAAATTAATAAAATTAGAGATGAAAAAGGCACTGTTACAACAGATACCATAGAAATTCAGAAAACCATAAGGCACATTTTAAAAACATATACTCGATGAAGTTTGAAAATCTGAAAGAAAGGGATGATTTCCTAGATTTATATGACCTACAAAAATTAAAGAAAGATGTAATAACCACTTAAGTAGACCTATAGCAAGTAAGGAGATACAAGCAGTTATTAAAATAAAAATCTCCCAATTTAAAAAGTCCAGGCCCAGATGGATTCACTGGTGAATTTTACCATACCGTCATGGAAGAAGTAAATACCAATACTTCACAAACTTTTCCATAAAATATAAACACATGGAATGCTACCAAACTCCTTCTATGAAGCCAGCATCACCCGATACCAAAACCAGACAAAGATAGAACAAAAAAAAGAAAATTACACACCAATTTCCCTCATAAACATACGTGCAAAAATTCTCAACAAAATATTGGCAAACAGAATATAAGAATACATCAAAAAGATCATTCACCTGAACCAAATGGGCTTTATCCCAGAGATACTGGGATGGTTCAACATACTCAAATCAATAAATGTAATACACTATACAAATAAACTGAAGGATAAAAACCACATGATCATGTCAATGGATGCAGAAAAGGCATTTGAGGGCAGGAGAGATGGCTTAGCTTTTAAGGCGCATGCCTTCGAAGCCTAAGGATACTGGTTCCATTCTCCAGGTCCCACGTAAGCCAGATGCACATGGTGGCACATGCATCTTGAGTTTGTTCACAGTGGCTAGAGGCCCTGACATACCCATTCTCACTCTTTCTCTCCCTCTCTCCCTCTCTCTGTCTCTAATAAATAAATAAAAATTTTTAAAAAAGAAAAAGAAAGGCATTTTACAAAACCCAACATTCCTTCATGGTAAAAGTCCTACAGAAACAGGGAATAGAAGGAACATATCTCAACACAATACTAAATGGAGAAAAACTTGAAGCTTTTCCACTAAAATCAGGAACAAAATAAGGGTGTCCCCACTTTTATTTAATGTAGTTTTAGCTATAGCAATAAGGCAAGAGACACATAAAAGGAAAACAAATTGGAAAGGAAGAGATCAAATTATCATTTTTTTTCAGATGATATAATTCTATATATAAAGGACTCTAAGACTACCAGTTTATCTCTAAGACTCTACTCTTTATCTTCTGATAAAGCTGATAAACATTTTTAGCAATGTATCAGGACATAAAATAAACACAGAAATCAGTAGCCTTCCTATTTACTAACAACAAACATAATGAGGATAAAATTAGGGAATCACTCCCATTCACAATTGCCTCAAAATAAATAAATAAATAAATAAATAAATAAATAAATAAATAAATAAATAAATACCTTGGAATAAACCTAACCAAGGAAGGTAAAGATCTCTACAATGAAAATTTTAAAACACTCAAGACAGAAATTGCAAAAACCACTAGAAAATGGAAAGTCATCTCATCTTCTTTGATTGGAAGAATCAATATTATGAAAATGTCAATCTTGCCAAAGGCAATCTACACATTGAATGCAACTCCCATCAAAATTCCAAGGACATTCTTCAAGGAACTAGAAAAAAGTAATCCTAAAATTCATTTGGAAACACAAAAACCTTGAATATCCAAAACAATATTGAGCAACAAAAATAAGGCTGGTGGTATCACCATACCTGATTTTAACCTATATTACACAGCTATAGTAACAAAACAGCATAATACTGGCACACACCTGATCTTATGGAAACCTTTTTTGGACAATGGCTCATCTAGAAGCCATAGATTGTTACTACAAAAATTTCAGTGCCTAGCATGTGATACCTTCCAGTGAGTTGTTGGCCAGGGAGGTTCCTGATGTCCCCAAAACATTACAGGCCATTGCTGAGGCTATGGATTTCCCATGAGCAATAGATGATAAAACCCTATTGATGAAGACTCCACATGCTTGGGCTGGAAGGTCACTGAGAAACCTTGCTGGAGCTGAGCTGAAAAATTCTGTGTATACCAGCTGACAGAAAGCTAGAAAAACCTACACTGCATGCAGCTCTGTGGAAGAGAGAAGTGATCAGTGGAGATAAACAACAGTGGGCACTGCAAGCCTTAAATTTGGTTAGCTGGGGCTGGAGAGATGGCTTAGGGGTTAAGGCGCCTGCCTCCTAAGCCTAAGAACACTGGTTCCAATCTCCAGCTGTTCCAATCTCCAGCTGTTCCAATCTCCAGGTCCCACGTTTAGCCAGATGCAAAGTGATGCAAGGGCGCAATGCCACCCTTGACCACAAGTGGGCACGCATATCTGGATTTCCTTCACAGCAGCTGAGACACTGCTGGCACGCCCATCTCTGTCTTCTCTCTCTCTCTCTCTCTCTCTCTCTCTGACTCTGTGTCTGTCTCTCTGTGTGTGTCTCTCTCCAAAAAATAATAAAAAATAAGAAGTTTAAAAAAAATTGGTTAGCTGGTCCAAATAATCCAACAGGTGCAATAGTGTCATATTTATTATTAGGGAAACCAACCACTCTCTAATTGGACTAGAGGTCCACTCCACAGGGGAATAGATGCCTGGTACTGAAAACTTATGACGGGGAGGTCATGAGTTCTATGTGTGTAACACCTTCTGGTGTCTGGCTAATTGCATATATTATGCTCACCAAAATGCCCAGTAAGCACTTCTTTTAATGTTCATACACATATATTAATGCTACTCTCACTTTTGGCTAGAGAAGCTTCTCTTTTCAGATGGCAATGAGCTCTGGTATGACCCAAAAGACAATGTTTTATTACTTTACAGTGCTGAGAAGAAGCAATGTCACAGAGGCTGTTCTCAGGTGCAGGTGGGTTTGATTCCATTGTAAAAACATCTCTAGCAGGAGTTCACACCTTCCAGTTTTGCTCTGGGTCCATTGCAGAAAAGGTGACTTCTCCTGCCTTTATGGAAAGAATGTAAGACTCAAAGACTGGTCTGGAAGGATCTCCTACCAATGCACTCTTCCTGACATCAAAATGGAGATTATGTTCTGGAATGACCTCACAAGGTTTTTTTGTTTTGGCATTAGTGTCAATAAAACATCAAAAAAAGTATAACAGGAGGAAAAGATGCACTCTTCCTGACAAAAAAATAATGAGAGATTACACAAAAATTGAGGAGGAAGATGACAACATTTGAGATTAATTGAGTGGAATTTGATGAAGTGGGAAAGTGAGGGGGAGGAAATTGTCATGTTTTATTGTCTATAATTATGGAAGTTGTTATTAATTTTTTTATAAAAGAAGAAAGCCCCACTATATAGTAATTACTTTTGAATATTTATTCATTCTTCAATCAGTGATTTTAAAATTATGTATGATTTTCATTTCATAGTGTTAAAACCTCCTTAGAGTACTGATTTTTTTAGGAGGCCTATTGATAAACAATGGAGTATCCAACAAATTCTGTCTAAATGCATCTGCATTACACTTTCATTTATATGTACAATTGTCCATTTAAAGCTAGATATCTACTAGCAAATAACTTTTTCTTTGCCAAAAGCCATAGAGGTCATACCTACTGAAAGATAGATGACTCTCCTTTCTTTCCAGATCAGCCTTTGGCAAGAATGTAAAAAAAAAAAAACCTATCCAAATGTAAACTATTTCTTATTGCTTTGCTTTTACAAGTCTGATTCACATTCATTTCTGAATATATAAGGGAAAAAAAACTATATCTTCACTTTCACTTTCTTTATAAACACAAAAAGTTTTCAGACGTTCTGGCAAACATTAAGTATCCTGCTATTCTGTATTGTTTTTACAGCTTCTCTTGGTCTGGGAAAGAGAACCCAGAGGCTCATTCCAAGGAACTACTGTTTGAAACCACTGTGGAGGAAAGGTTTGGAGAGAACAAGGAAAACCACCATCACAGTTTCTCCAACAGCTTAGCAGCAGCTTCAGAAGCCTGGGCCTAACACACCAACTGTGGTTTTCTTGCCAAATACATCCTTCCTCAGCACTCCCACTCCCTCTGCTATTATCTGCTTTCTCTCCCCTGTGCTACCAAAAGGGGACAAGAAGAAAAAGTTTAGATAAATTCATTTTCCAGTTTAAATTCATGCAAATGTCAAAAGAAGACAAAAAGTATTCTGTTTCTACACAGATCACTAGCTTTCTTTCCTCTTATTTTTGCCAGAAAGTCTAAAATAAATGAGATGGGAAAACAAAGAAAAAAGATATAATGTGAGGGTGAAAGGGAAAAATAATTTTTCTGAAGTCTTAATCCTATGGTAAAAAACAATTACAAAACTAAAACAGCTGAGCATGGTGGCGCACACCTTTAATCCCAGCACTTGGGAGGCAGAGGTAGGAGGATTGCCATTAGTTTGTGGCCACCCTGACATGACATAGGGTAAATTCCAGGTCAGCCTGGGCTAGAAAAACCAAAACCATAAATAAAATAAAATAAAATAAAATAAAATAAAATAAAATAAAATAAAATAATAAATAAAATAAAATAAAAATATAAAACAAAACAGTGCAATAGATGGCTTTAGGGACTTGGTTGGCATGTAGATGTTTGGAGTATGCATGCATGTATGTATACATACTCATATGTGTTTGGGCATATGTGTGTATGTGTATGTGAAAGTCAAAAGCCAAATGCAAGCATCTTTCTCATTAACTCTGCACCTAATAGTATGAGATAAGGTCTCTCACTGAACATAGAGATCACCAATTAGGCTAGACTAGCTAGCCAGCAGGCCAAGGTAGTCTACAGTCTCCACCTCAATAGTATAGGAAGTATAGACAGGTACTCACTGAGTCATCTCCTCAGCTCAGGTGCAATTTCCATGAAAAACAGTAATGACAATATAAAAAAATCAAGACGTGCATGGAATTTGCTCTTACTCTACACAGTTAGCTAAGCTGTCCTCCTTTCTCCATCTTTTCCTAGTTCATCCTCCATGAAGCCCAAAGATGATTGTGTAGCAATACAGGCTTAATAGCACCACTCTCTGGCTTAAATTCTCTCAAGAGTTACCTAATGCCAGATTCAGGAAAGCAAACACCTCCACTTTTCACTTGCCAAGCCCATTTTCTATTGACCCATCTCCTCACACTCTAGCAATAATGTCCTACTTTGATTCACTGTAATATATTTTAGTTTTTTATTCCTCCTAACCATTTGCAGGTTCTGTTTTCTTTGATTAGAATTCGCACTTAATCCTTTGCCCATTGGGGGAAACCCTATTCATCTTTCAAACCCCTTGTAGCAGGCAGGTTCAATGCAATAAGTAGAAGCTACTATCTGACAGAAAGGCATTCAATACAGGGCATGAACTGCCAACAAAACTGTTTGAAAGGACTGGCAGAGCATAAGTCAGGGGCCACCAATAAGTTTTTAGATCACAACACTGCAGCTCTAATTCACAAATTAGGAATGGCCAGGGGTCAATACACTCCTGAAACAACCACCTATGTCACATCCATCACTACAGCTGAGGCTGGTGACCTGGTAGTGAGATGAAGAGTTTGATCACTACAAACGACAATGCTTGCTTGACATTAGATGTTAGCACTACGAAGGGACCTGACCTCCTTCCTGCATTGCAAATTTTTCACTAAAGCATCTCATTATAGTTTTAGGCTTCACACTTATGTAAGGTGGTAGGGATAGTAGAGAGGAAATAGTACTGAGTGTAAACAGTATCACAGCACTCTTGTTCAGTCCTCACAGCCTCTGTCAAGCTCTTCTTGGTTCTGTCCCCTCCTTCAGCATCTTGGTTAATCATTTACTTAACTGTATTAACTCTGTCTTTAATAAGCATACTCAGTTATCCTAAATTTCTGAATATTTATTCACATACTTATACTTTATATAATATAAATACCTTGTTATTATATTACTAAATGTTTTAAATTCCCAGTTCCTAGCCAAGTATCTAGCATATAGCACACACTGCTTATTTTATGTTATCCAACTTATAAATAGGACAACATTGCAAAAACATAACTTCTGAAAGCAGAATTATTATAGCAGGGCATGGTGGCACACACCTTTAATCCTAGCACTCAGGAGGCAGAGGTATGAGGATCAGCATGAGTTTGAGGCCACCATGAGACTACATAGTGAATCCCAGGTCAGCCTGGACTAGAGTGAGACCCTACCTTGAAAAATCAAAAGAAGAAGGAGGAGGAAGAGGAGGAGGACAGGGGGAGAAGAAGGGAAGAAAGTAAAATTCTTATTTTCAATCTCTTTCAAAAATTTGAAAATTAGGGCTGGAGAGATGGCTTAGAAGTTAAGGTGCTTGCCTGTGAAGCCTAAGGACCCATGTTCAATCTATCTCCAGATACCACTTCAGCCAGACACACAAAGGGGATTCAAGAGCAAGGTTGCACATATGCACTAAGGGGCTCATGCATCTGGAGTTTGATGGTAGTGGCTGAGGCCCTCATGCACCAATTCTTTTTCACTCTCTGTCACTGTTTCTCTCGCTCACTCTCTTTCTTAAAAAAAATTGAAAAATATTCCATTACCTTGGTCTGGATTCCCTGCGCAGACAGTGTATGGACAGGTGCAGTGGTATGGAGTGCGTAGACCAGACCCCTGTCTCCCAGCACCTCCCAGCACCCTTGTCTGGGTTCCCTGCATAGATAGTGTGTGGGTGGGCATGGCAGTGCTGAGTGAGTAGGCCAGACCCCTGTTTCCCAGCTCCTCCCAGTCCCCTGGTCCTGGGAGGTCCCATTGTGCTTTGCTTGGGGAGGCCTGATCTCTGAGTGAGCTATGGAATCAGTCCTTTTGTTCTGGTATCATGACTGGCCACTGGGTACCAACATTCCTGTTCATATGAGTTAGAGGGTGCACAGGCCAAAGGACAAAAACTTTCTTCCTCCTCAATAAAATAAAGAATCTCCCTAAATAGGGTAGACAACACAAAAAAAGCCAACAAAAGTCAGAAAACTGAAGGCTCTCCACCAAAGATGTCTAGTCCTACAATTAAAGACTCCAATGAAATCATAGAGAAATCAACAGAAATTCATGCAAAAAATGAAAACACAACAACCAATGAGACCATGATCAAAAAAAAAAATCACATAACTAGAATCAAACCATCAAATAATCAACAATCATATAAATGAACTGAACAGAATCATCTCCTAGAGCATTCAGCTTTTTACAGTAGGCTTAACTTGATGGAATAAAATTTTAGAACCCTCCAAAAAGATATGAATAAATTGAAGGTCAGTCAGCAAATGGAAGACCTCAACAACCTGTTGATTAAGCTTATTGAAGACTTGATCAATTGCAAGAATGAATTCCAGGAAGCATCAAGAAAATCAGATCTGAAATTGAAATAATACCTAAGAAAAGAGATTGACATGATGCAAAATAATACAACAGAAAATGAAAATCAAATAGAAATTATAAAAAAAAAACCTCTCTAGATCCACTCACCAACAGTTACTCATGTGGAAGACAGACCTCTGACCTGGAAGACAAGACAAAAGAAAATTGATCAGAAGGCCAAAGACTTTGCTAAATTCAAAAAGTCAAGTGAACAGAATATGAGGGAAATGTAGAATACCCTAAAATGACCAAACATCTGGAATATAGGTATACCAGAAAGAGAGGAAATCTTGGCCAGAGGCATTGAGAACATATTCAACAAAATTATTGAAGAAAAATTTCTGAATCTCTCAAAAAAGAGGCCTATCCAGACACAAGAAGCCCACAGAACACCAAACAGACAGTACCAAAGAAGAAACTCTCCAAGACACATTATACTTAAAACTCCCAACAATGAAAACAAAAAGAGTGTTAAAAGCAGCAGGAGAGAAACAATTCACAACATACAAAGGCATTCCCATCAGAATTACATCAGATTTCTCAATGAAAACTCTGAAAGCCAAAAGGACTTGGAATGGAACACTTCAAAATATTAAAATCTATGGCTTCCAACCCAAGCTATTCTATGCAGCTAAAGCATCCCTCATTATACATGGTGAAAGAAAAAAATTTCATTCAGAAACTCTACTCTATGATTATATGAATAGAAAGCCAAACCTATAGAGAATACTTGAGGGAATATTCCACACAGAAGAATCAAACAACCAATCTCAAGAGCCAAAAACAAGATCACAATAACCAAAATTCACAAGGCTCAAAATGATATAAAACACAAGAAAGCACCAAACCCCATAAAACAACTCATCATGGCAGGGATTAATTCAAACCTCACAGTAATAACCTTAAATATTAATTAATTTAAGTCATCCATCAAAAGACACAGCTTATCAGGGTGGATCAAAAAACTGGACTCTTCTACATGCTGTCTTCAAAAAAACCCACCTCACCACTAAAGATAGACACCTCCTCAGGGTGAAAGGTTGGAAAGCAATATTTCAACCAAATGGGAATAAAAACACAAGCAGGTGTTGCTATATTAATATCTGATCAAATACACTTCAAAAGTAATCAAAAAGGACAAAAAAGGCCACTTATTACTCATCAAGGGAATGATCCAACATGAGCACATCACAATTATAAATATACATGGGCCAAACACAGGTGCACCATAGTTTATAAAACAAAATCTACTTGACAATAGAACAGAAATAAACACCAACATTATCAGAGTCAGAGACTTCAATATTCCACTATTATTGATAGAGAGATCATCCAAGCATAAAATCAACAGGGAAATAATAGAGCTCAACAACATCATAGATCAACTAGACCTAATGGACATCTACAAATCATTCTACCCCAACTCTAGAGAATATACAATCTTCTCAGCAGCCCATAGGACCTTCTCAAAAATTGACCATATATTAGGCTATAAAGCATGCCTCCATAAAGTCAGGAAAATTGAAGTAACTCCCTGTATCATGCCAGATAACAATGCTTTAAAGGTAGGAATTAACCACAACAGACATATCAAGAGCTCTACCAACTACTAGAAACTAAAGAAAACACTTTTAAACAGTGAATGGGTCATGGAAGAAATCAAAAAAGAAATTATAAAATTCCTAGAATTGAATATAATGAAAACATAACTACCAAAACTTATGGGACACCATGAAGGCTGTCCTACAGGGAAAATTCATTGCCCTAAAAGCCTTCATTACAAAGACAGAGAGATCCCAAATTAATAACCTGACTGTCCACATAAGGGCAGTGGAAAAACAAGAAGAATCCAGCCCAAAGTGCTCCAGACAGAAAGAAATAATCAAAACTAAAGTAGACATTAATGACTTGGAAACTAACAAAACAATTTTAAAAATTGATGAAATGAAGAGCTGATACTTTGAAAAAATAAACAAGATTGACAAACCCCTGGCCAATTTAATCAAGAAAAAAAAAGAAAAATCTCAAATTTAAAAGATCAAAATAAAAACATAGAGATCACAATAGACATCAATGAAATTGGAAGAATCATCAGTGCATACTTCCAAAACCTCTATTTCACAAAATTGAATAATTTGGAAGAAATGCACCAATTCCTAGACACATACCACCTACCAAAACTAAACTCAAAGCAGATTAATCTCCTAAACAAACCTGTCACATCCATGGAGATTGAAAAGGTAATCAGAAACCTCACCAAAAAGAAAAGTCAAGGACAAAATGGCTTCTCAGCTGAATTCTATCAAACATTCATTGAAGAATTGAAACCAATTTTTCTCAAGCTGTTCTATATAATCAGAGACCAGGGAATCCTCCCCAACTCCTTTTATGAAGTTAGCATCACCCTAATACCAAAACCAGACAGTGATGCAACAAGGAAAGAAAACTATAGGCCTATATTCCTAATGAACTTAGATGCAAAGATCCTGAACAAAATCCTTGCAAACCGATTTCAACAATGAATGAAAGCATTATCTACTTCAATGAAGTAGGCTTCATCCCAGGGATAGAGAGATGGTTTAACATACAAAAATTGGTCAACTTAATTACACCACATAAATAACCATAAGAAAAACATGATCATCTCAGAGAAGGCCTTTGTCAAAATACAACACCACTTCATGATCAAAACACTGGAATGAATAGGCATAGAGGGTTGATATCTCAACACAATAAAGGCTATATATAAAGCTCCTAAAACCCAAATAATACTTAATGGGGAAAGACTCAAGGAGTTCCTACTGAGATCAGGAACAAGACAGGGATACCCACTCTCACCACTGCTCTTCAACATAGAACTAGAAGTACTAGCCCAAGCAATAAGACAGGAGAAATAAATACAAGGTATTTAAACTGGAAAGGAAGAAGTCAATTTAGCCCTATTTAGAGATGTCATGATCCTATATATAAGTGACCCAAAAGTCTCTATTTCAAAACTTCTAAAGGTGATCAATTCCTACAGCAAAGTGGCAGGATACAAAATCAATGCACATAAATCAGTAGCTTTTCTATTTGCAAAGGACAAATATACAGAGAAAGAAATCAGTGAGGCTGTCCCATTTTCAATAGCAACAAAAAAAATTAAATACCTTGGCATAACACTAACCAAAGATGTGAAAGGCCTGTATAATGAAAACATAAAACAACTCAAAAATGAAATATAGGAGGACTTGAGGAAATGAAAGACCTCCCATGCTCCTGAATAGGTAAAATTAATATTGTGAAAATGGCAATTCTTCTAAAAGCAATATACAAATTTTAATGCAATACCAATAAAAATACCAGCATCATTCTTCACAGAGACAGAAAAAATGATCTCAAAATTCATATGGCATGGCAGCAAGCCTTGGATATCCAAACATCCTCAGCAAAAAATAAAAATAAAATAAAATATATAAACCACCTCTGGCGGTATCACCATACCTGATCTAAAGCTATATTACAAGGCCATAGTAACAAAAGCAGCATGGTACTAGAATAAAAACAGAAACATAGACCAATAGACTAGAATTGAAGACCCAGACCTTAGGTCAAGTAACTACAGCTGCTTGACCTTTGACAAAGGTTCCAATAACATAGACTGGAGAAAAAACAGCATCTTCAACAAATGATGTTGGACAAATTATATGACCATGTGTAGAAAAATGAAATTAGACCCATTCATTTCACCATACACAAAACTCAAGTCCAAATGGAATAAACATCAATACAAGACCTGAAACTTCCACTAGTGGAAGAAAAAATAGGAGGTATTCTCCATGATACAGGACTGGGAAAAGACTTCCTGAACAAAACCCCAGTAGCCCAGGACCTTAAACAAGCACTCAACCAATGGGATCTCATAAAACTAAAAAGGTTTTGCACAGACAAACACCATAAGCAGACCCAAAAGATTACCCACTGAATGGGAGAAAAATCTTTGCCAGCTATAACACTACAGAAGCCTGATATGATATCTGTAATCTACAAAGAACTCAAAAAACTAACTAAACAATAACAGCAAAGGACACTGTGAACAGAACAAAAGGACAACCTGCAGAATGGTAGAAAATCTTTGCCAGCTAAACATCTGACAGAGGATTAATATCCAGAATACACAAAGAACCCAAAAAACAGAACAATAAGAAATCAAACAACCCAATTAAAAATGGGCTATGGAACTAAATAGGGAGTTCTGATTGGAAGAAATACAGATGTATTTAGAAATACATCTAAAGAAGTGTTCTACATCCTCAGCCATCAGGGAAACACAGATTAAAACAAATTTGAGATTCCATCTTACTCCTGTCAGAGTGGATGTCACCAAGAAAAGGAAAGGATGTGATGCGAAAAAGGGGAACCCTTCTGCACTGTTGGTGGGAATGTAATCTGGTAAAGCCATTGTGGAAATCAGTGTGGAGGTTCTTGAGTCAGCTAAAAGTAAATTTACCATGTAATCCAGCTATAGCACTCCTAGGCATATATCTGAAGGACTCTTCTCACTACCTTAGAGATACTTGCACAACCATGCTTATTGCTGCTCTATTCACAGTAGCTAGGAAAAGGAACCAGCATAGATGTCCCTTCACAGATGAATGGATAATAAAGATGTGGTACATTTACACAATGGAGTTCTAGTCAGAGGTAAAGAAAAATGAAATTATGAAATTTGCAGGGAAATGGATGGATCTGGAAAGGATTATACTAAGTGAGGTAACCCAGGCCCAGAAAGCCAAACATCACATGTTCTCTCTCATATGTGTATCCTAGCTACAAATGTATAGACTAGTTCTGAGCTGGGAACCAGTAATCAGTAGCAGAGGCCTGTAAGGTAGAAAAGGGCTATAAGGGAGGGAGGAGAGGAAAGGAATTACAGGGATGGTATTATATATATGTAAGTAAAAGAACAGATTACAGGGAGGGGAATGGCCTAAGTGAGGCCAGGGGAAGAGATTGTGTAAAAGAAGGGCAGGGGGGAGGGTCAATAAAAATTCAAGATAGGGCTGGAGAGATGGCTTAGCAGTTAAGGTGCCTGCCTCCTAAGCCTAAACGTTGGTTCCAATCTCCAGGTCCTATATTTAGCCAAAAGCAGTGTCGCAAGGGTGCAATGCCACACTTGACCACAAGGGGGTGCACGCATCTGGATTTCATTCACAGCAGCTGAGAGGCTGCTGGGGCACCCATCTCTATCTGTCTTCCTCTTCCTTTCTCTCTGTCTCTCTCTGTGTCTCTCTCCAAAAAAAAAAAAAAAATTCAAGATATTCTGAATAAGACATATGTAAGCCTACTTTTTTGAATAATGGTACATCCAGAAGCCATAGATTGTTACTAGAAAATTTTCAGTGCCAGGGATGGGATACCTTCCAGTGAGTTGTTGGCCAGGGAGGTCCCTCTTGCCTCCAAAAAAATTGCAAATGATGCCAAGACCCTTGGTTTCCCCTTGAGAAACAAATGGTAAGACCCTATTGCTGAAGACTTCACAGGCTGAATGGCAAGGTCACTGAGAAATCAAGTTGGTGCTGAGCAGAAAGCCTTCTCCCTGTAGACCAGCCAACTGAAAGCTGGAAAAAACTGCACTGAATGCAGCTCTCTGGGAGACAGAAGCCATCAGCAGTGAAAACAGTGGACACTGGAAGCCTCAAGTTTGTCCAGACAGGCCAAATGAGTGCAATAGTGGCATGACTGCTCTAGAGGAAACCAACTGTGCTCTAATTGGACTTAATTCCCCCTCTGTGGGAGGGAATACATGCCTGGTACTGAAAACCTAATCAAAAACCTATGGCAGAGGAGATCATGAGCCTTAGGGATATAAAGCCTGCTCTTGTCTGGCTAAATGTATATATTATTTTCACCAAACTGCCCTGAAAGTACTACACTTAATGTTCATATTCATATATTAATGCTACTCTCACTTCTGGTTAAAGAAGCTTCTCTTTTCAGATGGTGATGAACACTGGGATGACCCAAAAGGCAACACAGCACTGAGAAGAAGAGACGGAGGAGGGTCCAGAACTGAAACATCTCTATCACATCCTCCAAGGTTCAGGGTCAATTAATTAATTGCAGAAGAGGTGGCAGAAATAATGTAAGAGCCAAAGGAAGGGTACCACTCCATACAATGTAACTGTCCAGACAAAAATTGGCCTCGATATCCATGACCTGGCAGTGCCTAGCAATACCTTCATAAGACCCTCATAATAGGAGAAAAAGTCTATAACATCAAAATAAAAGAGAGACTAACAGAGAGAGGGAGGGGATATGCTGGAAAGTGGAATTGTGAAGAGGAAAGTGGGGGAGGGGAGGGAATTATCATGTTTTATTGTCTATAAGTATCGAAGTTGTCAATAAAAAGTTACACATTAAATAAACTAAACAATAAAAAAACAAACAACCCACTCCAAAAGTGGGGTAGAGAACTGAATAAGAAGTTCTCAGAGGAAGAATTACAAATGGCTAACAAACACTTAAGAAAATGTTCAACATCCCTAATAATTAGGGAAATGCAAATTAAAACAACTATGAGATTCCACTTTACCTCAGTAAGGATAGAAAACACTAAAAAGTCAAATGAAAATGAATGTTGGCAAGGATGTGGAGAAATAAAAACCCTCATTCACTGCTGGTGGGAATGTAAGCTGGTACAACCACTATGGAAATCAATATGGAGACTTCTGAAAAGGATGAATATGGAGCTACCAGAAGACCCTATTATTCCCTTACTGGGTATTTACCCTAAAAGCTCCACATCTTGGTTCAGAGATATTTGCTCAACCATGTTTATAGCTGCTCAATTCATAATAGCTAAGAACTGGAATCAACCCAGATGTCCATCATTGGACAAATGGATAACCAAGGTGTGGTATGTGTACACAATGGAATTCTACTCAGCAGTAAGAAAAAAATGACACAATGAAATTTGTAGAGAAATGGTCAAACTTGGAACAGATCATTCTAAGAGAACTCACACAAACAGAAATACAGTCATCACATGGTCTCCATCATCTGCGATTCCTAACCTGGATCATCCCAAGTTGCTGGCATACCTCAGTGGCATCTGGAGGCTTGGACAATAGGAAGGGTAGAGCTTGGGGGAAGGGGAAGGGTGGGGGGGCACAAAACTGAACCCAATTTGAACTAGTACCATAGAATCCTATATCCTAGAAGTTAGACTAAAAGGTGGAACCCTCAAGAGGACTTTAGGGGAGCACCTGAATTGAAGAGCCTGGAGAGAGTGAGATGAAGCCTAACCTTAAATTTCTCCTGTTTCTCTTTCTTCTCTGTCTTTTTCTTTTTTTCTTTTCCCTTGGCCCTAGCCTGTAACTCCCTGTACCAGGATGCAGTTTTCATCCCTTCACAATGAACCTTGATCAGAGAGATCTACAAGATCACCCAAAACAAAACAAACTTCTGTCAGAGCACTTGATTACCCACAAGGGGTTAATGGTAAGACCCTACTGCTGAAGATACCATATGCTGTTGACATGGACCATGGAGAGATCTGGTTAGAATCCAGAAGAAAGCCAGTCCCCAGACAATTAGTCACTGTAGTGCTGAAAGGCACTACATGAGATGTTGTGGAAAAGTGGCCAACATCTGCCTGAGAAACTCAAAGTCTAAGTGACTCAGATACACAGCCTGATGTGATGCTCACACAAGTGCAATAGTGGCCACAGCCATGGGGGGTAATGAACTGCTCTTGGATTGGAAACCATATCTAGAACTGGGAAACAAGTCAGAATGTAGCGCCTGCGCTACCACCAAGACCCCGAGCTGGGGAGGAAACACGTTCACTGGGTCATTCGGTGCTTCAAGAATGCCATTTATTGAATGCAGAGGGTGATATATATATAGTCTTACAGCACTGAGGAAATGTACCAGGGTTAGAAGGTTATGTTCTCATGTCCTGTTGTTTACATCCTCCTATCCTGTTGTTTACGTCCTTCCATTCTGTTGTTTCCTCCTATCCTGTTGTTTACATCCTCCTATCCTGTTGTTTACATTTAAGCAAGAGCCACCTGCGGCAAACGGAACTTGTGTTTAGGCCAGGAAATGGGAGTGGAACAGGATGTTCTTAGGCAAACAATCCTTGGTCATGTCAGTCAAGCAGGGCAGCAGACTCCCCCTGAGGGAGGGTGGACCCCACATCAGAATACTAATCCAGATAATGATTCTGTTTTTCATTGTCAAGATCCCACTAATCTTGAGTTATAAGAGGGTCTACACCCTTTTAATTCTCTCTAAATTAATTATGGTTATCCCATTTAATTGGTGCTGACTTCACTGTTATTGGAGAATCTGCTTCATTGTTTTCAGGCGGGATCTGGATCTGAGGAGATAAATGACCCAGCACACACCACCCCAGGCCCAGCTAAAATCACAGAGGAATTGGGGAAATGAGCAAGAGTGCTGCTTTCTTAATGAATCTGATTTCAGCACAAGGGTGATGCAGATAGACACTGAGGACATGCAACACATAGCAAACCAGAGATCCAGAAGTTCCTAAGTACCCATCACTCAAGTGGACTTAAAATGCACTCAACATGGCTCAGGGAATTTTGCAGAAGAAGGAGTGGAGAGATTGTTAGAGCCACAAGTTGGGACATTTTGCACAGAGACATTGCCTCTGCCCCATAACTGACTGCTACCCCCGTAATGCATGACCCATAATCCCCATGAGATTGACCTGCATTCCAATGAGGAAGGCCTCTTCACAAAAGGGGCAGGGAGGAGGGAAAGGATGGTACCAACATGTATTTTTACATACTAAATATATGCATATCTAATAAAAATAATTTTTTTAAAAAAATGAAAAATATTGAGCTGGAAATGGATGCCACTCAATTTTACTGAGATTTCAGTATATTTGCCTTTCCATAGATGAATAATGGGATGTTTTTAATAAAAAATTTTGGCATTCTGCTGGATGCGGTGGTGCATGCCTTTAATTCCAGCACTCAGGAGTTAGAGGTAAGAGGATTGCCATGAGTTCAAGACCACCCTGAGACTACTTACTGAATTCCAGGTCAGCCTGAACTAGAATTAGACCCTACCTCAAAAAAAAAAAAATGGCATTCTTTGTTCTAGTCTATATTTTACTTATCATTCTCTCCAATAATTAACATGATCTTTCCAGTTGGGTATATAAATTCAGGCATTTTATTGCACTTATTCAAATTATTGATCATTTATGCAGAATGTTAAATAACCTCTGGGCATAATTATAAGACTCAAAAGTATAAGCACAGCAAACAATTTGAATTTATGTTTAAAAATATAGACCAAATATCAAAAGCATTCAAATAGGGATCAGAATATATTTTTATGTTTTGCTAATAATCATTTCTTCTCCAGAGTGTGGTGGGTAGGTAAAAATGTGTGCATCTCCCACATCTCTAAAATGGGGTTTATCTACCTTTGTAAGCTCAGTAGACACAATGCTGTTTCTAAACCTGAAGCTATATTTAAAATGGGGGAGGTGGCTGAGGAGATGACAAGGCAGTTAAGAGCACTTGAAACACTTTAAGTATGAAGGCCTCTCCCCAGAACTTATGTAAAATAAGGGTGACCAAAGACCAGAGAATTGCTGGGGCTCACTAATGAATAGCAGCCTCCAGTTAAGACCTGTCTCTGCCTGGGGAGATGTCACTTCACTTAAAGATCGACTCTCCAGTACCCACTTAAAGCCAGACACACAAAGTAGCACATGCATCTGGAGTTCATTTCCAGGGTCAGGAGGCCCTGTCATGCCCATTCTCTGCCTCTCTCCCTCTCTCTCTCTCTCTCTCTCTCTCTCTCTCTCTCTCTCATAAATGAAAAATATTTTTTAAATAAAGGAAAAGACCCTGTCTCAAGGGAATATACAGATGAGTGATAAGAAATGGACACTTGGCAGAAATCCAGAGGCTACTAAGAGCTAATCACTGAAGTATGCTTAAAACACACCCACCAAGGTTCAAGGAATTTTGTGGAAGAGAGAGTAGAAAGATTGTAAGAGCCACAGGTTGGGTTGTCATGCCCAAAGACACTGCCTCCCCACAATAACTGACTGCTGCTCCCACAATGCATAGCCCACTACCCTATGGGGAATACCAGCAACCTCACTGAGGAGGTTCCCCTGGGTAATGGGGGCAGGGATGAGGGAAAGGATGGTACCAACATATGCACTTAACATACTATGTCCATAACTAATAAAAATAAAATATAAAAAAATAAACAATGGAAAAAAAAGAAAGAAAAGGACACTTGGTCTGGAGAGATGGTTCAGTGATTAAGATGCTTGCCTACAAAACCTAACAACCTGGGTTTGATACCCCAGTAACCCAGGTAAAGCCAGATACACAACATGGCATATGTATCTGGAGTTCATTTGCTGTGGCTTAAAGGCCCCATCATGCCCATTACTTCTTTCTCTCTTTCTCTCTCTCTCTCTCTCCTCAAGAAATAAATAAATATAATATAAAAATTTTAAAATAGAAAGGACACTTGATATTCTCCCATGGCCTCTGCACAAACATCCCTTGGGCAGACATATTTTCATGCACAAATGCATATACCACACTTCACACACACATATTCTACACATACACACACAAAAGGAAAAAACTTGCAGACACATAGTATTCTTCTTAACTCAAAGCAAACACTATGATGTTCACTGAAAGCTTAAATATAAAGAAAATTAATATGACATGTGAAGTTAGAAATGTTTTTAAATAAGATTAGGCCATGTACTAAGTGAATATTATGTAGCTAAATATGAATTTACCTTTCAGTTTCACTTACACTCAGTAATAAAAATTGGAGGTAAAATTAGACTACACCCAAAAAGGACTGGGAGCAGATATTGCAGTTATCAGTATAGAAATTAACTTCAGGAACTATAACTTTTATTCTTCCCTCTCAAGACAATTTTAAGTGTTTTTCTTGACCTTTAAAATGAAGGACCTGAAATACCTAATACTTGTGCTAAGAATGTCAAAGCAGCAAAATTCATTACTGTTATTTTCTAAATGCTTATGTGCCTAAAACTTTACATGTTAAATCCCTGATCATCATTGTAACTGTATTTTGGGATTAAACCTCTAGGAATTAATTAAGTAATTAATTAATTAATGTGTACATAAATATGAGGCCTGATCTAATAGGATCACTATCTTTCTAAGAAAAGAAACTATTCTACCTCCATCCTTACCTACCTCCCTCTCTTTCCCTCACCCTTCCTCTCTCTCTCTCTCCTAGAAAGGCAGCTATCTTCAATCTAGGCAGAGAATCTTCACCAGAAACCAACAATGGAGGCACCATGATCTTGAGCTTCCAGAATCCAGAAATGTGAGAAATTTAATTTCTGCTGTTTAAGCTACCCATTATGTTGTTCTTATCATAGCAGCCTAAGGAGAATAATACACAGAACAAGAAACAAAGATGTTCTCTGAGAAGGTAAATCTTTTTTATAAAGATATTTATTTATTTATTTATTTATTTATTTATTTATTTATTCATTTATTAGAGACAGAGACAGAGACAGGGAAAAGAGAGAGGGAGAGTGAGAATGGGCACACCAGGGCCTCTAGCCACTGCAAATGAACTCCAGGCGAGTGCGCCCCCTTGTTCATCTGGCTTACGTGGGTCCTGGAGAATCTCTCCAGCCCTGGTAAGGTAATTCTTATCCTCACTCTCAAAATATATCGTTTTCCTCATTGTACTATGCATTTTCTTTCAAATGCTGACCACTTATAAATACTTCTAGCTCTCAACTATGTGCCAAAACCAAAAAAATTATAAATTCAAAAATATCTTTAAATGCTTAAAACACTGGATGAGTTATAAAGTTATTATCTCTCAGTTCCATATGCACTGTTCAATACTCATTTGTGATGTTGATGCTCAGATTCTGAAAACCACTACTGTTCTTTGTCTGCTGGCCCTTTGTTAGGTACAGCTGAGAAAAATGAGACTCTGGAAGGAAAAGGGGAAGGATAATTATTCCTTCCTGTTCTTATCTTGTTGCAAACACTAGAGCTTCATCTGAGTAGCCATTGGCATTCCTAGTACTAGAACATCATGCCCTTCTCAGAGAGGCCTACAGTGGTCAGACAAGAATTTAAGCAAGGACATGCCAAAATGCAAATGAGTAGAAAGGAGAAGTTCAAGGATATTACACAAGATAACTTACTTAGCTATAATTATTTCACCATTATTATGTTAAAATGTTATGTAGGGACCCCCGGTGGGCCCCCCCAAGGGAATTGTCGACCAGACCCAAAGACACTCACACGGAGAACTCTCAATGCAAGCAGCAAGAGGTTTATTGATGACACCGGTGCACCGGGGGCTCCACACAAAGTCCTCACGCAGGAGGGGTGAAGAGCCCCTAGCAACAGTGTTGTAGTGCTTATATAGGCAAAAACCACAAACTTAGGATTTTTAGGGACTTTCCATCTAAGAAGAAACTTGATTGGTTGTGCCCATCAGGGTGGGCCTGGGGTTAGGGACTTTCCATCTAGAGGAGGCCCTGATTGGCTGTGCCTACCCAAGGACGCTGTGTCATCGTTATGGGCAGGGGATGGGGCCAGCTGGGGCCAGCTGGGACGTTATGTAAACACCACAAGCACGGTGGTCCCCCTCAATTCCAGGAACTAGAAAGTGTTCCAGGAACCAGAAAGTGTTATTTAATTTTTTTCTTATTTGTGGCTAACTCAGCAACATAATGGAGGCTGTCATAAAATGGCAGCTCTTTAGTCAACCAGCTACAGCAAGCAAGCAGTGATACAGAAGCTGCATAGAGCATGTTAGCAACCCAAGAGAGCTTTAATCTTTCAGTTAATACCTTAAATATATACATAAAGTTCAATCAAAATGCATAGAAAGGAGAAATAGCTCAATAATTCATTAAATGATAAGCATATAAAATATATACAATGCTAAGAGGAAAATATATACACACTAGGAAACCACTGGCTTCTTGCTTGAAATATAAGATAAACCTTAGAGTTTAAAGTACTGGTAAAAATAATAAAATTCATAACTGTTCAGGAGAAATAAGCAACATCCTTCCTAAGAGATATGAGCATGTCAAAAAACCAAGGAGGATAGAAATCATTATAGCAAGGAAAGGAGAGAAAACACTAAAACTAAAATGTTGAATGCAAAGACACCTAGAAATAATGAGGGAAATGGTCTAATATCCATGAATCTATCTAACATTTCTAGAACAGGAGATATGATGGTGGTTGTCTCATTTTACCACTGACCTTCTAGAAAATAGAAAGCTCTTATCTCAAAACAGATGAAAAACTTATGTGTACATCAGTCAAGCCTATTATAGTCTAGTATGCCATCTCTAAAAATTCTGACACTGAATCCATTTAAGAAAAATAGGTCCTTTTGATAATCTCATCTATTGAGTAATTTTTTATTTTATTTTCATTGTGGTGTGTTTTAATCTGGAAATCTCTCACCCAAAAAATTAATCATAGGGTACTGCCCAGGTATATTTTAATGTTCTCTGAAGAGATGAATAGCTTACCCATAACAAGGCTTATTCATGACCTAGCAATGACAACAAATGCTATGGCCTACCTTGAAAGTCTGCCTTAATCCTTATCATTGTTCACAGACAGCAATAAAGGACAAAGCACTGCTGAGTATGGCCACCTCATCACGCTTTACCACAGAGTGTTGTCCTTCCTCAGTGTCATTCCCCAAGCAACTGGTTAGAACATAGAACTGGTTATAAACCCCCTTCCCCACCCGCTTTGATTTCTACTTGAATGTATTTCAACCATTCTGTTTGTTCATTTGTTTGATTGTTCCACAACCTTGATTTTCAGGAAAAGAACTGAAAAGATCAATTGGAAACCTCAACTTATATTCAACTGCTTGGAAATCATTTCTTTGATATTGATGTGATGTCAATGAAAATGACAGTGAAAAATACTACTCACTTGGAACAAAAAGAAAAGAAATACTCTCAAGAGCTATGTGTAAGTACAATGAAAAGGTGGAATGATTAAAATTCTTTTTTAGATAACCAGAGGGATAGTGAAAGAATACGAAAAAATGAGACTTTAGCAAAGTGTTGGCCTAATAGCTTTGGCTCTCTCACACTGCAAGAATACAAAACTCTTATTCTTAGAAGGAAAATGAAAGCACCAAGAGATTATTAATGCCACCAAGAGTACTTAGAAATTTAACAAACCAAGGCAACTGTAGAACTTGATGTCCATCCCAAGCAATAACTTTAAGTTGGTTAAGATGTTACCAAAGCCAGATATGGTGATACATACCTATAATGCCAGCATTTGGAAGAATGAAACACAAAAATAAAGAGTTCAAGGCCAGACTGGTTCATATAGTGAAACAGTGCACTTCCAAAAACAAAACAAAGGGGAGGGGATACAGAAGGGAAGGTGGAAGAAGAGGAGCATGAAAAGGTAGAGTAGGAAGAAATCACCAAAGGTCTAGACCCATGTTACAAAGGCCCAAGTGACATGCCCTTGCCTATTCACCACTATCTCTAAATGCCTTCGTGAATTCTTACTGCAATCTATACTACAGCTTGAAGGTTCTGTAGATTGGTGTCAGAATTATTGCCCAAGAAATGATTTTGAAGAAGCTACATTTAGACTATGACACCCAGCAGAATTATATCACTGAAGAACATCACTTCCCCAGATTAAACTAGAAAAGATGCTGCTTATTCTTTTGACATGATGATAAGGAAATAGAATAATATTGGTTCATCATCTGATAGCTAGGATCAGAATAATGCAGTTTGACCAATATACTAGAGAACGAAATTATTGACACTTGAACTTTTGTTCCTCCTTTGTCTTTCTCCCTTTCCCTCACCTAACTGAAAGGAAGAGAATGGAGTCTGTTTCCTTGTTCAGGGAAAGTATGTGGCACAGGTTCTTTGAAAATTAAATGGGAATTAATGTATTCCAAGAGGAACTTGAAGGAAGAGGTGGAAATTTCTTTGGACTAACAAAGAAAGTTCTCCAACCTGGGAAAAACAAAATCTCTAAATATTTTCAGATATAGAAATTTATTTCCTTTTCATTAAAAATGTACTGGCCTGATAATTCTGTGGTTAAAGGGTTTGTTTGCAAAGCCTGCCAGTCCAGGTTTGATTCCCAGTACGCCTCATATAATGCCAGATGCACAAAGTGCTGCATGCATCTGGACTTTGTAGTGGTAAGAGACACTGGCATGCATTCTATGTGCCTCATAAATCAATCAATCAATCAATCAATCAATAGATTATTATTTTTAAAGTGGGGGCTGGAGAAATTGCTAAGTGGTTAAAGGTCTTGCTTGCAAAGCCTCCTAGACTGATTTCTATCCCCCAGTACTCATGTAAAGCCAAATGCACAAAGTTGTGCATGCATCTAAAATTTCTTTGCAGTAGCAAGAGGCCCTATCATGCCCATTCTCTCTCTCTCTTTCCCTCTCTGTCTCATTGCAAATAAATAAAAAAATTATCAAAAAACACAAATAGGGCTGGAGACATTGCTTAGCTAGTTGTTAAGGCACTTGCCTGAAAAGCCAAAGGACACAGGTTCGATTCCCCAGGACCCACGTAAGCCAGATGCACAAGGTGAAACATGCATCTGGAGTTCATTTGCAGTGGCTAGAGGCCCTGGCACCCCATTCTCTCTCTCTCTCTCTTCTCTCTCTCTCATAAATATATATATATATATATATATGACTAAAAATGTAGGTAGGCATGGTGGTGCAAGCCTTTAATCCCACTACTCAGGAGGCAGAGGTAGGAGGATCACCTTGATTTCAAGACCACGTTGAGACTGCATAGTGAATTCAAGGTCAGCCTGGAATACAGTGAGACCCTACCTTGAAAACCCAAATAAAAAATAAATAAATATAAAAATGTGACAAATGGCTGGAGAGAGGGCTAAACAGGTGAGAGCTCTTCTTGCACAAGCATAAGGTCTGAGAGGGACTGAAACTACCAGAGTTTGATTCCCTAGGGCATGTTTAAACAGTTGTGTGTGGCCACACTTGTTTATAACCCCAGTCATATGGGGAGTAGAGACCAGAAAACAGCTGGGGTTCACAAAAACTGCAGCTCCATGCTCAGAGAAAGATTTCACCTCAAGGAAATACATTAATAAGTGACAGAGGAAGGACATTCAACATTTTCTTCATGCATCCCCATGCCTGCAATGTATCTGCACATACACATGCATACACAGCACAACACACACACACACACACACACACACACACACACACACATACACAGAGTAAAGGTGGCAGACCTTTAAAAGAAAATGCTAAGATATGTAAGATGCCTCACCTAATGGTATCCAAGGGGGTGGAGAGACAAAAGACACTAGACAATATGATAATAAGTATTCCATTAGTGCTCACACAGTAAAAACCTGATAAAATCACAATTATCCTGATAATATGCTATCTCAGTAAATCCAAGTCAACTGTCTTTTTTCCAACTGTGGATAAGGTCAATATTTCTCCATTGAGCCCTGAATAAAGTATCTCACACTGGGGAAACAACCTGAATGCATATACCCAGTTTCCATTCCAGGCTCATTCCTGAGAGGACTACACAGGTGAGTGGAATTCCTTCATTGGTTGTCATGTTTACTCTAACAACAGAGTTGAATTTCACTGAACTATATGAAATAATCTGACTGGATTAAATGCTAAATATAAGAAGTGGGTTTCTTAAAAGTTCCCCCAATTAACTTATGTGGTTATAATGTGGTATGTGGAGTCATTGGTCAGGCTGTTGTGCTGAAAATAGAATGAAAAGTTAAATATTTGGAGAACTTCTCAAAGATAGAATGTGTTTTATTGAAAATAGAATGGCCAGTACCATGTTGTTTTGTTACTACAGCTCTGTAATATAGCTTGAAATTGGGCATGGTGATACTGCCATCATCTTCATCATCATCTCAAAATTCCTTTGACCATCTCAGAATATTTTATGTTTTCATATTCATTTTAAGACTTTTTTTCATTTCTGTTGGCATTGAAATTTTGGAATGGAAGAGAGGGCCCAGTGACAACCCCACATAGTTACTACCATGTGATTTTTAACAAATATGCCAAAAATATACATTGAAGACAAGAAAGCTTGGTTAGCTCATCATGCTAAGAAAACTGGATGTCCACATATAGAAGAATGCAACTAATCCCTATTACTCTTCCTGTGCAAAAATCCACTCCAAATGCAACAAAGACTTTAATGTGGCCTGGAGAGATGGTGTAGTGGTTAAGGTGCTTGCATGTAAAGCATAAGGACCCAGGTTTGATTCTCAAGGACCCACATAGGACAGATGCACAAGGTGGCAGGTGGCACATGCATGTGGAGTTAGTTTGCAGTGGCTATAGGCCCTGGCATGACTATTCTCTTAAATAAATAAGTAAATAAAGTATTTTTTAAGAAAACCTTAATGTAATACCTGAAACACTGAAGCTGTTTAGAGAAAAAAAGTAACACAGGTTTAGCAGAGGATTTTCTGCATAGGACCATAGTTACTCAGGGAATCATGCCAAAAACTGACAAATGGTACCGCATGAACTAAATGTGCCTCACAAAGCAAGGGAAACAGTAAAGTGAAGAGACCTTTACAGAATGAGAGAAAATCTTTGCTAGCTATACTTCAAGCAGAGGGTTAATATCTAAAATATACAAAGAACACAAAAAAAACTAAGCAATAAAAAATCAAACAACCCTATAAGTGGGCTTGTAAAATGAACAGATAATTCTCAAAAGACAACATAAATGCCCCCCACAAAAAAAACAAATGAAAAAATATTCAACCTTACTAGCCATCAGAGAAGTACAAATTAATACCACATTGAGATTCCGTCTCTCTCCAGTCAGATGAGCAGTTATTAAGAAACAAACATGCTAGCCGGGCGTGGTAGTGCATGCCCTTAATCCCAGCACTCAGGAGGCAGAGGTAGGAGGATCACCATAAGTTCGAGGCCACCCTGAGAATACAGAGTGAATTCCCGGTCAGCCTGGACTAGAGTAAGACCCTAAAAAAAAAAAAAAAAAAAAAAAAAAAAAAAAAAAAAAAAAGAAAGAAGAAAAAGAAACAAACATGCTAGGGAGTGTGTACACAAAGAAAACCTTTATAAATTGCTGGTAGAAATGTCAATTCACCCAGATTCTATAGTCAGTATGGGAAATAGAGCAACTTTATGATACAGCTATATTCTTCCTGGCTATGTACTCCAAGTTCTCCAAGTCAACATATCACAAAGATACTTGCACATCAATGTTTATTGCAGTGCTACTAACAATAGTTATGATGCCTAGGTGTCCAACACCAGAAAAATGAATAAAGAAAATGTGTTATATTTACACAATTAAATTTACACAATACAGAAAACAAAGTTGAGGCTTGAAAGAAAGCTCAGTGGTTAAAGGTGATTGTTTGCAAAGGCTGATGGTGCAGGTTCAATTCCCCAGTACCTACATAGAGACAGATACACTAAATGGCACATGTATTGGGAGTACATTTACAGTGGCAGGACTCCCTGACACTCCCATATTCTCTCGTTCTCTCTCTTAAATAAATGAATTATTTTTAATTTAAAATAGAGAATAAAGTTACATCATTTCTAGGAAAATAGTTGTAACTGGCCATAATCATATTAAGCAAATTAATCCAGCCTCAGAAAGAAAAATATTATATATGATTCCCAGATTTTGCATCAATACATAAAAAGAGGATTGATATGTAATATGAAAGTAGAAGCGAAAATGTCTATGGGACAAAGTGGACTAATGGAAGAAAATATGTTCAACACGTTATATACTGCTATTAAAATGCCCTATGTAACACAGTATCATGCACAATGAATATAAACAATGAAAAAATTTAAATACATAAATAAATGAATAAATAAATATAAAAGACAGTTTAACTTTAGGGTTAACCTGACAGTGTCAAAGGGTTGAGCTGAGACTGAATCTCCTTATCCCTCACTAATCTCATCTGTGAAAGGAAAGAAAACAGAGTAAAGGAGTTTAGAAATGGGCTTGAAAACATAATCAAAGTATATACTGTAGCCTAATGGCTAGAAAACAGCAGCTGATAGTTTCTCTCCCACACTACTCTCACTTAGTCTCTAGCAGGCATGTGTCCCCAAAATTCACACTCAAGTACCACACAATTAAGATACAAAAGAAATCACAAAAACATCTCATAATGTTTCAAGTAAGTTTGTAGTTTTGTATTGGACATGTTCACAGCTATCCTCAGCTGCATGCAGCTAACAGTCATAGTCACTTGCAAGTCTAATCCTTAATCTACAATGACCATTTTTATTTAATTTAAATTCAGAAACCATCCTTTCATTTCTTAAGGCTCACTATAGTGTTTGCAATGGCTTAGACTTTATGTAAAATTTATTTTTAAAACTCTTATTAGTCTTTCATATCTTATATCAAAAAATTTAATTCATTTTCTTCAAAAACTTCTCAATACCTCTCTGCTATTTGTTATAAACAACGTAAATGAAAGAGAGGCAGAAGAAAACACTCCAATGAAAATCAGATTTGCTTATTTAAAAGAAAGCTTTTAATCTTCCTAAATTGGCCCTTTGATGCAGATAATTTTTAAGAGTAGTCAATTTTATAGACTAAATGATCATGTTAAAATCTTTCCTTGGAGTAATTAACATTTGGTGATCCATTAAAAGAACCTGCATCAAAAAAAAACTTATGTTATTAAAAACAGGAGAGAAAAATCATTTATTAGATATAGAAAATCAAGGTCTCCAACATATTCCAATAAGCAATACAAGCTTACAAATCTAGCAAGCTGGAGATAACATTTTCATTGCACATTTCTTTAAAAGTAGATAAAGAGCATTGAATCAATATATCACTGACAAGATTATTATTTTGTACAAGCTGAAGGTTCTTGCAGGTCATTCCTACTAAAGCAAACAGATTTTGTTAATTTAATCCAACAGACTTGGCAGCAAAACCAAACAGGAATTTAATCAGCAGGAGAGGGTGGTGAGCATCTGAGAGAACTGAATGATTGCTACACCAATAGTAAAGGCCATTATGACAGGGTGAGGGAATGAAAGGGTGCTCCCTGCATAATTTTCATCGAGTTCATGGAACACAAATGATTCCAAGTAAGCCATTTCTGGGACAGCAATGATGACTTAATGTTACTTGTGATAGAAAATTAAAATTTAGGGCTGGAGAGATGGCTCAGCAGTTAAGGTGTTCGTCTGCCTAGTCTAACAACCTGGGTTCAATTCCCTAGTACCCATGTAAAGCCAGGTGTACAAAGTGGTGCAGGCATCTGGAGTTTGTTTGCAGCAGGTAGAGGCCCTGGCATGCCCATTCTGTCTGTCTCTGTTCTATCTCTCTCTGCTTGTAGTTAAATAAAAAGAGAAAGTTAAAATTTATAAAGTTTTCCAGTCTCATGCCGTTCTTAAATATGTTCCTTAAAACTGCAAGTTTATAAATAATAAAAAATAAAAAATAAAAGCACAAACTGACTTTTTCAGAGTTTGTCATCTGAACAGAATATGCCAATCCTCTGACACCAACTGGAAGGCTTTTGGTACCAAGAGAAGGCCAGGGCATGTAAGCTTTTGAATTCAAGTACTTTAACATTCAAAACTGGCAGCATTCTGAAGACGTGTCACTACAAAAGGATAAATTAAAATCACTTACCTCCCCTGCTCTACCTCCAGAACTCTCATGAAATAATCATGAAGGCATTGGTAATATCTTTTGCACTTTGAATTTTCAGCTCCACTCTGCCTTCTTCCTTTCCTCCTTGTTCCAGACTTTTACACAACTTTTCTTTTACTTCAGGCTCTCCTGTTTCTAAACTAATCCATTTAATCCCATTTTTTAAACATACAGGCATTTTTAACTCTTTCTTTGCCACAAACAAAAAGACTTTGTTAATGTTTGTTTTTTTCCTTGCTAGATATGAACATTCAGTATTATTATTAAACATGGATTTCTTACCCATTAAACCTGATCACTAAGGAAATTTCAACTGGTGTTTCCCAAGAGTGACAAACAAAACTAACCATGTAATAAAAAGCAAAGATCCAAATCCTCATTTTGAATTCTCATGAAAGCGATTTTAACTGTAAATTTTTCTGAGGTCCATGGTAAGCTTTTCTGGGGCCCCAAAAGAAGTTGCCTGTCTTCAGGCAAACCTAGACCAAGAGATAAAACAAAAATGACAAAATGTATCAAGTGACACTATTGAGAAAAAAAATTCTGGAATAATCAGAGGGCTACTATTTTAAATGTAGGTACTAAGACAATTTGATAGCTTTAGATGAAAAAGGAAAGGTATTTTTCAAAATTTTTCTATGTTTAAAAATGGAAAATAAAATACATGCCTAGGTTTTATGCTATATGAAATAATTTATCTACATATTTCAACTCTCAAAGGAATAAACCTTTCTTTTTATGTAATGCACTATTAAGCTATCTTCTATAAAGGACTATCCAAAAAAGGTGGAATTTCCATAGCTCAGTTAAGAGTCTAAAGTCCCTTTACTATTTATGGTAGATTGTAGAAAGCCACAGACATTCCTAATACCCCTTTTTGCACTTTGTCCCTTTGTGACGTGCCTTTGCAGCTTGGAACATCAAGAGGAGAGACAATTTCCTCACACCAATTTTGAGCTGTCCTTACCACTTCCTTAGATTAATAGGATAGAATGGAAGTGACAGTTTGTGTCTTCTAGACTGGGCCTCAAGAAAATTTTTTGTGGAGACTGCTCTTTCCCGCTGAGTGTTATGTTAAAGCTGCCACAGGAGAGGTGTATGGACTCTAGAAAAGCAATGATACCTACAAGAGAAGTAAATAAATGTTTATGCAGAAGAGATATAAATTATCTGTCAATGCCAGATTATGGTAGGTTATACACACACACATACAAAAAAAAAGGGGGTGTCCAAAAGTTCCTCTAGCCCTTATAAGCCTGTGTCATTTCAATGTGACTTATTCCTTCTTACTTCTATATATCAGAGTTTATTTTCCAACCTATGACTCTAAGTAGATGTCATGTCTTAAGAAATCCAAACCCTAGGCCTCAAGAGATTTTGCAATTTGACATCTTAGAATGTTGCCTAGAGACTGCCATGAAGAAGCCTCTATAGATGACAACAGAATAAGTGTCTATATAGAGCAGGAATGAGTCAACCCCACTTAAACAAATCAGACAACCAGCCAATCACTAGTATCAATTGCCAGGCATATGAGATAGGCCATCTTATATCATCCAGGTCCATTAGAGCTATAGGACCTCGCCCTCTAAGTGAACTCCTTGAGAAATCAGGAGAACCACCCAGCTAAGTCTAACACAAATGCTTTTCCCATGGGGTAGTAGTAGTGACATTGGTTCAGGTGGTTTCTTAGACATGTACTACCATAAGTCCTGATTTTCCAACACAGTAAGATTTTAAATATTCTATCTGCTCATCACACATTTTAAAATTGAAAATATGGTCCTACCAGAAAATTACCAAAATGCGTTCTATAGTGATTGTGGACCTGAACGAATACTACTTACTACCTAGAAGGTCTGGAGTTGTAGATTTTTTATTTTTATTTATTTTTTTTGAGAGAGAGAATGGGTGCACCAGCAGCCGCTCAGCCGCTGTGAACAAACTCAGGATGTGTGTGCCCCCTTTTGGGCAAGTGCAGCATTGCACTCTTGCGTCACTTTTTTATATAGCTAAATGTGGGACCTGGAGAATCCAAGGGATGTTCTTAGGCTTTGCAGGCTGGTGTCTTAACCACTAAGCCATCTCTCCAGCCCAGGAGTTGGAGATTTTTAATCCTTAGTACATTTATATTTCTCAAAAATCAAGATTGGAGAAGGGTAAATAATAATCAAATACAACTGCCTTCTACTGTAAAGATATTGCAGATACTTTTAAGATATTGAAGCATTTAAGTGCAATAAATTTCTTGAACATTCTTACCCAGGGGTCATTGCCTCATGACCACTCTTTCTGCCACAGGCATCCATGAAAACGGCACAGAGAGATAAAAGATGAAATGAAGAGAAGAGTGAGAAAACTATAGATGAGGGGGCAAAGAGGAATAACTGTTATAATGACACACAGACAATCACATTTCTATAATATATTTTAGCTTGAATTGCTTCCCAGCTAGACCTCTCCTTTGGGAGACGCTGTGTAATTTCTCTGGTTATGTGCTAGATCCAAGATGAAAGATAACTCACAAGCCCCTGTGGCTTAAAATATAACAGTTGGAAATTGGTGGGTTATTTTTAAAGGTTTTTTTTTTTCTTCTGTTTGACAAGGAAAAGCAGAACTATGCTCATTACCTCTACCCCTGTCCTTCTGGAAAAGAAAGGTCAAATTGCTTCTTCTCTGTTTTCAAAGACATTTCTTAAAAGAATGAAACAAATGTTTAATGAGTGCCAATCTTGTTCCCTAAGTAACACCTTCTTCCACTCATTCTCTACAATGAAGACCAATAGATCTAAACTTCTTAATATAAGGTGTATTCAGATATAGAGGGGAGCACTTTAAAAATCATCTACAGTTGAATATCTGTAATTGCAGAAACTGACCCTGTCAAATCACTCCTCATGGAACAGCCAGATGGATGATATCCTCATTTATTTTAACTCCCACTATTCTTGGAAGAAATAAAATTCACACATTTATACACCTACACCCTCATATGTACTGATGACCAACTAAACTTAGAATTATTTAAATAGTGATAATAAATTAAAATTGAATTGTTTTAAACCTTCTAGACTAATTTAGAAATGGAAGCACCTCTATTCAAATACACCAAATGTGAAGGTATTTATACTCTAAAAATATGGAAAAAAATTTAATGAAAAGCTAAAATCATAGAATCTTGTCTCTAAAAGGAAATATAACTAAACTTTTGCACTTTATATATGAGGAAGCTAAAAATTTAGAAGTTGGAATAACATATCTGGAAGTAGCAAGGCTTGTTAGTGGAGATGCTAATTTGAAAGCCAGCTTTCTGATCTCTCTGACCTGTGCTCTCTCCACTGCACTCATTCTGTAACTTGTGTTCACTGTGGATAGGCAAGTAGAGATGCCTGAACAGAGAACTTCTGTAATCCTTCTGCCATAGCCCTATCCCTGGTTTATTAATTCAAATTCACTGGTGATATGAAGACTATTGACAATATATAAAAACACCTGAGAAGATTCTAACATGCAGCTTGGGCTAGGAACTACTGAATTGTGTTTTCAACTTAACTGCCTTCAGTGACTCAAATGGGAGTCACATCCTTACTTCCAAATTTCTGAATCTCTTTGGTCACAGACAACAGTAAACTAATATTGAGATCTTAGATGTTTGGAGAGGGGAAAATGAAAAGAGGGTAAGTACAGAACACAGTCTTAGGAATTTGGTTTATCAGTGATCCTATAAAAACATGAGAATTCCAGAGACACAGAGGCTCCCAAAACCTTATCACTGAAGTAGAACTAAAATGACCCCAATGTTGCTCAGGGAAATTCGCGGAAGACGGGGTGAAAAGAATGTTAGAGCCACAAGTTGGGGCATTATGCACAGAGACTTGGCCTATCCCCCCAGAATTCTTAACTACCCCCACAATGCATGACCCACATTCCCCATTGATGAGAGTCCCTTTGGAAGAGGGGGGACAGGAAGGAGGATAAGGGAGCCAACACTATGAATGTAAAATCAGAATAATATAAATAAAAATAAATTATGGGGAAAAAACATGAGAACTAGTAAAAAACAGAAAATAATAAAAGAAAAAATGATTTAGCTATATAAAAGTAGTCCATTTGTGTCAACCTCAACTAATCAAGCTTGCAATAATAAATACCAGATTGTTCATGGTTCATTTCATTGTATTATTCAACCATTTGCATGAAGCATTGGTCATTTCTTTTTATTTTATTTTGATTTATTTATTTGAGAGAAAGAGGCAGAGAGAAAGAATGGGCATGCCAATTACTGCAGCCACTGAAATGAACACCAGATGAATGTGTTACTTTGTGCATCTGACTTAAGTGGGTGCTGGGTAATCAAACCTGGTTCCTTTTCTGGCTTTGCAGGCAAGTGCCTTAACTGCTAAGCTATCTATCTACCCCACCAATCATTTCTTCACAAGTTCATAACATTATAGGTAATATGGCTGGTACATATTCTTAGAAATGATAATATTGGGGAGAAAAGGGTATATTTCATATAAAGTCTAAATCAGGGCTGAGGAAATGGCTCAAGAATATGCTTATAAGTCTGCCAGCCCAAGTTTGATTCCCAAATACCCACATAAAGCTAAACATTTGCATAGGCAAGAGATCCTAGCATGCCCATACATACCCACACATGCACACAAACACACACAACACACACACACACACAAGTAAAAATATTTTTGAAAATAAAAATCTAAACAAGTTAAAATCTAGTTTAGCCATATCATAACCAAAATTGTTAGCAATTTAAAGACAAACTTAAATTATATAAGTGATCCTCAATTCCAACACAATTCCAAAGTAATAAAGCTAAGTCTGACTTATGTTGAATGTCAGAGATAAGAAGGATCAAATATCTTGTTTATCCTGTTGGAATAAGATTATAAATGAATATGGATTCCTCACCTCTTGCAACACCTTGTTCAACACTTATATATACACTGCAAAAGTGACAAGTCCTTGAATTGAGCCCTAAATCCATTAAGTTTCCATGCAAAGTAGAGTGTGGCCAGCAGTAGGGCCAACAAGTTTTAGCCCATCCCATTGCAAGATAGAATTTTCTTTTATCAAATATGATCTTAGATCATATTAAATACAAAATATTAAATCTGTGGGTGTGGATGTTTTGAATGTAAAATGTCCCCCATAGACTCATGTGTTTAAATACTTGATTGCTGGACTGGAGGTCATACTCAACAGTTGAAAGCACGTGCTTGCAAAGCCTAACTGCCCAGGTCTTAGGTACCCACCTAAAGTCAGATGCACTAAGGGGCACATGCATCTGGAGTTTGTTTGCAGTGACAGGAGGTCCTGGAATGCCCATACTCACTGTCTGCCTCTCTCTCAGTCTCTCTCTCTCTAAAACACAAACAAATAAATAAATAATATTGAAAATAAAACAGAGAAACTGGTTGCTTCATGAGGGAGCCTTGACATTCTAAAAAGATTCTTCAATCAATCATGATGTCAATCAACCCAGATATTTCCTCTTCTTCATATGATGAAGGCTGAGGATATAGGTTTATCTGAAAAGCTAGAGAGACTCCATTTGTTCCTATTGGAATGGAATATTTTGCAGCATTTTTTGCATAACGAGTATCCAAGTTGAAGACCAGGGGAAATACAAAAATGTCCATTTACATGATCCATATGTATGTGGAAGCCCAAGGCATTGTTGTAGGAGCAATGACTCTTGGTATGAGCTACTCCATGTACAAAGAATACTGGGACTAATCCAAGCCTTAGAAGAGATGTTGCCTTGTCTGGTTGGAAGTGCTTGCTCTAGTTAGACATCTCATATTGAGGTTATATGTTTATGTCAGAAATAAAGAAAGAGTGAGCTCAGACTGGAGAGATACCTAACCAGTTAAATACTTGATCTCCAGCTGGTAGGGCTTATGGGAAGTTTGTGGAGCCTTTGGGAAATAAAGCCTTGCTGGGGTGGGCGTTGGAGTGTTATATTCCAGCCCACATGGTGTTTTGTGCTTTTCTATTTCATCCCTGCTGAAGTGAATATGTGCCACTGTCTGTCTGCTCCAGCCATGCTTTCTGTACAATGATAGACACTTCTATAAGCTGCTTCTGGTTGGCATTTTATCCCAGCAACAAGAAAGTAACTGCTACAGCAATATAAATACTCTAATCCTGAATTACTTGCTAAACAAAAGGAATGCCCCTGAAGCTTCCAAATTCAGTTTCATGTGAAAACATGTCCAGTACTCCAGAAACAGTTGTGCTCTTCAAGCCTTATGCAAGACGAGATGCTATCTGGTGTTTTCTTCTGTTCTAGCTTGGGACATATTTTATAGAACGGATTGTTTTGTTTTCTGCCTCTGCCACTAATTCTTCTCTACTACATTAAGCCCCACACATGGCAAACATGAGTTAATTAAGCATTATATTACAGAGTATTAATATAACTATCTCAGATGTTCCTCTTTAAGCCTCTATGGCATAATTACTATTTCCCTGAAGGAGAAATTAATTATATTGTTAACAGAAATACTTAGGAACAAACACATTTAAATGTTTAACCATCAGTTCTAAAAGAACAAATTAAAGGAAGTGAGACTTTAATCAAAACATTAACATTTAGATGGCCCAGCAAGGTAACATGCAAGAGAAAACATGTACTTTTGCCATTTAAATCATATTGACAGAACTTTTCAAATAACCTCATTCACTTTCACTTGAAGAAACAAATATGAATGTTGTCAATATCTCACTTCACTTCAGTGAAGTCTAATCATGAAAATCATCAAGAAAACATTTCTTCCAGCTCATCAATCTCCCTCACTTCAGTAAATTAAGACAATTTCATAAGCATCAACAATCAGAGCCAATGTGAAATAATGTCAGAGTTAAAATCACAGGGCTATAAGTAACTTCCAGCAATTATATGGAGCCTTCTCACCTCCAAAATAATCATTCAAACCAGTAGTTCTCGACCTTGACTACACACTGAGAAGTTTTAAAAAATCTAGTGCCCCAAATATTCTAAGCTTCCAGAAATTATAATTTAATTATTCTTAAAGATACAGTTTGAGCATCAAGATTTTTTAAATCTCTCCACATAATTTTCATGTGCAGCTAAGTGCCAGAGCCCATAAAACAAAAACTACTACTACTACAAAAAAAAAGCCTATAGTCAAGTAAAGGCAGGCTCATTTACCTTGAGGAAGCAAACAAGACATCAGGAGTTTGGAGTTTCTTAGTAAGAGGGAAATTACTGGATGATTTTAAGAAGGGATTAGGGGAACAGGACCATTTGAGCATTTTGGCTTTAATGCATCCAGAAATGGATGAAATTCATTCTTCATCCAAAAGAAAGAAAGAACAGAGCAGTGCTGTCACTGGTAAAGAAGGAAGGCCACTCAGAACGCAAGGTCACTGGCAGTGAGAATGTGGTGTGCATCATTTTGTGATTAAGTTTGGACTGTCCTTTTGTCTGTGCTGAATACAGTAAACTGATGTCCTTCAGTAGACATTATGGTCTAGTTTTCAGCAAGGAAAATTTTCACTTTCTTTGTTGGTTTAATATAGTCAGTTTTCCTAATCTCATAAATACTGAATTTTTTAAATCTCTGTAACACTTGTAAGTATTGTAAATACTGAATCAAACAAACTCAAAACCTGAGTATGAATGCTGTCTAGTTGTGGTATCTGTCATTCTTTCAAATCTGGGGTTAAAATGATCTAACGTTCCATAGATAGATAGATAGATAGATAGATAGATAGATAGATAGATAGATAGATAAGTGTTTATATTTCACTTGATATGACTATCCAGTTATAATTATGAGCTTAACTTTAAGCATATAAGAGAATACATGCTAAGTAGACTAGCCATGACTACCACATGCCAAAGAAAAATCTGATGTAAATAGCCCCCTTTCCTAACCTTTAAATTCTCATCATACTGTGTTTAAAACTCTTATTCTATTTACTGTGTTCTAGATGGAAACCATTATTAATTGTTCCCAGCTTTTAGCTCATAGCTGCCTGAGCATGGCACCATACAGAGTGAAGGACTCTTCATTATAGAAAGGTTTTGACAATAGATTTAGAAGTTACCTAATACTCTGTTCTGTCAGAAATGAGAATTTTAACAGCCATTTATATTTAAGCTAAGAATGAAATTTGTTTTGATGGAAATTAGAGTAATTAACTCTTTGGTGATCTTAAAGGTCTGTTTGCTTTCTTAGGAAGCTTGCCTAGTCATCATAGTGTTTATGTCTTACTGATAATGAGGGTTTTTCAGCATTTTACATGTCAATACAGAAATTTATGTCATGTTTCTTTATCAGAATCACAAAATATATTACCTTTCATGTATATTATGGATGCTGGCTATTTACTAAGAACCCCACTCAGGGTTTCCTTTTCTCATCCAAATTGCCTAATTTCGTGGCTGGAGAGATGGCTTAGTGGTTAAGGTGCTTACCTGCAAAAAGGACATCAGTTCGATTCCCCAGTACCCACATAAGCCAGATGCACAAGGTGGCACATGCATCTGGAGTTCATTTGCAGTGGCCGAAAGCCCTGGTACACCCATTCTCTCTCTCTCTCTCTCTCTCTCTCTCTCTCTCTCTCTCTCTCTCTCTCTCTCCCTCCCTCCCTCCCTCCCTCCCTCCCTCCCTCCCTCCCTCTTTCCCCTTCTCAAATAAAAAAAAATTTCCTACTCTGCATAGATATAGAATAAAAGTTTTCATCCCCTGCGTTTATTTATATCCAGTGCTATGGTGTAAGAGAGCCCAGAATTATCTCATTGTTTGCCTTCTTGAACTAGAAAAACCATGAACATTTAAGACAGAAGATATTTAAAACTTGTAAAACCACAAGAGGTCATGTTACAAAACTAGAATTTGTATTTCAAAATACTTATGATGGATCAACAAGAGGAGAGAAGCAAGACTGACTAGATGAAAATTCAGAACCAAAACAACATTGACTAATCTGACCAAAAGCTCTGCACTGAGAATTGCCCATCTATCAACCCATCATTCATTAAAATGGCTGGGCCTTCTCAGTCATGCCTAATTCAGTTACCAGATATAGGCAGGCTATCCTAGAAGGAGATATCTTTGAGAAAAAAGCCTTTATCTCTTTCTAGCCAAAACCAGCCCTGAAGGAACAGGAACTAGAGACACTGTGCTGAATGACTTCTTCTCAGCTGGACAATGAATGCATCCTTTCTTGAAGGAGCTCTAGATGGCACATACTCATATCTACTACAGAACATTTCAGAGAACATAGCTAAGGAGCTCAGGGTCCAAAGTTCTCCCACTGTTACCCAGCACTAGTTTCTCATCTAGACATAAGCAGCACTAAGTGATCAGAGACCATCCACTGAAAATTTAGACCCTCAAGATGCAAAACCAAAATATGTAGTTCCCATAGGCAGCTGGCTCACTCAAGTGAGAAAAGGATGAAGTGGGTATGCCCAGTTTCTGCTCACACTATCATCACAAAGATGGTCATGTATCTGAGGAACTATGGAATGGAGAGAAACCAAGAAGGAAGGAAACAGGAGGAATGAGAGGTAGGTCATTCTCGGTATCCTTTACCAACTGAGTTACAGAATTTGGCAGTCTGCATAGTAAGAAGCTTATTATAATTTCTCAGTCTTCAAACTGTAATAATTTAAAACTCATATGTATACATATCATTTCTCTGCATGCTTAGAAATATTCCCTTTGAAAGTTTACTTATTGAGGAGTGAGTTAAATGTTTAGGAAACTGAAAACCATATTTCTTTCTTCTTGTAATTGCATGCAAAATGGAAGATTTAGTTACCAAGGCACAATTAACAAGTGGCACCAGACTAGTCATCTTCATTCCTCTTTCAACTAAGTACTTCTTGACCTCAGTAGTCTTTTTTCCAAAAAAGAAGCTACCCTGGCAGCTGCTCAAGATGGGGAGTGCCTTGGAGCTCAGATTAGGGAACTGTAGCAACTTAAACAACAGGAAGCAAATGTAGCCATGGAGATGCCCAGGTCCTCAATGAAGTGTTGAAGGTGAATCTAAGAGTAATCACAAGGTGTAAAGAATAGATTATAAAAGAGGTTCAACAAATATGACACGGACACCAGTCTTTTTCTCAATCAGCTAAAGATACTTTTTATAAGTAATCAACTGGTCCTTCCTCTATGAAGGCATTGTAATGAAATGTTGCTAAGAAATTTCCTTTTAAAAAAATGATCAAATCTTCCAGGTGTGGGGGCACATGACTTTCATCCCAGCACTCGGAAGGCAGAGGTAGAAGGATTGCTGTGAGTTCAAGGCCACCCTGAGACTACATAGTTAATTCCAGGGCAGCCTGAGCCAGAGTGAGACTCTACCTTGAAAAACCAAAAAAAAAAAAAAAAACAAAATCTTTACTTAAATTAGATTTGACATTATGGAGATTTATTCATGTCAAGATAATGTGTGGCAAGCTGTTAATTTCTGTGCATGCAGTAAGACTAGACAGTCTTTTGAAAATCATTCTAGGCCACCATAGACCTTTTCCTAAAATCAGATCTCCAGAATACTTGACTAAAATAGAACCCACCTAACTTAAGAAAATGCCATATCTAAGTTGAATATGCCTAAGTCTACCTGATCATGAACCTTTAGCAATTCTCAACAGACTGGGATCTTATGAGCACCTGCCACACAAATTCTCTAAGGACTTGTGAAAAATGCCGGCAGCAGGCAGCTAGACTCCACCAAGTCAGTAAGAGTCTCTAAGGAGCTTGGCCCAAAAGTCTAAATGTTCAATGTGTGCACCAGGGGATTCTAACACGGGCTATAGTTTGAGAAAACTTAGTAGGAAAAGACTGGAAAGGGTGTATACAAAGTTCCAAATTTAGGAACAAAGGGAAAAAAATCTATAAAACTAATATTCCATTTATCTGGGAATATTTTTTAAAAGATTTTATTTTCATTTATTTATTTATTAGAGACAGAGAGAGGGAGAGAGAGAGAGAATGAGCATGCCAGGGCCTCTAGCCACTGCAAACGAACTCCAGATGCATGTGCCACCATGTGCATCTAGTTTACATGGGACCTGGAGAATAGAACCTGGGTCCTTAGACTTCACAGGCATGTGCCTTAACTGCTAAGCTATCTCTCCAGCCCTATCTGGGAATGTTTATCATGAAAGAAAGTGAAAAACTTAATCATTCAATAAATATCTTGTGTTTCTGCCACATCTAGTACTAAACAGAGTGGAATCAAAATTAAAATACACATAACATTCTAACAATCAATCTAGAATTACATTAAAGTATGTATATCACTATAAACTAAAATTAAAATTCAGGGTAAAAATTAAAGTTAATTGCTGCAAAGGAACTATATATATAAGGAACAAGAACATTTAAAAGTATATATAGAATACAATTAAGAGCCTCAAGTTCTCTCTGAGGAAAAGCAGAATGTGGAGGGGTGAACAGACATGCATGTGACTATTTTAAAATAAAAAGGTCTCTTGAAATAAGAGATCAAAGCTTAGCAATGACTCCATCCCTCCCTGAGTCAGTTCTTTATACTAGAATCACAGAGTTGATGAACTTTTGATCTGTCCTTTCTTTCTCTGGAAGCAAAGATCTAAAAGCTGTTATCAAACAAGATCATGAAGACAGGATAAAAGGGTGATATATAGATCACTGTTGATTTTCCATGAAGTATCTGTGAACTCAGCAGAACGAAACATCACACATCATACCCACTCTACACACACTACCAAAAACAACTAGAATAATCCTCATAATCCTCTCGGCTTACTAGGATAAGCTGAGCTTGCTCAAGACTAACTACCTGGGATGGTTTCAACAAACACTAACACAAATAAGATTATGGTATATAAAGTAACATATAAATTACTTCATTTCAACCTCATAGCTTTTGTTTATAAAAGGATTTTATGAAGTATTTATATTTACAACTTTGAGCTATAATTTTTTTTTTTTTATGTATTTATTTACTTATTTGACAGAGAAAGAGAGAGAATGGGTACTCCGGGGCCTCCAGACACTGCAAAAGAACTCCAGACGCATGTGCCCCATTGTGCATCTGGCTAACGTGGATCCTGGGGAATCAAACCTGGGTCCTTTGGCTTTGCAGGCAAATGCCTTAACTGCTAAGTTATCCCTCCAGTCCTAAGCTAAATTTTAAAAACCTGATTAGAATTAGATAGTTTTATCAACATTTGACCAAAACAAAAAAAGCACACATTATAATAAAGATTGGAAAGTATGCATTAGCTATTGAAATTGTGGTTGATTTTTTTTCTCCATTTCTTAAAATGTATAATATTGAGATGTATTACTCTTTTATAATAAAACTATTTTAGGGCTGGAAATAGCTTAGCAGATAAAGGTAATTGCTTGCAAAATTTGATGGCCTGGGTTCAATTCCCCTGTACCCATGTAAAGCCATATGCACAAAATGGTACATGCATCTGGAGTTTATTTGCAGTGGCAAGAGGCCCTACATACCCTCTCTCTCTCTCTCTCTCTCTCTCTCTCTCTCTCTCTCTCTCCCTACCTCCCTCCCTCCCTCTCCTCTCTCACAAATAAAAACATTTTTAAAAATATTTAAGATTTATTTCTTAATATGAAGTTTTATTTTATAGAAATTTAGAATTTCTTAAAACACAAAGTTCCAAAGGGATGATCTTCAGTGGCTATTGTTTCATTTTACCTGTGTCCTGTCTTCTTTTCTTTGTTTTCCCCTTTAGGCTTGGTCATCTATTTTCTTTCAATCAGAGAAAAGCTTTAATGTTTGTGCTATAACAAAAGTTCTGGTTTTCCTTTTTCTCTTCATTTTCATTGTAGCCTCACAAATTCTAATTGCACTGTCCACTCTCACTTCCATTATTCTCAATAATCTTGACAAACTGACTTTGAAAGCATATTGCTTTAGGACATTAACTTTCACTAGAGTACCTTTTTTCCACTCTTCTATCCTGCAATTTTATGTCTACTCTAAATAATACTTTTTGAGGTAATAAATTATACATGATATCTGTCTTGTCCTAGTTTTCAAAATCCCCATAGCCTCATAAAGTCTTCCTTATGTCCTCATTGTCAAGTCCAGACCAACTCTTGTGTTTCTGTACACATAGTACTTTTCTAGGAATTGCTTTCTTTGTGCTGTAATCAACCATCTTCCTTCACTTCTCTTTTCAAAAGACTTTTTATTCCTTTTCTTTATTTGCTAAACTCTTCATCACTTACTTTGCCAGTCTTCACCACTGAAATAGGAACAATATTCCATTCTCCACCAGAACTGTGACCTATCCACCTACTTAAAATTTAAATGTACTGATACTACATTATGGCCTAATCTTCCATACAGCATTCCCACAAGTAAAGGGCACTTACATATGTCCCTTAGAACATTTTTAAATTTGGACATTTACCACATCATATTGTTATGACTTAGTTCATTTAAAAAAAATTTTTTTACTTCCAGTCAAGATGGCATCTGCCTAACCTTGCCTCACCTTACAGGGAAGTAAAGGCAAGACCCTTAAGCTCCAAGAGATTTTTTAAAGGGTTTGCTGGCTCTTGCATGCTGTCAGAGTGAGGGGGTGGATGAGAAAAATAAGGAATCCACTGATTCCCACACTCTCAGGCAGGGGCCACTGCAGGTTAGGTCCCACTGGGCTGGTGTGAGCCACATCACCAGTCAGATCCCTCCCTCACTAGCCAGAGCCCTGCGCAGCCTGCCTGAGCCACATCAGGTCCTGCCAGGCCTGCCTGACCAGTCAGATCCCTCCCTCACTGGCCATAGCCCTGTGTGCCATCCTAGGCCAGGTCACGCAGGGCCTGCCTGAGCCACATCAGGTCCCAGGGGGCCTGCCTGAGCCTCATCACCAATAACATCCCTCTCTCACTGGCCACAGCCCCATCACTGGTCAACTGCCTCCCTAGCCTTCCTGAGCCCCATCACCAGTCAGGTACCATGACTCCCTCTCCCAGGGCAGATCAGGGATCCAGGGAAGTAGACCAATGTTCCTGCCCTACCCTGTCTGAGCCCAACTAGGGTGGTTGTGGTCCCCTACCCATCCCACCTCCATAGGGAACCCAGGCCAGCAGGCCAGTGTCCCCCACCCAAGCCTATCAGAACTCCAGGGGTGACCACCCTGACACACACCACCCCAGGGTAGCAGGCTAGCATTTCACACGCTAGGCTTTCTGAACCATTGTGTTGGTCAGACTATAGCGAAAAAGGAATGTCATGAAAAACCAGATAGAAGTAAATCCAGCTAGACTATCCAGTCCCACAATGGAGGTCTCTAATCAAATCATAGAATAGAAAATAGGATCAGAACCCCAAAATGAAGAGACAAGCTATGCAACCTTGGCCAAGCAAATAGCACAACTCTCAGAAACTCAACAAAGAGCCAACAATTGTATAAATGTTAGCTTTGCTAGATTAGACCTAATAGAAAAGAACCAGGAAGGGCTCCAAAGACAGTTAAATGATCTGAAGAAGAATGAAAAAAAGAGGTCCTTGGACTGGAGAGATGGCTTAGCAGTTAAGGCACCTGCCTCCTAAGCCTAAGAAAACTGGTTTCAATCTCTAACAGTTCCAATCTCCAGGTCCCATGTTTTGCAAGATGCAAAGTGACACAAGGGTGCAATGCCGCACTTGACCACAAGGGGGTGCACGCATCTGGATTTCTTTGGCAGAGGCTGAGAGGCTGCTGGCACACCCATCTCTATGTGTCTCTCTCTCTCTCTCTCTCTCTCTCTCTGTCTCTCTCCAAAAAAAGAGGTCCTCAATAACCAGCTGGCTAAGTTCAATGAAGACATTAAAAAAATGCAAGGATGGGGCTGGAGAGATGGCTTAGCACTTAAGGTGTATTCCTACAAAGCTGAAGGACCCAGATTCTATTCCCCAGGACCCACATTAGCCAGATGCACAAGGGGCGCATGTGTCTGGAGTTCATTTTCAGTGGCTGGAGGCCCTGGTGTGCCCATTCTCTCTTTCTCTCCCTCTTTGTCTCTGTTAAATAAATAAATAAATAAATAAATAAATAAATAAATAAATAAATATTTTAAAAATGCAAGGATGAACTCCAAGAATAATTAAGAAAGTCAGAAAATGACACAAAAAGGGAACTAGACAGAGGGATGGAAACTATACATTAAAAAACAATAGAAAATATGAACCAAATTGAACAAGCCCAAAACTCTATAGAAGCTCTTAAGAATAGAGTCAGTCAAGTGGAGAATAGAAACTCAGAACTGGAAGACAAAAGAGAAGAAACAGTTCATGAGTCCAAAAATTTAAACAAGTTCAAAAATTTCTGTGAACAGAACATGAGGGAAATGTGGGACACCCTTAAGTATCCAAACATTAGGATCATGGGTATACCAGAGGGGGAAGAAACACAGACCAAAGGAATGGAAAGCTTATTCAACAAACTAATTGAAGAAAACTTTCCTGCTCTCTCTAAAGAAAATACCATCAAGTTACAAGAAGCTAGCAGAACTCCAAACAGACTGGACCAAAGGAGAAATTCTCCAAGACACATTATCTTTAAGACTCTAAACATCAAGCACAAAGAAAAAATCATAAAAGCAGCCAAGGAGAAACAACACATTACATATAAAGGAAATCCCATCAGAATTAACTCAGACTTCTCAATGGAAACCCTAAAAGCCAGAAGGGCCTGGAATGGAACACTGCAAACTCTAAGAACTTATGGCTTCCAACCCCAACTACTCTACCCAGCAAAAGTATCCCTCATAATAGATAGTGAAAGAAAAACTTTCCATGATAAAATTCATCTTTACAAGTATATGAACACAAAGCCAAACCTACAGAGAGTACTTCAGGGAATTCTTCACTCAGAAGAATCAAATAACCAATCCCAAGTGCCCTGAAGAAGCAGTCCACATTAACCAAAAAAAAAAAATACCCACAAAGATCAAAAAAACACCAAACCACATAATCCACCACAATTTGGCAGGTATTAAATCAAACCTCACAGTTATATCTCTGAATATTAATGGCCTTAATTCACCCATCAAAAAACACAAGCTAACAGGGTGGATCAGAAAACTAGACCCCTCAATCTGCTGTCTTCAAGAAACCCACCTCACCACTAAAGACAGATACCTCCTCAGGGTAAAAGGGTGGAAAATGATATTCCAAGCAAACACAAATAAGAAAAAAGCAGGCGTAGCTATACTTATATCGGATAAAATAGACTTCAAACCAAAAGTAACCAAAAAAGACAAAGAAGGCCAAGTCTTACTTATCAAGTGAACAATTCAACAAGAGGATATCACAATCATCAACCTTTACACACCAAACACAGGTGCACCACAATTCATAAAGCAAAAACAACTTGGCAACAAAACAGAAATAACCACCAACACCATAATAGTCAGGGACTTCAATACTCCACTATCAGCAATATAGAGCATCCAAACAGAAAATTAATAGGGAAGTAAGAGAGCTCAACAACACTATAGAGCAACTAGACCTAACAGACATATACAGACATTCCACCCAAAATCTACAGATTACACATTCTTTTCAGCAGTCCATGGAACCTTCTCTAAAATAGATCATGTATCGGGCCACAAAGCCTGCCTCCATATTTTCAAGAAAATTGATGTAATTTCCTGCATGATATCAGACCACAATGCTGAAATGCTAGAAAATAACAACAAAAAGTACTCCAGGAATTCTTCTAGCTCCTGGAAACTGAACAACACACTTTTAAACAATAAATGGGTTGTAGATGAAATTGCAAAATTTCTAGAATTCAATGACAATGAGAACACATCATACCAAAACTTATGGGACACAGTGAAGGCAGTCCTTAGGGGAAAAAAATCATAGCACTAAATGCCCTCATAACAAACACAGAGAGATCCCAAATCAGTGGCCTAACCATCCACCTAAAGGCATTGAAAAACAAGAAGAAGCCAACCTGAAAAGCTCCAGATGGAAAGAAATAATTAAGATCAGAGCAGAAATTAATGAATTGGAAACTAAGAGGAAAATTAAGAAAATTGATGAAACGAAGAGCTGCTTCTTTGAAAAAATCAACAAGATTGATACACCCCTGGCCAATCTGATCAAGTGAAAAAAGAAACACTTCAAATTAACAAAATTAGAAATGAAAAACGAGAGATCACAACAGACATGAGTGAAATAGGAAGAATTATTAGGACTTATTTCAAAAACCTCTACTCCACAAAACAGGAGAATATGGAGGAAATGGATGAATTCCTAGACACATACCACGAACCAAAGCTAAGCCCAGAGCAGATTAATCTCCTAAACAAACCCATCACACCCTTCGAGATTGAAGAGGTAATAAAACACCTCCCCAAAAAGAAGAGTCCAGGACCAGATGATTTCTCAGCTGAATTCTATCAAACCTTCATGGAAGAACTGAAACCAATTCTTCTCAAACTGTGCCACACAACTGGAGAACAGGGAGAGCTCCCCAACTCCTTCTATGAAGCTAGTATCACCATAATTCCAAAACCAGGCAGATATGCCACAAGAAAGGAAAAGTATGGGCCCATTTCCCTGATGAACATAGATGCAAAGATCCTGAACAAAATCCTTGCAAACTGAATTGAACAGTACATCAAAAGCATTATCCACCTTGATAAGTAGGCTTCATCCCTGGAAATCAGGGGTGGTTCAACATACGGAAATCTGTCAGTGTAATACACCACATAAACAAGCTTAAACACAAAAACCACATGATCATTTCAATAGATGCAGAAAAGGCCTTTGACAAAATACAACATCACTTCATGATCAAAACATTGGAGAGAATAGGCATGCACGGCTCATATCTCAACACAATAAAGGATATATATAAAGCTCGTAAAGCCCAAGTAATTCTTAATGGGGAGAGACTGAAGAAATTCCCATTGAGATCAGGAACAAGGCAGAGGTGTCCATTCTCACCTCTGCTCTTCAACATAGTGCTAGAAGTATTAGCTCAAGCAAAAAGACAGGAGAAAGAAATCAAAGGGATAAAAATTGGAAACAAAGAAGTTAAGTTAGCCCTATTTGCAGATGACATGATTCTATACATAAGTGACCCAAGAACTTCCATCTCAAAACTCTTAAAGGTGATTAGAGCCTTCAACAAAGTAGCAGGATATAAGATCAATGCACAGAAATAAGTAGCCTTTCTGTATGCAAAAGACAAAGATACAGAAAAAGAAATAACTAACATTGTCCCATTTTCAATAGCAGCAAAGAAAATAAAATACCTTAACATTAACCAAGGAAGTGAAAGACCTATACAATGAAAACATAAAAACACTCAAGAAAGAAATTGAGGAGGTCCTACGAAAATGGAAAGGCCTCCCATGCTCCTGATAGATAGAATTAACATTGTGAAAACTGCAATCTTACCAAAAGCACTATATAGATTCAATGCAATGCCAATAAAAATCCCAACTTCCTTCTTCACTGAGATAGAAAAAAACTATCTCAAAATTCATATGGAAATGCAGAAGGCCTCGGATATCCAAGCATATCTTCAGCAAACAAAACACCTCTGGAGGCATCCCCATACCTGATCTAAAGTTATACTACAAAGCCATTGTAATAAAAACAACACGGTACTGGCATAAAAACAGGAATATAGACCAATGGAACAGAATTGAAGACCTGGACTTTGGGTCAAGTAACTACAGCTACTTGATATTTGACAAAGGCCCTACCAATGCAGAATGGAAAAAAGACAGCATCTTCAACAAATGGTGCTGGACAAACTGGACAACCATATATAGGAAAATGAAACTCGACTCACACATCTCTCCATACACAAAAATCAAGCCCAGATGGATCAAAGAACTTAATATAAAACCAGAAACTCTGCTACTACTGGAAAAAAAAAAAAAGGAGGAAACTTCCACGACATAAGAGTGGGAAAAGACTTCCTGAACAAAACCCCAGCAGCTCAGGAAATTAAACAATCACTCAACCGTTGGGTTCTCATGAAGCTGAAAAGCTTTTTCACTGACAAATATACTATAACCAAAGCCAGCAGATTACCCACAGAGTGGGAGAAAATTTTCACCAGCTATACAACTGACAGAGGCCTAATTTCTAGAATCTACAAAGAACTCCAAAGCCTAAACAATAAATCATCAAACAACCCACTCACAAAATGGGGCAAAGAACTATACAGGGAGTTCTCAGAGGAAGAAATAAAAATAGCAAACACATATTTAAGAAAATGTTCAACACTGCTAATCATCAGGGAAATGCAAATTTAAACAACTATGAGATTCCACCTTACTCCAGTAAGGATGGCTAACATTAAAAAAACAATGAAAACAAATGCTGGCAAGGCTGTGGAGAAATAGAAACAAGCTTTTACTGATGGTGGGAATTTAAAATGGTTCAACCATTATGGAAAGCTATATGGAGACTCCTGAAAAGGATGACTATAGACCCACCAATGGATCCAGTTATTCCCTTACTGGGCATTTACCCTAAAGGCTCCAAGTCTCAGATCAGAGACATTTGCTCAACCATGTTTATAGCTGCTCAAATCATAATATCAAAGAGCTGGAATCAACCCAACTGTCCATCATTAGATGAATGGATAACAAAGATGTGGTATATCTATACTATGGAATTCTACATAGCAGTAAGGAAAGATGAAATAAGGAAATTTGAAAAAAAAATGGTCAAACATGAAACAGATCATCCTCAGTGACCTCACCCAATCACAAAAAGATAATCGTCACATGATCTTGTAACCTGAATCCACCTGAGATGCTGCCAAACCTAATAAGCACTCTGAGGACCAGACAATAGGGAGGGTGGGATGGAGGGAGGGTAAGGATGGGTGGGAATGAGAGGGTAGGAGGGAGGTCAAGGGTGGGGGGATACAAATAGGGACCCAAAGGGAAATGATACTATAAAACACTTTATTCTGAACAATAGGCTAAAACATTGATCCTTCAGCAGGCCTGCAGAGGGAACACCTGAACCACAGGAAACTGGAGAGAGCATCATGAAGACCAACCTTAATCTTTTTCTCTCTCTCTCTCTCTCTCTCTCTCTCTCTCTCTCCTCCCTCTCCTCTCTATACTCATTTTCTCTTTTATATTATCTATCTTTTTCTTCCCTCACCTTCCTAGGCACTGACTTATAACTCCCAGTGCCAGCACGGGGTTAGCTTCCACAATGAGCAATGAGCTGTTGATCTGAGACACCTACAAGGTTTCCCAAAAAAGCCAGATTTCTGTCAGAGTTCTTGATGACCCACCAAAGGTTAATGGTAAGACCCTACTGTCGAAGACAGCATATGCATGTGAGACCAAACATGGAGGGAACTGGCCAGAATCTGGAAGAGGGTCAGTCCCCGGACAGTTAGCTAGTCTAGTGCCAGAGGGTGCTACATGAGCAACTGGGGGATAATGGCCAACATCTGTCCAAACAACTAGCAATATAAGATACCCAGCAGGAAACAACCTGATGTAATGTTCTAACAAGTGCCATAGTGGCACACAGCCATTGTGGGTAACCAGCTGCTCTTGATTTGGCAATAGATCCACTCAGTGGAATGGAACTCATTGCTGGAACTGGGAAATAAGTCAAAACCATGTACAAAAAAATGAGTTCAGTCTCCAAGATCAAGATGCCACCAAATGTGGGCTAGAAGAGGGCCTATGCATATAAAATTCCCTCCAAAATATCTATGGCCATCCCTTCTATCTAGCACTAACTTCACTCTCCATTGGAGAATTTGCTTATCTTTTTCAGATGGGCAACGAAACTGAAGGGAGGATCAGCCAATCACACCTCACCAGGGCCCCAGCTGAAACCATAGAGTAATGCAGGGGAAGGGCAAGAATACAGCGTTCTTGGTGATCATGACACCAGAAAAAGGCTGAAGGAGATAAACACAGAGAACATGTAACTCCAACTAAGCCAAATATCCTGAGACACAGAGGCTCCCAAAACCCCATCACTGAAGTAGATCTAAAATGACCCCAATGTGGCTCAGGGAAATTCGTGGAAGAGGGGGCAAAAAGAATGTTAGAGCCACAAGTTTGGGCATTATGCACAGAGACTTGGTCTACCCCCCAGAACTCTTGACTACCCCCACAATGCATGACCCACATTCCCCATTGATGAGGGTCCCTTTGGAAGAGGAAGGACAGGGAGAAGGAAAATGGAGTCAACACTATGAATGTAAAATCAGAATAATATAAATAAAAAATAATTTATAAATAAAAAGAATTATATAACTCAAATCATTTTTAAGGAAATTATACATATCTCAAGGAATTAAGAATCTTATAAAGAAAAAGTGGGGTGTGGTGGTGCACGCCTTTAATCCCAACATTCAGGAGGCAGAGGTAGGTGGATCACAGTGAGTTTGAGGCCACCCTGAGTGAATTTCAGGTCAGCCTGGGCTAAAGTGAGACCCTACCTCAAAATACAAAAACAAATAAAATGTAAAACAATGCTATCTTCCTCACTATATAATTGCTGTATTAGAAGGTATAGTCAACTAACACATTTTATAATATAGTTGTTAATCATAATGTAAAGAGTTTAATATAGTTAACTGAATTCACATTTTTTTATTTTCAAAAATATATGCCCTTGCTTTTTTTTACTATTAGACTCAACAAACATAAAATTATGTAGTCAAGAATAACAGTTTCACATGGCTGGAGATATCACTCAATGAGTAAAGTGTTTGCCATGTAAGCATGAACACCTGCATTCAAATGTCTACCACCCATGTAAAAATGTTGGTCATAACGGTGCACACCTGTAATCATAGCACTAGTGACATGGAGCCAGGGGAATCCCCAGGGACTTCTGGCAAGCTTGTAGATTAATCGGTGAGCTCTGGATTCAGTAAGAGACACTACCTTGAAAACTAAGGTGGAGAGTTCACAGTAACTAAAGAAGACATTCAACATTAACCTGTGGCCTTCGTAATTACACATGTGCATAAACATCCACACACAAAAACAAAAATGCATACATGCACACTCTCTTCATACATGTGGAAAGAGCCACACACTAAGCTTATGAATACATAGTCATACTTTCTGTATTCATCATTCCATGAACTAGTGAAAGCCTGCCATCCACAAATCAGCCTTGAGTACGGATGCACTAAAGCACAGAACAGCCCCAGACCTTCCCAGTACATATAGTTATACAAGCCAGAAATGCAGGAGAAGTTAAACACTGCATAGGATGAGTTTTGCCCAGGAGCTAATAGAAGTGACGGGTAAGGATGGGACAGAGAAACCCTATGTGTCCTTTCTGATGGACTCATGGGATGTAGCAGCAGTCAGCCACCACTATTGCTATTCCAAAATGCATCCTCCTCCCTGCATTTCTGTCCCCTGCCTCTGACGCCTAGTCTCTAGGATGGTACTCCTCCAAGAAAACATCCAGCCTTTTCATTTGCTTCTGGTTCTGTCTTCTGGGGAGCTCAGAGATACATGCTGACTGAGGCCAGGGAGAAAATGTACATAATTCCATTATTCTGCTTTTAATTCTTTTATGGATTGTGCTGTTTAATGTCTTCTTCCTCCTTCTCCTCCTCCTCTTCTTTCTCCTCTTCCTCTTCTTCTTCCTCTCCTTCACCTCCTTCTTTTTCTTCTTTTCCTCCTCCTCTTTCTCCTTCATCTGTTTCAGTTGCTGTAAATGTGCAAAATCATCCAATCTTATGGTACCACCTCCTCCTCCTTTCTCAAGCCCAGATGCCATGTTTTCTTTGTCCTAACACAGAACCAGCCAGTCACAGGCATGGCTCATTTTATTCTCACCATCAGGCCTTAAAATTGGTTAATGTGGTAAATAAGACCTTTATCATACCCTTAACTTTCAGTGGAGAAAAGGGAGCAATATGTTAGGTGATCTTTTCACAGACATTCAGTAGTTAATGGCAATGGTGAATGAACTCAACACTATTTCATTTATAGTGTAATAGGAGCAAACAGATATGTCCAGCCAAGATGACTATCAGGGTGTCCCTTGACTAGTATGTTAACATACTAACTATAGTGAATGGCATATGCCAGAAAAAATATCTGTTACTTGCAGAGGAAGAACAAGAATTCTCCCTTAAAGAATGCATTTTTGGGGCTGGAGAGATGGCTTAGCAGTTAAGGCGCCTGCCTCCTAAGCCTAAGAACCCGGTTCCAATCTCCAGGTCCCACGTTTAGCCAGATGCAAAGTGACTCAAGGGCGCAATGCCGCACTTGACCACAAGGGGGCGCACACATCTAGATTTTGTTCACAGCAGCTGAGAGACTGCTGGCGTGCACATCTCTATCTGTCTCCCTCTCCCTCTCTGTCTGTCTCTCTCTGTGTCTCTCTCCAAAAATAAATAAAAATTTTTTAAAAATTCTTAAAGAATGCATTTTTGCCAGGTGTGATGGTAAACGCCTTTAATCCCAGCACTTGCAAGGAGGAAGTAAGAAGATTGTCATGTGTTCAAGACCAGCCTGGGACTGCAGAGTGAGTTCCAGGTCAGCTAGAGTAAGACCCTACCTCAAATTAAAAAAAAAAAAAAAAACAGCCGGGGGTGATGGTGCATGCCTTTAATCCCAAGAACTCAGGAGGCAGAGGTAGGAGAATTGCCATGAGTTCAAGGCCACCCTGAGAATACAGAGTGAATTCCAGGTCAGCCTGGGCTAGAGTGAAAACCTACCTTGAAAAACAAAAACTAAAATAAAATAAAACAATGAATTGTTTTGGATATAGCCAATATTCCACAAATACACAATACATTAAATAATGAATAAATATGTAATCAGTCTAAATTTGGAATTTTTATAGTCTGTAAGAATTTAAAATTATTCTGCTATAATAAAAACATTCAAGTATTCTAATTATACAGACACATAGAAACACTCTGGATTCAATTTTTCATTCAAAGACAACAAAAGCTTAAGATAGAGAATACCGTCAGCAATCAATGTGAGAGGTACACTAACTCACTTCATAGAATAAAGTCTAAACATACTATGTAAATTCCCACTAAATCTCCATCAGCATATGGGCACTCATTATAAATAAATACAAGAATCTTGAAGGCTTGAGAAATACCATCTATAAAAATTATCCAACACTGGCCATTTAAATTCTTCTGTCAAATTGTTAGTATGCACTTGACACTAAACCATACAAACAAACAATACAAGCCTATATGCACCCAAATTGGAAGTGTAACTAGTCATCTAGTCAGTGGAAGAAAATGTCATTCCCTAGAATAAGTACAGTTTCATGGGCAATTGATAATATATGCAGGTCTGTGAAGGCGTTCCCAGTGACTCGAAGGACCCTGAAACTATAAAGGCACAGAATATCATACTGCTGGAACCAGAGTATGATCATTCTGACTTGAAATTACTTGAAAGGAAATGTGAAATTGCATACCAAATATGCCCCTTTTTAAAGTAGTATAGAGGTTAAAAAGTTGCTAGGGAAATAACAAGGAAGGTTCTTCTGAAGGACAGTCCAGGGCCCAAACCTAGGTTAGTGCAACTAAGGGAGTGAATGGGTAATTTCAGTTAAATCTAATGAATTCTATGTTATAGTGTATTCTAGTTTTCACTTCTACTGACTCAATCTTAATTTGAGTTTAAAAATAGGTCTTTGATAAATTTATTGAAAAGTGTCTAAATTCATTTGAAGTAATGTGAATATGCTTTTTTTCCCTTTTTTAAGGGTTAGAGAGACTTTGTTAGGGTAAGAGAGGGAAAAGGATTAAGTACAGAGAGCTCCAACCCATGAGAGAGCAGGAGGGGGGTAAAAACCCCATAAATCTTCATTTTTAAGGGTTTTTTAAAGTAGAAACTTTGTATAGACGCATCATATGTTGGTACCATCATTTCCCTCCTCCCTGCCTCCACTCCACTGAAGGTCCTCCTCAGTGGGATTGCTGGTATTCACCACCATGAGGTTGTGGATTATGAGTTGTGAGAGCAGAAGTCAGTCATTGTGGTGGGAGGGGGGCAATGACTCTTCATATTCCCTCCTACCCCATGGCTCTTACAATCTTTCTGCTGCCTCTTCTGCAAGTGAATCTACATTTTTAACTTTAAATTCTATGAAATCTAAATACTTATCAGTACTTTTCAGTGAAAATTTAGTGTCCAAAGGAACATATGCTGGTGCATTCAATTGTTAGCTACTTGCAAAAAAAGAAATAATTTTTCTCAAACACATTACATTCTTACATCCTGCTAGGTATTTAATAAAGATACAGAAATAACAAAACATCCTAAAAGATACTTACTGTAAGTCTTATAGCCTTGGACCAGATATCAGAGTAGACATCAAAAGATCAAAGAATCAGCTGTTTTTTTTTTTTTTTTGTGTGTGTGTGTGTGTGTGTGTGTGTGTGTGGTTTTTCGAGGTAGGGTCTCACTCTGGTCCAGGCTGACCTGGAATTAACTATGTAGTCTCAGGGTAGCCTCGAACACATGGCGATCCTCCTACCTCTGCCTCCCGAGTGCTGGGATTAAAGTTGTGCACCACCATGCCTGGTTCGAATGAGCTGGTTTTTAATATAGCTATATTTCATCATTGTTTTGGGCATAACTTCACAATGCAGGAAGTCAAGTCACAATGATACAGCAATGAACCTTCCACTATAGAAAATCTTAAAACACATTACCTGGTAAGAGAATAGTCATAAGAATGGATGAAGAAATATCCACCTGCGAGCTAGAGAGATGGCTTAGTGGTTAAGGCATTTGCCTACAAGGCCAAAAGACCCAGGTTCGATTCCCCAGGACAGACATAGGCCAGTTGTGCAAGGTAGGGCATGAATCTGGAGTTCATTTGCAGCAGCTGAAGGCCATGGCATGTGCTCTCTCTCTCTCTCTCTCTCTCTCTCTCTGTCTCTCTCAAGTAAATAAATATTTAAAGTACTTTTTTAGGGCTGGAGAGATGGCTTAGCGGTTAAGGCACCTGCCTGCTAAGCCTAAGAACATCAGTTCCAATCTCCAGGTCCATTTAGCCATATGCAAAGTGACACAAGGACGCAGTACTGCACTTGCCCACAAAGGGGCGCATGCATCTGGATTTTGTTCACAGCGGCTGAGAGGTTGCTGGGGCTCCCATTCTCTATCTGTCTTCTTCTCCCTTTCTCTGTCTCTCTCTGTCTCTCTCCAAAAATAAAAAATAATAATATTAAAATTCTTTAAAAAAATACTTTTTTAAAAAAGAAATATCCACTTGGTATAATGGATCAAAGGGTATATAGTCCATCTGAATTTTAAACACAAACAAATGTAAAAGAAGAGTTGAACAGTTGGATTTTTCTGTCATGCTCTGCAGATCTTCCACAGTGATCTTTTTTCTATGTAGATTATATTATGCCATCTCTGCTTAAAGGACACCAGTGGATGCTGTAGAATGGAGTTGTGAAGGGGAAATTGAATGGGGAGTGAATTATCATAGTTTATTGTCTATGAATATGGAAGTTGTCAATAAAAATATAATTCCAAAAAAAGAAAAGAATACCAATAGTTCTATTGCATGGAGAGTAAAATCTACTCTCCTTACCTTATATAGAATGTTCTTGCATATGTGTCCAATCTGGTTATTTCAGGGTTATCATTTTTACTTCTTTACATTCTGACCCATGCTGTCACATGGTAATTGCTCAAAAAATACATGATGAAATAACATATCCAATGAATGGCAGCAAACCAATGAGACTAGGGGTTAAAGCATATATGACTTCTTTCCCATTTAAAAGCTTTTCTGAATATTAACTTTTATCTGGATGTTGGGTGGACAGTGTTAGACACATACACAGTATTGTTCTTCTTAGTCACAAATTTTCCTGAGATTGGAATTCAAATCTGTAAGCTCTTCTACACTTTAATCTTTATAACAAGTGCATAGTGGGGTATAAATAGCACTTTAGATGATAAACTCAGATGCCCACAAATACCCAATGCTTTTCCTTTATGATGATGAATATAATAAACATTAACAGATGATAAACAGAGCATCTGTGGTATAAGAAAGGGGCCAATAACTATATTTTCTGAGTTTAGATCCTCTTGTTCTGGCTGCTTCTTACTAGCAGTTGCCTTGAAAACCATCATGACTCTTTTCCTCCCCATTTTGTCAGAAATAAAGTGGGGCTAATACAGCAGCCCACATTTTGTGGGCTTATTATGAATGGTAGATGAGCAAATCTATGTGAAAAGCACTTTGCTAGCTTTTTTGTATACTATATACTGTAAGTTTTCACAACTATTTCAGCACAAGCTTTCCCCTTGCCTAAGCATAATTTACAATTCTCATTTCTGCATGGAATGCAAACATCATGGCAAGCTAGATAAATGGGAAAGTTTAATCATCACATAATAGGGCACATTAATGTGATAAGGATGATGTTGCTAGCATAATCATTATGCCGGATGTCAATTTGATCTCAGTGCCAAGCAGATTTTTATATGAATTCCTATATGCACATGTGAGCATGCATTTCATAAATGTATGTTTTATGTCACTAAACAGTATTTGTCAAAATGAATAGACTAGGAAATTTGTTTATTTCTGAGCTATCCAGATACTCATAGTTTACTTCTTAGAGTATAAAAACTACCTAAATTATATTTCTTTTCCTAGTATTCAACTTTTATTTTCACCATCTCCACAGCCAGTTTTTTAAACATAAAATGTTTTCAAATATTTAATAAGTGATAAAGATAGAGTCAGCACTTCCACTGTCTACTTATGCTGTGGCAGGTACCTCACTTACTAAAGATAGCCTGAGTTCCCTTTCTCAGATATGGTTTAGCAGGAATTTGTCAAAATCCTATACTCCTCATTTTCTTTTAATCTTAATATTTTAGTTATTTGAGAGAGAGAGAGAAGGAGGGAGAGAATGAACACAGCAGGGCCTCTAACAACTACAGACAAACTTCAGACAGATGTGTCAACCTTATGCATATGACTTACATGGATCCTGGGGAATCATACCAGGGTCCTTAGGCTATGCAGGCAAGTGCCTCAACTGCTAAGCCATCACTCCAGCCCTTCATTTTCTTTTGATTATACTATATGAGCATTAGGATCAGAGACATAATGTTACTTTAGTCCAGAGCTGTAAAGAGTTATTTATATTGTAGTCTTGTTATAAGCCATTGCCATATTCTGAGGTCTAGTATTTTTTATCTCTAACAAAAAAGTAATTTACATTCCTGTAGAATTTATATAATTTGTAATTTTTAACTTATTTCCTAATGGAAACTTTGTAACAATATATCTTTTTTGCTTTTACTAGAAGAATGTAAGGAAAATCAGTCCTCTAGTACAATATAATCAAATCATAATTAATGTAATCCCTCCAATTAAGACAGAAAGTTAGTGGCTTTAAGGAAAATAATCTCTTTAAAGATAAAGAGTAAGTAGGAAACTAGAAGATATCAGCAGTTTAGTAAAAAAAAAAAAAGTTATGGTTTTTGCATTCTTAATGTCAAAAAGAAAAGGAATCTGCCGGGCATGGTGGCACACACCTTCAATCCTAGCACTTGGGAGGCAGAGGTAGGAGGATCACTGAGAGTACGAGGCCACCCTGAGACTACATAGTGAATTCCAGGTCAGCCTGAGCCAGAGTGAGACCCTACCTCGAAAAACCAAAAAAAAAAAAAAAAAAGGAATCAAATGCTCCAGGAATAATAATAAAAATGACAGAAGCAACAAAATTCAAACATCAAACTAATTCAAATGCAACATGATTAAGCAGCCAGTAGAATGTCTGACAGCAGAATATAAATGTTATCTTGACTATGGGAAACTCACCACACAAGTTCCAGATATAGGAAGGCCAAACACAAACATCTTCATGGATAAACCTGTGGAGGAGATACAAAGCATTTCAAGCTCTTTGTAAGTGATGGACTTGAGGGAATCATTTAAATTTACACATGCATTCCACTTGGAAATGTTTAAAAGATTATATTTGGAAGAAAGATGGCAATTTGGGGCACATGGACTAAGGCCTCCTGTCTATAGCACTACAGTAGATGATCAGCAGTTGATAAATTGAGAACAAGCAATGTAGCAGAATATTTAACAACACAGACTATGGCAATATCCACTAAAGCAATTAAATGCAATTAATTACCTCTGTGGAGAGAGGTAGAATAAATCAAGAGAATATTATTTTTTCTTATGGACCCTTCTGCACTATTAACCTTTAAAATGTCCCCACCAACAGTGTGTGTACACTTTGAGTATCAGCTTCCCAGAGGTATAGTCACTTGGAGGTCTCACAACTTTTCACATTGAAAATCTCCATGTTGATGAAAGCAAAAGATGGGGAGATAGGAGACTAGCAAGAGGGAATAGAAGGGTGGCAGATATTGAGAGAAGGAGATAAGAATTATAGGGCTGGAGAGATTGCTTAGCGGTTAAGACACCTGCCTCCTTAGCCTAAGAACACTGGTTTCAATCTCCAGCGGTTCCAATCTCCAAGTCCCACGTTTAGCCAGATGCAAAGTGACGCAAGGGAGCAATGCCACACTTGACCCCAAGGGGGCACATACCCAAGGGGGTATCTGGATTTCATTTGCAGCAGCTGAGAGGCTGCTGGCGCACCCATCTCTGTCTGTCTTCCTCTCCCTCTCTCTCTGTCTCTCTATGTCTCTCTCAAAAAAAAAAAAGAATTATAATGTCATATATTTATGAAAATGCCATAATGAAACCCGTTACTTAATATGCTAACTTTAAAATTTCATCATTATCTTTCTCCATAAAATATTATCACCTACTCCATTACTTTCATAACTCAATAGCTTGTTCATTTATTTACTCAACCAAAAATTGGATATCTACTTCAAGCCATGATGGCCAGATCTGTAGTACAATAACAAACAAGACAGGCATGGTTCATTTGTTTGTGCAGTCTATGCTCTAGTAAGAAGACATAAGATACACACATGAACTGACTGATGAAATAATTTTAAGTTATCATAAATGTTTAAAAGGAAATAAACAGGAGGCTAAGAAGTAGGAAAATAAGGATAGACTATCTTTAGCTTGGAGGTGTTGGTCAATATAAGCTGAGATCTAAGTAATAAAGAACTGGCCATGTATAGTGTACATTTGTCCTACTCAATTTTATTCAGTGTCTTTTCAATACATTTTACTATATTTGGATAATTTCCCACTCCATATACAAAAAAAACATGAACACACACAGAGAGAGCACCCTACTGAAAAACTATATAACATTGTACAAGAATCTACCAAAATTAAGCAAAAGAAGCCAGTCACACAAGGCTACATGCTATATTATCCCTCTTATATAAAATAAGTACAATAGAAAAATTTGTAAAGAAAAAATATTTCTAATTGCAAAAGGCATTGGTAGGGTATGAAGAATAAGGAATGATTACCACTAAGTACAGGATCTGTTTGATGATAATGGAAATACACAAAATTTAGAGTAAAGTGACATTTAAATATGTTAAATCTCCAACAATGGTGCCAACATAACTCACAAGCCTACCTAGGTGATATTTTTGTAATGCTTTGATCATTGTCTTAAAGAATATAGAGAAAATGCTATGGAGAAGAAAAACAATTCCCAGAGACCAGAGCAATAGTAACCATAGGGTTAAATGTTTAGGCTCAATGGTCCTACTGTGTCAGTGTTGAGAACCAGAATGAATTAACAAAGGCTTCCATAAGCTTTTCAAAATTCATTATAGTTCACAATGCTTTCTAAAGCTCAAGGCCCATGCAGAATTTTTTCCCATACTATGTTAATAGCAGTGGGCTACAAATAACTTCTAGTTTGACCTGACAGGACTCAGTAGCAGGTCAGATATGGTACAAAACCTTCAAAAACAGGTCCCTCCCACATCAAGGTAGAAGAAAAGGAAGAGGAAATACAGGAAAAGGAAGTGAAGGGATAGCAAAAAGGAATTAAAGAATTATAGGGAATTATTTTGTTGATTTGGGGAGACAGACATGTACTTAATGCTACTGTTGGGATTTGAATATGAATAATCTCCTGCAACGGTCCCTAGATGGTGGTGCTATTTGAGAAAGTTCCAGAAACTTTGAGAGGTGGAATCTAGCTGGAAGGAGGAGATTATTAGGAGAAGGTTCTTAGGAATAAAATATTCCTGGCCTTTTTCTGTTATATTCTCTACTTCCTGCCTGTAGTGACATGACCACTGTTCTCAGCCACATCCTCACTCCACCAGCACAGTATGAATGACCCCAAGACTCTGGAGTCAAATGCATGTGGGCTGGATCTTCTGAAGCTTTGAGCCAAAATAAAGCCTTTTTCCTTTTCTCTTTTTATTTCAGCCATTCTGCTGCAGTGCAAAAATCTAACCCTGCCCCTTTCTCCAACCTCAGCACTTGAGAGATTTTTCTCAAGCACTCCTTTATCAAATTCTTCTAACCAAACCTGACTTAAATAACCTTGACTAAAAATGTACAATCACAGGTCATCCTGGACTAGAGTGAGACCCTACCTCAAAAAAAAATTTTAAAAATACAATCATCCCTCAATATCTACAGGGGATTGGCTACAGGACTTCTCATGAATATGAAAATCTATGAACAATCAAATCTCTTATATGAAATGTCACAGAACTTTCACATAAAATATGTGGATTCACATATACATATATATTATTGACAACTTCCATAATTAATCCCCCCACTTTCTCTTTTGCAACTCCAATCTTCATCATACTACTTCCCCTCTCAAAGTCTCTCTTTCATGTTAATGTCATCTTTTCCTCCTATTACGATGGCCTTGTGTAGTTAATGTCAAACACTGTGAGATCATGAATATCCAGACCATTTTGTGTCTGGAAGAGTGTACTGTAAGGAGTCCTACCCTTCTTTTGGCTCTTACATTCTTTCCGCCACCTCTTCAGCAATATCCTTGGAAGGTGTGATAGACATGTTTCAGTGCTGAGTACTTCTCTATCACATCTTCTCAGCACTATGGTGCCTTCTGAATCATCTCAGATGATCACTGCCATCTGAAAAGAGAAGCTTCTCTAACCAAAAGTGAGAGTAGCCTTAATTTATGGGTATGAACATTAAGAGAAGTGCTTTCTAGGTAGTTTAGTGAGCATAGTATATACATTTAACCAGGCACAAATAGATAAATAGACCCCTAGGACTCATTACTTTCCCATCATAGGTTTTCAGTATCAGGAATGTATTCCCTCCCATGGTATGGGTTTGCAATCCAATTGGAGACTGGTTGGATTCCCCCATAACAGATATGCCACTGTTGCACCCATTGGCTAATTTGGCCTGGCTAGCCAAATTTAAGGCTTGCATTGTCCACTGTTGTTATCTCCACTGGTGATTTCTCTCTCTCCCATATAACTGCATGCAGTGTAGCTTTTTCCAGCTTTCTGTCAGCTGCATTACACAGAGGAGGTTTTCAGCTCAGCTCCAGCAGGATTTCTGAGTGACCCTGCTGCACAAGTATATGGAGCCTTCAGCAATAAGTTCTTATCTATTCCTGGTGGGAAACCAACGGCCTCAGGAATAGCCTGTAATATTTTGGGGGAATGAGGAAGCTCCCTGGCCAACAACTCACTGGAAGGTATCCCATCCCTAACACTGGAAATTTTCTAGTAATAATCTATGGATTCTAGGTGTGTCAATGTACAAAAAAGTAGGTTTACATATGACATAGTCATACCCTCTTAGATTTTGATTAGCTCTCCCCCACCTTTCTTTTACTCAGTCTCTTCCCCTGACCTAACAGGCCTTTCCACCCCCATTAATCTGTGTGTGTGTGTGTGTGTGTGTGTGTGTGTGTGTGTGTGTGTATGTATGTATATATATATGAAACCATCCTCTTAAACCCCCCTCTGTCCCTTGTAATTCCCTTTATAGCACCTTTCTGGGGCTTACTGGCCTTTGCTACTGATTTTTATTCCAACTCATATAGAAGTCCAGTCACTTGTAGCTAGGATCCACTTATGTGAGAGAACATGTGACATATGGCTTTCTAGGTCTGGGTTAATGCACTAAGTATAATCTTTTTCCAGGTCTATCCATTTTCCTGCAAATTTCATAATTTCAATTTTCTTTAGTGATGAAAACTCCATTGTGTAAATGTGCCACATCTTCCTTATCCGGTCATCAGTTGAGGAACATCTAGACTGGTTCCATTTCCTAGCTGTTGTGAATACAGCAGCAATAAACATGGTTGAGCAAGTATCTCTAAGGTAGTGAGATGAGTCCTTAGGATGTATGCCTAGAAGTGCTATAGGTGGATCATATGGTAAATCTATTTTTAGCAGTCTCAAGAACCTCCACACTGATTTCCACAATGGCTGCACCAGATTGCATTCCCACCAACAGTGTAGAAGTGTTACTCTTTTCCTGCTTCCTTGGCATCAATTATTGTGATTTGTTTTCATGACGGTAGCTATTTTGACAGTAGTGAGATAGATTCTCAAATAGTTTTAATTTGTATTTCCCTAATGGCTAAAGATGTAGAACATGTTTTTAGATGTTTATATGCCATCTGTATTTCTTCTTTTGAGAACTCCCTATTTAGTTACATAGCCCATTTTATAATTGGGTTGTTTGATTTCTTACTATTTAGTTTTTTGAGTTCTTTGTATATCATGAATATTAATCTTCTGTCAGATATTGAGCTGGCAAAGATTGTCTCCCATTCTGTAGGTTGCCTCTTTGCTCTATTCATAGTGTCATTTGCTGTACAATACCTTTCCAATTTCATGAGGTCTCAGCAGTTGATCAGTGGTTTTACTTCGTGATCAACTGGGGTTATATTCAGAAAGTCTTTGTCTATACCAATATGTTGAAGGGTTTCCCCTACTTTTTCCTTCAGCAGGTTCAGAGTTTTGGGTCTGATATTAAGGTCTTTGATCCATTTGGAATTAATGCTTGTGCATTGAGAGAGGTAAGTATATATTTCCATCCTTCTGTAGATACTTATCCAGTTTTCCCAGCACCATTTTTTGAAAAGGCTGTCTTTTCTTCAATGAGTATTTTTGGCATTTTTATCAAAGATAAGATGGCTATAGTTACCCAGACTTATATCTGGGTCCTCTAATCTGTTCCATTGGTCTACATGTCTATTTTTGTGACAGTACCATGCTGTTTCTGTTACTATGGCTCTGTAATGTAGATTAAAATCAGGAATGGTGATACAACCAGTCTTATTATTGTTGCTCAAAATTGTTGCACATACTTGAGGTATTTTGTATTTCCAAATGAATTTCAGGATTTTTTTTTCTATTTCTGTGAAGAATGCCATTGGAATTTTGATAGGGATTGTATTAAATGTGTAGATTACTTTTGGTAAGATTGCCATTTTCACAATATTGATTCTTCTAATCCAAAAACATGGGATGTCTTTCCATTTCCTAGTGTCTTCTGCAATTTTTGTCTTGAGTGTTTTAAAGTTCTCATTGTAGAGATCCTTCACTTTCTTGGTTAGGTTTATTCCAAGGTACTTTTTTTTTGAAGCAATTTTGAATGGGGGCGATTCTCTGATTTCATCCTCAGCATGTTTGTTGTTAGCATATAGGAAGGGTACTCATTTCTATGGGTTCATTTTGTATCCTGCTACTTTGCTATAAGTGTTTATCAGCTCTAACAGTTTTCTCATAGTGTCTTTAGGATCATTTATGTATAGTATCATATCATCTGCAAACAATGATAATTTGATCTCTTCCTTTCCAGTTTATATCATTTTTATGTGTGTCTCTTGCCTTATTGCTATAGCTAAGACTTCCAGTACTTTATTAAATAAAAGTGGGGACAGTGGACACCCTTATCTTGTTCCTTATTTTAGTGGAAATCCTTCAAGTTTTTCTCCATTTAGTGTTATGTTGACTGTAGGTTTGTCATAAATAGCCTATATTATGTTAAGATATGTTCCTTCTATTCCCATCTTCTATAGAATATTTATCATGAAGAGAAGTTGGATGCTCAAATGTTTTTTCTTCATCTAATGAGATGATCATGTGATTTCTTCAGCCCATTTATATAATGTATCACATTTATTGATTTGCATATGTTGAAACATCCCTGTACCTCTGGCATAGAGCCTATTTGATCAGGGTGAATGATCTTTCTGATATATTCTTCTATTTTGTTTGCCAATATTTTGTTGAGAATTTTTGCATTTATGTTCATGAGGAAATTTGGTCCTTAATTTTCTTTTTTTATTCTATCTTTGTCGTGTTTTGATATCAGGGTGATTCTGGCTTTGTAAAAGGAGTAGAATTTCTTCATTTTCTATTTTATGGAAGTTTGAGAAGCATTGGTGTTAGTTCTTCCATGAAGGTCTAGACCCTACCTCGAAAAACCAAAAAAAAAAAAAAAAATTCACCAGTGAATCCATCTGGGCCTGTACTTTTTTTGGTTGGAAGACTTTTTATATCTGCTTTGATCTCCATACTTGTTATACTTCTATTTAAGTGGTTAATCTCATATTGATTTAATTTTGGTTGTCATATAAATCAAGGAAATCATCCATCTCTTTCAGATTTTTAAACTTAGTGTAGTAAATGTTCTTAAAGTATGTCCTTATGATTTTCTGAATTTCATTGGTATCTGTTGTAATGGTGCCTTTTTCATCTCTAATTTTATTAATTTGTGTCTGTTCTTACTTTCTTTTGGTCCAATTTGCTAAGAGTTTATCAATCTTATTTATCCTTGCAAAGAACCAACTCTTTGTTTCATTGATTCTTTCAATTGTGGGTTTTTTTTTGGGGGGAGGGGGTATTTCTAGGTGTGTCATTGCCCAAAACTTAGGTTTCCATATGACTTATTCATGCCCTCTTAGGTTTTGATTAGGTCCTCCACCCACCTCCTTTACTCAATCTCTATATATTTTTAAAATATTTTTATTTTTTATTTATTAGAGAAAAAGAGGGTAAATGGGGATCAGGGCCTCTAGCTGCTTCAAACAAACTCCAGATGCTTGCACCACCCTTGGCATCTGGCTTATGTGGGTCCTGAGAAATTGAGGCTGGATGTGTCCATTGCTCCAGCCCTCCCATATATGTTAAATCATCTCTAGATTACTTATAATACCTAGTAAAATGAAAATTCTTGGGTGTAGAGATGGTTTAGCATTTAAGGCATTTTCCTGTGAAGCCTATGGACCCAGGTTTGATTCCCCAGTACCCAGGTAAGCCAAATGCACAAGATGGCACATGCATCTGGAGTTTGCTTGTAATGGCTGGAGGCCCTGGCATGCCCATTCTCTCTGTCTGCCTCGTTCTCACTCTCCCTCTCTCTCTCTCTCTCAAATAAATAAATGAGAAAATGAAATGCTATATAAGTAGTTCTTGTGCTATATTATTTAGGTAATAATGACAGAATATAGTCTATATATTTTCAGTATATTTGTACATTTTTCTGAATATTCTTTTTTAAAATATTTTCATTTATTTATTTATTTTCAAGCAGAGATATAGAGAGGAGACAAGCGAGATATAATGGGTACACTGGGGTTGCTTCCTTCTGCGAATTAACTCCAATCAAATGTGGCTTTTTGTGTATCTGGCTTTATGTGGGTACTAGGGAACTGACCCCAGCCTTGGGCTTTGTAGACAAGTGTCTTAACCGCTGAGCCATCTCTTCAGCCCCTGAATATTTTCTATTCATGAGTGGTTTGAATTCATGGATGTGAAACTACAGGTACAGAAGCCTGATACATACATAATGGAAGATTTAGTGGGAAATGTGCTATGAATTTCCTTATCATAAAAGGAAAGTGGTTTCCCAAAAGAAGACATTTCTGTCAGAGAACTTGATGACCCACCAAAAGTTATTGGTAAGATCCTACTGCTGAAGACACCATATGCTGTTCAGATGGAACATGGAGAGACCTGGCTGGAATCTGGAAGAGTCAGTGCCCAGTTAGCTTGTCTAGTGCCAGAAGGTACTACATAAGTGACTAAGGGGAAATGACCAACATCTGTCTAAGCAACTCGTTCCCTAAGCTACTCAGCAGCAAACAACCTGGTGTGATGCTCACATAAGTGCAGAAGTGGCACACAGCCATGGTAGGTTGCCAACTGGTCTTCATTTGGCTAACAGATCAGCTCAGTGGAATGGAACCCATACCTGGAAATGGGAAAATGAGCAAGAGCTGCTTTATAGGTGAACCTGGTACCAGCACAAAGGTGAAGAAGATAGACACAAAGAACACTCATCCTCTACCAAATCAAATATTCAGAGACACAGAGACTCACAAAATCTCGTTACTGAAATAGACCTAGAATGAACCCAACATGGCTCAGGGAAAGTCGAGGGGGCGGAAAGATTGTTAGAGACTTGAGTTGGGTCATTATATACAGTCATGGCCTCTCCCGCATAACTGATGGCTACCCCCATGGGGCAAGACCCACATTACCCATGGGGAGAGGACAGGGAGAAGGCTAACGATGGTACCATCATGGCTGTATATATACTATTTACACAACTATATACATAACTAATAAAAAAAGGAAAAAGGAGCTAGGCATGGTGGCACATGCCTTTAATCCCAGCATTCAGGAGACAGAGGTAGGAGAATCACTATGAATTCAAGGCCAGTTTGAGACTACATAGTGAATTCCAGGTCAGCCTGGACTAGAGCAAGACCCTACCTCAAAAGAAAACCAAAAAAACAAAATAAGAAATAAAACAAGGATTCTGTATGGGGGATTATTCTTGTCTGTATAAACCTGACCACTTTCCTTTGTTTTCTCGAGTACCACATTAATAAATAGCTCCTTTTGCACTTGCTTATTTACATGACTAAGTCCTATGTGTCTCACATTCATAGTATTATTTATATTAATTGCCCTCAGCTTGTAACAGAGTGCCTGGTACATGATTGCTCTTATGGCAGCATTGTTGGGTGGTATGACAAGACTTAAAGTTAAGTTCCAATAATAAGCACTGACTTGGCTTCTGGTGAAGCTAAAAATGACTCAAAAGGCCTAATTTTTTAAAATACATGTGTGTGCACATATGTGAGTACACACACAGTGTGGAGGCCAGAGGACAACTTCAGGTGTCATTCCTCAGGAACCCTGTCCACCTTTTAAGGACAAAATCTCTCACTGACCCCGAGTTTACTAATTAGGCTACACTGGCTATCCAATCAGACTCAGGGATTTTCCTGTCTCTTCCTTCATTGTGCTGAGATTACAGATGCCCCAGCACCTTTACACCAGCTTCAGAACTCAAACTCATGGTCATTTGCTTAGAAAGCAAGTACATTACACACAGCCACTTTGCCAGCCTTCCAACAGCTTTATTTCAAGTTCCCTTTCTCAGCCTTCTCCTACAAGTAAAGTCTCCTACCCAAACAACACTGATTAAATGGACATGGCATCTCCTGCTAATCCATCAGCAGCAAGGGTATTTCTCTTCCACTCTGCAATTGTGACACAAGGCTGCCACAGCCAGTGAACAGAAGGCATGCCCCATGACTTTCATACAAAGACCACCTCACAATGCCCCTAGTTGTTCTGAGTGTTGTTCCCAGGAGGCCCTGAGTCACCTGATATTCTTTTCCACTTAGGCTGTCAGTAGATTCATATCTGCCTATCTGGTCTGCTACTGGATTTCAACTGGACTTAATCTTTGTCCTTTCACCTTCAATGAGACCAATCCAGCTTTCCTCGACACAGCACTGGGTCCAAGCCCTGTTGATATCATCTGTTCAGTGATGGGTATGAGTGTTTAACTACTCCCATATTCCTTCCCTCATCTGCACAGTGAATAGGCACTGATTAAAACAGATGAGTGCATGGATGCATTATAGGTAAAGGATAAGTGAACCATTATTTTCACTTGAACTGAAATTAATTTGAATTAAATATTGTCATTTCATCCTTAAACTAACTAGCAGTAGTTATAGCATGTTACTAACATTTTCTAGAAGAAAAAACTTGTAAAGCTTGGAAAGTAATTTTCAAATGTTTCTTAGCAAAGACTAAAAAGCATAGGAACTCTAATAAATACCAGAGGCTTAATATTAAAAACTAGAAAAAAAACAAAGAGTGTTGACTGGGGATAAAGATGGGAGCAAGAAAGTCATTTCCAAGTTTCTAGTTTAAAGTTAGAATTGAGATGCTGGTACCGTGATGTAGCAGATCACTCAAACTCTTCTGATGATGCACCTCCAACTGGAAGATGAGAGAGAAGTTACCCTGTAGATCCAGGAAATGCCATTGCTAGTTCTTTGACATATGTTCCTTGTTATATGAAACAAAATCAAGTGAGAGTGACAGTGGAATGTTCAGGAATGGGTGAGATAGCTCTATTACACCCTCCAAAACAGGTTCTATTGTGTAAGCGGAGGCAGAAAGAATGTAAGAGCCAAACAAAGGATAGGACTGCTTACAATGCTGTCCTCCAGACACAAAATTGCCTTGATATGCTTGATGCTACCTACACAAGACCTACATGATAGGAAGGAGAAAATGATGACATCAAAAGAGGAGAAAGATTAATTGGAAAGAAGGGATTCAATGGAGGGTGGTTTGCAGAGTGGAAAAATTGGGGTGGGGAGATTATCATGGTTTATTGTTTATAAAATTTTTTAAATTTAAAAAAAAAGTATTTAGAATAAAAAAATTAAGGGGCTGGAGAGATAGCTTGGTGGCTAAGGCACTTGCCAGCAAAACTAAAGGACCCAGATTCGATTCCCCAGTACCCATGTAAAATGAGATGCACAAAGTAACACATGCATCTGGAGTTCATTTACAGTGGCTAGAGGCCCTCCATTCCCATTCTCTCTCTCTATGTCTCTCTGTGTATGTGTGTATCTCTCTCTGTCTTTTGAGTAAATAAATACATATTCTAAAAATACTTTTTTAAAAATTAAGTAAGCATCACCCTCTACTTCGTAATTGATCCACAATATCACTGACTATGTCACAGCCCATGTCAGAAGGCAGTGACTTAAAGCAACCATTTTATTTTCTCCTGTGTCTGTGAGTCACTCCCCTGGGCTGAACTGACTTCTCTCTTCACATGACTTTGATCATCAAGGAGACAAGCCCAGGCTTCTTCAAGATGCAGTCCTAAGTCTAAGAGAATAAAGACCTGAAGCTTAAAATCAAAACACATCATTTCTACTGCAGTCTGTTGTTCAGAGAAAGCCCCAAGGCTAAACCAGGCTCAGAGGATAGAGAAAGAAACCCATTCCACCCCATGATAAGAGAAGCATACTAAACCACAGTGCAGAGTAGCATGTCCACGGAACAGCAGGAACATGCTGTGGTCTTCTGTGTGCATAATTCACCATGTCTTTTCCCAGGTCTCCACAGAAATGTGTTTATATATACCCCTTCATCCCTGTGCTTCTTTGCATTTTCCTTACATTGTGTAGAAACCAGAATGAAAAGCACAGATCTGAAGAATGTTCACATTATGGTTGTATGAGCATTTTATTAGGAATATATATGAAGAAAAACTGAGTCTCTGCCATTGAGGCGTGTGAATGAAACATGAAATAAGTTGAAGTACTTTAGTAGCATGCAGTGGAATCTTCAAGGCTTATAAAATCTTGATTTTTCTTCCTTTCCTTGTATTTCAGAGTATGGGTTTTTAATGGGCACAAAGGGAAATGCGTGATTTTTACATTGTGAATGCAGGGACAGAGTACACAGATACGTCAATATATTGATAAGAGAGAGTCCCCATTGTGCACCATAACTAAAACCTCAATTTATAAAGATGCATGAACTTTTTGACGCGTGTTTCACTTATCTTTCCATGTGCTTCAGCAGCTTCCCTTCCTACCTCACTGCCCACTAAGAATCTTAGTTCAGCAAAGGGTGGTTTCTTTCCTTGAAGTCTTTCTGAGCATTTCAGACCAATCCCTGGATCATGGGCACCCAGCACTTCTATTTTTTAACTATTTCAACCTTCAGTCAGATGACACTTAACAGTGGAACCTCGGTAGAGAATGTGTGCATTTTACCAAATGGCAATCTGCAGTGAAGTTTACTGTAAAAATAAAACCTTTCATAATGGCACTTGATTAATGAGGCTGTTAGCTATTGCAATTCTTTAATCTTAATTCAATTTCATTCTGGACAATATCACTCTATCTCAACAAAGTCAGTTTAATGTTGATTCAGTTCCTCATCAAAAATTAAAACTTGGGCTGGAGAGATGGCTTAGTGGTTAAGGCTCCTGCCTCCTAAGCCTAAGAACACTGGTTCCAATCTCCAGTGGTTCCAATCTCCAGATCCCACATTTAGCCAGATGCAAAGTGATGCAAGGGCTCAATGCCGCACTTGACCACAAGGGGGCACACGCATCTGGATTTCATTTGCAGCAGCTGGGAGGCTGCTGGAGCACCCATCTCTATCTGTCTTCCTCTCCATCTCTCTCTGTCTCTCTCCAAAAAAAAAAAAAAATTAAAAATTACAGAGAAGATCTTCACATGTTCTGAAAATGAAGTGCCCTACATGATGCTCTTTGAGTGAGAACAGTGCTTACCCACAGTGCCTTAAACATCTTGAGTTTATAGATGAAAGAAGGGGTGTTGCAAAGACTGTTTTCTGAGGGGCAAGTTGTACATTGCACAACGTTCCTTTAAAAACTCAATTTCTTGGCACAGTCAGTAAAGTTCTTCCTTCACAAAGATGAAGACCTGAGTTCAGATTCCCAGCACCCATATAAAGAGCAGCCATAATGCCCTGTGCCTGTAATCACAGCACTGTGAAGATGGACACAGGCTTCCCAGGCTTGATGGCTTGCTTGTCAAGCTGAAATCAGCGGCTCCTGATTCAGAAAGACTCTGTCTCAAAAAATATGGTGGAGAGTGACTGAGGAAGACATCAACCTAAGTCTCCACATGCAAACACAGACACATGTACATGTACTCCTACCTACACATGCACCTGCACACATATGAATATACATACATACACATGTGTATAACAACATACACAAGTAAATAAATAATAAAATAAAAGGCAATTTTGTTCCAACCTGAATTAATTTTCCAGCTCTATATTTAATAATATATCACCCATATTATCATCTGTTCAGTGATGGGTATGAGTGTTTAACTACTCCCATATTCCTTCCCTCATCTGCACAGTGAATAGGCACTGATTAAAACAGATGAGTGCATGGATGCATTATAGGTAAAGGATAAGTGAACCATTATTTTCACTTGAACTGAAATTAATTTGAATTAAATATTGTCATTTCATCCTTAAACTAACTAGCAGTAGTTATAGCATGTTACTAACATTTTCTAGAAGAAAAAACTTGTAAAGCTTGGAAAGTAATTTTCAAATGTTTCTTAGCAAAGACTAAAAAGCATAGGAACTCTAATAAATACCAGAGGCTTAATATTAAAAACTAGAAAAAAAACAAAGAGTGTTGACTGGGGATAAAGATGGGAGCAAGAAAGTCATTTCCAAGTTTCTAGTTTAAAGTTAGAATTGAGATGCTGGTACCGTGATGTAGCAGATCACTCAAACTCTTCTGATGATGCACCTCCAACTGGAAGATGAGAGAGAAGTTACCCTGTAGATCCAGGAAATGCCATTGCTAGTTCTTTGACATATGTTCCTTGTTATATGAAACAAAATCAAGTGAGAGTGACAGTGGAATGTTCAGGAATGGGTGAGATAGCTCTATTACACCCTCCAAAACAGGTTCTATTGTGTAAGCGGAGGCAGAAAGAATGTAAGAGCCAAACAAAGGATAGGACTGCTTACAATGCTGTCCTCCAGACACAAAATTGCCTTGATATGCTTGATGCTACCTACACAAGACCTACATGATAGGAAGGGAGAAAATGATGACATCAAAAGAGGAGAAAGATTAATTGGAAAGAAGGGATTCAATGGAGGGTGGTTTGCAGAGTGGAAAAATTGGGGTGGGGAGATTATCATGGTTTATTGTTTATAAAATTTTTTAAATTTAAAAAAAAAGTATTTAGAATAAAAAAATTAAGGGGCTGGAGAGATAGCTTGGTGGCTAAGGCACTTGCCAGCAAAACTAAAGGACCCAGATTCGATTCCCCAGTACCCATGTAAAATGAGATGCACAAAGTAACACATGCATCTGGAGTTCATTTACAGTGGCTAGAGGCCCTCCATTCCCATTCTCTCTCTCTATGTCTCTCTGTGTATGTGTGTATCTCTCTCTGTCTTTTGAGTAAATAAATACATATTCTAAAAATACTTTTTTAAAAATTAAGTAAGCATCACCCTCTACTTAAGTAATTGATCCACGATATCACTGACTATGTCACAGCCCATGTCAGAAGGCAGTGACTTAAAGCAACCATTTTATTTTCTCCTGTGTCTGTGAGTCACTCCCTGGGCTGAACTTCTCTCTTCACATGACTTTGATCATCAAGGAGACAAGCCCAGGCTTCTTCAAGATGCAGTCCTAAGTCTAAGAGAATAAAGACCTGAAGCTTAAAATCAAAACACATCATTTCTACTGCAGTCTGTTGTTCAGAGAAAGCCCCAAGGCTAAACCAGGCTCAGAGGATAGAGAAAGAAACCCATTCCACCCCATGATAAGAGAAGCATACTAAACCACAGTGCAGAGTAGCATGTCCACGGAACAGCAGGAACATGCTGTGGTCTTCTGTGTGCATAATTCACCATGTCTTTTCCCAGGTCTCCACAGAAATGTGTTTATATATACCCCTTCATCCCTGTGCTTCTTTGCATTTTCCTTACATTGTGTAGAAACCAGAATGAAAAGCACAGATCTGAAGAATGTTCACATTATGGTTGTATGAGCATTTTATTAGGAATATATATGAAGAAAACCGAGTCTCTGCCATTGAGGCGTGTGAATGAAACATGAAATAAGTTGAAGTACTTTAGTAGCATGCAGTGGAATCTTCAAGGCTTATAAAATCTTGATTTTTCTTCCTTTCCTTGTATTTCAGAGTATGGGTTTTTAATGGGCACAAAGGGAAATGCGTGATTTTTACATTGTGAATGCAGGGACAGAGTACACAGATACGTCAATATATTGATAAGAGAGAGTCCCCATTGTGCACCATAACTAAAACCTCAATTTATAAAGATGCATGAACTTTCGCACGCGTGTTTCACTTATCTTTCCATGTGCTTCAGCAGCTTCCCTTCCTACCTCACTGCCCACTAAGAATCTTAGTTCAGCAAAGGGTGGTTTCTTTCCTTGAAGTCTTTCTGAGCATTTCAGACCAATCCCTGGATCATGGGCACCCAGCACTTCTATTTTTTAACTATTTCAACCTTCAGTCAGATGACACTTAACAGTGGAACCTCGGTAGAGAATGTGTGCATTTTACCAAATGGCAATCTGCAGTGAAGTTTACTGTAAAAATAAAACCTTTCATAATGGCACTTGATTAATGAGGCTGTTAGCTATTGCAATTCTTTAATCTTAATTCAATTTCATTCTGGACAATATCACTCTATCTCAACAAAGTCAGTTTAATGTTGATTCAGTTCCTCATCAAAAATTAAAACTTGGGCTGGAGAGATGGCTTAGTGGTTAAGGCTCCTGCCTCCTAAGCCTAAGAACACTGGTTCCAATCTCCAGTGGTTCCAATCTCCAGATCCCACATTTAGCCAGATGCAAAGTGATGCAAGGGCTCAATGCCGCACTTGACCACAAGGGGGCACACGCATCTGGATTTCATTTGCAGCAGCTGGGAGGCTGCTGGAGCACCCATCTCTATCTGTCTTCCTCTCCATCTCTCTCTGTCTCTCAAAAAAAAAAAAAAATTAAAAATTACAGAGAAGATCTTCACATGTTCTGAAAATGAAGTGCCCTACATGATGCTCTTTGAGTGAGAACAGTGCTTACCCACAGTGCCTTAAACATCTTGAGTTTATAGATGAAAGAAGGGGTGTTGCAAAGACTGTTTTCTGAGGGGCAAGTTGTACATTGCACAACGTTCCTTTAAAAACTCAATTTCTTGGCACAGTCAGTAAAGTTCTTCCTTCACAAAGATGAAGACCTGAGTTCAGATTCCCAGCACCCATATAAAGAGCAGCCATAATGCCCTGTGCCTGTAATCACAGCACTGTGAAGATGGACACAGGCTTCCCAGGCTTGATGGCTTGCTTGTCAAGCTGAAATCAGCGGCTCCTGATTCAGAAAGACTCTGTCTCAAAAAATATGGTGGAGAGTGACTGAGGAAGACATCAACCTAAGTCTCCACATGCAAACACAGACACATGTACATGTACTCCTACCTACACATGCACCTGCACACATATGAATATACATACATACACATGTGTATAACATACACAAGTAAATAAATAATAAAATAAAAGGCAATTTTGTTCCAACCTGAATTAATTTTCCAGCTCTATATTTAATAATATATCACCCATATTAAAGATTCTTGAAAATTAGTGCATTTTACAAAAAAAAATACAAAAGTAAGTCAGGCGTGGTGGCACACGCCTTTAATACCAGCACTTGAGAGGCAGAAGTAGGAGGATCGCCAAGAGTTCAAGGCCACCCTGAGACTACATAGTGAAGTCCAGGTCAGCCTGAGCCAGAGTGAGACCCTACCTCCAAAAACCAAAAAAAAAAAAAAAAAAAAAAACCAGAGGTAAAATTTGATACAATAATTCTTTTTCAGAGTAACAAGTTAAGTGCCAAGTTGACTTGGCAAAAGTAAAAGTGGCCATAGACTTAAACAAAATCATCTTGCCTTGGGCTGGAGAGATGGCTTGTCAGTTAAGGAGCCTGCCTGCCAAGCCTAAAAAAGCTGGTTCCAATCTCCAGACCCCACGTTAAACCAGAGGCAAAAAATGACTCAAGGGCCCAATGCTGCACTTGTTCACAAGGGGGCGCACGTGTCTGAAGTTCATTCACAGTGGCTGATAGGCTGCTGGAGTGCCCATTCTCTATCTCTCTCTCTCTATCTTTCTATCTATCTATCTATCTATCTATCTATCTATCTCTATCTCTCAAATTAAAAAAAAAATGATCTTACCTTAGAAATCTTGAGAAAGAAACTGCTGTAAATTTAGGAAAATGATATTCAGAGCTGGAGAGATGGTTCAGCAGTTAAGGCTCTTGACTATGAAGCCTAAGGACCCAGGTGGGATTCCCCAGTACACACACAAAAAAAGATGCACAAAGTGATGCATGAATCTGGAGTTCATTTACATGGATGTAGCCTCTGGCATGCCCATTCTCTCTGTCTGTCTCTCTCTCTCTCTCTCTCTCTGCTTACAAATAAATAAATTTAAAAAAAAAAAACACTCAGGACTTCTGGCAGTATAGGAACCATGCCAAAGCAGCCTAGGGGAGAAAAAGAAAAGAAAAGAAAAACACCAAGGGCTGGAGAAATGGCTTAGAGGTTAAGGCATTTGCCTGCGAAGCCAAAGGATCCTGGTTCGATTCTCCAAGACCCACATAAGCCAGATGCATGAGGGGCACATGCTTCTTGAGTTCATTTGCAGTGGCTAAAGGCCTTGGTGTTCCCATTCTCTCTTTCTCTGCCTCTCTTCTCTCTCTCTCTCTCTCCCTATCTCTCCCTGCTTGCAAATAAATAAGTAATTTTTTAAAAAAACACCAAAATACACTCTTCTACTAAAAAGTGAGGTGGATAATAAATTATCAACTGCAACAGAGAAGTGGAAGAGACCCAGAGTGTCTAAAGCCCTCAGAAGCAGGCAGAAGTGGCTCAGCAGTAGCAGCATGAGGTCCATGTGGCCTCAGCCACCAGGCTCACCTAAGCTACAGGAAAAAGCCAGGTGAGGTGATTTTCCACTCACACTGGCTTCCTCACAAACTCAAGAAATGTGGAAGGGAGGACTGCAGAGACCAGCAGAGCAGCTCATGAGGAAGAGGATCGCAAGGACCAGTGTGAGAACTTCAGCCACCATCCAACAGCCTCCCCTCCCCCACCACCAGCACAAGCATCAGCAAGCACCAGAGACCTGGGGAAGGGAGCCTACACAGCACCTGGCACAGGCAATCAGAGCAGAGACCCACAGAGCCAGCCAGCCTACCTGAGCCAACAATGCAACAAAGGCGGACACAAATGGGCATGCAGTATAATTGAGACCAAAGCCATCCCAAAAGGTAACTGAGATTACACCAGTAAGTACACACCAAATAAGCCTAGTATATAGGCTTGCAACAGAAGTGCTAATTGCACCTTCCATGTCAGGGTAAATAATATGTTAAATCTGATGGATGGTCAGGTTTGCCATTCTTAAGTAAGCTATATTTTGGGCTTGTCATTTGTTGCTTCCTTATTTATAGTGCCTTTGATTCCTCTTCTGTCATTCATTGGGGAAGGATCTCACTCAGTCACAAGCTGACCTTGGAACCCTCTAAACACTAGAAATCTTAGCCTCCCACTTGACAGAATTGAGGGGTGTGGCAACACACATCCTTAGGGACTGTGACTTTGTTAGAGGATCTGCTTGTCATAATACCACCTCTTGCATAAATACTCTGTGCTGTTTTTCATTGAATGTATACATTGTTTAGTTAATTTTTTTAGAATTTGCCTGTATTTTGTTCCACTCAGCCTACTTGAATACTTTCATAGCAGACAAACCCAATACCTTTTGTGTCACTTTTGTGGTTGCTCTGAGAGTCTTAAGAGCCACACCTAGCACCTTAAGCTCCTACCCTGGAGATATATAACATCAGATTAATTGATACACCTAATAACACTATAGATAATTAGAAAACCTAAGCATTAAATTAATTCAAGATGCAAGAAATATCTACATTATAATACCAGAAACACAAAAAAATCAAGACAATATAAATCCACCAAAAAGTATTAATCCATCAGAAATGACCTTCAGTGAAACTGATTTAAAGGAAATGCCTCAGAAAGATTTCAAAAGAATGAATATAAATCTGTTCAAAGAAATCAAAGAGGAAATCAAAGGAATCAAAGAGACTGGAAACCAACTTAATGAAATAAGGAGGTCAATAAAAGACATACATAAGGAAATAAAAATAATAAACAAAAAACAGTCAGAAATATTAGCAATGAAAAACACAGTCAGTAAAATAAAACACTCTATAGAAAATCTCACCAGTAGAACAGATGAAGGAGAGAACAGAATATCTAAACTAGAAGACCAGGTGGCAGATCTAATACAGTCCAACAAAGAGAAAAACAAACTTACAGGAAGGTATGGATGGGAATATCAAAATATTCAGGATACTATGCAAAGATCAAACATAAGAATTCAGGGTATAGTAGAAGAAGAATTTCACTTCAAAGGCATAGTGGGCATTTTCAACAAAATCATGGAAGGAAACTTCCCCCAAATTGGGAAAGAGATGCCAGTGAAGATACAGGAAATCTTTAAAACACCAAACAGACAAAATGTGGAAAGAACCTCTCCTTGCCATATTATAATTAAACTACCAAACATCCAAACCAAAGAAAATATATTGAAAGCAGTTAGAGAGAAAAATCAAGTCACATACAAAGGCAAGGCCATCAGGATCAGAGCAGATTACTTAACTCAAACTTTAAAAGCCAGAAGGCCTTGGAGTGATGTATTTCAAGTTCTGAAAGGTAACAACTGTCAACCAAAGTTACTTTATCCTGCAAAGTTATCTATTCAAAAAGACAGAGAAATAATGACATTCCACAACAAAAGCAGGCTAAAGGAATATTTGAAGACAATACCAGCTCTACAAAAAATACTTGAAAGGATCCTCCATGCTGAAGAGAAATAAAAGAACACATATAAGGAACGTGGAAAATAGAAACCATACTCAAATTCTAGTTAATACAAGAGACCAAAGATAAAACCAGAAAAACTACAAAACAAGAAAAATGACAAAAATAAATACACACCTTTCAATAATAACTTTTAATATCAACAGCCTCAATTCCACAACAAAAAGACATAGGTTTGCAGACTGCATTAAAAGGCAGGATACTTCAATTTGTTGCCTCCAAGAAACTCACCTTTCTATGAAGGATGGACACTATCTTACAGTGAAAGGTTGGAAAACAGTGTTTCGAGCAAACTGTCCTAGAAAACCAGGAGTCACTATCCTAATATCTGACAAGGTAGAATTCAGACCAACATTAGTTAGGAAAGATAAGGAAGGTAACTATATCGGTTAAAGGAACACTCCAGCAGGAGGACATTAAAATCCTAAACATATATGCACCTAACATGGGGGATCCCAATTTCATCAAGCAAATGCTATAAGAACTAAGGTCACAGATAACAACAAACACAGTTGTAGTGGGTGACTTCAGCACCCCGCTCTCACCAATTGACAGGTCATCCAGAGAAAAATAAACAGAGATGCATCTGGATTAAATGAGGTCATAGAACAAATAGACCTAACAGATATCTACAGAGCATTTCATTCAAATGCTGAAGAATATACATTCTTTTAAGTAGCACATGGAACATTCTCTAAAATAGACCATATATTAGGACACAAAGCAAATTGTAACAAATATAGGAAAATTGAAATAATTCCTTGCACTCTATCTGATCACAATGGGATAAAACTACAAACCAATAGCAAGAAGAGCTATAGAGCATACACAAAATCATGGAAACTAAACAGCACACTACAAAATGATGAATGGGTCAATGAATAAATCAAGAAGAATATAAAAAAAATTCATAGAGTCAAATGATAATGAGAACACAACATACCAAAACCTTTGGGACACAATGAAGGCAGTTCTAAGAGTTAAGTTTATAGCTTTAAGTGCCTATATTAAGAAATCAGAAATGTCTCAAGTAAACAAGTTAATGCTTCACCTTGAGGCCTTAGAAAAAGAAGAACAAGGCAAACCAAAAAGCAGTATACAGGAAGAAATAATAAAGATTAGGGCAGAAATTAATGAAATAGAAATTTAAAAAATCCAAAGAATCAATGAAACAAAGAGTTGGTTCTTTAAAAGGAAAAACAAGATTAATAAACCCCTAGCAAGTCTGACCAAAAGAAATAGAGAAGAGACAAAAATTAATAAAATTAGAGATGTAAAAGGCACCATCACAACAGCCACTAGAGAAATTCAAAAAAATCACAGGGATATACTATAAGAACAAATACTCCACTAAGTTTGAAAATCTGAAAGAAATGGAGGGTTTCCTTGTTTTATATGACTTACCAAAATTAAATCAAGATAAGATTAACCACTTAAATAGACCTATAAGAAGTATGGAGATACAAGTAGTTATAAAAGACCTCCCAACTAAAAAAAGTCCAGGCCCAGATGGATTCACTGGTAAATTTTACAAGACCTTTATGGAAGAACTAACACAATGCTTCTTAAACTTTTCCATAAAATAGAAAAGGAAGGAATTCTACCAAACTCCTTCCACAAAGCCAACATCACCCTTGTACCAAAACCAGACAAAGAACATAAAAAGGAAAATTACAGACCAATCTCCCTCATGAACATAGATGCAAGAATTCTCAACAAAATATTGCCACACAGCATACAAGAATATATCAGAAAGATCATTCACCCTGACCAAGTAGGCTTTATCCCAGAGATGCAGGGATGGTTCAACATATCAAAATCGATCATTGTAATACACTATGTAAATGGACTGAAGGAGAGAAATCACATGATCATGCCATTAGATGCAGAAACATCATTTGACAAAATCCAACACCCCTTCATGATAAAAGTCCTAAAGACACTGGGAATAGAAGGAACATATCTCAACATAATAAAGGCTATTTGTGACAAACCTACAGACAACATAATACTAAATGGAGAAAAACTTGAAGCTTTTCCTCTAAAATCAGGAACGAGACAATGGTGTCCACTGTCCCCACTTTTATTTAATATAGTACTGGAAGTCTTAGCCATAGCAATAAGGCAAGAGGCACAAATAAAAGGGATACAAATTGGAATGGAAGAAAGTTACCAATATTTGCAGATGATATGATTCCATACATAAAGATTCTACCAGCAAACTGTTAGAGCTGATTAACACCTATAGCCATGTAGCCATATACAAAATAAACACACAAAAATCAGTAGCCTTTCTATATCGTAACAAAAAACACACAGAGGATTAAATCAGATAATCACTCCCACTCACAATTGCATCAAAAAAATTACTTTGGAATAAACATAACCAAGGAAGTGAAGGATCTCTACAATGAAAACTTTAAAACATTCACATGAGAAATTACAGAAAACACTAGGAAATGGAAAGATGTCCCTTGTTCTTGGATTGGAAGAATCAATTTTGTGAAAATGGCATCCTTACCAAAAGCAATCTACACATTTAATGGAATCCCCATCAAAATTCCAATGGCATTCTTCATGGAAATATAAAAAACACCACAAAATTTAATTTGGAAGCACAAAAAACCCTCGAATATCTAAAACAATTTTGAGCAACAAAATAAGGCTGGTGGCATCACCATAACTGATTTTAACTTATATTACACAGACATAGTAACAAAAACAGCATGGTATTGGTACAAAAACAGACATGTGGATCAATGGAAATGAATAGAGGACCCAGATTTAAGTCTGGGTAGCTATAGCCACCTGATCTTCAACAAAAATGCCAAAAATACTCATTGGAGAAAAGACAGCCTCTTCAGCAAATGGTGGTGGAAAAACTGGATATGTATCTGTAGAAGGATGAAAATAGATCCTTATCTCTCTTCGTGCACAAGAATTAAGTCCAAATGGATTAAAGACCTTAATATCAGACCTGAAACTCTGAAAATGCTAGAGGAAAAAGTAGGGGAACCATTCAACATACTGGTCTTGGCAAAGACTTTCTGAATATAACCCCAATTGCTCAGGGAATAAAACTATGAATCAACTGCTGGGACCTCATGAAATTACAAAGCATTTGTGCAGGAAAAGGACACTTTGAATAGAGGAAACATGCAACCTACAAAATGGGAGAAAATCTTTGCCAGCTATGCATCTGATAGAACATTAATATCTCAGATATACAAAGAACTCAAAAAATTAGATAATTAGATGTCAAACAACTCAATTAAAAATGGGCCATGGAACTAAATAGAGAGTTCTCAAAAGAAGAAATGGAGATGGTATATAAACATCTAAAACAAATGTTCTACAGCCCTAGTCATCAGGGAAATGCAGATTAAAACAATGGTGAGATTCCATCTCACTCCTGTCAGAATGGCTACCATCATGAAACCCAATGACCATAAATGCTGGCAAGGATGCAGAAAAAGATGAACCCTTCTACAGTGTTGGTGGAAAAGCAATCTGGTCCAGCCATTGTGGAAATCAGTGTGGAGGTCCCTGAGATAGCTAAAAATAGATCTATCATATGACCCAGCTATAGAACTCCTAGGCATATATCCTAAGGACTCATCTCACTACCTTACATATCCTTGCTCAACCATGTTTATTGCCACTCTATTCACAATAGCCAGGAAATGAAACCAGCCTAGATGTCCCTCAACTGATGAGTGAATAATGAAGATGTGGCACATTTACACAATGGAGTTCTACTCAGCAGTAAAGAAAAATGAAGCTACAAAATTTTCATTAAAATGGATGGAATAAAACTCAGTAGCAGAAACCAGTAAGCTAGAAAGGGGACATAAAGGGAATAGAAAGGGAGGGAGGCAGGACTTAATAGGATGGTATTGTATATATGTAAGTGGAAGAACCGATTAATGGGGGTGAAAAGGCCTAAGTGAGGTCAGGGAAAGAGATTGAGTAAAGGAAAGGTGGAGAGTGGACTAATCAAAATCTAAGAGGATATAAATAAGTCATATGGAAACCTACTTCTTTGGACAATGGAACACTCAGAAGCCATAGATTATTACTAGAAAATTCTCAGTTCCAGGGATGGGATACCTTCTAGGGAGTTGTTGGCCAGGGAGGTCACTGATACCCCCAAAACATTGCAGACCATTGCTGAGGCCCTAGGTTTCCCACCAGGAATAGATGGTAAGACCTTATTGCTGAAGACTCCACATACTTGGGCTGCAAGGTCACTGAAAAATCCTGCTGGAGCTGAACTGAAAGCCTACTCCATGTAGACCAGCTGACAGAAAGCTTTGAAAAGCTACACTGCATGCAGTTCACTGGGAGAGAGGGAAATCACCAGTGAAGATATTCAACAGTGGATATTGCAAGCTTTAAATTTGGCCAACCAGGCCAAATTAGCCAATGGGTGCAATAGTGGGCATGTGTGTTATGGGGGAAAACAACCACTCTCTAATTGGACTAGAGGCCTGCTCCATGGGAGGGAATACATCCCTAATACTGAAAACCTACAACAGGAGTAGTCATGAGCCCTAGGGGTGTAATATCTGCTGGTGTCTGCTTAAATGTATATACAATGCTCACCAAACTCCCAGAAAGCACTTCTCTTAATGTCCATACCCATATATTAATGCTACTCCCACTTTTGGTTAGAGAACCTTCTCTTTTCAGATGGTGGTGACCTTGGGATGACTCAGAAGGCACTATGGGGCTAAGAAGGGACAGAGGAGTCTCAGCACTGAAATATCTCTAACACACCTTCCAAGGCTCAGGGTCCATTGCAGAAGAGGTGGGGTAAAGAATGTAAGTGCCAAAGGAAGAGTAGGACTCCTTACAACATGCTCCTCAAGATACAAAATGATCTGGATATCCATGACCTCACAGTGCCCGACACTATCTACACAAGACCATCATCATAGGAGGAAAATATAATGATATCAGAATAAAAGAGAGACTGATTGAGAGGGGGAGGGATATGATGGAGAGTGGAGTTTCAAAGGGGAAAGTGGGGGGAAGGAGGGAATTACCATGGGATGTTGTCTACAATTATTGAAGTTGTCAATAAAAATTAAAAAATAATAATATTTTTTAAACTATGCTCAGACTTCAATTATAATTTCCACCTTATGATTCTGCTCTTATTTTCTTATTTTGCATTTTGGAATATTATTGGATTCTGCCTTTTCCTATGTTTTCATCCTCTGAACTGACTTTCATCTCCACAACAATATACAATTAGCCAACAATGCAGATGAGTAAGCTATGATGGATGCAAACTGCACTCTACAGGAAAGGTGACCACAGTAGAACACAAACTCACAGTTAAACTGCCATAGCTTTGAACTCATCTCCTCTTCCATCCTGATTTAATAACAAACTCAGATAAAAATTGCATCTGGGACTGGAGATATGGCTTAGCAGATAAGCACTTGCCTGTGAAGCCTAAGGACCCCAGTTCCAGGCTCAATTCCCCCGTGCCAATGTAAGCCAGATGCACAAGGTGGCACATGTATATGGAGTTTGTTTGCAGTGGCTGGAGGCCCTGGTGTACACATTCTCTCCCTCTCTCTCTCTCTCTCTCTCTCTTTCAAATAAAAATAAATATATATATAAATTTTTTTTAAATTGCATCTCACATCCCTTTAGCACAAGGTATGTGCCAGGCACTGTGTCTTCCATGGCTCGGTTAATTTAGTCCTCCTAGCAACCTCATGACAGCTATAGCATCTAATCCCAGTGTGGAGAAAGGGACATTTTCTTTTATTTCAATGATATTTATTAATTTATATATCAGCATGATTGACAAGAAATGCAATAACCACATCTAGGTCTTCACTTTAATACAGAACCAACTTGGTTATGGAAATATGAGTGCAATGAAAAGTTAGACAAGTTACAAAAGAAGTTTCTCCTATACAAAAAAAAGAGATTGTCAGAATAGTTTTTTACATTAGACATATATTCAACAGATATCCTAGGAATTCTGCTCCTAGATACTTATCCAAGAGAAAGTAAACACAGCCACACAAAGACCTGAACACAAACATTCACAGTAGCTTCATATTTTTTGATATTTTATTTATTTATGTCCAAGGAGAGAGAGAGAACAGGTGTACCAGGGCCTCTAACCACTGCAATTGCATTCCAGATTGCATGCACCACTTTGTGCATCTGGCTTTACACTGGTACTGGGGAATTGAACTCAGGTCACTAGGCAATGCAGGCAAATGCCATAACCACAGAACAATCTCTCCAGCTCTTTATTCTTTTTTAAAAAATATATTATTTACTTATTTGCAAGAAGATAGAGAGAAAAGAGAAACAGACAGAATGAGTGTTTCAGGGCCTCCAGCCACTGCAAATTAATTCAAGCTGGATATGCCACTTTGTGCATCTGGTTTTATGTGCGTACTAGGTAATTGAACCCAGGTCATTAGACTTTGCAGGTAAGTGCCTTAGCCACTGAGAAATCTCTCCAGCCCCAGTAGTTTTAGTCTTAATAATAAAAAAAAAAAACTGTACAGCATCCAAAATCATGCAACAAGAGAATGAATAAGCAACACATGATGCATATTTGATTAATCTTCAAACAATGGAATATTCCCCAACAGTGGGAAGGAGAGAACTACTGACACATGTAAGCCATGGATTATTCTCAAAAGCATCGTGCTAAGCAAAATGATAACGATAATAAGCATAAAATAATGCATATATTATGAAGTTCCTTTTATGTGAAATTTAAAAATATGTATAAATAGTCTACAGTGACAGCCAGGCCATAGTTGCCTGGAACAGAAAGCATGGAGAGGTGGGCTGCAAAGAAGCATGGGAAACCTTGTGGAGCTCTGTATTCATGCCTTGATTTAAGTGCAGCTGATTACATGTGTGAATATAGTTCTTAAAATAGTAACCAAATAAAATGGGTACCCTTATACTGTAAAAAATTAAATTCCACTAAATTGCTTATGTATAAAAAGATTGCCAAATAGTTTGTTTACATATACACAAGAAGTTCTTTTCCCTCAGTCTTTATGTTTTTACTCATTCAGTTAGGAGAAAAGTAAAGAAACAAAGTGCTGACCACAAGAATCAAGGAAAATTCATTCTAACTGGAAATAAATATTTTGAATTATGTTCTACTTCATTTAATTAAAAAATCTTTTATTCAACAACTTAAAATATATTTATGGGGCTGAAGAGGTTGCTTAGTAGTTAAAGCATTTGCTTATGAAGCCAAAGGACCCAGGTTCAATTCCCTAGGACCCACATAAGCCAGATGCATAGTTGGTACATGTATCTGGAGTTCATTTGCCATGGCTAGAGGCCCTGGTGTGCCCATTCTCTGTCTGTCTGTCTATCTGTCTCTCTTCTCTCTATCTCTCCCTGCTTGCAAATAAATAAATAAAATTTAATAAATAAATAAATTAAATTAAATATATTCATGATCTATCCCATTTCTATGTTGGGGAACTATTTTATGTCTGATGTGTTAATACTGTAGACCCATTGAGAAGGGAAACATTTCCTTCCTTTCCAGTAAAGTGGAAAAGAGAAGCATGAGTTCTACAGGAAGAGAACTGTGTTAACCTTGATAGCTCTTCTGTTCCAACTTCCAAAAACCAGCGCCAAGAATTCCCCCATAGGTTCAGGGAGTCTTTTCCAACTCCTATATCATGGAAAGTTCCTCCTATCTTTTCTTCCTGTAGTAACAGAGTTTCCGGTCTTATATTGAGGTCTTTGATCCACTTGGATTTGATTTTTGTGCATGGCAAATGTGTGGATCAAATTTTATTTTCCTACATTTGGTTATCCAGTTTGTCCAGCACAATTTGTTGAAGATGCTGTCTTTTGTTCCATTTTACATTGGTAGGGCCTTTATCAAATATCAAGTAGTTGTAGTTACTTGACCCAAAGTCTGGGTCCTTTATTCTGTTCCATTGGTCTATAAACCTGTTTGTATGCCAGTACCATGTAGTTTTTATTCTATGGCTTTGTAATATAGCTTTAGATAAGGCATGGTGAAGCCTCCAGAGGTGTTTCTTTTGCTGAGTATATGCTTGGATGTCCAAGGCCTTCTGCCATTCCATATGAATTTTGAGATTATTTTTCTATCTCTGTGAAGAAAAGTGTTGGGATTTTTATTGGTATTGCATTGAGTCTGTATATTGTTTTTGGTAAGATTGCCATTTTCGCAATGTTAATTCTGCCTATTCAGGAGCATGGGAGGTCTTTCCATTTTCTCAAGTCCTCCTCAATTTCTTTCTTGAGTGTTTTTTTTTTTGTTGTTGTTGTTTTGTTTTCACTGTAAAGGTCTTTCACATCCTTGGTTGGTGTTATTCCAAGGTATTTTATTATTTTTTTGTTACAATTGACAATGGGACAATGTCGCTTATATCTTTCTCTGTATCTTTGTCTTTTGCATATAGAAAGGCTACTAATTTTTTTGCATTGATTTTGTATCTTGCAACTTTGCTGAAGGAGTTAATCACCTTTAAGAGTTTTGAGATAGAGGTTCTTAGGTCACTTATGTGTAGAATCATGTTGTCTGTGATAGGGCTTAGTTAACAACTTCCTTTCCAATTTGTATCCCTTTTATTTCTTTCTCCTGTCTTATTGCTTGAGCTAGGACTTCCAGTACTATGTTGAAGAGCAGAGGTGAGAGTGGACACCCCTGTCTTGTTCCTGATCTCAGTGGGAATTCCCCCATTGGCTTTAGAAAGCCTCCCTCCTATTTTTGGCACATATTCTGAGCTACCAGGACCCACAGCTAGAACCTTCTCCTCCTCAAATCCCTTTCATGGAAACACTATGTTGAAACCAGTATGACGAGGGATCTGCTAGCCCCAACCAGCAGTATAGGATTTCCCATCCCCTTGCCTAACCCACAGGCTAACACAGAAATGGCTAGACAAAACAAGTATCTGCTTCCCAACTCACAATGTGCAGCTCCTGATTACTGGGTGGTGAGGCAGCCTCCTTATCACCAATCAAGGTTAGCAATAAGTTGATCATCATTTTCCTTACCTAATCCAAAGCTGCCTAGGCAACTCAGGCCACAGAGGAAAATGTAAACTTTGGAGATGACTGAACTGTACCCAAGTTAGCAATGAAATGAATTTGACCCACATCTGGACAACCACACCTGCTACTCCCACTGTATCAGTCACTGCTAGGAAACCAACAGCTTGGTGTCACATACTATAGGTTCACTGCTATGACCCTGCCTGTCCCCTCTGCCGCATGGCAATCTCTGGGTCCACTTGACTTCTGGAATTACTTCAGCCAGGAATGTAGTCCTGTTATTATAAGGATATTATCTGACTTTTCAGTTAATCTTTCAACATTTCATTTCGAATTTTCATGATACCTGATTTCTGAATCTAATAAGGTAGAAGGAAAATCCAGGAGATATTGTGAATTTTACCTAATCTTGGATGCCTTTAGCCATGATGTGAGAATCCCCTTCATCACAGGCTATGATGTGGAATGCTTCTTTGTGAGCAGCTACGGACATAAGAGTGGTATTTGATGCCACTTCAAATCATGAGCATGCCCATGGTGATCAGTGTGTTTCATACACTCAGGCTAAAAGATAAGGAGGCCAAACAATGATCTTCCAATCGCGTGGTTCCCATAAGAGTGTCACAAAAGATGGTGACTTTGTAGGTATATTTATCTCTTGCCACATATTTTTAATAAAATTTTTTTATTACTGAATAGATTTTATTATTTTTTCCTACCTAAATATGACTAGTAAATTTGTTTTTCACATATTCTTTTTTATAATTCATTTTTATTTATATTATTCTAATTTTACAATCATATTGGTGACTCCATTATTCTCCTCCCTTTCCTCCCCCCTCCAAAGGACCCTCATCAATGGAGAATGTGGGTCATGCATTGTGGGGGTAGTCAAGAGTTATGGGGGATAGGCCAAGTCTCTGTGCATAATGCCCCAACTTGTGGCTCTAACATTCTTTCTGCCCCCTCTTCCACGAATGTCCCTGAGCCACATTGGGGTCATTTTAGTCCTACTTCAGTGATGAGGTTTTGGGAGCCTCTGTGACTCTGGATATCTGGCTTAGTAGGAGTTGGATGTTCTCTGTGTTTATCTCTCTCAGCATTTTTTCTGGTGTCATGTTCACCAAGAAAGCTGTACTCTTGCCCTTTCCTCTCATTACTCTATGGTTTCATCTGGAGCCCTGGTGAGGTGTGATAGGCTGATCCTCCCTTCAGGTTCATTGTCCATCTGAACAAGATAAGCAAATTCTCCAATGGAGAGAGAAGTTAGTACTAGATAGATGGAATGGCCATAGTTGTCTTGGAATTTTATTTGCATAGGCCCTCTTCTAGCCCACATTTGGTGGGAGCTTGATCTTGGAGACTTGACAACTTCCATAATTATAGACAATAAACCATAATAATTCCCTCCCCACCCCCACTTCTCCTTTCACAACTCCACTCTTAATCATATCCCCTTCCCCTCTCAATTAGTCTCCATTTTACTTTGATGTCTTCATGTTTTCCTCCTAGTATGAGGGTCTTGTGTAGGTAGTACTAGGCACTGCACAGTCATGGATATCCAGGCCAAATTGTGTTTGGAAGATTGCACTATAAGGAGTCCTACCCTTCTGTAGCAGACAGCTTTAGGTACGCTGAGATGAACTTCCAGACCAGGCACAGTTTTGGAGGAAGGGGTATTTATTGAAGCTTACAGATCCAGGGGAAGTTCCATAATGGCAGAAAAAGCTGGCCTGCCTTCACAGATCCAAGCAAGAGAGAAAAGCCACAGCCAAAAGGCACACAGCACACTTCAGAAACTCCTATTAGGCACACTTTGCATATCTTTACAATGGAATCTCAAACCCACCAATGACATTGCCTCTAGCAAGGTGGCTACAGATGCAAACTATAAACTAATAAAACACTGAATATATTGGGGGCCATATATTCAAACTACCACACCTTCTTTTGGCTCTTACATTCTTTCCACCACCTCTTCTGCAATGAACTTTACCTAGGAAGGTATAATAGAGATTTTTCAGTGCTAAACTCTCCTCTGTCACTTCTTCTCAGCACTATGGTGCCTTTGAGTCATCCCAGAGGTTCATCACCATCTGAAAAGAGAAGCTTCTCTAACCAAAAGTGAGAGCAGCATTAATATATGGGTATGAACATTAAGGGAAGTGCTTACAGGTCTATTTGGTGAGATGGTATATGCATTAACCAGACAACAGCAGGCATTACATCCCTAAGACTTGTGACCTCCTCCACCTTACTACATGATTTTAATACTTAATTAAGTCCACTTTTGTGGTTTCTTTGTATGTGTCTGTATTCAGATGCACCCACCCCTTGTGCTTCTGTGTAGAGGCCAGAGGAAAACATTATCTCTAACTCAAACACTTTGTTTCCTTGAGATTCCATTTTTCAGTCAGATTGACTGACCAGAGAGCTCCAGCAATTCTCCAGTCTCCACACTCCATGAGACTCGGGTTGCAGGTTTATGTAGCCCTGCACAGCTATTTTACATGGTTCTGGGGACTTGAACTCAGGCCCTCTCAGGTCCTCATGCTTTTAAGCAAGTGCTTTTATAGACTTAGCCTCCTTTCAAGCTCCAAACCTAATTTTTAATGGATAGTTCAGCCCTATTGGCTAAATTGAAAGAGAAAAATACAGGAAAAATGTGTATTGTATATTTTTCAACCTAATCTTTATGATACCAAAACATTTTTTTCACTGGACTGGGGGATGGGGAGAAAAGGCACACCTTTTCTGAATGCAGCAATAATAATGAACAAGACGGTAATGATAGTTTGACTCAGGAATATGATCCTCATACGGATTCAGTCTGGTATTTACATCTTTATGCTTTGTATGCAAATGCAGCGTAAGTGCCAGTGCCTTCCTTGCTTCATTAACTAGTATACCTCCACCAAACGATCCTCTCTGGTTTTCACATTTCTCCATCCTACTCAGTGGTTTCAACTTCCAGCCCTACTCCTCATTCTGACATTATACACACTGGAATACTTGTTAAGTCTATGACAAAATTTTCTCTCACCTTTTATTAATTCTGTCAGCTAACCACAGTAAGTGTCCTAAAATAATATTGATTAAGACTGTTATTTGAGCTATTTCAAACAAAGTGTTTTGAGACTCAAAATAGAGCAATGGAAGCACACCATAGTATGACAGGCTTCATAAACCTGAAGTCTTCAGTATTCATAAATTCCAGAAAGATTACTCCCTCATTTCTGAATGCTGGGAATCACACTCAGATTTAGACATATGTAATTTACATAATGCTTCCCATCTGTTCAACAGAGCCTAAAACAAACAAAAACTCAGTGATCATAGCCTCGCATGAGGGAATACAGAACAAAGGCCACAGGCACAGTGATACAGGTGTCAGAAGTTGGCCCAGCATCCAGCCCAGGATGGCTCACATGCAGGCATGCCCCAGCCACAACACTTCGTCTTTCCCCATGCCCAATAAGAGTTTGGGCTCCTCACTGGAATCCTGAAGTATTCTCAAGCTCTGAATATGTATGGAGCATGAAAGGTATTTGAAGAACTAAAATAGCTGATAACTATTTCTATTCCCTACTCCTTTCTATTCCCAACCAAAGCCCCTGACCAAGAAGGAAAAGTCGTAGCCATCTAGATCTCTTGTGACTTTTACAATATTTACCTGCTTCCTGTTAGACACTGCTTAGGCAAGCTGACTCTTAGTCAGCCTTTCCATTGCTCTGATGACCAGGTCCTCACAACATAATCAGCCTGATTTTCAGTTGTCATGGCAAACATAAACGGGCTAAAGAAAATGTTTTCAGGCTGGAGAAATGGCTTAGTGGTTAACGTGCTTGCCTGCAAAGCCTAAAGACCCAGGTTCAATTCCCTAGTACCCATGTAAGCCAGATGCACATGGTGACTCATGAGTCTCTAGTTCATTTGCAGTGGCTAGAGGCCCTGGCATGCCCATTCTCTCTCTCTCTCTCTCTCTCGATAAATCAATAAAATATTTTTTAAAAAATGTTTTCAACATAAAAAGTAGCAATGTACTTTCAAAAAGAGTGGAGCAGTAAAACATTTTCAAAAACTTTCAATAAACATACAATGCATGCAAAAATAAAAACAAAAACAGCTTAAATTAAGCATGTCACAGTGTGGAAGACTTTTCAGAGCTTCTAAAGCTCATATCCTGGGATGTTTACATGTAATTTATGACCTGAATTGTGAGTTAAATAGAATCATAACTTTTTTTTAAATCTTACAAGTTTGTTCTTTAATTCAGAAACAGATATTCACTGAGGACCCAGGAATGCCCAGCTCATCCAGCTCAGATGGTAGAATGTGCTTTTCCATGGAGACCACAGTCAAGTGGCTCTGCTGAGGCATTCTGTATATCCTGTGTTAGCAAAGGCTATTTATTTTGCTAGTTATTTCCTCGGAGATCTGGCAAAAATCATTCTTTGGTTGAAATGCCTTTTTTAGTATATGTCTTACTGCCACCTTGTGGTTAAAAATGTTTTTATCTTTTATTTTCCTCAAGTGTGTCACTGTACATATTTTACTAAAATGGTAAATCTCTACTTCATAATAACTTCTATTACTGTTCTTTGCAGCCCCATAGTATTTACTTAAGTCAAATGTTACCTTTAACCTGTAAATTAAACTATCTTTAAATAACCATATATTTCAATATAGACTCCCTTATCTTTGTTTTCAAAATTCTGATATGAAGCCACAAAACAATCCTAGAATGATGCCAAATGTGATTCTGGCTCTATGTACCCAAAGACAAATGGGGAAAGATGGAGGCTATTGTTCACATAGCTCAAAGGAAAAAAAAATAGCAGCTTCAAGATAAATTCTTCAAACTTAGAGTACTCAAAGTTAAATAAAACATCTATATGCCCCTCTCCAAGGCTCAGGGAACCTGGTGAGAGAAGGGGCAGAAATGATGTAAGAGCCAGAGGATGGGGAGGAGTAGACAATGTCGTCCACACATGACATGGCCGTTCATGATACCTACCTACTGCTTTACCTGCACAAGACCCACACAACACTGGGCTCATCAACACTTTGTCACTGATGGGAAGACAAAAAAAAAAAAAAAAAAATTTAAGTAGAAAAGGGACCAAGTAGTAAGAAAGAAGGAAGGAGTTCAGATAAGGAGGGGCACAAGAGAAAGTAATGGGAGGAGGTTATGACCAAAATACACATGTATGAAAATTATCAGTAAAAATTTTTTAAAAAGTAGATCTTCAATTTTATTTAAATGCTGCAGGGTGTGGGTTCCCACCATTAGGCCAGAAGCTGAAGAAGTCAGAATCAACTCTCACCAGCTTGTTCCCATTTAGTGGAATCCCAGACCACAGGCGTCACTGGCATCTGATAGATTGTCACAAATTCATAATTTCAAAACCCATCCAGACCTTTAAAGCAGAATATCTGTATGTTACCAGAATTCATTCCCACGTGATCTGCATGCACAGCACAGCTCAGAGGCTCTGCTCTGTCCCCTGTGTTCATGATATGCTGCTTCATATACTTTCACTGATGCTCCTACATCTAAAGATTGAGCAGATGAGGTCAGTAAGCTTCAGCGCCCAAAGCTGCCTCAGGATGAGGTCATTAAAGTAAATGGGTTGCTTTTTTCAAATTTACTACCTACTTCTACTAAGAATGATTACATATGAGTATAAATACAAGGAGTTCCTTTAAATATTTTTATTTATTTACTTGTAAGCAGAGAGAAATAGAGAGAAGAGAGACAGATTGACAGAATAGGCATGCCAGGATTTCCAGATGCATGTGCCACTTTGTGCATCTCACTTTATGTGGGAAGTAGGAATTGAACTTGGGTAGTTAGACTTTTCAGGCAAGTGTCTTAACTGCTGAGCCATCTCTCTGCCAAGAAGTTCCTTTAAAAGGCTCATCAGAAACTGTCAAATCTATCATGGTAAGACAACCTCTCATGCAAAAGGAAAGTTTATGGTGATGACCGGCTTGTGGGCTTGGTTGTCTTCTGTGGTGTAGAGAGAGCTTGTCAATATGCAAAGAGCACTGAAATGATGAAAATGTGCAGCTTTTATCAGGTCCTGTGGATTTGTTCTAAGCCAAAGCAAGAATGTGTTCTTACACTGTGAAGTATTAATTCCTCACTTCAAACATGTACTGCACACTTCTTTCATCCCAGGCTCCCTGCCAGGTGCTTTCAATGGTAAAGTGATGGTTCAGTGGTTAAAAGTGCTTACAAAGGCTGATGGCCCAGGATTCATTTCTCAGTACCTACAGAAAGCAAAATGCACAAGGCAGAACATGCATCTGGAGTTCATTTACACTGGGAAGAGGCCATGGTATGCCCATTCTCATTCTTTCTCCCCTCACCCCTCCCCATTCTTCTCTCTATATCTGTCTACTTGAAAATAAATAACAATATTTTATAAAGTATAACATGGACTCATGACTGTACAAACACATGTGCTGCATACTTTTTTCATATCAGGCTCCCTGTCAGGGGCTTTCAAAGGTGTGACATGGACTCACAACTATAATCTAATACTAGTCCCTGCCCTTTCTTCAGTGAAACAGATCAATAGAAGACATGGATTTCTATAAACACACAGCAATATATATCTGGTAACTACATAAATGTGTGTTTGTGTGGAGAGGGACAGAGAATAGAGGTCTATTATAAGACACTGGCTTAGGTGCTGACAAAGACAAAGCCTGGCAGCGTCTTTCTAGTCAGAGTACTGGGAACCAAGAGAGTGCTGAGGGTTTCCCTCCTAAAAGCAAGAAAAGAGCAATGTACCAGTTCAAACAGTCACCAGAGTGAGTTCTCCCTGCCTCTGCTTTTTTTGTTCTATATATGTATATAAATATTGGTGAAGGAAATTTGTCTTAATTTATGGATACCAACACATACACACACACACACACACACACACACATACACGAGACAATGCAGTTAATGTGTTTGAAGTGAGGAGTGCTGTAGAACAATGTCCTTTCTATAGTCACATGATGAATTGCTTCTATAGCTGATTCCTACCTCATATACATTACAGGTTTTTTATTCTCATTTTTTATTTTTTTAATGGTTTTTCGAGGTAGGGTCTCACTCTAGCCCAGGCTAACTTGGGAATCACTATGTAATCTCAGCATGGCCTCGAACTCAGTGATCCCCCTACCTCTGCCTCCCAAGTGCTATTCTCTTTTTTTTTTTTTTTTTTTTTTTTTTTTGTTTTGGAGAGAGACACACAGAGAGAGACAGACAGACAGACAGAGAGGGAGAGAGATAGAGATGGGTGCGCCAGCAGTCTCTCAGCTGCTGTGAATGAAATCCAGATGTGTGCGCCCCCTTGTGGTCAAGTGAGGCATTGCGTCCTTGCATCAATTTGCATCTGGCTAAACGTGGGACCTGCAGATTGGAACTACTGGAGATTGGAACCGGCGTTCTTAGGCTTAGGAGGCAAGCGCCTTAACTGCTAAGCCATCTCTCCAGCCCTATTCTCATTTTTGAATTGACAAGTAAAACCTATATATATTTATGATGTGTTACATGATATTTTGATATTGTGGAATAGTTAAGTCTAGCTGATAATATATGGATTGTCTCACAAATTTATCAATTTTTTGTATGAACAATAATCAACTTTCTTGGTACTTGTTAAGACTTATAGTACATTGTTATTAACTGTAAATACTGTGATGTACAACAGAACTCTTGGGACTTACTCATTCTCCTCAATCAAAATTTTGTGACCCTTAACCAGTGTCTTCTCAACCCCTCCCCATTTCTTCCTACCTCCTGCTCCCATATGACCTTTCAATTTTGTGTTTCTAAGCTCAGCTTTTCAGATTCCAGATGTAAATCAGGACATGTGGCTTTTGTCTTGCAAAGCCTGGCTTAATTAGCATAATGTCCCCTAGGTTCACCCATGCTTTCTTAAATAAGATTTCCTTTTTTAAAAAGCTGAATAATATTCTGCTGTGTATATGCACCACATTACAATTATCCTTTCATGCATTGATGGGCACAGACTAATTCCATATCCTGGTTATTGTGAATTGTGCTGCAATAAACACAAAGATGTCTCTTCAATATACTGATTTCATTTCCTTTAGCTATATACCCAGGAATCAGATTTTAGATCATATGTTATGGTTCTATTTTTTTTCTTTTTTATTTGTTCTTTGACAACTTCATATATATATATATATTTTCATCATACACACCCCACATTACCCTTACTTATCCTTCCAGTCCCATTGTACCCCTTCTAATTCCCACCACTTGCCACTGTGTAAGAGAATGACTCCTCCTCCCCCAGCAAACAATAACTGCCACTGGCTTCTCAGGGAGGGTAGTGGCCTGATAAGTCCCTCCTCTATCCGTGCCAGAATGCTGACTTTACCTGTCATGTGCAGGTCTTGTGCAGATAACCACAGCTGCTGTGCGTTCATGAGTGTGATGTCCAGAGGACAGTTTTCCACAGCACTCCTCCCTCCCCATTCTCCAGCTCTTATATTTCTTTCTGGTCCCTTTTTTTTTTCTTTTGCTTTTCCAACTTTATTTAGAAAACCAAATCCATGTCCCAGAGCCCCCCACACACACACTTTTCCCCACCTCAGCCATAATTTAAATAACTTGGAGTGAAAGAATGGATGGAAAAAGAGGAATGAGGAAGAACCCACCATAACCAGCTAGCCACCTCACAGCCCTCTTCTTATCAATGTTTTCTTTGCCTGCCAGATTCTTAAATGTAAAAACTATATACTTTTAGTATTTTATTTATTTCTTTATTTCAGGGGAGAGAAAGAGTGAGAGAAGCAGACAGAGAGAGTGTGATGGGGAGCATGCCTAGGCCGCTTGCCACTGCAAATGAACACTATACACGTGTGCCACTTTGTGTGTCTGGCTTTACATGGGTACTGGGTAATTGAACTGAGGCCATCAGGCTTCACAAGCAAATACCCTTAACCTCTGATCCATCTCTCTAGCCCTTGCTGCCAGCTTCTTATCACACTTTCCCCCATGCTTCTTGGTCATGGGACCCACAGCTCCTCTAAGGCCTCCAGGGTCCACGTGGTCAATAGAAGAGGCTCCAGCACCCCTGGCCAGGGCCTGATCAGCCTCAGCTCACCCACTACTGTGGCCTCCACTCCCATGGCTACCCATGAGCAGATGGGGCTGGGCAACATATTCCTCCTAGTTCTTCAAGAGCAGACCTCTTCAGTGACTGCTGATTCTGGGTTAGGGTGAATCAGCAGGCACTTGATGGAAGACCATCCAACATGCTAATAAGCCTAAGTTGTGTCTGTGAGGTTCTGTCCCCTCTTCTGTGATGTCCCCTGAGCCATGGAGGGGAGGAGTAAATGTCTGTGTAAGGCTGAGCATTCAACAGTCCACTTATTTTCAGCACTTTCACCAGTTATGAGTCACTGCACTAACCGCCTCCTACTACAGAAAATAAAAATAAATAAGTAAGTA